>LT598466.1:0-600000 GCA_900074745.1 Lachancea mirantina
ACCCAAGGCTTATCTGAAATGGAGACACTGGGGCATCAAAGACGGTGAATTCAACGGCCATAAAGGGGACGGCAGCCTACTCGAGTTCCCAGGCTCAAGTGTGGTAACGCTCAATGACAAAATGCAGATCATCAAGTTAGAGCATGAATTTGATGCAGCGGGAATCATTGCTTCACTGTCAGGTAAATGTCCGATGGCGAAATAATAGCGACCTGTGTCTATCGCAGGTTAGTCATGAGGGCGCGTTGACAAGGTCCTCGGGCATCGTTATTTATTGAAAGAGACTGTTAATGACGATAAAAGAGATGTCGGGGGGTTTCCAATTGAAACGCTGTTGTTCGGGTAAGCGCAATTCTCGCCGAATCTTGCAGTTGCGTTTCTGTTTATTTTCTGGGAACCCTCGAGGGGTGTTTAATCACGTTAGAAAATACATAGCAAGCATTCGCCTTGACACCGGAGAAAACAAGAACACCACAACTTATGTTAGAAGAAGTTTGCGATAGGTGATATCGTCACTTTGCATCGGGGGAAGGTGGCATCACGTGTTCGCAAGTACAGATCAAAAATAAGAGAAGATTGAACGGGTAGGCGAATCAGACTTAACAGGAGGCCTGGGAAGTTCCAGGGATCCTAGAGAGGGTCATATAACTGTCGCACTAGCAAATATGATCACTGATGGTAAGAGGGATTGGTGCATCACTGATTCTTTGATCATTTCTTCTCGCGGACGGATAAGTGATAGATTGAAGCGATACCATGAGCTATTGAAGTGTACCAGCGTTGATGGTCGACAGATTATAAAGCTGTTCACTTAATTGGTTCATAATCTTCAAGGTTGTAAAACAAATTGAGTATTAAGTACTTATATCTCTCCGTGATTAACTTGAAGATATGAACACTGTGTAGCAGGTCAAATCGCCTCTGTTTGAACAAGTCTTGTTATTGTTGAGGTTTATCATTATCGGTGGTTGATAGATTTCTAAATTGTTCATTTAATTCGTTCATAATTGATCTAAATAATAAAGCGAATTAGGAATTGAGTGCTTATATCTCTCCGTAGCTATCTTACAACCATGACCACTTACAATCCTGTTCATATCAGCCCCTTTTATACAATTTCTGTAACATCGTTCCAATTTTGGAATCCGTTCTTGTCTCTAATCTTCACGGTCACGGTGAGTCATCATTACGACACCTATTATGTCACTCTTACAGTGGTGACGAAGTATGATGCCATCATGACCATCACGAGAATCACTTGGCTCCTATGACCTCATCTTGATCAAGAACCGTCCGTTAATTCTTCCAATTTATTCTGTCATATCGATCACGTGATGATGCAATTGAACGATATCATCTTCTCGCCAGCTCCTTCCAACAAAAATCTTCCCGAAAAACCGTTTGGTGTAAATGCTGAATGCAAAGACATGCTTGTGTAGTTGACGGGTTCCACTATGTTAATTTTTTTCTTAGCTAGGGCCACTAAATTGTATGGTCGTTCATTACCTAAAATGTATCTAAAATACACAGCCTATGTGATGCAGTTTAAAGCTGGGTTTGTTGTGTTTTTTTATGTTTTCGTTTGAAATTGATCCTTCTATTTAAACTAATAACACATTGACACGTTTGCCTCACCAGGTAATTCTGCCCCCCAACTAGATGCCTTAGGAATAAAGCAATTCAAGTCTTGTTCATCGCTTACTTAGTGATCGAGCTATAAAGTTTGAGTCCTTTCAGGAAGACTATAAGGTTTGAGCGATACATTCTAGCTCAACCTTCAGCGCAGGATCCGGAAAGCTAACAACAATACAGCTTCGAGCTGGCGCGCTGGGAAAGTACTCTTGGTAGACTTCATTCACTACTTTGCTGTAACTCCCGTCCCCTACGAAGAGCAAGACTTTCAAAACATTATCCATTGAAGAGCCGCTTGCAGAGAGGACATTCTTCAAATTTTCTAAAGCATTTGTGATTTGACTTTCCAAGTTTTCTGGAAGCTCCCCTGTTTTGGGATCTGTGCCGACACAGCCTGACGTGAAGACAATGTCCTTCGAACTGCATGCAACATAAGCAGGTGACAAAATAGCATACCCTTTTCCAGGTCCAACTTCAGTCCATTTCACTTGTTTAGGCATCTTTGGGGTCTTTTGAAGCAACTCGCTTATTGTTTTGGGCCACTTTAATAACTGTAAAAATATCCTACACATATATATCAGCCAAAGCTTGACTTTGATTAAACGCCTCCGCGTTTATTATGGCACACTCTTCTTGAATTCCCGTTATCTTTTGTGAGGCTTTTTTGAAACATTGCGGTCGATAAGGGGGGGATTTAAACGAACTCTTTTTCCACCCTAAGGTGAAGCAGACAGGTTTCCTCGAGATCAGGTTTCGCCTTCCTGGGTTTGATGAATAGATCACTGATAACGATATTAGAATGCAAGGAATATCTTCTTTCAGAAGGTCGCAAAAAATAATGGTGAAGCCGTCATTAAGGATTGAGCACCCTCCGCCCACCTTCGCGGAGCATAAACAAGTGTTCCTCACATCAAGTTTTAGGAGTTTAAAATGATCAGGCAGTTTGTTCAATTATGCCAAAATTAACTTTTTGTTAGTAGGTCGCAGGCCCTAAAAACAGTCATAGTCACCACTTCTGCATATGCACTAAATTATATAAATTCTGGGGTATGTCGCACTATCGTTTCATTTAGGTAATTATGATTGGTGCCTTGATCTGCAAGAAGCTTACAAGTTTCAAAACCTAACGCAATAAACCCGTAGTTGTGTATCTTCGATCGAAAAAAAACCACCTTGTAACTGATCCATAAAGAATCCTTGTCGATGTGTATAATTGCACCACATTTGCCAGTTTTTCATTGATCTCAAAGCAGGCAAAAATAATATCCTTAAAGCTTTCTGAAGCGAAGAGATTTCAATAATAACAAAAAATATTTTAGCGGGTGCATGTGCTAACATATCTATGACATACTCAGATCCAACTTATAAATAAAAGGCCATATTAGGTTTACACTCAAGTGGACGGATCTCTCCCCAGCAGAGAAAGCTCAGACTCTTATTGAGTCTCAAAAACAGGCGGGTATGAAATAGTAAACTTAAAAAAATTTATTATACCACTTTCCGATACCGGGAATCGAACCCGGGTCTCGACGGTGAGAGCGTCGTGTGATAGCCCCTACACTATATCGGATAACCTTTGTTTAAAGGAGGTGTTTGTTCAATAAGACACAAAGCGTTTGACGTTTTCGGCCCCTCAATCCCATGGGATAGCGTTTCCAGTTATTATGTGAAGAAGTACAACACTCTAAGTTGAAGGGCACGATACGCGTATAATTTCATTGATGGCGCGTCATTACTTTTGATCCGAGTTATACAGAAGCTTTGCGCTTTTCTTAGCTTACAGAATGACTAGCCTGGAACTGCAAACGCGATTGGCACAGTATACGTTTCCATTCATTGCATTCAACGAACTAACAACGGTAGCTTCGCGCACTTAGTGTACATTGGATCGGATAGTTATCTAGAAGGCTAAAAAAGAAATATTCTCGGTAATAACTTTCTCGCGACGCTGGGAATAAGGATACATTGTTTGGTAGTGGACAATCACATCAACACTATGGTTAATTAGCTATGAACTTTATTCAAAAACACCTAGCTAAAAGGTTTATAGCACGGTAATGTTGATTGGCTGTATTCGCTCTTTTGGCAAAAACGAGCGAATGTCTTTATGATGCTCCAAAGAAGTTCCACGTTGCACGCGGTTTCATAGCGGCTTTGTCATATCGCAAAGCAAATGTCTAAATTACGCTTCTCCAAAACCTGCCACCAGGGCAATTTAGAAGTCCAGCACTCCTCCATGACCTGACGAGCTTGTAGGGCGCTAGCCAACCCTTTTTTCCAAAGGGCATCAAGGCGCTCGCGATAAATGTAGCGATAAGGATCCCACGCCTTATCAGTCAATTCACATCCGCAGGTAAACAAACAGAAAGACAAGCACGGTAGAGAAGGCGAGCTTACGGATATATTCTCTCCTATCAAGTTCGTTATCTGTAGAATGAGGGAACTCACGAGATGAGCATCGGATGGCATATCCAAGACGCGGCGCCTCAACTGTAAAACCCCGCTTAATCCAAAAACTAAATTTATGCTACGCATCAGAAGGTAATCTTTGACTTTTCCCGGAAAACGGTTCTTGTGAGTGTTGTCGCTAAATTTCTCTTTGAATATCACGTCTCTTTCTTGCTCGCTGCTAGTTAAATAATCATTGATTTCGAAGTCTAGCTTTACAGCTGCGTAAATGAAGTCGTGCAACTTGCCCTGGGTGGCGAAAGCACTTTTTTGTGACAAAAAGGTTGAAATTTGGGTCAAATATGCCATAACCTTGATATCCATGCCATTCGAAAAGCTGATATCCTTCATCTCCTCCATTGACTGTCTTAACAATATCTCATTAGACCCTGATTCGAAACGTATGATTGGAGTTAAAGACTGGTCACATTTACTCGGAAGATTCACCGACGATAACAGCCCGATTACATCGAGATAGGTATACCACCGCAAAAGAAAATCACGGGGATCAGTGTATTCTCTCAAAGAGATCAAGTGATCTCCCTTATCAGGCTCGCATGTTAGTTTTTTCCTAATCAGCTCCTTTGCTTCATGATAATGCGTTCTCCAATCACCTCTTCCGTCACTGAAACATATATGTAGATTTGACATCAGCAACGCAATTGCCAGCGTTTCTTCGTTAAAATCCGCATTTTCCATTGATTTATCTGCCAGCTCACGTAACGCCTGCTTCAAAAGTTCGTTTCCGATGCTCTCAAAATTCATGCTGTGATCCCCGACGTCATCTAGAGATTGATATTTGTTCTCTTCCTCGGAAATACTGAGCATTTTCCGATGTTTGGCGCCAAATGCAATGACTAACTTTCTAAGAGAGGAGCAGTGCATAGCCATTCGGGGTAAGGTAGTTCGGTAAGGACTAATATGACTTTTGGATCTTATGGGAACGAAGAAATCGCACGTTTCCTCCACGAAAAATTTGAAGAGAGTCATATGCTCCCACGAGAGATCTTTATTGACCATTTTTATTTTATAGATGTTGTTCGGGGCATAATGAACCTTCTGAACACTCATAATGTGTTCCGGGGAAGCATTGACTTCAGCTGAGAGACATTCAGGCGCGGTCTTTTTCAAGTCGCATACTTTCATTTTAGGGTAGTCTCGCGCAGTCTTATGACAGCTTTGGTCAAAGCGGAAAAACTGCTTTGCTTTTACCGAACGATCGTTGCCGGGTAGCACGTTCTTCTTCACGACCAGTGCTCCATTTGAGAAGACAGTATTGGGCAAAGTTGATTCCACCTTTTTGTTTTTGTATGGTCTACCTCCCCATGATAGCTTTAAGGCATAAAGGCACTTCACTTTCCTGTCCTTGCACTTCGCGCAACGTGGCTTTGCTTTATCGCAATTCAACCCTTCTCTCTTACAAGCAATGCAGAAACCTTTCTTGGCCTTTGCCATTGATCGTCGCTTGATGACTCAGCAAATGCCTGGTGTATAACATAGCCCAGGCCTTCTAATTTCCTCGAGGTTATATGTGATTTCTATTAATATCACTGATAACGACAATAATTTAATCTCGGTGTTTTGCAGATTCCCGGTGATTTATTCCGCTTCTCGCCGCTCGCGTCTTGCAGTAAAACCAACGGAAAAAAAATATCTTCCCTCAACTTTAAAATTCGGGGCTGTGGCCGTGGTGTAATTAACGCGAAAGACAATCATCAAGGATTGTTACGGCGACCAGGCCTTTTATAAGTGAAAGTGCCAATATGAACTCCCCTATGTACCTCTTTCTCTTTGGTTTCCAACAATCACAATTATATCTGTTAAAATTATAACTGTACCTGGTATCAACAGTCTTAAACGCGGGGTTTAGATGCGCGGCTCCATACAGGAATTCAGTTCGCTCGCCGGAGGGACAGTGATCTAGACGGTCGACTTTTAGTGCTCTCAGTATATCCTGCCTCTTGCGGCGCTCTGTTCTTAAGCTCGATACACTTTTGGAGGAGGGCAAGGACGTTTATAGTTGTCGTTTGAAGATCAGTTTACGAACACAGCTTAGCACGTATCATTCAATATAATCACGTAAAGCCAGCTCATGCCCAAACATCAAGGACCTTACGGAGCAATAAACTCTTCGTGTACCTCATATTCTGCCTCCTTTTTCCTACCTTCAACGTGCTACTCAGCTGAATGGCACTGGCGTTACACCTAAAATTTTTGGCTTGATGTGTTACTTATATTGAATAAAAAAGTTTGCCCATGATATACTCATATCCGACTAGGCTCGTTGATGATTTTGCCCCACCAGGAAATTTGGCTCGAAACCTGATAAAGACCCCTCGGTGCCCTGGGGCCTGGGAAGAAGAGTGGTCATGTTCTTCTTTCTTGAAACGGCGTAGCACAGAGACGTCGGATAACTCATCCCGAAAGAATTTCTGTGATGACCCCCGGATATGGATGCCGTTCAACTTGATTTCACCTCGTAAGTTTTGATATGAGATCCTCGTTACGACCTTCTGTATAGGGTAGCTCAGTTGGCGTTAGCGCTTATCATGCACATTTCGGATTTAAAAACATGGTTTCGATAAGAAAGTAGTGAGCGATCGATGATTGGAATATAAAAATAAAATTTCGTTGTATAAATCATGAAGGTATTCGCCCATTGATTAAAGATAGGTTTGTTCAAGTTCGAACATAAAAAATAGTCCGTTAATATGTCCCACGTTCCTAACGTTTTGATAATTGGTACTGGCGGTGTAGGATCAATTGTCGCATATGGGATTGACTACTTAAACAAATCAAATCTCGCAATTGTGGTCAGAAGAGATTACGAAAAGGTAAAAAGCCAGGGCTATGACGTTGAGTCCGTAGACTATGGTACTGTCAAAGGCTGGAAGCCCTCAAAAATCTTTCCATCAGTTGAAGCTGCTTCGAAGGGTGGTGTGGTATTTGATTTTGTGGTTATCGCCACAAAAAACTTACCCGATATTGTAAAAGTCGAAGAATTAGCAGATTCGGTCATTACCCCGGGCAAGACAGTGGTCGTTTTGGTCCAAAACGGATTCGACCTAGGTCGTCCGTTCTTTGCCAAATACCCCGAAAATGTCATTCTATCAAGTGTGACTTACATCGGGTCGCACAACAGTCAAGGTGCAATACATCAAACACAGTCTGACAAGTCTTTCATTGGGTTCTTTGAAAATCCACATCTGCCTAAAAGGATTCAGGAAAAAAAGGCTAAAGACTATATTTCTATCTACAAAAATGACAAGAACAACTGCACATATGTGCCAGATACCAAAACCCACAGATATCGCAAACTTGTCTATAACGCCACGATGAACACCGTCTGTGCGATTACGGGTGTCGATACCGGTAGAGTGGAATTTGCTGGTGGATTAGAGACCCTGTGTATACCCGCTATGAAAGAGGTCATTGCTGTTGCCAAGGCAGATGGTGTAGATCTTCCAGCTGACGTGATCAATGATACAATTCATGGCGATGATGGGGATTGGTTTGAGCCGTCCATGCTGGTAGACGTGAAAAAGGGGAACCCTATTGAACTAGAGGTAATATTGGGTAATCTTCTTCTTGTTGCCAAGGAATTGCATGTTGAGACGCCTGTTCTCACGATGCTTTACAATTTGCTGAAGGTTATCCAATTCCGCCTTAAGGAACAGCAGGGAACAGTAGTTCTCCCGAAAGATCGTCCCATTTATGACAAGATATATTCATAGGGGTCTCATCTAAGATAGATGACACCAAACGTAAATCAATTCAAGTTAAGTCGCAGTTGCATTCCGAAAACCAAATTCCAAGTTTAGCATCTAGAATTTTTTACATTCTGGCATGATGCTCAATTTACTGTTCTGAAAACAATTAGGCACAGTTTGACCAGAAGCTCTTTTGTTAGTTGGTAAAATTCTATGAGCTTGATTGAAACATTCTTCGCCTTCCTAAACCGTGCAACTTCACCTGCTTTAAGTTTGATCAAGCGATCGTCTCCAATTGCGCTTCTGATTTTAGATGCCTTTTGGTTTCCCGTACAACCCTGTCTCTTCGCATTTTTTCACCCATCAACGAATTGTATTAAAATGCCGCCATTCTTCGCTAATTAGCGACTTTTACTTTTTAATAATTCAGCGGACAGAGAACATTGCTAGGATCCGATAGATTTAACAGCGTAGGTCTCAATACTTGTTAATAGCGGAGACAGGCTTCAAGTTGACCACTTTATCACCGGGACCGAGATTGCTCAGTAAGCCATATTCGAGCTTGAGGGTTACTGGCCTAGGTGCGATTCTCTTCAGAGACGTGTCCCAGCCCTTCGAAAGCTCGAAGGATATCCAGGTCTCAGCAATAAATCCAGTGGCCATAGCATTGCTCATACATCATCCTAGATGCGGTAAAGACACGATAATGTGACTGATGTAACTGCTAAGTAAGTATATCATTCTATAATAGTGTTCCTGGAGGAAGATGAATAAATTTGAAGTTCAAAAATGCTAGAAATTGTGAAACTTGTCTCTAATGCGTAAGATTTCAGCGATTATTTGAGCAGTCGCATGGTCATTTCGAAAGTAGCGAAAGTAGCCCCATTCACAGGGAGAGATCGTAACATGGTAGGCGTGAATCCCTGCACAAACGCCTTAGAACCTCTCTCACGGTAAATGTGTTTTGCAACCTGCCAGGCATTGGATCCGTAGGCGGGGGAATTAAGTTTGTCACTCTGCATTACGGATTTGATAACATCAAAAGGATAGGTCATAGCCCAGAATAAGGCTCCTGCTGCAGCACCAAAAACACAAACCTTCCAAGGAGGTATATCCTTCCTTTCAATACCGTAGCTCAGTTGATGGGCCACAAGACCTTCGTACGTGAGAAAATAGACACCAAAGCCGTGTGATGTCCTCATCAGTGTTGGGAAGAAACCCGTCATCAAAGATCCTTGCCGTAAAAGTTTTCTAAAACAATCTAAGGAGCCCCTGTACTCAGCATCCTTCAAAAGCTTTGTCTGCAACTGTAGCCTGATTCTGACATGCTCAATAGGAGTTGCCAAAAGAGCGTTCGCGGACCCACTGGTGAAACCGCAGGCATAGTATTGGAGTAATGACAGATGTCCTTCACCATTCCCGTTTTTCTGTCGAAAGTACCTTTTCATGGCCTCATTGATACCAAATTGACAGGAAACACATGCTCCAACGCCAACAAGCGGGGCCATTGTGCCCTTATAAAAAGCCAAGATGCCTTCGTTCCTTATGAGATCCTTTATGATATTGATAGCAGTCCTTCTTCCGTCTGAAGTTTGAAGACGCACTTTAGTTATGTCAAACGGTTGACCAACCAAGACCTGCGCTACACCTCCTGCAGTTCCCGAAAAAACATCTTTTACAGTTTCCTTCCAATCATGAAAGTCCGTTAAATCATTAACTACCTGAGGTGTGGTAAGTTCTTCGGCCATGCTAGTTCCATATTTCAGATGAAGATGAGACAGTCCAAGTCACATAGAGAGGCAGATTTTTATACCAGCAAACGCCTAGAGCATCGGGGACCTCTCAATCTAGGCATCGATGCGCAACTAGGATAGAATGCGCTAAGTGATAGCGATATCTCAGTTTATGCAACGGAAAAAAACAAAAAGCAAGCTATTTTCTCGAGACGTCGGATGTTAAATTCCGATGTTACGACAAAACAGATTATCTAAGCATGTGCAGCTGAGAAGCGCTTAAGGAGTTAATTTTCTCCTAGGCAAACCTGGGTCTTACAGGCTTGGTCATCGGAATTTGGATGTCGTGAGATAGCATAGGGAGCAAATGAAAGCGGTAAGATATCAATGCCAGTAAAACAAAACGTTTTATCACGACATTTTTCGTCTCGGCATTGCATCATCTAAAAGAGACAGATGGAGCATCACAAGCTCTTAAGCGAGAATTTTGCTGTGGAAAAGAAGTAGAATCATATTTTACTGTCTAGTAAATATAGCCATTTCATTGGTTTTGCTGTTTCCGTCTAATTTGTGTCACCCTTACCGAGAGAAAGGGCTTGTGAAATTTATCTTTGCTTCGTGGTTGAGAGAGTGTACGATGCGTAAGGCATGTGACAAACCAGATTATTACGTTGTTCCTTGGCTCTTACATCGTTAATAACCTGCCGGACGGAAGTAAAAACTTTTCAAAATGATTAACTTGTCAAATTACAAGGTACGATGAATAATGCCTCTATCACTACGAGCAAATAATGGATATAATGTTGAGCTATGTCAACATCATAAGACAACTCTTTTGCTAAGGGTTCGTTCCTCTGATTATGATTGGAGATGATGATGAATCTAGTTTGCACTGGGATCTCGCCTTAGACTTCGTATAAGTGTGCAAGGCCTCGGAAGGCTAGGCTGTCCTCTTGTTTTTACTGCTAAGAATATACTTCTATGCCAAATTCAACACATTGCTTGACATGGAGCTAATTCTTTCAGTTTTAAGAATGAAACAATTACTATGTGCCAGTTTACCATACATTGATATCTCTTTTAGGGACATATAGTAACAAGTAACGCGATTTTGTGTTACAGATGTCCGTTCACGGTTAACTATATAGGACATATATCGCTTCTGAAGAATCTCACTCATGAGCGCTTCAACGGATAGTTTCTCTTCGAACTACTGTTTGACCTATAACTGAAATGCCAACGAGCCATCGAAACCATAGATCTTATGGAGCTCCAATGCGCTTCTCATATGGAAGCTTTTTTCCTGGCAAGGTAGTAGGAGGTCTCCCATTCAAGCTCATATGTTTTCTCCTCCTTAAAGCCGCACTCACTTTTCAGCTTCTTCATTAGGACCTCAATAATGTCTTCGCAATTACCTTTGTTTTGCTCAAGCCAGTTTTGGTAGTAACCCCAAGTGCTCATAAAATTCCTTAGATCCTGTAATGAAAACCATTTTGTGATCCGAAATTGTGTCGATCCCCTTCCTGAAGTACCAGGATAGTTTACCTCACTGACGATGTTTTCAAACATGCTCTTCGGTATTTCAATATTCTGCCCCAAACATCTAATAATTTCAATTTGTGAAGGTAAGACTGACTGAAAATATCGGCCATCTTCATAACAAAAATTCTTGAAAATTTGAGTTGCCTTAAGGTTATTAACAAAAACTGGATCGGCATAAAACCAAAATGCTAATGTACCGCCTGGCCTCAGCGTCTTATGAACGGCTTCAAAGAATTTCTTGAAGTCAACATACTGTATCGATTCGCCTCCACAAATTAAATCGATTGAGTTGCTGGCAAAACGGTCGGCAAGGTCTTCTCCAAGCACCTTTTCAAAGATTATTCTGCCTTGTAGACTATTTGGGAGCCTACCTTTTTCAATTTGTGCAGCTTCAAGCATTTTAGCTGAAGGATCACAACCAGTGACTTCATCAAAATGATTCAAAAGGGGAAATGTTCCAAGCCCCGTTCCACAGCCTATATCTAGAGCCCTGTTCTTCCTCCCCGAATGGTATGCCACAATCGCATCGTACAAGCTTTTCGGATAGGTCAGGCGGTATTTTTGGTAGTTCTCTGAATCAATCGTTCCCCTCGAATACGCACTCATATGCTGAATTGCGATTTAGATGTTGGATCTTTTCTATATCCCCCCTACATCTAAAAGGTTTTATATGGGGGTTTATCTTGAAATAGGGGAGGAGGGTGGCCTTTGTCGCCCGCCCGTCAGTTATTTTTTTTTATTTTTTTCGACCTTTTTTAGTAGTCCAATAATCGGTGTGCCGTGTCAAATGAGTCATAAGGCGCCCGTTACGAACAGCGCTTCGATACAAAGCTTTAAAAGGTTGGTGTGCATTCTTGAAAACCACGTGAATTTGCAAATATAGAAAGTTGAGTGTCATTTTGAATTCATAGACACACTCAGAAGCAACGCTAAAAAGTGTAAGAAACAGTCATCAACTTTATGATATTAAAAAGTGTTGGAAGGAGCTGGCGAGGAGATGATATCGTCCAATTGCATCATCACGTGATCGATATGACAGAATAAAATTAGAGGATTGGACAAAGGATTGGCATTCCGCGAGAGAGCTGGAAGCTAAAACAGGTCCATTGAAAGTTCTAGAATCATCAGAACATTGTAATCAGATCATATGTGGTATGATGAATGACGTATGATGAAAATTCACCGTCTAGATTGAAGAAAGTAACGGATTCCAAATTTGGATCAATGTTACAGAAATTGTATAAAAGGAGCTGATATGAACAGGATTGTAAGTGGTCGTGGTTGTAAGATAGCCACGGAGAGATATAAGTACTCAATTCCTAATCCGCTTTATTATTTAGATCAATTATGAACGAATTGAATGAACAATTTAGAAACCTATCAACCTCCGACAAGGAAAAACCTCGACAAAATTTACATCGAAGCTGGGCAATTTTGAGAACACTCGACCTTGTTAATCGTGCCAGTGCTAATTACTTGATTCAATATAAAGTTATTGTTGTGCATCACCACGAACCCTCTTTTTTCAAGATGTCACTCAATTCTTTCACTGACTTGTTGGTTTTCTCTACGATCTCATCGACATCCCTCTCGTTGATCACAAAGGATGGGGCAAGCAAAGCACGGTCGGAGCAGCTCCCGTCAGGGTTGGCTGGCATTCCCATTACACATAATCCATTTTCGAAACAAATGGCCTTGAAGCGTGGACCGACATTCAAACTGATATCAAAGGCCTCTTTCGTATTCCTGTCTTTGACGAACTCGATGGACTGAAAGCCTCCAACGCCTCTGACGTCCCCAGCAATGTTATCGTAGGCAAGTAAGACATCTTTCAGCTTTTCAGCAAGAAGGTTACCCATTTTGAACATATTCGACGTGAGGTTTTCCTTCTTGATCTTTTTTTGCACGCCTAGTGCAACGGCACAGTTGAAACTATGGCAGGAATAAGTGTGACCACCAGCAATCGCGCCAGAACCTTGGACGTAAGCATTCCTGATTTTAGGACCGATGAGAACACCAGCTATGGTGACATAACCGGATCCAAGCGTCTTACCCACTGTTTGGATATCTGGTGCTTCAGAAGGCTCTAGGTAGTTTTCCCAGCAGTTTAATCTTCCATTGGGGTTGCATCTTCCTGTGCCACACATAACCTCATCCAGATGGAAAATAATATCGTACTTGGTGCAAAGTGCTCTAATTCCCTTCAAGTAGCCTTTAGGAGGAGGAGTAGTACCAAGCGAAGAGCCTGGCAGCGTCTCGACAGTGACTGCAGCAATAGTGTCTGGATCATTCTCGACAATCTTCGTTTCAAGTTCCTGTAGGAGGCGATGAGTATAGTCTTCTTCGGTTTCGGTCTTTTTCTTGTAACGATAAGTATAAGCACAGGAAATCTTGATGTTAACGTTCTTGCGATCCATTAGGTATGGCTCAAATGGTGCAATCCTTGGGTTCCAAGAAAGGGATTGGGCACCGAGAGTAAATCCGTGGTAAGAGCTTTCCCTAGAAATGAGCTTGACCTTGTTTGGCAAGCCTCGCTCCAAGTAGTACTGTCTGATAATTCTTAATGCATTTTCATTACTCTCTGACCCAGAACAGCACCATAAAGCAGAGCAAAAGGCACCTTCCGAGTTGTCAATGTAAAACTTCGCCAACTCTTCGGCACTCTTATTGGATATCAAAGATGGGTATTGGTACGTTGACTCCCGTGCTGCTTTGTCCATGATTTCAAAAACATCTTCGTCGCCCCACGCCAGAGCGCCGACAGCAGCACCGGTGACAGCATCGAGAACATTCTCATAAACTACTCCATCTTTTTCAATATCAACATGAATGCCTTTGCCACTGACGACTTGAGAGCCTGGAGCGGTCACGTTTCCTTGAAATAAATAAGAAGTTTGATTTTCAGTTGAGATTGTCATCGTTGTTCGATACTGGGTAGAATGGGATCATTTTAGTAGAACACCACGAATCCTCACTTTAAATAATTCACCCTAGAGTCAAGCACCGTTATCTCCTCATGGATATTCAGTGATAAAGAGCAGATTTTACTCAGCTTTCGTTGCTCTATTCCCGGGTTCCCATATGAAGTTCGACTTTCCTATCGTGGTATTTTCCTTAATTCGTAAGTAAACTGATCACCAACCACGGGCATGACTTGATAAAGATACGGTTCTTGAAGCTTTTATCAATTCAATAGTAAGTCGGGAACTCCCGTTTTTTGGGTCAGAAGTACGATAATAGCAGATTACCTGCACATAAAAAGTACCCGCGCTGCCTACACATTTGATTACCTATCTACAAATACATTTTACTTCCTTAACAAATTTTTCAGCTTAGCGCCAGCACAGCATCGCAGTGGCGGGAGATAATTTCAAATTTTCTTGCTCCACATAATGTGCTTTCTTTCCCCTGAGAACAAATTATAGTAACAATTTTCAGGCTTGGGTCAACCTGACATTCATTGAAAGACACCTTATCATTTTCTGCTCTTCGCCATGAACTATTTTAAAGAAACTAATCTGCTTTAAATGTTATCGTAAGCGGAAATTGTACGCAAAATTTCCATCATCAACGCATTCGTCAGAAACTCGCTCTCTGTCAACATTAGGTCATTGGAAAATTTGGGTTTTGGTAAGGCTCGTGTACAAACGATTTGAAGTACTAACGACGACAGTATTTAGTGAAATTCGTCATTCAACTTAAACTTGCTGTCTGCAATTCTTAATCCCTCAAAACTTATAGCATAGAACAAATCTATATGCATTCTCAAACTATACAGATATCCTTAATTTCGGTCGTGTACGTAGGAATAATAGCATCAAATTGGCAGCAGTTTATTGCTGGACTACTTTTCGTTACTACAAATTATGTATGTTTCGAAGGGTGCTCGGGTGTCAGGAACAGGATTCTGTGTATAATCATTCCTCCAAAACGGGAAATTTTAAAGGCATGTAGCCTTGATCGTAGAGAACGTCGTTCACGCGTGGGTTGCGAAATTTCAAGTTAGTTGCGTCAACTAGGCTTTCATTCAAATCTTCAACCTTTCCCACGCCCAGGAGTTTCATGTTGTTTACGACCTCGCCTTTGAGAATCTCGAGTAAGTGGGTGACACCGTCCTCACCATAGCCCGCCATGGCATACAGGAAGGGCCTTCCAAGTCCAACGCCCTTTGCACCCAAGCATAGAGCTTTCACAACATCAGATCCCCTTCTTACACCACCGTCCAAATAGATTTCGATCTTCCCATCGAGATTTTTCTCTTTTAACATTTGTTGAGCTTCTGCCAGCACTTCAAGTGGTGGCCTGGAAAAGTCTAGCTGCCGGCCACCATGGTTTGAGAGAACAACAGCCTTTACACCTCTTTCAGCTGCAAGGACTACATCCTCTCCTCTCTGAACTCCTTTCAAGCACACGGGGAGCTTGGTAGAGGAGATAATATTCTCAATGTCTTTCCAAGACAGACTGGCGTAATTTCTATCACTTGTAACAATGCTCGAAAGGCTTTGACTTTCAGCTGAATTGTATGCCCTCATTCTGGTATCCTTTTCCCTATTTCCAATTGTGGGCAAGTCGACATTGAAAAAAAGTCCCTTGACACTTGGCTCTTGTTCTAGCCTTTGAATCAGTGTTCCGACGTTTTTGATGTCTTCGTCAGTATCAAAGTGATATTGGTACCAGTGGTTTTGATCCTCAGGAACGTGTGCGAAAAATTCGTCAATGCTGTAAGAATTTTGCTTAGGAATCATTTGCATGACGTTAGCATCATAAGCGGCTGATTGAAGATTCAGCTCGGCCATAGGATGTGCCCACTTAGAACCGGCAAAAGCTGTGATGTAAATAGGAAGGTCAACTTTGGTGCCCAAGAATGTGGTCGAGGTGTCAACGTCATAACCAGTTTCTTGTAATATTATAGGTCTGAAGAAGACTCGACTGTAGGCGTAGTGGTTTTCCCTAATGGTGAACTCATCAGAAGAGCCAGTAGCAAAGTAAGCAAAAGTGCATCTGGGCAAGATCTTTCTTGCTATTCCTTCGAAATCAGATAAATTATAAACCCAGCCTAGTGGAGGCAGCTTTGCTTTGTTTTCTTGAACTCTTAGCTCATCTTCAGTCATAACTTTTGTGAAGGCACCCTTCAATTTCCCAATATAAACAAGTTGAGATTTCATTCTTTCAAGGGTGGAATCAGAGTGGATAGCGTAGAACTTTTCTGTCGCGTCATTACCTGCCACTTCCATAATCCTGGAAGCACCACCGGGGTGCAACTGCAGAAACGCAGTGACATCATAAACTTCACCATTGAGGACAATCCAACAGTCTAGAGGCTTGTTATGGAGCATAACCTCATCGACCGAGATTCCTTGTTCTTCTGCGCCGAAAAGGGAGTAGCCCAAGACCGCTGCAGTAGCTGAACCCGCAGTCAGAGCATGTGACTTCTTGAACGTGGGTGATTTGAGAATTGTGGCCAGCTTTGAACGACTTGAGTTAAAGAGTCCTTTCACATGCGTTTCCCTCAAAATTCTTATATGACGGACATAACGTAAAGATTTCGAGCCCTGCATTAAGGGCCTTGTTAGGACGGTTAGTAACCGCATTATTTTTCTCAAAAGGTTTCGATTCGAACACCCTAAAAGGTTGGCCTAACATTCTGAATTCATAAGACAAACAATCTGTGCTCTACCTTTTATATGAAGTCAGAAATATGGCTCAGATGCGTCCCTTCGCTGGGCGAAGCTCAATAAAAGCCCATAGCTTATCGCGACAAAAAGTCACTTGCCAATTTGGTAAAACCGTATGAAAGAATGCTTGAAGCCGGAATTTCCGAATAGATGCTAAACCCCAATCCTTCACGTTTCCGAGTGATTAGGTTCCCCGCAGGTTCCCGCGAAGAATTTATCTGCCCTTATCATGTGCCTATCTCTTCTTTCCAGAAGGCTATTATTTTCTTATCACAACACATGGTACGAAACAGGAATGTCAATACTGCATTGAAATGGCAGGTTCAACGTACCCTATGTTAAGAAAGCCAACAAGACAGAGAAAATTCCTCCTATGTGATGATGTTCGATCAAGGAGGACCAGATGAAGCTACAGGGTACTCTCATGATAATCACAGATACGGAAGGGACCGAACACGATATCTCTGATGAATTCCAGGTGGTTTCTCTTTAGAAAACCCCCTAGTTCATAGCTAAAGTTGTTTACGAAGATGAAAGTGCCATTTTATTGTCTTTTTCCTCAGAAAACCATAAAGTAAGCTATTGTTTTCAAATCCCCGTGTGTTCTCTAGAAGAATAGTAAATGAACTCATATGTAATACTTCATGAATTCGTAAAAGATGGTAATGAAAAGCCGACAGTGCCGTTCGTTTTGGATGCTCACGTAAGCACTATCATATATATTGGCTCTCTTGAGTTCGGAGATAGAACTTTGTACCTTCCTAAAAAAGTCTAGCTTTTCTTTTTACTGAAATAGAGTCGAGCTATCTGTTACTTATCACCAAGATAAAGCATGCGGACATTATAACAGAAAACACAAAAATTCTGAATCGACTCAAATCTTTCGAAATCTAGATAGACGCAATGCTTTTAACAGTACATAAGGCAGCTTCTTCGGCCCTGTTTGAATGATCAACATATCGTTTAACTGCTAGTCAATAACCGATAATTTCTTGACTTTAGACTAAAATGTCAAATTTGTTACAGCAAACGTCAAACGTTTCGCTCTCCCCGTATCTTTCAGCAAGACTGGAGGAGAACAAGACCAAGCAGATCGTTGAGGCAATTGACGTAGATAATGGTACTGTTAGCGACTACGATCCTGAAAAATATGGAACTGAAGTCGTCCGTGGCCTAAACCCGAGACACATACAGCTGATTGCTTTGGGTGGTGCCATTGGTACTGGGCTCTTTGTGGGATCTGGAGGAGCTTTGAGTACTTGTGGTCCAGCTCCACTATTAATCTCATATATTGTGATGTCATTCCTTGTTTGGACAATTATGAACCAATTGACTGAAATGGTTACTCTAATACCGCTTTCGGGAGAAGCATCAATGTACTCAATGACTAGCACCTACTTGAACAGGCCTGTTTCGTTCATGTGTGGTTGGAACTTGTTTTATGCAATGGCCATGATTCCTCCTGCCGAAATCACTGCTTGTGCGCTTTTGATCAAATATTGGACGGATGCCAATTCTGCCATTTTCATTTCAATAATCATCGTTATCAGTATTATCATCACAATGTTACCGGTGAGAGTGTTTGGTGAAAGTGAGTTTTGGGTTGCCTCCATCAAGATCCTGACAATCACAGGTTTGATTATAGTCAGTATCGTGATTTTTTTTGGCGGCGGACCTTCCCAGCACCACGTTTTAGGGTTTCACTATTGGAAGCACCCAGGTGCTTTCCAAGAACATATGGCTGGTGGTAATACCGGTAAGTTCTTAGCTACCTGGACTGCGATTGTGAAGAGTGGTTTTTCTTTCATTTTGATCCCGGAATTGGTGACTTCATGCTCTGCAGAATCTACAAATCCAAGAGTCAACATGCCAAAGGCTTGTAGGCGGTATGCCTACCGGTTGGCTTTCTTTTATGTCCTAGGCAGTCTTGCTATTGGGGTTGTTGTGAGCTCTGATGACAAAAATCTTCTGAATGCGATAGCCTCTGGAAGCTCCAATGCTGCTGCTTCTCCTTTTGTTATTGGAATCAGGGAGGCGGGTATTAGAGTTTTGCCCCATATTATTAATGCTTGCATCTTGACCAGTGCATATTCGGCTGGAACAGCAGAACTTTACGGTGCTTCAAGGGTTTTACATTCAATGGCCCTCAAGGGTGATGCTCCAAAAATTTTCTCCAGAGTCAACAAATATGGTGTTCCCTACTACAGCACGGCTGTTGCTAGTCTATTCTGTTTCTTGGCTTATCTGAACTGCTCAGATTCCTCGTCGATTGTTTTCACGTGGCTGTCTAATATCTCAACTATTTCGGGTTTCATCAGCTGGGTTTTTGTTTCAGTGACTTACATTCGCTTCAAAAACATCATCAGTTACCTTGGGATACAAAGCAGGATTCCATTCTCTGTGAGAGGGTCGTACATTTGTGCATTCTTTGTTGCGGGATTTTTCTCTCTTTTAAGCCTGACAAATGGCTATTATGTTTTTATAAAAGGGAATTGGAACACAAGTGACTTTTTTGCCTGCTATGTTACAATTGGATTTATTCTTGCCCTTTTTGTTGGAAGCACAATCTATTACAGAGAATGGAGATTCAGGGACATGGATGTGGTTGGTAAAGAAATTATGCCAAAGATTGATCAAGCCGATCAAGAAGAAAAAGAGTATATCATTTACGAACCGAAAAACTGGGTCGAAAAGGTTTGTGCCTTTATTTGTTAACTCAAATTACGTAGTCATGGAGATCTTAGAAATGTACATATTCTAACCGCCAGATAGCTTGCAGTGGTAAAAAAGAAAGGACGCCTTGCGTGAGCTTGCACATTGGAAAGCTGATTTACCGTAGTCGTCAAGGCGAGATTGGATCTACGTCGAAAGAAAAAAATGAATAAAGTCTCTGGCGAAGCTTCGGTTTAAGCTAAGTAAGCGCGTTATAAATACTGGTGGGAGAAAATGTTATGGTCCAAGATTACGACAGTCCGAATTTCTGGCCTTGCACGAAACGTTAAAGTCAAATTAGAGCAAGGCGCTGTTGCCTCAGAAAAACAGGGATCTATAATTAAATGCTCCTTTAGAATGCCTAAACATGAAACACATAAGGATACGGAAAGGAAAAGTCACGAAATATTCCTTAAGTACCTCTCTAATCTTTTCGAGTTAAACACGGTGTTTGAAACTACCCGCTACAGGCAGTGAACTTCGCGCCCTTCGTTAAAACATCGATGCTCTCCATTTTCAAATAATGTCATCTCTGTCACGTGATAAATAAAAGAAAATTCAGTGAACTTAAGCAGAGAGGGGCGAGCATTGAATGCCGACAGCAACCGCGCGCTTGGGAGCAGCTCATTTAGAAAGCAGGGCATATAATTTAAGATACCAAATGACCTACATTGAACCTAGTGAGCACCTTTATTTTATTACTAGCCGTAGAGATAATAGACGCCAATCTGAACAAATAACCAATGGCATTAAAAGGAAAAACCAAGCGAACGAAAAGTTCTATGCAAGAGTTTGATCAAGGAAGGAATCGCTTTCACTATCCGTATTTATTTTCACTGGTGACAGAAATACAACGCTAAAAAGTGCCTTTGTTGTTGTCAAAAGTTTCAAATTCTGCAGCCACTTAGACGATACCTAAATGAGAAGGACTTTTGAATATAGAAACTTTGGACGTAAATTTGAATGAAGGGCTGAGCAATGGAGGAAGAAAAGCGCCCTTATCAAGATTCATCAATCAAAACCGACTGAAACGCTCAGAGACATGAAGAGGGTTCTTCTGAAAAATCCTCTTAAATTAGATTATTCTGATAGTATAACTGCTTGTTTTACGTAGCAGAAGTTGTTTATTTTGGCTGCATTCAGACTTTGATAACACTGTGAGTCTCCTTGGCGAATTCAGATTACAGCCGAATTTCATAGTGGCGCTTATCTTTCTTCGTTCACACTTTTCTGTCGAACTTCTCCACAGGGGCTCAAGTATTAAATGCCAAAGAATGAAGGGTCCTTCTAGAGTAAAATGTTACAGGATATGACATACAAAGTTGTTTCAAATGAGAGCCTTCAGAACACCTCTGACAACAGTAACCGGTCTTTTAGCTAGCATTGCCGCTGCGGAAGTCATGATAGTTGACAATGATACACCCACTCCTTTGCAAGTCTTAATGCCACTCTCGGCCGGCATCAAAGTACTGGGAATAAGCACTGTTCTTGGTGATTATGACGTAGATGCTGCAACTTATGAAGCAGCATCATGTCTCACGCCAGGCAATCTGTCTGCTTGCATTCCTGTCTACAAAGGTGCAGCACAACCCCTTCTCTTGACCAATGACACCTACCAACAATGGCAACAATTGTACGGCTCAATTGTCTGGCAAGGCTGTTGGGCTGGCGATTATGCCAGCCCAGTGCCAACCAACGCAACCTACAACTACGACGAAAACACGGGAGCCGTACAATGGATAATGGACTCAGTAAAAACCAGTAAAGAAAACGTTACTATAGTGGCGGCGGGAACTATGACAAATTTAGCCCTTGCTTTGGCTCAGTGGCCTGAAATGGCGGAAAAGGTGAAACTTGTGATTATGGGCGGTTACGTTGATGGTCAAATTGCCCAAGCGACCGGTGGTGACTTCACGAACGACCTCTATACCGATTTCAATTTGATGCTAGATCCAGAGGCTGCCCAAGTAGCCCTGTCTGCTCCATGGAGAGAGCTTGTAATTGTTGGAAATATAAGCAGCCAGATATACCCAACGCAGGAGCTGTTCGATGAGATTGTTACAGTATCAGGGGGATTGACAGCCATATCTCAAAACTCGACTTTTGGATACGTAAAAGAAACAGTTGGTAACGGAACCCTGCCTGCTTTCAACTTGCCATTTTGGGACGAAGTCGCTTCTTTTATTGCTACATACCCTGACTTGGTTACCGAATCCTATGATGCTTACGTGTCCGTTGACACGTCGTATGCCAGCCCTTTCTACGGGAATCTAAGGATTGTTCCTGCGGATTTGCGCCCAAAAAAGGGGGTGAGAACTTCAAAGGCCAAACTTGTCACCGGAATCGATGTTGAAAGGTTTTACGGCAATGTTGTAAACGCTCTCGTGAGAGATTGGTCTTCCTATTGTAGCACGGGGCGTTCTACAAGTCTCATGAATAACTGAGTGGCTGTGAGACCCTTTGATTACCCGAGATGCTTATATTGCCTTTCAGCCTGACCTTCGAAGAAAGAAGCCTTACATCATAGATGCTGATTCTGACGCTATTAGAAAGTCACATGTAATCAACTTGTTTGAGGTGTAAGCAAGTCCGTCTTGGAAAACTAAATACTCCCAGCTCCTGGAATTTTTAATATTAACCTTAAATCAATCCTTACTTAATATAATCAGTTTTTTCGAGCTCTGACGTTTTATTGACCACTTCATTTACTAGTGAAGATTCGGATGAGTTCGAGATATATCCATTTTCTTTGAATTGCCGCTCTTTCCCCATTAGAGACCACATGATGATTTGGATTGACTTTCTTCCTTGCCAAAGAGGCAAGAAGACGATGTAAAGTGCTGCAATCAAAATCCAAATCAACATCACAACCATGAAGGCCGTAAATGAACCCTTACTCAAATCACCACCCCAACCATACAACACACAGGTCAGCACGATGTAAACTCCGAGCAAAACGAATAGATTGATAAAGACACAAATTTTGCTTTGAGAGCGAAGTTTTTTCTTCTCATCGTCGCTCAGTTTCACAGCACTTTTGAGTTCAATTTCCCCATCATCTGCGAGAATGAGCTTGTTTTCAATTTCTGCGATGCTGACGCCTTTTTCAGGCTTTAGTAAAGAAATCAAGATGATGAAAAAGGCACCAGAAAATAGACTTACAATATTCCCAATAAATGTTGCCTCTGTTGTCATAACTGTATTTTTGTTCACCACGCCGTCGGCGTATCTGTAAGTTGCACCAAGCCAACAAACAATTCCTGATATTGTCCCTAAAGGAGTACCAAAAATGAGTCCCCATTTCGTCATTCTTGGCCAAAATAAAGAAAGTACAACGGCGGGGACTTCTGGATTCAACAAAATACCAGTAAAGCTTAGTAACCAAGACACGGTAACCCCAACATAGTTGAAAACAACTGCGAGGACTGCCGTAAAAATGCCAAAAACCAAAACGCTTATATGAGATATTCTCACGAGCTGTCTGCCTGTCGCATTAGGTTGAATATACGCCCGGTAGAGGTCGTAAGTGCTGATTGACGAGAAGGCAATCAATTCCGCCGACGTTGCTGATGTAACAGACATAAAGAGAATCAAAAGCCCCGCGGCTGCGCCACTCTTACCGAAAATTGAAGCCAAACCATAAATTAGCGGGAGACAAGAATTGACTTCTTGAGAACTCAATGGGTTGGGATACGTCACCGACGCTCGATTACCTAAAAGGGCTCGACAGGCAAGTCCTACAGAGGACCCTAGAGCGAAAGGAATTGCGCACCAGCAGATACTCCCGAAAATATAACCTTTGAATACACTGGAGGAATTTGATGCGATGGCTCTCTGTGAGTAACCTGGATCGCCAAAAACGGAAGCAAGGCCTCCGAGCATAACTGACCAAGTCAGTAAAATTAGGTCTTTACTCTTAAAGGAAAGAAAGCTGCTACCGGCTGCCTCTGGGAACAGTTGTTCGGCCTCTTTCAAAAGCTCCCACATTTTCCCTGGCGACCCAATCAGAGGTGAGCTGCAATAAACTCGATACGCTGAAACGATCAACACAACGTAGATTATAACCGTGTGGACCCAATCTGAAATGAAAGTTGCATTTAAGCCGCCTAAAACAGTGTATGCGATGACATTAAGTGGTAAAAGAAAGCTCGCCGCAACACTATGCATTCCTGTTGTAGCCGCAAAACCTTGTGACCCCCCTAACAATAAAAGGGAAGACACGACCACATTTGTAGCTACACAGTAGCAGAGGTAAACAATATGGCCCACAGCACCAAATCGAATGCGTAAAGTTTCAGATATTGTGTGCGCTGATGGGGCATGCAATTTAATTTGAATTGCCAACATCGTGAACAACGTGATCTGTATGGTACCGCCCACGGCGTATAACCAGCCGCCGCTAACGCCATAAACATAAGACCAGGTAGCAGAAACTAAAAGTGTTGCAGGCCAAGTCCATGCCGAAACTGTAGATGATGCGATTAGACCTGATCCAACGCTTCTGGACGCAGTAGAAAATCTTTCAGAAGTTTGAGTTTGGCCCAGCTTCGTGGATAACAGTTTCGAAATAACTGCCATCAAAAAAGCGAACCCTGCTCCAATTCCCAAAGCAAAACCATACCCGTAACCTTGAGATAATATCGGCTCCATTTCCGTGGCTCATTTCTTATTATCATGTTAATCTCCAGTTACTTGCTTGATTTTATTTGATGTTCTCTCGTTTAATTCCTCGCAAACGAAGAAAAAAAATCTTGCCATTTCATGCCTAAGCGGCAAAGTGAATTCCGTGTTTTGCAACGTTTTTCGAAAGCATGACTAAAAGCGCAACCATCAAACTGAACATCTCGTTCAGGGGTCTCTTTGTCATCACCTGTCATTTTCCTCCGCTTTAGCCTTGACATTTCCGATGAACATCTCTCGTCGACTCATTCTTTCCTTGACCTATAGGCAAACATAGCAAACATCCATCTTTTCTGAAAAATTTAGTTAACGACAGAATAGTAAAAAGTGATCTGAGTCTAATGCCGTGCTACCTTAGCGGAATTTTCTTATCGACATTATCATATGTGCAACCACTGAACCTTCGTGAGCGCCATTTAAATAGCAGATCATCTTCACTCTTCGGAAAGCGATATTTTGAATATGAAAACGACCGAAATTGCTATCCGCCGAAAGAACAGCAAATGGGAAATTGGCAAGAGAAAGTAGCTCAGAAGAAAAGAACAACCTTTGAAAAGATCCCGAAAGCTTGGGTTCAAGATCAAATCCTTACTGATTTCAGAGACAGGCCTTACTCTCAGGTGTCTACTTATCTTGATGAAGTTTTGCCAGAATCAGAGAATGAAATTACCAAACTCACCGCTTGCCAGATAGCCACTAAAGTTGCTAGGAGAGAGCTGACAAGCTCCGATGTTTGCTATGCCTTCTGTCACCGAGCAGCGTTAGCTCACCAGATTTTGAACTGTTGCGTCGAAATATTCTTCGAATCTGCTCTAGAGAGAGCCAAGGAGCTGGACCGGATCTTGGAACAGACTGGCGAGGTCGTTGGACCACTCCACGGTGTGCCCATCTCTCTTAAAGATCAAGTTAATTTGCCAGGCATCGAAACAACGATTGGATACGTTTCTTACATAGGAGAAAAAAGCCAAAAGAAGTCCCTTCTTGCGAAGGCTCTGGAGGAGAAGGGCGCTATTTTCTATGTCAAGACTGCTGTTCCAACTGCAATGCTTGCATCGGAAACCGTATCGAATGTGCATGGTATAACCCTAAATGCGGTCAACATTGAGTTCTCCAGTGGGGGTAGCTCTGGAGGAGAAGGCGCCCTCATAGGGGCGCGCGGCTCTCCTCTAGGAGTTGGAACGGATATTGGTGGTAGTATACGTATTCCTGCCGCGTTCCAAGGCCTTTATGGCCTGCGGCCCTCGAACGGCAGAATACCTTACATGGACGTCACCAATTCTTATGCAGGGCAAGAAATTATTCAATCAGTAATTGGCCCTTTAAGCGCCTCCCTTGAAGATCTGCAGCTTTTCACGAAAACTGTCGTTGACTCTCATACCTGGGACGAGGATCCCAAAGTTGTCCCCATTCCTTGGAGAGATCAATCTTCTCTTCGCCAACGTAAGTTGAGAATAGGTTTGATGCTATGGGATAAACTTGTAATGCCTCACCCGCCTGTCATCCGCGCATTGAAAGAGACTTGCCAATCACTTTTGAAAGAAGGGCACGAAATTGTGGAGTGGGATTTTCCACTTCAAAAGGAGCTCCTTGAAACTGCCGATCAGGTATATGGTGCCGACTTTTACCAAGAAGTCGAAGAGACTCTGAAACTATCTGGGGAGCCAATACTAGAATATATGAACCTTGCTAGAAAGAGCTGCTTGAACGGTAGAGCCGATCCTCAGCCTTTATCTATTGCTGAGAGTTGGGAGCTCGTAAAGAAGAAAAATTTCTTTAGGGAGCAGTTTTTTAAGAAGTGGAATGCAAGTGCCGCTTTAACCCAAGAGGGTGAACCAATTGATGCAATAATCTGTCCTGTGTGGCCCTCTGCAGCTTTCGGAGCGAATGAAGTCAAATTTGGAGTCGAGAATTATACAGTCCCTTTCAATATGTTAGACTGCGCTTCAGTTGTTTTACCTGTCACCTATGTGGATAAGGCTATCGATTTACCTGATGCGACTTATCAGCCTGCTAACGAACTCGATGCCATGCAATTTGGTTATTATTCAGCAGAAAAGTTCGATAAAATGCCAATATGTATTCAAGTCGTATGCAGAAGACTAGAGGAGGAGAAGGTACTTACAGTTGCCTCTATTATTCAAGATGCATGCCGCTCGTTTGAAGAGCATACAAATAATTAGAGAAATTGTAAGTTGATCAATGATTATGGCAAAAGATAACACCAGGAACACTTTCGTTAGCAAAGAATCATCCTGTTGAGAATTGAAATCACGGTTTTCTCGAAGTGAATACTTGACAGCCATTGTCAGTGCAATAAAAATATTGAAGGTCAACAATCGCCGTCAATTGCCGATGGCAGCAAATAGCACGGCGAGTGGTCTCGCAAAACGCCTCTCGTTCAGATCCTTAGAGTCCACCAAGTAAATCATTTCCGAATGACATCAAAGCGAAATAGCAACGCCAAATTTTGGTAAAATGAACAATTGAAGTGAAATCATATCATTTTAGCTCCTAATATAACATTGCTGCTGGGCGATTTTTTAATTCACCCCCTGAAATAGCCTTCAGCCTAGGCGTTGGGCTACATTAGGCTTTTGCTTGATTAATGCGAGAGCGCTCGCGCAAAGAAAAAAACCCAGCCCCAGAATTGTTTATCAATCTGTAAATCACCTTCTGATTCAGGCTTGTTTCAAGACCTTTGATGGGTGGAATATGCCTTACACACATCTAAAAAGCGGAGTTCCTAAAACATTGATACAGATAATTAGATGAAGGATGAAAGCCTTTTCCCTGCGAACGCATATCATAGCCTGGTGTCTCAGTCAATATAATGTTTCCGCATATATCTCCTAGAGAGAATCGTGAAATTCACTGGCTCGCTCTGAGAATTGATTGAAATTCGTTATCTAAGCGGTTCAATCTTTGCTTGGTGGCTCGAATTGTACATCGACTACGTACAAACAGAGCGAGCTTATTGACAAATTGCATTAAGTCCACCTGCTAAATGCCACCCAATTGCATCCAATTCTCTTATTGCGGCAAGGACTAGGCATAACCTAGAAACTAGACAGCCTCTCATCAAAACAAAAGTCACGTGGCATATTTCTGAGCATGAAAGTAGTGCGTCGTCAACTTTTACTCGCTCCCTCTGAATAGCTAACAAGTAAACGTAATGGTGTCGAATCAAGAAGCCATGTCCTCTGAAATGACGCTGGACTTCTATCGAAAGGCTTTAAATTTTAATGTAATAGGCCGTTATGACCCCAAGATAAAGCAGCTATTGTTTCATACACCACACGCCTCAGTTTACAAATGGGATTTCGAGAAAGATGAGTGGATAAGGCTTGATTTCCAAGGCGTTTTGGCCGTTTACCTACGAGATATATCGGATGGGGCAGATTTACCGTGCATTGAAGAGCCGGCTGTAGAAAAGGACTTCTCGACCATAGGGACAAAAACGGTTACCGAAAATGCTAACGAGGTACTTCAAGGTCGGGACATTTACAACTATGGTCTCATAATTCTCAATAGAATGAATCCAGAGAATTTTTCTCTGGGGATTGCGGCTAACAGTGTGATCAACAAAAGAAAATTCTTCTCCGGGGCTGAAGAAGCAAAACAGCCTCTGGAGTGCATGAAGGTGGAAGTCAAAGACGATTTGGTGATCATCAAAAACCTGCGCCATGAAGTTTTTGGTATATGGATACATACAGTTCCCGATAGAAATAACGTTTACGAGCTTATCAAGTATTTGTTAGACAATGAGCCGAAAACAACCTTCACCTAGTAATTTTACTATTTACTGACAATTAAGGATTTCAAAACTTAGATTACAGACCATCATTTCTTCTTGGTCGATCTTTTCTTCTTCCCTGCATCTGCGGCGCCCGCAGATGTGGCTGAAGGTGCCGCTTTTTTAGTAGCCTTTCTTGACTTCTTAGGTTTGGCTTTATCGTCATCAGCTGCTCGCTTATTGACGGATCTCTGCTGTTCAGACGCTTGTTGCTGGTGTTGCTGCATTATTTGCTGCTGCTTGAGCTGTTGGGCGGTTAAAGGAGCAGACATGGAAATCCTCGCGTTGTAAGCATTTGGCATGGTGTTGGCGCTCATTGCTTGCTGCTTTCTCTTTTCTTTATTGATGCGCCATTGTTCGATAAATTTCAATCTGCTGAATTGATTGTTCTCAGTGCTTCCACCAACGGCCGCAGCCGCAGCAACTGCAGCTGCTGCCACAGTGTTACTTGAATTTGCCCTTCCAGAGGTGGTCGAAGCAGATGATCCCTTTCCTGATCCACCTTTGAGAGAACTGCTCGTGAGATCTACAGCACTTTGGGCTAGTGATGCCGCTATAGTTGACATAGTTGTGGTGCTAGTTCGCTCACTCATAATCAACATCATTTGTTCGTAAGTAGAACTGTGTTGTGGAAGTTCCTCATGCTGCTCAATGTGTCCAACTTCTCCTTTAGTGCCGGCCTGAAAGGAAAGAGGACGATGGCAATGCTCCACTTTGCCGGTTTCCGGATCTAATTCTGGTTTCAAAAATAGAGAGTGGTCGAGCATACCTTGATGTTCAAATGGACTTAGCTGCACGTTTAGGTCCAAATTGCGCTTTGTTATAGTGAGGATTTCGGCTTCGAGTTGCTGATAAATGTTGTCGGAAAACCGAGTGTGATCAGCATATGATAGCATGTCATAGTAATGAGTTAAACCATTAGGACGTAGCAAAGTCCTGTAAACCCTGGGCCGCTTAAAAACGGCAATAGGCTCTTTGCCATGTTTTTGATTTTCGTTGTTAACAGACCCATCCTCGGATTTCTCGTCCGAAATCCTGACCCCCGCATCTGCAGCCCTCGTGATGGAACTTGAAGCAGACACGGGCGTAGATTGAGACTGCCCTTCAGAAGGCGGCTGTTGCTGCTCTTGCGGCTGCTGTCGCTGCTGTTGCTGTTGCTCCGGCGCTTTTTGCTCAGTTCCATTCGAAGGCGGACTCTGCTGCGATCTGGATTGCGAAGGCGACTGCTTGACATCTACGGTATTTGTGTGATCGTAAACTTGAAGAATGAGATTACCTTCATAAAACTGTACGTTGCAGTCTTTTAAAACTTCCATTATAGCCTCTGGAATTTGACCACGAGCAACGTACTCTAAGAACTCCTTCAATGTCTCGTTATTCTTATTGAGGATCAATCCATCGCTCGTGGTTTGCGGCACCCTCTGTTGCTGCTGCAGTCTTGTGTTTGCCGGTGCGCATATTTTGTAGTTATTGTCATAAATATGAAACTCGAAACTCGGGCGGAATTGCTCATATTTCTTTAGAATCGCATCCGTATCTTCAGCGAAATTATACAAACGCTTTGGCTTCTTGTTGATGGTTATTAGAAATTGATAAAACTGATTTTCGAAATTCTGCATTGCCTGGTGCTGCTGCTGCTGTTGTTGCTTCATTTTTTGCTGCATAAGCAATCGCTGCTGGTGCTGTTGCTGCTGTGAAGCTTGCGACATAGGTGCGGTTGCTAAATTACCAACTGGGGATGCTTTTGAACTGACAGCTGACGCATTTACTGGGATTTCCAATCCACTGCTGCTCATCAATTTACCTTTTAGACTAGCACTTCCAAGCCGAGATCAGACCCTTGTTAAATGTTAGTACAAGGAGTAGATGCGGGGATCAATTATAGCATCCACAATTCACCAAAATAGGCAGTTCTACAAACTTTAATACTAGTCATCAGAAGTGTTACAGCTGGCTTGCGAGTTCGTTAACCCTGCTATAAAGTAATCATTAAACACGAAGTGCAAACATATAGTGTTGACCAAAGCTAGGCAGTTCAGAACCTATACTGGTTAATCCTTCAAATAGCGGCCTTCCAAAGATCTTGTAGCCCTAGCAATGACGTTGCGACCCCTGCGAGACCTATTGAGCCGTCTGGATATTTGAGGAACTTTAGGTTGTTCAAAACGATAAAGGTGTCGAGGGAGTCCCAAACGAGTCTTCTTAAGCTTGCCTTCCTAGCTTCGTAGGATTGGAGTAGTAGCTTCTTCTCATCGGAAGGTTGTGATTCCACGATGAGAGTCTTGATGCGTTCCTGCGAAACGTACAGTCTTCTGAAATCGAGCACCAGGCCGCTCAATAGGCCAGCAAACCAGAACCAATTAGCCCACCTGGGCACTCTTTCACCGGTGGTTTTAGTGACAGGCACCAATTTAAGGATACGAAGCAGATTAACCTGGTCCAGCGTGAGGTATCCCGCATATGCCACGTTCTTGAAAACGTTGCACCACCGCGCTATATTATCGCCCGAGATCTTATTGTCATAGAATCGTGATGCAGCTTGAAGATGGTTGAGCGGTTTCAAAAACCTGAGAACTTTACGGATAGTGGTGAACTGCGCTTGCAAGTGTTTGGCTAGCAAAATCGAGTACTGAAACCCCAGAAATCTGCACAAATACTGTAGCAGCCGTAACACTTTTTCTCTTCCTGCTGTAGAGTCCAATAGTTTGATCACTCGACTGACACTAGGATGATATACCACCGTGTCTAACACCATGGCTGTATGTATGAATCTTCAAGAGGATGAACCTGGTCGCGCCTTTGAACTCGCCTTCGACTGCGTCTTTCACGTCTTTTAGAAACTTGTTGAACGCAAAGTTGTGAACACTTTTCTTGGCGTTTTGAATTTTCGAAACTACGGGCGTCTTTTGTATTTTGATTTTCGGAACCTCCCTAGATGAAAAGCGGTTGCCTTATATACTTCGGGCGGATTCGGATAAATGGAAATTGAGATATAGATATTAATCGGACTTATAAATTGAAGGAGAAAAATTGACCAAAGTTTGATAGGTAGGTAGACCGCTCGGTGTCGTGTTTACACTGTAATCGTCTACTTTAATCGCCCAAGTGAATTGATTCAGTGAAAAAAAATGTTCCTTCGCTAAAAACTTAATAGACGGAATTGGTAAATTTTCAAGAGAATTCTTCCAGAACTGAGTGAAGGTCACCGATGGATGAGAGAGCGTCTCGATTAAATGCGTGTCTATCTCATTCGAATTTATGTAATTGTCAAAGAATTCCAAGTTGATGGACATTTGTGATGAAATTTAAGCTTGAATGCGAAATAAATTTAAAGCACACCGGCGGCTTTTTTAAATCTAGATTTCAAGTAGATAGCCACTTAGAATGCGAAGGTATTTTCCTGGGACTTATCTTTAAATGGCCGAAGTCGTAGAAATGTGAAAGTCCAATTACTGCCTGAAACTAAGATCAAAATCGCAATGAATCGAAATTTTTTCAAAGCTTCGACGTGCAGGAAACCAAAAAGTCCTGTATTGCTTGATTTTTAAGACCGTTTACAGGCTTGATAGAGACTGCATACCGCCTATAGATTGCTCATCGATCTATGAAGTTTGCGGGTTTTCACAAATCCAATTTAATGCAAGGGCTCTTACTACAAAAAAAATGCTTGAACTCTTACGAATTGTACATTTCTTAGACACCTTCATCAACTAAAAAGTCCCAAATGGCGGGAGTCTTAATCTCATATCATGTCATTATTTCAATTATGACAATATCGTGCCTGACGCCCTGCATCCTTCTCAAATATCAAGAAAAAGGGTTCGACAAGTAAAAGAGACTCTGATAAGAAACAAACGTTTTTAGTTCTGTTCATATTGTCGTGCTTGCGCAATGGTATACCTCACAGCTTGCGTCACTAGCGTAAGCTTATCTCAGAAGTCGACGTTTTATGTTTGAAATATGAAATTTTGGGAGAGTCGGGAAGAGAAAGCAGTTACCAAAGATCAAGGTACCGATTTCCCATCAGCATTCCATGGTTTAGTGCTAACGTTCCTTCGCTGCCGTTAGCACTCCACCTGTTAGTGTGTCTTCCTCTGCCTCCGATAAGATTTATGGATTTCAGAAACGCGCAAGAAAAAAAACTAGTTTTCGCGTGTTTCTTTAGGTTAGACATAAGCCTATATAATCAATCTTTCAACATCAAAAACCAATGTCAAGTACGTCATGTCCTATTATGATATAGACGACATTTTGGCTGATTCGACAAAAGTGCCTTGCAAGTTCAATTGCAGTGTTCCCGGTCTTGGCTACCTCGAAGGAAATGCAGGCCATCCGATAAAGAAAGACTCGAAAGCAGAGCTACCCTTGTGGCTTGCACGCATTTTGGCCATAATAGGAGCAGAAACTGTTGAAAATGAAGAAGAGGAACTTCCGTTCGTCGAACTAATGGTTCCCGATCTATTTTCTTCGCGAGTATTAAACGCCATCAAATCTTCACCAACGTCGCTCGATGTGCATTCACTCAGCGCCCACTTTTACGAACTCGCAATAAAGTGGGCAACTTTGTTCAGCGACAGGAGACTTGTGAACGTTTTGAATACCATGATGATAGAAAGAGCACAAGAAGTGAACAACCATGCTCTAAGCATTCCGGCCGACTCGGCTCCCGCTTTACAGTCGGGGACGTTTTTGCTCACGCTCGATGAATTCGAGAAGAGAATATTTCGCGATAGTCATACTAGCTACAAGGATATGAAAAGCTGGATGCTGAGGAAATAAAGTTACAAGCTGCGCGTTGCACTAGCTAAACGATTTATAGATTTTTGAAAAAAACGGTTTTAAAACAGCCCCTCTTCGTTGTCGCCGTTTGGCGGACTTGGCTCACCTGATTCGTTTTCCTTTTCAGATACGTTAGCCTCCGACTCTTCGTCACTGTCTTCGATTAATTCCTTGGACAGAAATTGTTTTTTAGAACGCTTCGTTTGTCTGACTTCATCACCTTCTCCATCTTCATCATCACCAATGACCATACGTTTTGCTTTTCTTTTCTTCACGGGTTCCTCCTCACCTTCTTGTTTTTTCGTCCTTTTTGCAATCTTTTTCTTCTTCCTTGATCCATCGTTTTTAAACTCTTCGTCACCGCTGAGAGACCCATCATCATTTTTGATGTCGACCATTGCATCCAATTCAGCCCTTTCTTGCATCAATTTACGAGTCTCTTCCTGCAATTTTCGGAACATTTCATTCTCTTGGTCCTTCTTTATCCTGTCTTGTTCGTCGAGTTGCCGGAGATGCTCCTGCTCCTTAAGCTCACTTTCTTCCATGGCCTTGCGGGCGTTAGCCAATTTTTCGGACACATCTGCCTCAAACTTGGCTTGCTCGGCTATGCATCTTTGTAAAGCACTCTTCATAGTCGTTCTTCCTAATTGAACACGTTGCTCGAGTTCTTCCACTGGTATGAGGTTGCTCTTGGATGCAAGAAGCTCCTCTAGTAAAGAAATACCTGTTTCGAGACCCTTCAACGCGTCTTCAAGATCTTGCGATGTCCTCTGCTTGAAGGTGGATCTTCTGAGGGTTTCAGCAATTTGAAAATGCAATAGCGCAACATTGAAAGAAACACTTGGGACCACTTTGCTCTCACTCTTTGCCTTCTCTAAATTTAATGCTTCTTCAGCACACGCCAGAGACTTTTTAAAACATTCAAGAGAGCGTTCTTTTACACCACGCAAATACCATGCACGCCCCAGCACATTTGCCAGCAATGCTTTACTTTTCTCGTTTTCAAACCTCCTCTTAGCAATCTCATAGTTTTCGATCGCTTTAGAAAATTCATGCATCTCAACTAGACAGTGTCCCAAATTAATATGCACAGATTCATTGTCTAAAGAATCCCTGACCTTCCTGAGAATATCCAGAGCCGGACCCATCCTTTTGTTTTCCGCGAAGACAATGGCGAGCCCTTGTGCTGCGAAAATATTAAACGGATCAATTTGCAAGACTTTTTGGTAAAGCTGAATTGCCTTTACGAAAGATTGTTTTGATTTCTCTTCATCCCTTGAAGAAGATTTTTTATTGTCCCTCGCTATCGTGACGTACAAGTTGGCAAGCGACGTGAGGGCGTAGGTATCATGAGAATCATACTTTACAAGAGTTTCTCTATTGTGAGCACTTTCCAGGCTTTGACCTTTTTCATCATTCGTGTTTACAGCTTTATTCTTTAGGTACCAGCCATAAAAAGACCTCGCATCCAAGTTCGATGGAAACTCAGCGATCAACTCACTCATATCTGTAGAAAGTTCATCATTCCCGTCTTTCATTAATCTCAAGCAAAGTCTCCTTACTCTGGCATCAATATAACCAGGATGTTCCTTAATAATCTCTTCATACATGCCCTGCGCTGCTTCGGCATCATGACCTTCCAGTGCTCTTGAAAGATTGTACTGTATTGTTATTCCACGACCGTCATTCTCGAGTGATTTTCCGAAAACCTCACGAGCTCTTTCAAAATACGTCTGAGACTCTTGAGGATTTCCGTTAATGAAACAAAGAGCACCGATATTGTTCAAAAGTTCAAAGGGCAGACTAGTCACCCCACAGGTCTCGAGCTGTTCGAGAGACCTGAGGAGATAATCCAAAGAAGTCTTGTGCTGGCCCTGGTGCTGGTAAAGTTCAGCAAGAACTAGATAGGCTTTCAACATCAGGAGTTGACTATTCTTTGTTCTTGTTAACTTCACATATTTTTCCAACATCTGCACTGCTTTACTAGAGAACTTCTGTTTCTCGATTGAAGAAATCGGGTTTTGCGGATCTTCAGACAAGCATTTGGCACCATAAAGAAGTCCCAAAATGTAATTCAGCTCTTGCATGTTTTCTTGTGTCTTGTAAAGATTTTCAAAAGTTAAAATTCCTTCTTCAACAAGACTATTTTGCAGTTGCGTTTGCCCTAAGCCAAATCTCGCCAGGAAATTATCTTCATTAGATTTGAGACTTTCTTGAAATTGAAGGAAGGCTTTTTTGTAATTTTTTAGGGCGTAATGAGCTCTCCCACACCAGAAAGCAGATTCCGAGAAAATGGTACTGGATGTCATTTGAGCACGGGGAAGTATTTTTTTCTGGTAAATGCCGATTGCCTTTTCATAGTCACCTTTAAAATAACAGTAGCTTTGGAAAAGTACCAGTAGAGCCGCGTTGTCTGGGTTTTCCGCATAAACCGTTTTAAGATTTTTGAGAGCCTGAGTATAACTCGACTTAAAGGCTTCATCATCAGCAGCTTCTGACAATATCTCGTGAAATTCGCTCATTAGCAATAACATCTTCACATTACCGTTCTGAGGGTTCAACTCCTTCGCTCTTTTCCATGACCGAATAGCCATCTTATAATCCTTGAGCTGCCAAAAGCACAAACCAATGCCAATCCTAGGATCAGGCTGCAAGACAGGGTTGAGGACCAGAAGTTCCTGAAATAGCCTTAAACTTGCGGTATAATTACCCTTTTGATAGAGTAGCTTCGCTCTCAATAGCAGAAACATGACGTTCGATTTAGGTTGTTTCCCATTCCTTGCATCTTCCGCATGAATATTCTTGATGAAGACATCGGCAGTTTCAAGGGCCTTATCGTACAGATCCCTTTGATAGTATAAGTCAACGGTAGCTACCATGTTCCCAATCCATGCATGGTCAATGGTTATAGACTCTTTCAAATGCATTTCGGCTTGGTTAAGATTGTAATCTCTGGTTTGAAAATCCGGACTTTGTTCCTTGGCAAGCCTCAGGTACGCCCAAGTCAAAAATGAGTGCAACCATGCCGATTGTGGACCTTGAAAAACGTCAAGTGCTACTTTAATCAATTCAACCGACTCTTTGACCTTTTCTTGATTGCAATAAGCTAAAGCAATTGAAAGCCAGTAGGCTTTGTCAGAGCCTTCTTCCACCAAAAGCGTTCGCAAATCTGCAGGATCATCAGGCAAATCATTTTGGAGGTCAATGCTAACGACTTCTTCCGACGCTTTCAAAGGAATATCTAAGTTTGTCTGCCACTCAAGTTTCGGGTACGGTGCCGAAGCATCACCCACAGGTCCCGAAGAATCCATGCTCGCTTGACTATTAAACTATCCTTCGCCTCGTCTAGAGTTTTCGGTTTGCCATATTTTCATAGTTGACAATGTGTTGATTGTCGTGCATGATGACTGAAAATTTTAGAGTAACGGCGGCCCATTCGCTAGGCTAAGAATCAGCAGCGATGAGCTAAGGGAATTAAAAAAGTCTACTTGAGATCAATAAGAAATGGGTGTTCTAAAGCGCATATATGTGGGTAATATTCAGAAACAGTTTGATTCATGTATTGAAGAACTGTATGGGCGATTTCAGAGATTCGGACGATGTTTAGATGGGCGATTCGAGTGTCACGACAATTTCGCATTCATAAACATGGAATTTACGGAAGATAGCCGATTTGGCGGTTTAAAAGCAAGCTTTAACGGTGTAAAGTTCAAGGGAAATATCTTGAGGGTTGAAGAGGCCAAGTTGGATTGGCAGGCAAGGTGGAGAATCGACCAATCAAGTGATAAATCCAAGGAAGACTTCAAAAAGAGGGAATGGGAATATTACAAGAAGATAGAAAACATCAATAGAAGTTGGACCGATAGGATGGAAGTGATACAAGGAAGAATGCGGAAAACCGAGCGTAACAAAGCTCAATTGAGAAACATAACCTTCAGGATAAGTAAAGAAGGCAGACTGAAAGTGTACAAGTGCTACAAGAACAAGCTTTGGGGCTATGAAAGGAATAAGCCTCTCAGAGACTTGGTGGCCAAATTCAGTAATAAGTACTGGAAAGATGGGAACAATCACATTGTTGATAAATTGGACTTTAGCCGGTCCAGTGCCCCTTTCAAAACTCGCGCTGTAAAAGCGCATGTCTCTGAGGTAGAAGATGGAAAGTGTTCCAGTGGTGATGAGGGGAATGACAATGTCGATAACATTTTGAATAGTGTTTTGAATACTTTCGACTTCGACAATCCTATAAACTTGGAGCATGACGATGATGCCGAAGACTCTGCATCATCTGATTACGAATACACTGGAATCTTCAAGGAAGGGGACACAAACGACAACCAAGCTTGTGATGCAAATGAATCCAAAAAGGTGAACAGGAAGGCTGATCAGGCTCCCGAGACCGATGAAGACCATGATTTAGCGTTCACACCCAATTTCAAGGATGAGCGCATAAATTTTGATGAACAATCACAACCTCAAGCTACGATTAATGACACAGAGACTTTAAGGGGACTTTTCAACCCTGAAGGTCCTTCCGAAGGATTTAAATTAATTGAGGAGTCCGATGAGGACATAGATCATGCAAACGACGAGAAGATAAACAATCAAAGTGAAATGGTAGCCCCACACGCATACGATGCCACCCTAGAAGTGAGAGACCATCGAACTGGGTGGGGTTTATTTTTTCCTCACTTTGATTCCCCGTTCCTGCACGCTCAATCGCAGATCGCTAAGCTCACGAACAACAGCGCGGATCCCACAGAGCTATTTGACAATTGGGAAGAGCAATTTTGGGACAAGAGAGCTGCGTGGACCAAAGAGATGAAAGGTAGAAAGCGCGACGCGATCAGGTTAATGAGAAAGAAAGGCGGAGGGAGGAAGGCTAGAATTCTACTATAAAGTCATTTACCATTATGTATAAACAGCTTCTGTGATGAACAACCAGCGTCAATTGGACCGATCATATACTCAAAAGGCATTTGGTCCGAATTTGACCGCCATTTCAACTGCTGCTGCACCCCAATCTTCGCCGTGATTGTGCATGCTCTCACCTGCATCTAGTCCAGCCCTTGCGAGCGCTTGTTCTTCAGTCAAGCAGGTGAGGAGCCCAAAAATGACAGGTATGCCAACTTTTTCTTGTAAGTTCATCAATGCATGCGTCGTGGACTCTGAGATGTACTCGAAGTGCATCGTGCTACCTTTTATCAGAACGCCAATAGGAATAACGACATCAAGAGGCTCTCCCGCAACTTTCTGAGCGTCAATAAATCTCTTGGCGGCCCAAGGAAGTTCAAATGATCCGGGAACAGTTTCCACCACTATATTTTCTTCCCGAACGCCCATTGATTTGAGTCGTTCAACAGCTCCATTTACCAGGGCATCAATGATCATCTTATTCCAACGAGCATGAATGATACCAACACGGATCTCAGATCCATTATAATCTTGATCTAATTGCCCTAGACCTTTCACAACCATTCTTTTCACTTGTGACCTTATGTAAACGTGTTAGCTTGGCCCATGTTTTCTCTCTAATATCAAAATCCAATCTTATCCTTACAAATCACGTGACGATCTACTTGTTCAAGTTAACACCCTTGCAAGACGGTCGAATGCCGCCGTACCGCGATGAAAGACCAAAAAATCCTATCAACTTAATTCTTTGGCGAGGATAGAGACTTTGCGCTTTGAGTAATGCCTTTACGTAGTGTAACAAGAAACGAACTAAAACTCATTGCCATTTTCGACAATTAAATCCCTTGCGTATTGAGAGCCGCCTCGTGTGTCCTTTGCCATGTCCGTGTCTTCCTCAACATCACCAGAATCCTCTAAATCTCTCGGCACATTATTGAGCTGAACACTAGGTGCATATTTGGTGTTTTCTAGATTGGAAAAAATGCTGAGAAGAACCTTGTCCAGATATTCCGGTGTATTCACGTTGAACATATTGGATGGTCTCACGTCAAGCTGGTAGTCTGGCCCATAGTACTCGTAGTAGTCGTTGTAAGGTAATTCGTCATCGAGAATCACGTTATTCAAAACACCTGTCTCAAAGGCCCACGTCCTCGCAACATTACGCATCGTATAACCCCCTCCGCCTACAACAAGCATAGGAATACCAAAAGACTTGACGTAGTTGACACAATTCGCATGTCCCCGCATAGACAAGTTAAAGCACCCGAGACGATCACCTGACAACGAGTCACCGCCGCATTGTAGCACGACCGCCGAAGGTTGGTACCATTCCATGATTTTACCGACGACAGGTTCAAAAACAGATTTGTATGTCGCATCGTCTATCCCGTCCCTAAGAGGTACATTCACGGAATAATACTTGCCTTTGCCAACTCCACTATCTCGTAGCTCACCTGTACCGGGGAAAAATTCTCCATACTTGTGGAATGAGCAAGTCATGACCCTATCGGTCGTATAGAACGCTTCTTCAACGCCGTCTCCATGATGTACATCGATATCAATGTACAGCACACGCGGGTGGTACCTCAGTAACTCGATGATACCGAGAACAATATCATTGAGGTAACAAAAACCTGAGGCCTCGGACTTCTTCGCGTGATGGAGACCACCGGCATAGTTTATGGCAACATCGCACTTACCGCGATTCAAACGGGCTGCACCTTCCATCGATCCACCTCCGGATATACTACAGTACTCATAAAGTCCGTCGAAAACAGGACAGTCGTCACCCACGTTGAACTTAACACTCTCCTTTTGAAACATATCCAAGTTGTCCGGCGTCACCCGTGACAAAAAGTCAATGTACTCGTCAGTGTGAAATTGGCACATCTCCTGCTTGGTCGCTGGCTTCGCGCGATAGATTTCCATTTTCTTGTAGAGACCATAGTTCATGATTAGCGAGTGCGTCATTCTTATTCTATGGGGTTTCATCGGATGACCAGCACCGTAGGCATAATTACCTACATCAGCATCATAGAAATACGCTACTCGCTTCTTGTCATTTGCCTTCAACACAATAGGGTCGAAAGGTTTTGCCTCATAGACCATGGCTTAAGTTAAACCGCTCGAATGCAATTGTACTTCAAAGTCTGGCAGCTAGAATTTTTCTGATGCCCGCTGTAGATACAACAGATTATAACACCTGAGTAAACTGGCAATGCAAACTTGGGCCCTTGTTGGTAACTGGTTTGTCCCGAAGGTCAATATTTCAGAGATTAATCAAGTCTATTTCTACAATGGCGGGTAACCTTTTCTAGATATATCTTTGATGAGCCCTTCAACCCAGCTAGGTCCCCGTAGAATAACTCAAGGTGGTGAGCTCCAATACATCACTTTTGAGCGAGGTCTAAAGGCTAAGCGTATTTGGATAGTTTAAATTTGAAATTTACATGGTATGGTTTAACACGGGAACTTTTTCCCAACAAAACTAAACAGGCGGTGCTTTGAAGGCCACATGCGAGCTATTAAGTGATAAAAATTTTTAACGAGCCCCGAGCCCCGAGCTCCGATAACTGGAATCTTAAGAATTCAAGACGCTATGTTTGCTTTAATTTTGTCTTTCTGTTGTTCGCGTTTATGTAACGTCTTTTTCTTTCCATCACCAAGCAACAAGAACATCTTCTGCAATTGAAAATGTTGAGCGAGCTCTCGAAAGCCATGTCTATTTTTAACCTGTAGATGGATGAATGGTGCTGCAGTATGCTTGCAGGTTGATTAGAATGTGTCAAGCACTTCAAGCCAAAATTAATTATCCCTCTCGAACGCATGCTTTACTCTTAGATAGTGATCGAGTTCCTCTTGAGATACGCTCGGGATCAACTCGCGTTGTGCCACCGAGAAATCTTCCATGTTCACTTCCACAGTTAAATCTTGAGTAGTGGCAACCTTGTCAAACCACTGGCTCAGTGTAAGTTTCTTTTCAGCAGTGAAATTATATTTCTGCAGTTTGTCATCTGCCTCTTTCGATTTTCGCAGCATGGATTTCAACATAGCATCCGAACAAAGAGCGTAAAAGTCTGCGCCCGTGTAGGAAAAGGGACAATTTTTGCTGATCTCTATGAAATCAACAGTTGGGGAAAGAATCATCTTTCTTGTGAGCGCTTGTAAAATATTTGCTTGCTTTTCGTTAGTATCAGAAATTCCCAAATATAACAACTTGTCAAATCTTCCTGGCCTCAGCAGGGCCTCATCAAGTAAATCGGGCCTATTGGTCGCACCTATAACAAAAACTCCATCGCCGCCAGAGCTCATGCCATCCAGTTCCGCCAGAAGTTGAGAGACTATTCTGTCCATCACCCCGCCAGAATCGCCTTGATTTCCTCTTTTTGGTGCGACAGAGTCAAGCTCATCAAAAAAGATAACACATGGTTTTGCGTCACGCGCTTTTTCGAATACACGGCGAACATTAGCTTCAGATTCTCCGATATACATGTTCAGTAACTCAGGTCCTTTAACACTGAAAAAGTTGAGCGAAAAATTGGTCGCTATGGCTTTCGCTAGCAACGTTTTGCCCGTTCCTGGTGGACCGTAAAATAAAATACCACTTCTCTTTTTCATACCCGAGGAAAATAACTCTGGATGTTTCAAAGGTAATTCTATGGTGTCCATAATTTCTCCCTTAACAATGTCCATTCCGCCAATATCTGCCCACTGCACACTAGGGATTTTAGGCGCACCAATTGCGTCAGAAAATTCATCTCGTGAAATTTCGATGGCCCCTAAGAGATCCTCTTCGTTAATGATTTTCTTTTCGTTCATAAAAATGGAATGTTTACTGTCCATTTTCCTACGTGCTGCACTGGCCCTGGCAGTGAGTACAACGGATTTTATGTCCAAAGGTGTCAGACCAGCAGACTTTAAAGCCAACTGTTGTTTTGTGGAGCCGCCTTTGACTTCGAATTCAAATTTGTTAAAAATATTGAGATTTAACCTCTCCTTCGACAGGTACCACTCAAAGATATGTTTCCTTTGTCTTTCATCCGGGACAGGCACGAATATTTCAAATCGGAAAATGGCACGAACGCTGTCGGGTAAGCTGTCTACGTCATTGGCTGAGAACACCACAGTTAAGCCACTACCGTGTTGCGTTAGCTCTTCGACGAACTTCACAAACTCCAAAGCGAACAATTTTCTAACTTGATATTCGGCTCCCTGGTGGCCATGCTCTCCCTCTAGTATTGAATCGATGTGAGAGAGGTAAACAATAGACTGGCTCTTGAAAAGAGTCAGGGGCTCGATTTTAGCCTTAAGGTATCCTAAAACATTATTCATGTTGTTCGCATTGTTCGACCTAGAGCTTAATGATACGCAGTCAACTTCGAAAAGCTCTAACCCTTGAGCATAGCAGCTGGACCTGACTAGCGTCGTCTTCCCCACACTCGGTGTGGAAGAATGCAAAAGGATGGCAGTTCCAGGACTCGCAGCCTTGATGACTTGCCTAGCTCCTACAGCTATGATGTCTGTAAATTTCTTTGCGTATGGAAAGGCCGATTCATCAAATATAAAGGGTCTCTCAAGACCATGGTAAGATAAGAAATCGGAGTAGGAAGATTTTAATGGTTGCATTGGCTTTAGTTTTTCCGTCACTAAAGTCGTATGCTTACTGTCTATCATGAAAGGACCGTCGTATATTTGCGAATCTTCAGTGCGGACTTTTTCGATGCTAAACCATGCTAAAGAATCATTCAAACCTTCCAGTTCTCTCGATAGCTGCAATTCTGTAAAAAAGGGGGCCTGATTACTGTCAAAGGTAATAGGTATAACATCCCCTGAGTGTAAAATGCGATTTTTCTTGGTAAGAAATTGAGTAAGGTTGTTCAAAATCACAGTTTCGAATGCCTTTTGGCAATTATTCCAGCTTAGAACACGAGCAACAGACACAGAAGTTGCTAATGGAATCTGCTGCAAACTCTCAGTCCAATTTTCTAAGGAAACTTCACTGACTGGCCCAATGCTGGCTATCAGGCGCGGGCCAGCAAACAACGCCGCTTTCTCGAAGTCGTTTGGTTCTAGAAGTAGAAACACTTTGACCACCCGTGTTATTCCGTTAGCTTTTATCAAAACGTGAGAGCCGCTGGTGACTCCAAGATACAGAAGGGTTTGGTATTGAGCGAAGACAAACATGCTATCGTCATCCAGCTTGCCAGGAGTAGGACGGAGCATTCGTTCGGGAACCGGATGATTTAGTCCCCGAAGTTGAATAGACATGTTGTTTGGAGAAAGAAGATGAAGGTTACTCAAATTCTTTTCATCTAAATGCGATCGATCGCTGCAAAAGCTCTCATCGCTATGTAGAACAATCTTTGTGCTTGCAAAGCCGATAAAACCTTGCGTGTCAGGTAAGCAATCACTGATCCTGCAGAAGGAGGTCCACAAGATATCTCCTTCATGATATACTCGAGACTCGTTCAAGTTGCACTTCAACTTGAGAAAATCGAGCTTTTGACCCCAGTCTGATAACTGAGAAAGTTTCTTAAAGAGTGACGGGCGTATTGCTAGAACCATGCATGTCAAACTCTTCAAAGGGCCATCCAGCGCCCATATTTCGCACCTGTCCACTGTCGGTAATCCGTCCTGAATTCCAAACAAAGACCCAGGAAGCTTCACGGTCTCTAGTCCCATATTGTAATCACAATGGCATTGGAAAATCTTAGCCTGTGGGAACCTGTCGTAGCCGACAAGCTTCACATTGACGTACAGGCTACCTTGACCATTGATAAGTTCATCTTCAGCAATTGAGGCGCTAGAGAACTGCGAGAACAAATCACTAGACAAAGAGCACTCAAAGGGATTTTTGAAGTGGAATTCGACTTTAGCATGAACTGTCTCTCGGCTAGAGATGACCGTCATCGGTGTTGTTAAAATCGATACCTTTGATGAACTAACATCCTGCTTGAATTAGTCTAGCATCGTCATATGATACGTCACCTGGAATGCGAGACCAATACAACAAGCAAGATGAGAACTAAAATACCATATGCAAATCACCATGGCACCCAGCAGTTAGAATCGATAGGTTAGTCGAATTCTGCTTTTAAAAATGCATTTCGGTCTACAGGCTTTAATGCAATTAGCGTCTAAGTCTGCTGACCTGGGTCTTTTCGTAAACGCATAGACCTCTCGCAAGAGGCCTAAGCACCTCTGTAGTTTGAACGGTTCATCGACATTTTAACATGATACTATTCTGTAGCACGTCTCGCGCTTCATTGACTTTCATAGCCAAATACGGACTTCCTCCTCTATCTGGGTGATTTTGGATCAAAGCACCGCGGTGTTTCTTCTTAAGCATCTGTGCATCGAGGAAAGGAATATCACCAGGACTAATGTCTAGGATTAATAGGGCTTCAGCCTCGGTCATTCGAGCAGAGAAACCGCCAGGATACCGATCTAGCCTAGCTCGGAGCTCGGAGGTCATTTTACTGGGGAATCGGCCATTGCTGCCGCCAACATCTCTAGATAATTTGACCCCGTTGAGCTGCGCAATCATTGATGGGGTAAGCCTCTTGAAGGCACTCCAGGCCCGGAATCCTGATCTAACTGCAAGCGCAATAGTCGTGATTCCAACGCCCACGAGGATCGGCAACATTTGGAGCCTGGTTTCAATCCTTACAAATCGGAATGAGAGCAGTGCGATGCTCAGAAATTGTCAGACGGAAAAGCCTACGATTAAAGGCTGGTCCCTGCAATTCAGTTCTCCATTTTTAATGGCGTCAGCTTAATTTTTGAAGTTAAGCCTGGTTCACCGAAAAAATTAGATGGCTGGCATCGAGATCAAGAATCTACCTTAAAGAAAATTGTTTCAGGAAATGGAAGGTGTCGATGTAGCTGGTTCGTATTTCCATCCCATGGACTGTTAGACGACAATGCATTTAGCTTAGCGAAATTAATAGTCGAATAATTATAGAAGATGGTAATAAACTACCAGCTTGTAAGCGATTTTGCTGGCCTGTATGTTGCAGGTATAAAAACACCAGGTTTGAGATCGTAATAGAAATTCTTATGGGGATGGCACGTTTCTATCACAACAAATCAGTTTTGATACTCGCTGAAGGTTTCAAAGGATATTAATCATGGTGTCACTTAAAACCACAGCTCTGCTGGCGCTCACGACATTATTCGAAGCCACCAGGGCTGCCTATGGAAACCAAACTACCTCGTCAACAACTTTAAGCCAAATAACGCCCACCTCCACGGGTTTCTTATCAAGCGTTCAATTGATAGATGCCCAGACGGGAACAAATACGTCGGACGACAAAAACCACTGGTTTCTCATCGAGGCTGGCGTTTACCTGTCAGCCAATTTCTCTGATGAACTCTATTTGACTGTACCACCAGAATTCACGAATTTGCCCTCCGGTCCCTTCGATTTGATGGATGGTTCAAATGTAGCAGGCTCTGTGACCTACAATTCCTCTAACGTCTTTACTATCATTCCTAGCGTTGCCGGGCAAAATGACCGCACTGCAACCTTCAACTTTCTAACTAAGCTTTCCTCTAGCGCAGCTGATGCAATTACTTCCCCTGGAAACATTGATTATACATTTGATGTCTCTAGCGGCAAGCCTTTCGTCCAAACTCTCAATTTCGCCGCTAGAAGTTCAACGGTCTCATCAACAAACGCAGGAGTTACTCAAGACAGTCGTATTTGGTACTCGCTCGAAGTGCCATTTTCCGAGTATCCGGGATCTCTCAACTTTGCTGCTACGTTTTCGGATGCGGACGCCTTTAAATTCGACCCTTCGATGACCAATGTTCAGATTGTGACAGCTGTGGATGGATTTAACAATCCAACAAAGGCTGTAAACTTTACAGGTTACACTGATAACTCAGATCAGTATGGTATTAATCTTAATGTGAGCACCCAGATCAGTGGTGGGAGAGCACTTCTCTTTAAATTTTTTAGCGAACCTGCATCGAAGAACTCTGCAGAAATTGTCGCAACATTGAGATATCCTACGCTCAGTACTTATAAAAGAGAAATTTCCATTATCTTCGAGGAAAACGTTTATCTCATCCCCCAAGCAAATGTGGGCGAGTTTGGTGAGACAGTCTCTGTGATGACAGATTTCCAATGGTTCTCGACAATTAGTGCTTCAAACAGCTCAATGGCTGCCCCAACCATAATGCCTACAACCTCAACGAACAGCTCCGGAACGGTCAGCACAACTTTCACTGGTTCCTTGAGTTCTCCTACTACCATCGCTGCAAACGGGACGAACGCTTCGGCGAACTCAAACAATACAGTGATTACAAAATCTGCATTGACCATTAATGGTTCTCTTACCTACACAGTTGTCACAAAAACTGATAGCGGAGAGTATGATATTTTCACAAGCTTGATTCCCGTCGCTACGCTGTCGTCGAGCTCGAGCGGTGCTTTTCCAACCATTACTAGCTCAAGCGCTGTGAATAGCTTGGTGAGAACCGAATCTGGAAGCAAGCTCATTACAACAACTGAAAACGGCCAAGAAACTGTTTTCACCAGCTGGTTCCCAGTCGCAACACTCACTTCTTCTGCGAACGCAGTATCTCAAGCAGACACCGGCACGATACTCACAAACGCTAACCTGCCAACGAGCGGCGTTACAACGAAATTCTTCACCAGCCAATATTTAACTAGCGTCATTTTCACAACGACAAGTAACGGAAAGGTGATTGAATATACTAGTTGGTACCCTGTCACAACCGAGTGGTCACAAGTTTCGACAAAAACTCCACAAGATTACACTGCTTCTGACAGAAACGGCCAGGCTATTACATCCGTTAAAAGCTCGAGCGATATCCCCATAAAATCTGCGTCTCAAATTGACAGAAGTTCCAGTATTACGACGACAGGACTTCCCACTAAAACTGGACAAGCTGAAACCTCTTCTGGCTCAGCTAGTCAGTCCAGATCCTTTGCAATGACTGCAGGAAACGCTGCTGAAATGTCAACATTGATCTCTGGAACCGTGATCTCAAGAACAAATGTGCAGACTCCTTCAGTAACAGTTATTGAGAGCTTGCTTGGAGCCGAGAGTACAGCAGGACTCTTAGCGAGTATGTCATCCATGCCAAGCCCTTCATCAACAATCTCGGTGGATGCAAATAACAGCATAGGGACCACCCGTTCGGTTAAAACGTTGACGTCCTCAAGCATGACTTTCTCGATTGGGACAGAGAGTGTTTCCACCTATAAAGCATTGATCGGTTCACAGCCATCAGGTTCCTCAACCCCCGGAATGAGTTCGAGCGCAATCTTTTCAGTTTTCGATGGTTCCGCTAGCCAACTGAAAAGTGGATTATTCGTACTCGTGATGGGATTTGTGACGTTCTGGCTTTAAAACACAGGGTGCAAAGCTCATTTTGTAGGCTTATGATGATGGCATGATTTTGTAATATGGTAAAAGGTGTATAGACTTAGTTTGTTGATTTTTGCAATTATTCACATTTGTAATATATTTCTATTTTCCATGATTTAAGCGCCGTGTAAGAGTCTTTGCAATACGTTTTTTAATGGTATGCTGTTGGTTAGAATATTGTAGTGTTATCTCTTGGTAAGTCAAATGACGATTTCGGCGTAAGTCTTCTCATCAAGTTGGCCTGTAACACCATGCTGTCGTGAATTTCTTGAGACAAAGGTGCCCCAACTTTGAAATAAAGACCCTTCTCATCTAAGGTGTGGCGACATCTATACTGCGCTCTCGTTATGATTGGGAAAAGCCATTCGATCCATGATTGGCCCATAACGCTTTCCCAATTAGCCCTTCGTGACCCTAGATCAAACCTATTCTCCTGGTAAGTAAGGTCCATTCGCGTGCTGTCGTTATAGATTTGCATCCGGTCTTTGTAATTCGACCATTCATACATTTCAATGGTAGTCTCATTCTTGCACACCAAATAAATTGTGTATGAAGTGAAGGCCAGCATGGATATTAGCACAATGACTGAAAACAACCATACAACCAATAACGAAATCTTGATGGTTTCTCGCACATACTGTTTTGTTCTAAACCACCACAAGAGCTGTATACCATTCAGACAGAAGACAGCCAGAGCGTAAAAAGTTGCATAGATCAAAAACTGCACGAAAAGCTTCTGATTCCGGAATCCTATGCAAGCTGCGAACCAGGGACAGTGATGGTCCATTTTCAATATGCATTTATTGCAAGACGAACAATGATGGCACCTATCAGGTTTCCATACCGCACACGCCCTGCAAAATCTGAACCGTCCATTTGTTTTAAGCGTTATTGAGTGCTCAACTAAATACTCAGGCGGGAACTCTTGTCCTTCGTCGGCTGCTTGTACATTTTTCAGATGAAGATCTGGAAAATCCGTCGGGCTCCCAGCACCCAGTACAATTATTTTGAAGTATGTGAAGATTGAAGCAACAAAAAGTATGCCTATTATGAAGAGTACGACAATCTTGGAGACAATAAATACGTCGATTATCGTTGAAACACCGGTCCATATCAAAATGAGGCACGTCAAAACCTTGGGAAACAGGCTGAGCAACTTGCGCAACTTATGCATTTAGACATAAAGCAAGTGCAAAGGGCGTAGGTGGAACCTTACTAGAATAGGTTTCCTTTCTCAATTTAGCTTGATCTATATTTTGATTGAAGGCCATGTTCTAATTCGGACTAACCGTGCTATCACTTTGGACGTGACTCGAATACACTGAAAATTTATGAGATGCGCCTGGCAGTAGCGATGAAGTTCCGTTAACTGGGATTCAGCACATGAAACCATTCTAAAATGGTGAACTTGATTTATCCAGGGGACTCTATCAGTATACCTGAGCGCACTAATGTGGTTACTGGACCAGGCATCTATTTGGATCCAAAATCGCAGCATCTGAAGCCGATAAATGTTGGTATAGAAGTGATAGATCCCAGCAAGAGGGTTACGTCGGTGTACTTGGACTTCAATTCCAAGAGATATATCCCAAGCGAGGGAGACTTCGTAATAGGAGTGATAACGTCGACTTTTGCGGACAGCTACAGAGTATCACTGGCCAATTTCTCGACAGCTGTGACTCTTTCTTATATGGCATTTCCGAACGCTTCCAAAAAAAATAGACCCACTTTAAAAGTCGGTGACTTGCTTTATGCGCGCGTTAGCAAGGCCAACAAGGAGCTGGAAGCAGAAATAGAATGTGTCGACTCAAGTACGGGCAAAGACGCTGGTTACGGTCATTTGGACGGAGGCGTGGTAGTCGACGTTTCCCTGGCATTTTGCAGGGAGCTTTTATTCAATAACGATTTCCCACTTTTGAAACTGATTGGAAAGCGCACAGAGTTTGAGGTAGCCATTGGGCTTAATGGTAAGATATGGATAAAGGCAGCTGACATTTTGAGCACTTTGGCTTGTTATAGGATTATTTTGGATTGTGAGAAGCAGCCGACCTCACAATACAGTGAAATCATAAAAAATCGTTTCAAAGAATTAGCCAATTCTGCAGATTAAATGCTCTCAAGCTGAAAGAAGATCATTTTTTGCATATATGCACGCATAGGATCTTGCATTTGGCCACAAGAAGCCTCTGCCCTCCTAGGAGCTGGAAAGGACAAATTCATATAGCTTGGCATCGTCAGGATCTACAGCATAGTTTTCAGCGCGCCTAAACGGTCTATAATCATCCACAGGACTGTAGCTTGATATATCAACTATCTTTCCATAAAGTTTTTTGTCCTCTATTATATCATGGGCAAGCCAAGCCGAATGGTCGACTGCAAGCTCTGCCGAGGAGAGAGGGGAACTTGTCTTAGAAGTCATCAAAGAATCTGCGTCTTGATCGAAAGGCATGTAATTTAGCAAGGAGAGTGTGTGATCGAAACTATCGAGCTCTTCACTCACAGAATCGAACTCAGCGTATTGTCTTTGCAACGCCAAATCTAAAAGTTCATATTCGTCAGCATTGCAAAATTCTGTCGCAACTGAGCCTTGAACGGTAATAGACTCTCTCTTCACTTCTGCGACAGCGGCCCGAAGCTTAGAGTTGAGCGTCGTTTGTTTACGGGATACAAACGGCGAAAACCAACCGGATTTTTTGGCCACGCTATGATACCTCCTGGTCGAATTCATTTTAAACGCAAACAAGTCTCGAAAAAATGATAGGCCCCTGGGCTCGTAATATTCATTCCAATAATTGTCGAAGGCTCCGGGATATCCACGTATATTTTCCAAAAGTTTTACTTTGGTGATATCATTGTCTTTGAGCAAAATCTCTTCTGCTATAGTCTTGCGGAGACTTTTGATGTGATACACATTCCACCATCTTGTATAACTTCTCTTTCTAAAACTCTGCTCAAATACATTATGAAGATAGAAATCTGTATTCATCTCCCATAACTTCGGATGACCTTCCTTCCAAACATAGTGTCCAAGGAAAAGGTTAATAGCATCTTGTCGTTGAGCGTCGATGAACGAATTACTGTAGAATCTTTTGATGCTCTCAATCATATCTCGTGAATGTGAACTCCATTGGTTAACTTTTCTATAGGTTTCGACAGTATTGACTAAATGAGAGCCACCATACTGCAATGCAATCGTGTCGCCATGGTCATGAAATAACTCAGTCAAAATGTCAACAATGTCTGAGTCGTACTCCAAAAAAGCGCTATCTACCAGACCTAGCCTTAAAAGCTGAACACCCAGCGCGCGCTTTCCAATGACAAACTGCGCCGCATTCGTGCGATCAAGGCAATCAATGCAATTTGTCCTGCAAATTCCTTCCTGTATTTTGGTTGAAGCGAAATCCTTACCGTTATGAAAGATTCCAGTCGTCTCGACAGTATTAACAGCGTATTTCTCAAGAAACTCTATGACCACTTGGCCATGTAACTTTGAGGCCCGGCTCATATCCCAGGCAGTATACTGCAGCTTTTTATCATCCGGAAGAAACTCATTCAGGTAATTAATGCATTGTTCGAATTCAATCAGCAACTTGGTCTCGCGGGGGTTTTTCTCTTTACCTTTGATCAAGTTCAGAACTTGAATTGGACCTCCTCCATATCTTTGAAATAACCTGTCAAAATGAAGTGCGGCAGGGCTGAAAAAGGGATCGGCAACGTTTATCTGTATGGGAGGTTTTGCAGTCAAATTGGACGCTTCTTGAGACCAAAAAAGGGGTATAGATCCTCTGTGCTGTACGAAAGAAGTGTACCTATCGTTGTCGAAAAACCCGTTGTCCGGATTGTGAAAGGGAGTCAGAATCATATCACTCACAATTTGTTCCGTTTCGACTTCATTAGCAACGTAGCCCTGGTTATTGACGCCTCTCTTGAGATACCGTGCTCCAGCAAAATGATGTGATCTCCTTGCTATTAAAGTCACGTAGATGCTTTTGCCCCATATCGGGACGTTGACTTGGTCGATGAAGCCGTGAATGATGGCCTGAAACCAGTCATAAACGGTGTTGATACAGCAGAATAATGGCTGAAGCAAGTGGCTGTTCCACATAAACATATCATTGTAATCAGTTGCGCCAAGTGACATATTGAGATCAGTTCTGTCCACTGCCCGCAGCTTCTCTCTCAACAAATTCGTTTGAAGAGTGTTCGTTATGTCATAAGTATAACTGAAATAAAAGGTCTTGCTGAGGTCCAAGCTCAGGAATGTTGCCAGTAAACGGGCCTCTACTGAATTCTTTTCAGGGGTCTTGTAGGTGTTTGAGATTGGAACCAGCTCAGTCTCGTCAATGTGATAAACCGCATGGCCGCCTAAAATAGCAACAGAGCTCGTTTTCGTTATTACAATAAGGTAATAACACGTTGTGAACTTTATAAACCCAAGCAATCCACAGCCTGTCAGTCTTTTTTGCAGACCCTCATCGTTTGCTTCCTCGAGACCCGACAAAACGTTCATGATCTCATTTCTTGTAAAGAAAACATTATCTTCCAAAACACTCAAATCGCCTTGTGGTACGGATAAATCTATTTCTAAGATTCTGAACATTGTCTCGCGCTTATTACTGCCCACAACGTACATCCTATCGTGCGTCTCATAAATTGTATAAGTTGACAACGTGAACTTCTTGGACCGTCGTTGCTTTGGGGCCTCATTAAATGTGTGATCTTGAGCTTCCGGTTGGGCGTTGGGAGCTTCACCCTCATCAACTACGTTCTTATTCATGGCGTTTTAGTGTGTCTGTACCTTTGGACCTTAATTGTCTAATCAGTAGTAGTTCCAGATTTTGGCCTCATCGCCTTAATGAAAAACTAATGAAAAAAGTCACATTAGCAGCACCATCAACAAGGTTGTGAACTAAGGCTTAGCTGGTTCCTGAAGATGAAAGCCGACGCCTCTGGTGATGTCCCAGTACCAACAGCTAAGCAGTTAAGACAGCTCGAGAAACGGGAACGTCGAAAGAAGTATGCCGATTTGGCCATTCAAGGAACTAATAACTCGTCGATCACCTCAAAGAGGTCGGTGGAAAAACTGTATTTGACCAAACTTGGTACCAATAGGAACGTTGATCCCTCCAAAGAGGATATAGAGTACTTCAAATATTTTGTCAGCAAACCTTTTCGACGTTCGCCTTGCATCAATAGAGGATACTGGCTTCGAATCCATGCGATAAAGTCTCGAATAGACTGTATATTGGCGCAGACCAGGGGAGCTGTTTGCATAGTGAACCTTGGGTGTGGTTACGATCCGCTGCCCTTTCAGCTGCTAGACCCTGAAAATGTTGACAATGTCAGACACGGTGGAAGGCTCAGCTTCATCGATCTCGACTACAACGACCTGATTCATAATAAAATCGGCATAATCTGTCGCGCGACGGAACTTGTCAAGATTGTCGGACAATACAAGGGAGCTGAGGGTGCTTTGCATCATTTCGAAGCGGGTAAATACATGATGGCCTCGTGCGATATGAATGACCAAATAGCATTTAAAAGCGTTCTGAAAAGAGCGGATTTGGATCATCCTGAAATTGTCAAAATATTTATCGCAGAGGTATCTCTTGCCTATATGGAGGGGCGGAAAGCAGATGAAATCGTATCCTCTTGCTCAGCTTTCCCTAATTCCCATTTTTTGATGCTCGAACAGCTCTTGCCAGCGGGGCCCCACGAGGCTTTCTCAAGACAAATGTTGAGACATTTTATCAAAAATGATTCTCCTCTGCAGACTGTCACTACGTATCCTACTCTTGCGGCTCAGAAAGAGCGTTTTGAAACCTTAGGATTCCCTACGGTGAATCATGGGAGTATGTTTGACCTTTGGAACACAGTTGACGAAAACGTCAGGCGTCAAATCGAAGATGTCGAGGTTTTCGATGAGCTTGAGGAATTTCTCTTGTTCTGTCATCATTACATGATATGCCATGGAACAAATTCCGCGATTAATATTTTTCCGAAATTACTGAAGCCGTCTTTTGGAGTTTTTTCAGAGGTTTTGAAGCTACGTATGAACTTTTTAAGTTCTCCGAGTTCCGCAGAAGGTTTTTGGCGCAGAAAATTTGGTGCCTCTGCAGTTGTGGGCAATAAGATGATTTACGCGGCGGGCTGTTCGAACGCTCGCCGCAATGATATTTCATCCTACTCATTTCTCTCTAGAAGCTGGACAGATGTCACGCCTGAAGCGAAATTGGCTCCTCGGATGTGCCACACTCTGACAGCTTTAAGCGAACGCTTGGCTGTTATGATTGGTGGAAGAGGTGGGCCGTCCAAGCCTTGTAGTGAGGTGTGGCTGCTTAAAGAGGATGAAAATGATGGATGGCATTGGATCAAACGTAAGGATCTACCGGAAGAAAGATTCCGCCATGAGGCTTGCGCGCTGAATGCTCATCAGATGCTGATTTATGGAGGGGTCACTGAGGGACCAGTTGCATTAATTTATGATTTAAACGATGATATGTTTTATGACACAAAAATTGATGATATTTTACCAAAGTTAATTTCTCCAGGTTTTGCATATGATCCCGTCCAACAAGTCGGCGCTATTGTGGGCGGCCAGCGATCAAATGGTGAAATCTCTGATGAACTTATCGTTTTCGAATGTAACCCCGCTAGAAAACAAGTCTTTGTTAAAGCGACTTTCAAAAACTCTTACTTTAGCAGATTCGGCTCGAAAGCGCTGTTTGTTTCCTCCCAAAAAGTACTCATCGGCGGTGGAGTAAGTCCATGGGTTTTATTTGATCACCTCACCACGTTCATTGAAGTGAACATTGCAACGGGCTCTGTTGCTTTAGTCGAAATTCCCCCTCTGATTTGGAAGGATGATGCACCCATGCTAGTTGGATTTGAAATGCAAAAAGACCCCACCGGACGAGTGTTAGTTTTTGGAGGAGGCGCTGTATGCTATGGCTTCGGAGCAGTATGGAATAGGGCTTTGAGTCTGGATATTACATAAATAACAACAGTACGATTATTCTTGACATTTATTACATACTATGCGTGATTTGCTGCTGCTGCTGCTGCTTTCGCGGCGTCCTTCTTTTTCTTCGCAGCGAATACCTTCAAACAAAGGGGAAACAACAGTGAGTTCACCCCAATCCAGGCACATAAAATACCGTAATTGCGTCCTAAATGGCCGGGGTAGAGACCGAGGAAAATGACCCTGAATATGTCAACGCCATTGTGAATTGGCGCCATATACCCATAGCGGTAGAAATTGTTCGTCAGAGCCATCGGATAGAAGGAGGGAGATATATTGAATACAACCCAGAAAACCATCCAAAACCCCAAGTATTGAGGACCGAAAGCCATGAGAATCGTTAACATGTTTTCGTTCGCACCCCCGACAGCAATCATCAGAAGCCAGGAGGACATCCACGCCACAACAAACCCGGCTCTTCCGTACGTCACATTGTAGTCAACATGAAATATGGACGAAACAACGCAGAAAAATAGTGACAGAAAGAAATAATTTACCCATCCGATGACAAATCGGTACAAAATCATGTGAACTGGCTTGAGTTTTGGGGCAAGTCGGGCATGTATGGAGGCAAAAACAGACAGCTGAAAGAACGTTAGCAGAATGCAGTAAATGAGGCCTACTTGCAGGGGTCCAAGCAGGACGTAGTTCGTAAATGGCCTGTAATCAACCTGGTTAAACTGCATGACACCCGCTGAAGCTAAATTTGCTGACGAGACCTGGCTCAAGCGTGAGGAGTAGTTCCCCAGTAAGCTTGGTAAGTATGATGTCGTGTAATATTGCTGGAACATTGCTTCAAGACCAAGCATGAGTGGAAGTATGCTAGATTTCATATTCGTGGGGTCGCGGCCACTTTCATAAACTGTTTCGAAATACCGGGATGAGTTGAAAGGCAGTGCTTCAGTCGTGTTGAGCGAATCAATAAGCGCAGAAGTTGCATTGGGCCTCACGTTTAGAGACATCCAGAATTTTTGGTGATGCACCAGCTCGGTGATTTTCGAATCTACTTGGACAGGTGAGATATCATACTTGGCTTGGAAGGAAGAAGAGTTGTAGATGTGCCAAGTGCCAGGACTTTTGCTAATTAGAGAGGGAAGTTCCTGGACCAGCGATCCCTCGTCTTGAATGACGGCCAAAATGTTGACCTTGTAGTAGTAGCTGGTGCGCTTATAGGTAGCACCCCAGTAAAGAGAGAACACAGCTATTATAAGGGACCACAACAGGAAGTGATTGAAAAAAAACTTGAAGACTAAGACTTTTCGGTCCTCTTGGAGCCTCGACGAAAAAAATCCTGTCGCGACTCTCGAGAGGCGAGACTGTTGCTTGCTTATGGGAGCCGCTCCAGACTCTTGCTGCATATTTGGCAGCACACTATTCAGATCTCTTACTTCTGCATCTTTTTCTTCATCACTTTGTTGCAGTCTCTCGTCTGTCATTTCTGAACCTCCCGTTGCAGCCCTTTGAAACGCTTCCGTGGTTTCCTCAATGGCAGCCGATATATCACTTGTGGAAGTATCCTCAGCCAATCGAGGACGGAAAGACTTTTCCGATGATTCCATCGACTTTGTTAATAATTTGTCTGTCCTAAAGTAAGACTCCCCTTACCGAGGGTTGTTCACCAATCCTCAACAAAGATCACTTAACTTCGTTGACCGGACAACGCCTCTCTTCAAAGTTATCCGATCACCCAATCTTCTCTGAAGACGTTTCTATCTGACAGATATTTGCCCTGTGTATTGGGAGTTTTAATGTCTTTGTAATCTTGACTTTCTTTAATATGATAGCATTTGACTTCAGATCCGTGTGAAGAATTGGTCATTAATAAGTCACGTGATCGTGTCACTAAGGCTGCTCTTTAAAGATCGTCGCTCTCTAGTCAAATTTTCCAGCTCTAAGATCAATAATTTGTTATGGTGCTCTTCAAGGATAATGGCAGCATGGCTTTAAGTTTAGAGGTCATGGAAGGTCGTTTTTAGCCCAAGGATGACAGTCGCGTTTTCTATCAGAAGCTCAGTTTTCATTATCCCACACTAGTGTGTGGGCGCGAAATTTTCCTTTTCCTTAGCCAGCAGTTTGCGCAGTTTGCGCCAAAGCTTGTTCCCAAGACTCCGCCACCTTGACGCAGTGCTTCTGGACAACTATGTCAATAAGACCTCGGAGTTCGGTATCCTTTGGCGAAGATGTTAGAAATGCAGCGAGTCCGCCGGTTGCCCCGGAATCTTCTATATTGCCAGGTTCCACTCGGCTGGAGTAATTTTTCAAGAAGTCATTCTTGAATAGTTCGCAGCATGCCTGCCCATCATAAAAATATTCTGGACTGCTGAAGATCCCTTGCTCAAAAAAATGCGATTTACCCTGGCGGCAACAGCATCCCAGACATCCGGGTTGAGGCCAGGCACTGCCTTCCCTGCCTCTAGCAAAAAAATCATTTTCTCTCGGGTCTTCAAAGTCACTGTTTCGCGGTCATGACTGGCAAGCATGAAGAGCATCAAGAAAGAGCTTCCCAAACCCTACACCAGGATGTAAGTGATCACTGCACCTTCCCGTTTCCTGCGGGCGTAACAGATTGCTGTCATGGCAAAGACCCCTAAAATGGCTATCAAGGCGGTAACCAAGTGCTTCTTGAGCCAGTAGCTCCAATAATTCCTGTACACGTCCCGGGCAAGTTGAAATTCCTCCCAACATTTGGTGCTTCACCATAGAGGGGTTCTTGATCCTTTTTTAACATAGGTGGAGCGGTGAGGTCCTGTTCTTACCATGCGCTCCTAAGGTCGTCGCACGTCCCCGCAAGATACTTGTGGGTTACTTTAGGTCGCTCGCTATAAACGATTCGGTAGATTTGAGTTTGGGAATGGCAGAGACTTTTTGGTAAGAAACCTCTAAAGTGTACAAGCCCAGTGACGAGGTCTGTGACTGGAATAGACGATGACCAAGCCAGAGATTAACTTCACGTTCTGAAAATCAAATATCTCTCAACTAAACAATTAACACTGCGCCAGATGTGTTAAAAATGAAAAAGTTCGTGATAAGTGAGTGAACGGGCGAATCGCTGGACTCAGTCCTAGTTTCACTTTAATTCTTCAGATTCATAATGGTATAGCTCGGAACTTTATTGAATAGCCTCTGCTAATTTACCCTTGGAGCTCGGCACTATCTTTCAATAATCCTCTATAGTGGAGTGGGCCTGTCGGAGGACCCGAACCTACTTATTCTCATCTCCACCTGAATTTTCAAATGCGTCTCGCGCCTGTCAACGTAAGAACCTTCTCACCCCTCCTCCTGGTACTGCAGATGCTCTGCCCGACAAAATCTCGACTAGCAAACAATTCCTACCTCCATCGGAAAGCCATATTTCCAAATATTCTTCGTCCATAGCGACAAATCAGACAACTCAATTCCTATACAGTAATGGAATATCGTTCCTGTCGAATCGAAGCTCATCGTCATTCATTGTATCCATTGAAAAGGCGGACCCTGACCAATCCAATTGACATGTCGCAGGATACGCGCGAAACTACGCAGGCAGTGGAATCTCCAGTGAAAGCAAGCACCGAACCACCACTACCGCGCCCTGAAGACACCGCGAAAACGGAGTCCCCGCCAGTGATACCGTGGGAGCGTACGGAACACGGCGTTCACATGAAAACTTTTACTGGGTACCCGATATCGTTCGATGGGTGGGTGCGCAGCGATCAAAGACGTGTTGAGGAGAGTCCGGCGGAGATTCACGCTGAAACCCACCGGGAAACTCACCCGGAAACTCACCCGGAAACTCACTCAGAGGCCCACCCCGGGGAGCCTGAAGAGCACGCCAACGGGGACGACGCGGACAAAGATCTCAGGGACACAGCAACGTCGGAACCGCCATCAGAGGTTTGATCACCAGCCTCCAGCAGAATGGGTACCTCATTGACGAACTTTTTTGCATTGTTCTCTATTGCCAATGAATTCTCGAGGTCTACAACCTGCAGCAATGGCCGGCTTGGGAAAATGACAAGAGTTGCAAAAGTGGCTGGCACAAGCATGCCTGTGGCAAGCTTGTTCATGTAAGCCTACAAAACAAAGCTGCTGGAACCTCGAAAGCTATATATTTTTGCCTGCTCATGCATCGCTCTTGTCGCCCTAATTGCCTTCTGGCAATTTTTCTTCAGCTCCTGTAGCTCCGGTGCTGGCAAAAAAAATTCCCGCGAACGACAGAGCGTGAAGCAGTGTGCAATACAGGAACTTAGTTGTGATAACCGCGGGGCCAAACGATTTCGACACTAAGAGCCATCCGCAACAGCCGCCCCAGTCTCGATATATAAGTTTTCAGGGGTTCCCTGGGCTACCGGGGCCATTACAAAGGTAGCACCGCTTGGCGTCGCTGACACACACACCTTTACTTTTTTAAGTTGCCGTTTGACCCGCAGTGGAAGGCACCCTCGCGGCTGGCACACAAGCCCTGCCACCCCTCAAGTACTATTCTTGAAAGATATGCGGTCAGATGGGATCGATCCTGAATCTCGATCTCCCCTTGCATCTGGATCTCCGTATCGCCGTATGCTGTAACAAGTCAAGAGTTCATAAAAACTAGCTTTCGAAGCTAGTTTTTATGTTAGCAGTTAAATTATTAGTGTTGCCAGTTAAGAAAGTCGGAGCTCACTGAGGAGACCTTTGTCCAGAGGCCATCGCCACAACCTGTCTCTACTGACTGCAGAGTTCCTTTCCGTAGATAGTGGTTCCTAATTGTCGCTAGTGACTTCGCTGCATGCTCGTGACTCCCGCTTGTGACTCTATACGTCGAGCGAGAAAAGATGAGACATAGAACGAGATGCTAAACGAAAATTAATTAGTGAAACCAGTAAAAACCGGTGAAGCCGGTGAAACCGGTGAAACGTGTGAAACGTGTGAAACCAGCGAAATTGGTAAAACTGTTGAAACCCCATGTTCTCATGAAGCCCATGTATTCTGGCGAAACTTCTACTCAAATTTTATAATTATCTCTGGCTTCAACTGTTGACGTTAAATTATCTTAGATACGACGGAGTCAGCGAGACCAAAGCAAACAACCCGTGGTAATGACAAGCGCGTCGACTGATTTCTTGACACCTAGGTCAGTTCTCGTCTATGCATCGACTTAAGGCAGTCACAGGATGAGGCCTTTGCACGTCGCTCGACGGCCACCCTAAATTTCACTTAGTAAAGCAGTGCCAGCAGACGATCTAAATTAGCTCAGCGGGAGGAACTACATATGACAATTAGCGCCTTATAGTATAAGCGCACACGCGTGGCGTAGATACGAACGTGACCGTAAATATATCAGGACTCCGTGCAGGGCGCTTGCAGGGCGCGGCGCCCGGATATACCCGTACCAGCTTGGATGCATAATTTTTCATATGCAGCCCCTACGTCCCTCGATGCCCATGACGATGAAACCGAACGCGAAAACTTGCCTTTATATTTGGAAGCAGTCAACCCAGCATCTCAAATGCGGTTTTGTATAAGATGCGCAGTTGAAGACACGGGCGACCCAACCGGAGTTATAAAGTGCTTTATTTATTTTGTAGTCATTTATAAAGGCTTTCGCACCTTCCTTCAGTACCGTCACTCTCACTTAAGTTTCAAGAGGAGGAGCTCGTTAAGATGGCTTCACTTTCACTCGCTACTATTGTGACTGTGTTGGCGATCGCACTTCATGCAATCGCCCAACCAATCGCTCCTGTGTCGCCTCACAGCGTGCAAATAGTGCACAAGAAGCGCTATTACGACTATTCGAGCTCGACCATTCGCGGTGTCAACATCGGTGGATGGCTGCTGCTCGAGCCATACATTACGCCTTCGCTTTTCGAGGCTTTCCGTACCAGCGACTCCAGCGACGAAGGTATCCCTGTCGACGAATACCATTTTTGCCAGCAACTGGGCTACGACACAGCCGAGTCTAGACTTGTGCAGCACTGGAACTCATGGTACACGGAACAGGACTTCCAAAACATGGCTGGAAGCGGCCTTAACTTTGTCCGTATTCCCATTGGGTACTGGGCTTTCAAAATGCTCGACTCAGACCCTTACGTCTCGGGCTACCAGGAGGCTCTGCTCGACAAGGCGATCGGCTGGGCACGTGACAACAACTTGAAAGTCTGGGTTGACGTGCACGGCATGCCAGGTTCTCAAAACGGGTTCGACAACTCTGGTCTGCGCGATTCCTATTCTTGGCTGTCCGACTCAACCAATTACAACCTGAGTCTCGAGGTGATCGAGTATGTTCTCGAGAAGTACTCACGTGACGAGTTTTTGGACACTGTGATCGGTGTCGAGCTTGTCAACGAGCCTCTAGGTCCTGTCCTCGACATGGACAAGCTCAAGGAGTACTATGCTTACGGCTACAACTACGTGCGTAACACACTTGGCAGAAACCAGGACGTCATTATCCACGACGCGTTCCAGCCTTTCCACTACTGGGATGCTACTTTGACTGACTCCGATGGAGACTGGGGCGTGGTCGTCGACCACCATCACTACCAAGTGTTCTCCAACCCTGAGCTTCAGCGCAGCTCCGACGAGCGCGTCCAAGTTGCATGTGGATGGGGTTCCGGGACCGTCACCGAGAGTCACTGGACTGTGGCCGGCGAATGGGCTGGTGCCACAACCGACTGTACTAAGTGGATCAACGGTGTGGGCTATGGTGCTCGTTACGACGGTTCTTTCAGTAAGGGTTCTGACACTTCTTCTTACATTGGTTCTTGCCAGAACAACGAGGATATCAGTTCCTGGTCTGACGACCGTAAGACGGAGACACGCAAGTTCATCGAAGCGCAGCTGGATGCCTTCGAGCTTCGGGGGGGCTGGGTCTTCTGGTGCTACAAGACCGAGACCTCCATCGAGTGGGACTTCCAAAGATTGATCTACAACAATCTCTTCCCTCAACCTTTGACCGACAGACAGTTCCCAAACCAATGTGGTTTTAACAACTAGTTGGGAAACGTTAAGACCATCAATAGTCAAATTATGCCGTTGTTTTCCCCTATCACCGTTAAGAGTTCACTTTTTCCAATCCAAGGAATTACGAGAATCCTGTTATAGATTCAATAAAACTGTGACCAAGTTTTAATCCCAAAAGTCATGTGTGTCCAAAAGATGCTCCCACTTTCAGTTCTTCAGGTAAATAAGCTTTACCTACCGGTTTAACATTCAATTATCGTCGAAGCATATAATAGAGTAGATATAATTTAAGCGCCATCCTCTATCGTACTCATTTCCGATTAGTGTAGAACTTGTTTTCTCATCTTCGTATGTAATTATCAATTGAAGTCACATGAGTACCCACAGGTGTTGATAGTTGATGGAGTATCATCTCACCGCCGAAACTATAACGTCAAACCACCAATGGAGTCGAGCCTTTTAGCCCGGTCAAGCACCGCGTACAGTTCCCCCGCCAAATCCATGCCGTCTATCGACTTGACATCCAGTGATAACGACGTTGACCGCCAGCTTGTGCCTGGAACAATGGCTCATAACGAGGAAGCCACGCGATCGCGGTTGCCGTTATTAATCAGCGGGAGCAATGCTCGCCGGTCGAGCACCCTGCGTTTTGCCGGTCTCGACGTTGTTAATGGGAAGGAGGATAGAACGGAGGACAGAATTCCTTCCGAATCTTCAATCGAGCTGGATGACCCTGAAGTGAGACCTTCCAAAAAACAAAAAGTTGCTAGCGGAACGCTAAACTCCAACGATAAACCTATCAATGAGAGACTTGTTCCCACTGCTGACTCGGATTTGCATGCGACGCCACTGGCTGGTCCAGAGGGTGCATCAGAACAATCTTCTTCGGTCTCGGAGCTTAAAAGCACTGAGTATTTAGATCTAGATGGCTTGGAGCAAACGGAGGAAAGCTCTCCTCTGAGACCACAAGCAGCGCGCCCATCTGAGATCCCGACCCTCACAAACAAAAAAATAGACCCAGAAGAAACACCTATCATCATTTTAAGTGAAGATGAGGATTCTGGTACGGGGGACCCTGTGAAACTAGACGCAGCAAATCAGGAATCAAATGAAATCGCACGATCGCCCTACTTTCAGATAAACCGCAACGGATCTGGTAGTTCACCTATGGCAGTTCATAGAGCTTCTCATGAAAATCTGATGGCAGACCTGAATCGTCAGGAACAGCAGCTAATTGCAGCCAAAACCACACAGCGTAATACCAAAGTCATTTTACAGAAAAAACTGCACAGGAGAGATGCCTCTGTGAAGGATGCAGAGGCCAAATATCGGCTTTTGTCTGAGAAGGTGGCGGAAAGCCCGTCGTCGTCCGATGCCAGACAATATCTCGACGAGATGGGAAGACAGCTCGTGGATTTGAAGAAAAGGAGGGAAAACGTCTTTCTCAAACTCAGAGATGTGGAAAGGAAAGAGCGGGACATAAGCGAACAGTATTTGAGGTTTAGTCATCAAAAAGAGCTCAAGGCTGCTCACTCGAGCGCTAATCTGCAAAATGCTACGCGAGATCATCGTAACACGGCAATGCTACAGGCTCGTTCTCGTCTAATTCAAAGAAAACAACATCTCGAGAGGCTTTTAGATCAGGGCAAAATCAGTTCTGACCTCTTCAATTCCAGCGTAAGAGAAATTGAAAACAGCATTCGACATCTAGATATACCAAACTCCGCAAATTCGAATGATGAAAGCAAGTCTGCGATATTTTTCAAGTCGATAGACGTGGCAAGGAATCTTATTGCCAAGAACTCAGTTCGATCACCAAGCAATAAAAACTTGATGTATTACTTGCTGGACATATTGGCCGATTTCATGAAAAACACGAATCAGGGCAAGAACTATTCTATGTCTCAGAAGAGAAACGCTGAGCGAGCTGTAACAGACTTAGAGCGCCATGGAGTGAAGATGCCCGCGCTGTCAAAATTCCTTGAGGGTCTAGGATTTGTAGTAAAACCAGACATCTTCGATAGAATGCGCTCTTATGAAAATCGCGGTCGAGCTATTGACGATGATTTCAAAAGTGTTGATCCTTCAAGCCAAAACAGCAAATTGGTCGATGAAGAAATACTAAGCCATCACATAAAGGAGGATCGGTACCAGTACAATTCCCTTCAGCTGTCAAATATTTACAATTCTCAAGACAATGAGAGTTTGCAGGAATTACTTGAGAGCTTGAAAGAAGTTGAAACAGAAGTGGACGGTGAAGAATTGACTCCCCCTGAACTGACGGTCAACCTGATGAAGCATCAGCGACAGGGACTTTCTTGGCTTCTCGCTGCCGAAAAATCTAATAAAAAAGGCGGCTTGTTGGCCGATGACATGGGTCTTGGGAAAACAGTACAGGCAATATCTTTGATGATTGCCAATAAATCACCATCCTCAAGTTGTAAGACGAATCTGATCGTCGCACCCGTTGCGGTTTTAAGAGTATGGGATGCAGAGCTTAGGGCGAAAATCAAAAGGGAGGCTCGATTGAGGGTCATGATTTTCGGAGGCGCAGGCGGAGCGAAAGTGACAAGCTACCGAGATTTGCTGAAGCATGATGTTGTTTTAGTCTCCTACCAAACCTTGGCCAGTGAACTCAAGAAGCATTGGCCTCAAAAACTAAAATTGGACAATGACGATGTGAAATTGAGCGATGTTCCTAATATCTCCGCAATGAATGCTTTGAAGGAACGGGGGAGGGAATACTGGTCACCTTTTTTTTGCAATGAGTCTCAATTCTATCGCATCATCCTAGATGAAGCACAGAATATCAAGAACAAGAAAACCAAAGCCGCTACTGCTTGCTGTACTTTGGATGCGACTTACAGATGGGCGTTGTCAGGTACACCAATCCAAAACAATATTATGGAATTTTATTCAATTATTCGTTATCTCAGGATACCGCCTTACAATCGAGAGCATAAATTCAAAGCTGATATAGGGAATCCGCTGGGTAAAATTTCGACGAATTACGACAGTTACGACAGAAAGCAAGCCATCAAAAAAATTCAGGTGCTTCTACGAGCAATAATGCTTCGGAGAACGAAAGATTCAAAGATTGATGGTGAGCCCATTTTACAACTTCCATCTAAAGCTATTGATCTGCAAGAGGATGTGCTCTCTGGAGAAGAGCTGCAGTTCTATAGCAAGCTGGAAAACACCAATCAGAAAAAGGTTGAGCAGTTGATGACAAACAAGGGAAGGGGTAACTACTCAAACATCCTATCACTTTTGCTACGCTTGCGACAGGCCTGCTGTCATCCAGCACTTGTCACTATAGGAGAGCACAAAAATGATGATACAAAGGTAGTGAATGGCAAGAGCTTCGAGCACGACTGGATGCGTTTATACAGCGTGACACAGGGATTAACAGAAGCCGCTCGAGAAACAATTATGGACGGTCTTGACTCGATGATGTGTCCTTATTGTATGGAGCAGATGGAACCCGAATCTACCTCAATTTTGACCCCATGTGGACATTTGATATGCGAAAGCTGCGTGGAGCCTTTCATGGATGATGCTCGTTTTGAAACGGAAGGGTGGAAACCGAATGACGAGCTCGTTGTGCCATGTCTTGTCTGCAAAGCTGACGTTAGCGAAAAAGCTGTGATAACTTACCGACTATACGACCAAATTGTGAATAAGAACTACACCGAAAAGGATTTAAGAGCCGAATTCGAGGATGAAAGGGAAGCTCAAAAATTAAAGCTCAAAAATGGCTATCACATTAATCTCTCCACGTTACAGCCTTCGCTGAAAGTGGGACAATGCTTGAAGATTGTGGGGGACGTGCTTTCCACTACAAAGGATGAGAAGGTCATCATATTTTCCCAGTTTGTGACTTTCTTTGACTTGCTTCAACATTTTCTGGCTAAGGAGCTTCGCGTACCACTTCTAAGGTACGACGGTTCTTTGAACTCGAAAGTACGCGCTCAAGTTATCGAAGAGTTTTACCAATGCCCAACAAAGCGTGTTCTTTTGATCTCAATGAAAGCCGGCAATGCGGGTCTCACGCTCACCTGTGCTAATCATGTCGTCTTAGTTGACCCATTTTGGAATCCTTTTGTCGAAGAGCAAGCCATGGACAGATGCTACAGAATCAGTCAGCAGAAAAACGTGAAGGTTTACAGGCTTTTGGTCAAGAACTCAGTTGAAGACAGAATACTGGAACTCCAAAAGAAGAAAAGAGATTTAGTCGATAGTGCAATGGATCCCAGCAAGATCAGAGAAGTCAATCGTTTGGGTCGCCAGGAACTCGGCTTTCTCTTTGGCTTGAACTCTTTAAACGGTCCCGGTAGGTGAAGGGACTGCTTTCCGTGGACGCGTTTGTTGAATTGTTTGCGTCGCTCTCGAGAGAAATCAGGTGATTCATTTTTCGTAGAAAGTTTTGGCATTACTTAAGAATCGCTAGGAATTGAACAATAAAGGATTGCCATCAACTAAGGGAATTCGCTCGAGCAAAGCTTCATTTCTCCTAACAATGGCTTCCATTTCCAAGAGAGTTACATTTCAAGTTGGTGCCGGTGCTGCAGACGAGAGGACGCTAACTCTGAGCAGCATGTCTAATGATGGTCATTTGATATCGATCAGGCCTTTCGTCACTCCAAGTAAGAATGAGAAAAGCTTCCCATTTGAGTGGGGCTTTGCTTGTACGTCAGATGGTGCTAAGATCAACAAACTAGACTCGAAGTCAATGACAATTGACTTTAATTTTGAGTTTGACACTAATGTGCAGCTTGAAAAGGAGAACACGCACCGTGGCGTCATCAATACGAGTTGGAAGACTTGGGACAGTGGTCTAGTCGAGGAAAGAGGGCAAGTTTTTCCTTTTGGTGCCGAAAAGGAAGGTGTCAGTTTTTTCGAGCTTTGGCAACCAATTGATCCTGCTGAGCACAGGTTTGTGAGTATTCAGAGCGAACCACAAGCGGCTTCCGGTGCCAGGTCCGTTGTACTATCTTTGAATAACGGCCAATATCGTGGCTTGATAGTCGTCGTTGGCATATGGATCCAGGGTATTCTATTTAAAGAGAACGACTCTTCTCAGGAAAGTATAAACTTTTTGAGAGCAATCGAAACTCCAGCTGGAGAGTGGACGTATTTGATTCAATTTGGCCCAGATTTCGACAAGTTTCCTAACAGTATCAACGTGAAACAGGGATCTTCCGTCCTTGCTGGCAGCACCTCATGGACTGTTATTGAGTCCAATTTGTAATTACCGCCACAACAAGATCGACCTTGCTGAAACCTTGGTGGCACTATGAGTTCTGAGGACCCGATCATATGTACAAGATACATAGCAAACGTTTCTTACTGCTGTTCAATACTCGTCCGCATACCCGATTTCACATCTGCTGCTTTCTGGATCGAGACTACAACTATATATAAGCAGAGATCACTTCTTAAGTCATGTTCACCGCATAGAGCGCATTTGCTTTGCGAAACAACCAGTACGCCGGGGTCAATGACGTTGCGTGGTTCTACAATCTTGAGATATTCATGATGTATCAGTCTCTTCCCGCACATTTTGTCTTCTATCGCCGTCCGATATAGTGTAACGGCTATCACATCACGCTTTCACCGTGGAGACCGGGGTTCGACTCCCCGTATCGGAGTTAGATGAATTTTTTTAGTAGACACTGCATAGCACTATCGTCAAATGGTTGTTTACGCGTTCGATAAGTGTGGTCCTACAGGTAAACCGGGAGAGCATTAGAAACAAAGCTGCTTTGAACTTTAACGGCACTCGATTTATAATTGATTCTTATCGCGATAAATTGTGTCATTTTCAACGAGGGTGTCTAAGGTTTGGAAAATTTTCAACAGGGGTTCCAATTGCAGTAGTTTAAGAGGTGGTATCGGACAAAGAGAAGTGATTATCTGATTCCATTGATCACTTTCTCTTATTGAAACAGATTGTAGCGGCGGCGCTTATAAAAGTTCGATATTTTTATCTTTGTCATGGGAGCGTGGCTCTTCGTACTAGCGGTTGTGCTAAACTGTGTTAATCTTTTTGCACAAGTCCATTTCACTATTTTGTATGCGGATCTGGAAGCAGACTACATCAATCCAATCGAGCTATGTTCAAAGGTCAATAAATTGATAACTCCTGAGGCCTCCTTGCATGCGTTCATCTCGATATTGTTCTTGTTGAACGGGTACTGGTTTGTGTTTTTGATTAACTTGCCTTTGCTAGCTTTCAATGCCAACAAAATTTACAAGAAACTGCAACTGCTCGATGCCACTGAGATCTTTAGAACTTTAGGGAAGCATAAGAAAGAGAGCTTTTTGAAGCTAGGTTTCTACCTGTTGATGTTCTTCTTCTATTTGTACAGAATGATCATGGCTTTGATTGCCGAGAGCGAGTGAACTGCTCGACTCTTCACACACATGCAATATTGAAGAAACGCGACCAGCAGAGCAGAGCGTCCCAGTGCCGAAACATATCAGTACTAATTTACATTCGTTCCTATAAGCTGTATATCCGTTGTACCCAAATTATTCATCCCCGATATCTAAGTTCGTGAAATCTCCTCTCTAAAGGATCTCCTCCAGTTTAGCTATGATGGCTTTAAGCCTTGCTGACGCGCCATTGTGAGGATCCATGTATCTGACGAAGTCGCTGACGCTATCGTCATTGCCAACAAGCGCCGTAGATTGTCCAAGGTGAGCATTTCTGATGTTATTACCAAGCTCCTTGAGCTGTTCATTGAGTGCTAATTTGCTTTCTAGCTCACCAGGTTTTTCTTCCTCTTTAATCTTCATTTCCCATTCGTGAATTTGCTTCCGGACTTCCAGAAGATCTGAGCTGAGGTCCCTTTTCGATTTCAGAGCTTGTCGCAGCAGCGAGCAGAGGTTGTTATTCGAAATGTTGATATCTAGAAGATCGCGCATGTCTCCAAGAATTTTGTCTTTGAAAAGGTTGAAAAGATCAACGTCCATTTGGAAAGAAAGCTTATCGGCGTCAGATATGGCCGTGTCATAGTTCGCGTGAGATTTGGGGATTAATTGTTCATCGAAAAGATTCGCGAAAAGTGCGATGAGAACATCGATGGAAGTGATAGAAGTGATGGACGACGGAAGCTTGGACAGCGGTACGCCTGTAAAATCGTAACTTGGGATCACGGGCTCTTCGCTGGGTGGTAACGACGGTGGGCTTTCCAGCAAGCCGTGGGTCGCATAACTGATCTGAAGACCTTCTTGCGGGCTGGCTTTACGCGAATGTAAAAGATCAAGGTGATCTTCATGGCCTGCCGGTGCAGGTGCAGGCGATTGTGACGCGTACAGAAAAGCGTTTTTTTCTGGAGTGTGATGTTGACTTTGCGAGAGATTGAGTTGCTGATCGTGCTCAAAATCTGGAATTGGGTCTAATGCCGGCAAAATTTCATTCTCGTAGCCCGGCGTGGCAGCTTCGTGATTCACGTCTTTGGTACCAGAAAAGACAATATCTTGACCCACTTTCCGCAGCGCACTCCCTCGCTGTCGGTACAGAAGCTTTACATTTCGGTCCATCAGCATAGCCAGTGCTCAGCTCTTCATTAACGACAGGAAGTCGCTTTTGGGGTTCCAGCCAAGTGGTCTAAGGGAGTGGAACGCTTGATCTTTCCAATGTTTTTGAGTGCTTAACTCAATGAGTTCTTGGTAGATCACAACAATAGCTTCCTTAAATGTCACTGTACACGGTTGCGAACTCCTACGACCTTTGGTTTTGCTCATATTGAAAGGCAGGCGCCTCCCGGATTTCAGTTTTATAGTGTTGGGAACAATTGGTCAACCATTAAATAGAGCCGTATTCTACTTGATCCATTGGTTTTGGCTTTGGTTCGTTGGCTTCGCAGGGTTTCAAAGCTCACTTTATACGTTCAACCCCGGCCAACGAAACTCTACAATTCTAAGAGAAAGCGTCAACTACAAAGCTTGCTTCAAACAGCTTTCTCAGCAACGGCACGCGCCCGTCTACGGGCGCGTGCACTTGCCATTAATGTTGATTTGAAACTTTAAATCATTTAGAAATCATGACACGTGACTCTGTCCATATATCCTGACGCAATTAATAGCTAAAAGCTCTTCTTCTTCTCGTTTATGGTCTAGGTACTTGTCAATTGCACACGGTGGTACCCGTAAGAGTTGCGCTTGACCTTGTACTCGATATCGCGGATACAGACATGATTAGCTGATCACAACTTACGTAAATGCTTAAATCGTTATTCTTATGATCTTTGTTTAAAGTTGAAATGGCCGTAAAATACATTAACCCCACATAGTATTTTGAAAGGGCACTTTAATCATTTTTATAATGTAGCCAGCTTTGCGCAACTCAAACCACAACTCAAGGCACTATCAGTGATTCAGATCATTTAAACTTGGTACTGTTTGGGATACCTTAGGCGCCAGAAATGTCACTTCACATGCTCACCACTCGGTACCGATTACATTACCATACAAAGTGTCACTTTCGTACATTGTGATTCTGATCACAGATTTGAGCCTTGTGCCTTCACAATACAGGTTAACGTTGAAGATATCAATAACAGCGTAATAATTGTGATTCGATGTTCCCGCCCTGTAAACATGCGTCTCAGTCTTTTGATGGCACAAACAGTCAAACGCAGTGACTACCTTATGACGGAAATGTTAATCCCCCTGTACGAGCCAATTAAAATGGTCCTACGCGAGAAGCACTTCATACGAAGACTGTGAGCTTCAAGGGCCTCACAAAAATTTCAACTAAGGAGATATACGTGAGTGTCTACACCGATCAAGCGAATAATAGCCATCGAAACCATGCTTAAGAGATTCCCAACCCCCGTTTTAAAGCCATACTGGCCCTTTTTCGTCGGTGGTGTGGTCATGTACTGGGCTGTGGGCAAAGCTGCCAACGCCTCGGCACAAAGTGCTGAGTTCATCAACGATCCAAGAAACCCTCGTTTTGCCAGGGGTGAAAAGCCAGTTGAGTTGAAATGAAGACCCTATGTTGAACCGGTCTCGGGCGTCTTTACGCGGAATTGCGTTTATGCGGACCCAGCGAGCTACGCCTTCTTCACAAGAGGTATTGTATATATATTCCCACTGAGAACGAATCAATACATACATGAAAAAGTAGTAAAAACAAAACGGAATTTTTTTTAGATTGAGAGACTTCCGTTGGTTTTTCTTCGTGTCAGTTTTATGGCGCCGAGACGGCCGCTGGGTGTGGTTGTTCGGCGTTTTGAGCAGCGTCAATGGCGCGAGTGAAAACATCTTTCAGGATGACGGGGCCCTCGAGCCCAACGCTCACTCTCACAAGCAGCGTTTCCACGCCATATTTCAAAACTTCGTCCAGTTCTGAGTAATGTGCAAGTATTGTGTAAGGACATGCCAACGTAAAATTGGTACCCAATGATGGACCTTTGCACAACTCTAAATTGTCAAAAAATGCATGTGCTTGCGGCTCGTTGTAGAAGGTGAGCGACAAAAGACCTCCGTAACCGCCACTGGGGCACTTGACAGCATCGTAATGTTTTTTAGTCTCCGGAGACGTCTCGCTCGGATAGTAGATTTTTTTGAATAATTTGCCCTGCTGCGGCAGAAGTACTTGATTCAGTAAAAATTCTGTGTTTGCATTGATCTTCAGGGTTCTGCTGACGAAGTCTCGAGAGTTTCTTTCCAAATAGATGGCATCTTCGCACCATAGGAGATCCTCGCAAGAGCTGGTCATGAATTCCTGTGCAAATCCATATACGCGTGATCTGGGATTGAGTACTAAGGACCCAGCCATGACGTTGGAGTCACCGCTGAATATTTTAGTCAAAGAGGAACACACGATATCCGCGTAAGGTAGCACATCTATGTTAACAAATCCGCCTATAGTTTCATCAGCAACAATGAAAAATCCATACGCATCGGCCAATTCACGCAGTTCCCTTAAATCACCCATCTTAAGCAATGGGTTCGATGGCGTTTCCAAAAAGACGGCCAGGATTTGTTCACCCGAATGCAGAATTTGCTTGAGCTCATTCATTGCCTCCAAATCTCCTGTTCCTAAGAAATGAGTGTGATTGAATTTTCTCAGAATCGATAGTGTATCTGTGTATGGGAAACCGAAGAGTACCGTCTTTTTGTATGGAGGGCCATAACCAACGACTTGCGTGGAGCTGGAATGGGATGATGCATAGCCAGTTCCCTCTGCATTGCCGCTCTGTCTTCGAAATACTCGCCGGGAGTCCAGTGACAACAAAAGTCTATGAGACGTGAATATCGACGCCATGCCGCTTGGAAAAAGAAAAACATCTTTTTCAGCGTCAATTTGAAGACCATCCGGCGTATGTGATATCGACAGATCCTGAACGTCTTGCTCAATAGGTTCTGCAGGAACGGTGGATGAGTCTGCCGTCAAGGGAGTAGATCCTGCATTTGTTGATGTGGTTGAACTGTCGCCGTTTCTGTCGGATTGATCGTTTTCGTCCACATCAACAACTTTTTGAGCTATTCTCTTCTTCACAAGAAGCTTTGCTTTGTCGCCGTAGGAGAAGTCCAGGTTCCTGCCAAACCGCTGTTCGATGTATTCTTCTTCATCTTTTTGTAATTCGGAATTTGTCGATTCGCTTTGCGCAGCAGAGTTGAGCCGCGAAAGATGAGTCTTGGGGGCATTTTTTTCCACCACCGAGAACTCTTGTAGAATGTATTCTGCCATGCGACTAGACGTAATTTCGCCGCTGTGCTGCCAATATTGCTTGACGAGAGGCCAATTTTCCGGTGCGAAAAACAAAACGGCTATCTTACAAGCGTGCTTGTAAGTTCTTTCCTCCTCCGAAGCCGGTTCTGGTGTAGAAAGCTGCAAAATGCGAATACGAGATGTCTGTTCAGCTTTAATCTTCACATACTCCCGGCAGCGTTTGGCCACTTCGTAGCTTGGAAAAACGAGACATTTCTCGTCCAATTTGGCGTATTTCTCTGCTAGCACATCGCAAAGCTTCTGGATCGACTTGTGGATAAAGAATCTAGGATATCCAGTGGTCATTTTCTCCACAACGCTTGGATCGCTTTCCTCGTATCCCACTGTATCCCTCCAAGTGGGTAAACACACTGAAACCGCATGTTTCGTATTCGGCGGAATCGACTCACCAACTCTGGTCGATATCATTTTGCTTTAACGGAGTCAAACTGATGATTTTTCCATATGAGAGCCTCTGTTCTTTCCACAGTTTTTCAGCCAAGAAATACTAAGTTCTTATAGCTAACCCTACAGACAGAGTTGACGAACATGACGAAATTCCCGTTAAGAGACAGAAACAAGAAGATTTTGATTAATTGGTGCAGAATTCACTCATAACAATAATTGGCGGTTATTTGATACCAATCTCACGGGCTGTTACGATGATAAATTGAGTTACCAAGTTAAAAAAACGTCACAGACAGGATTCGAACCTGCGCAGGTAAAACCCAATGCCTATCTAGCTTTCGAAATGTCGAATAGCAGGGCATCGCCTTAACCACTCGGCCACTGTAACGCTTCTTGGCGACGATGCTCGTCAAAGTATTACAGGAGGACACCTACTGAGAGAAGATTATCTGTTCAACTGCAAATAAGCGAGAACGTATCAATGGATCATAATTTGAGTGTTTTGGTTGCAGGTTTAATATATGCTAAAGATAGCATCACATTTGATCTGGAAGGTTCGTTTTAATGGGCTCATAAGCGTTCCCCCACTTTGTTTTACATGGCTTTAAGTTGACGGTGATATTTTCCAATTTAGTGACACTAGTCGAAACGCTGTCTCTGCTTGACGAGATTACAATCTAATTTGAAAGGGTTGAAACCGGATTTCGAGGAGTGATGAGAATAAGGTACGACAGCTAATGACATGAATGTCACTAATGGCTTAAGTATACCCCTCTATTCTTAAATTTCTTGCAGTGAGATGCATGGGATCACTTATCACGTAGTGACGCTCAAATCGTTGAATATTAACTCGAAACGCTCAAGGCTTTCAAGGCGCAACATTGTCTCGCTAGAGCAGAGCATGAGTAAGTAAACCATGGTAAAATAACCACATCCTGCTTGGTTCGATTGAGAGAATCGGCCTGAGGGTGCGCACGCGAACGATGAAAAAATCACGTGACCTCTACCGAAATGAAGCTTGACTTCGTCATTTGACATTCGTAGCCGTAGCGGTGTAAAGCGCGAATTTATAGGAAACAGTGCACGCTAAAGAGCTCCCGACCATGATCTTCAAGGGTTTTCTTGGAGCTTTTATTGCTCTTGGGGCCTATTTGTACTTTAATTGGGCTATTTTTTCCCCCGAATTGAGTAAGAGCGCCCAAATTGAGCAGGTGTTCCTCGAATCATGGTTAGATTACAAGAATAATGCATGGGGTGCTGATGTATATGGCCCCATTTCACGTCAGAATTCGAACATATATGGGTCAGCTGATAAACCCTTGGGTTGGATCATTGTAGATACCATTGACACCCTGATGTTGATGCAAAATTCGACTCAGACGTTCGGAAAAGAATTTGATGAAGAACTACAGGATGTAGAAAATTGGGTGGCCAATGTACTAGACTACGATATTGACGTTTATGTCTCGGTTTTTGAGACAACGATTCGGATGCTTGGAGGTCTTTTGTCTGCTCACTACCTCTCAAATGAGCTGAAAATCGGCAATTCAACTGTGTACCTGGAAAAGGCAATCGATCTCGCGGACCGTCTGATGCCAGCCTTCGAAACACCTACCGGAATTCCTTATTCAAGCATTAATCTTCACACTGGTGAAGCTTTGAAAAATCATGTTGATGATGGTGCTTCCTCTACGGCGGAATTTACCACTTTACAGCTGGAATTCAAGCACGTCAGCTTTCTCACCGGCGACAACAAGTACTGGCTAGCCGCCGAAAAAGTTTACAAGCCACTATATGAAGAAAATGATCTCATAAGTTCTTTCCATGGCCTGGTCCCCATTTACACGTACCCCGATTCGGCTAAATTTAGAGGAACTAATATCAGGCTAGGTTCCAGAGGCGATTCCTTTTATGAATATCTGTTAAAGCAGTATTTGCAAACCAAGGAGCAGCTGTACTACGATTTATATCGAGAATCAATGGAGGGTGTCAAAAAATATCTGGTTTCCCACTCGCGCCCCAACAATCTCGTTTTCTTCGGGGAGAGAGAGCACGGCTTGTATAACTACCTTTCCCCAAAAATGGACCATTTGGTGTGTTTTATGGGCGGTCTTTTGGGCATGGGAGCCACCGAGGGTCACAGCATAGATGAAGCACGTCACATGCCATTTTGGGATACAAAGCGGGAAGAGGATTGGAACCTCGCGCAGGATTTGACTTTTACATGCTACCAGATGTACAACCAAACGCCGTCGGGCTTGGCGCCAGAGATCGTAGTATTTAATGCCAATAATGCCGGAAATACTCAAAATTTCTGGCAATCCGCACGTGGCGACTTCTTTGTAAAGCCCTTGGACAAGCACAATTTGCAAAGACCCGAGACAGTTGAGTCCATTATGTTTCTGTACCATCTCACTGGACAAAACGACTATCGCACTCAAGGTTGGGAAATTTTTGAAGCCTTTCGCAAACATAGCTGCGTTGACTGTGGCACGAAAAACAGAAGATATACGTCGCTTGCTGACGGGATCAATGTCCCAACCCAAAAATCGGATAACTTAGAGAGTTTTTGGCTGGCTGAGACGCTAAAGTACATTTATCTGTTGTTTCAAGACAACGTCGATCTGACTAGTGTGGTTTTCAATACCGAAGCGCACCTGCTTCCAGTTCTCACCGCGAAAGATTTGGCCGCTGCAAACTTAAAAACTGGCTGGGAAATCTAGTAGTCACATTATGGGCAATGGTCTATCCTTAAATATTATTTTAAATTGAATAATATCCTCCAACTCGACCGTGGTGGAGTCTTGGTTAAATTTCAATAGTCCCAATGGAGTTTCGAGCTTCATAATTGATCCTAACAGCCTTTGTTTCTCGCCAATGTACAAGGTTGCTTTCTTATAATCTGCTTCGATAATTAATCTACCGAACCGAACTATCTGGTCGTCTTGATATTTTGAAAAGATTCTCTGGGGATCGTAGCGTGGGCTTTCAGCTGGAAAATCAAGATCGCCTTGAATCTCTAACAACATGTTACCAAACGGCGTGGTGATTGACACTGGCCGTTCCAAATCGTTTTTTAGCACTCGTCTTATCTGCGACGTGGACAGCTCAACAGAGGGCATTTACCTGCAGTCTTGACCTTTACACAATTATTTCGATTAAGTTTGACAGTTGCTCGTGAAGAAATTTCTTGAACTTGTATAGTAGTGACCGCTTAACTTAAGGGTAGAGATCTTAAAGAGCCGATTGTAAGAGAATGCTAACCAGAGTGAGGCACCTATTTCGTCCAGAAACCCAGGAATCGCTTATTAAAAAGTATACCAGGGACCTTTCGACCATCACGTCTCAGATTCATAGCCTCGATAAAACGTTGAAAAAGAAGGATGTGACCCAAGCCAAATGGCAGCGAAACTTCAATATTTACGGATCATCTCTGTTGATCGCTTTGACAGCCGTACTTTACACATTTTTTAAGACGAAGGCAGCCTTGTGGCTTGTTGTGGCAGCTAGTTTTGCTGCGTTCATAGCTCTCAAGGTGTGCATTAAGAAATGGTTCAACTTCTCAGCTCAACGAACGAGCTTGAAAATGGACAAACTTAAGGCAGAACATCAAGAAAAGCTAGAGGCGCTGAAACAGAAGACGCATTTTTATTCGACAAATTCTCTAATTCAAAGATTCTCATCTGGTGAATATCAGGCGGAAGATGCGATAACGCTAATGGACGAAGAAATGAAAAAGAAGCATGAAGAACTGGGCCAGCTACAAGAAGAGCTTCGAAACCTCAAGCACCAGGAAGATACGCAGGAGTCTCAGGCCAAGAGAGAAAAATGGTTTGACAAGATGTTAGGCGTGCTCTCGGGCGGTGACGCAGTCAATGCTCAAATAAGGCCCATAATATGCCAGAAATGTGGGAAACATGCGGGTTCGTACATGCTGCCAGGAATGCCTCTACAGTATGTATGTCCGTTGTGTGGATGGGAATTGAAGAGCGAATCTGCGGATAGTGTCAAGGTGGGGGACGAAAAAAAATCGGATTCGACGCTAAGTAAAGAGCCTATCTAGTCTAAATGCTTAGGACAACGACATAATGGCGTTGACGATGTCAGAGTTGTGGTCACGCAAAGCCTTGGCTGCTTTGTCTCTAGAGACGTTAGCCTGCTGCATGACAAGCTCAATGTCTTCACCGCTCAAACCGGATTCGTCGACTGGGCCAGAGGTCTCTTCAACGGCCTCTTTGCCAGCACTCTGTTCAGCGGCAGCGACCATGTCGGCCTGAATGGATTGAGGGTCCTTGGAGATGGTCTCGACAGGGTTCTTACCTAGAGCCTCGGCAGCACCAGTGGTTTGTAGACCTGGGCCAGCCAATTGAGCTTCTTGTTGAGCTTTTGCTAGTCTCTGCGTGAAGTCGTCGACCTTTGGCTCGCCGAAAACAACGAAGTTGCCGCCGGCAGTTCTGTAAACTTCTGGCTTCTCAATAGCGTAGATTTGGTTGTTCTTCTTTCTGAAAGTAACACGGGCAATGCCAGGGATCTGCTTTAGACCTAGCTTTCCGATCAGCTCTCTAGCCTTCTTCTCGTTCTTGTTGAAAATGGACACGTTGGAGTTCTCTTCAATAGTAGACATGGTTGATTCGGGGGAATTGTTTGATTTACAACGCAGTGTATACTTTCTTGGGTTGAACTACTTCCAATTGCACATAGCGTCTTACTGATTTTCTGAAAAATTTTTACCGTCACCGGTGACGCTCAGGATGTTTTTCCCAAAAAGATGCGAATTCTGTGGATCGAACACAGGACCTCCAGATGACAACGACCGAAGTTAACTTCAGTCTGGCGCTCTCCCAACTGAGCTAAATCCGCAAACTTGGGAGAATTGATGGCGAATTGGTGGTAGGAGGACGGATCACCGTGGTCAATGGGCTTGCTGTGCGTCCTATAGCTAGCACTATCGCTAGCGTGGACTGAAATGACTTGATGATCATGCTGTGGATTGAACAACCAGGTTTGATACATACCTGGTTAAGGGTTTCCGTCTGGTAATGAACAAATTTACCGCGTCTCAATGCTGTCTTTAATTTCTCTACTACTGTCTTGCAGAAAATTATTGTAGTTCTTGCAGGTTAAAATCGCAGGGAAACGGCAAGAACGAGAAACGAGGGTGCTAAGGGTGGAAAATCTGGCTTGATGAGAAAGCTTCTTCCGGCTCGATCCCTCAAACTTGCATGTGACCATGTATTCCTCGTCGAAGGTCCTCATCGTGTTCGATCTACAATCCTGTTATCCGCTTTTAGAGGGCTATCGACACATCGAAGGTATTTTAATCGAACGTACTCTAAAGGAAAAGCCCCACAACCGAACCGCCCGGCGGCCCTCGACCGCACGGGTACAGCACATAAATTCATCACTGAACGAGATAGGTCACTTTTGAAAGCAAATAGTTTGTTAGAAAGGGCCAAGATTAATCTAAAATGGGCTCTAAAGCGTTCCACGCGACCCTTCAATACCGACGACATCAGCGCGTTCGTTTCGTGGGTTTTAGTCAGCAATGTATTGCTGATTCTACTGGGAACCACGACGTTTGCGTCCCTAGTCATCTACTGCATGAATACCGTGTTTGCACAAGAATACGTAGCTACCCAGGTGGGCAACTTTCTCACTCAAAACAGTGCTCTGTCGGTTGTTTTCGAAAGCGCTATTGTTCCTGACTGGTCATCCCGCAAGATCTCCTTCAACAAAGTTTTCGTATCTAAACGACCCAAGAACTCGCCCAGTTTCACGAAGGGTTCGCAGGAAGACGCCGTCGAACGCGCAAAGCTGGCGGTTAGCGAACGCATTTTAGTCAGCCGCGAAGATTTCGATGATGGTAACTATACACAGTTCGACTTAACCATGGATCAGGTGGAAATCTCTCTAAACTTTCGCAAGTGGTTTAATGGAAAGGGCATTCTCGATGAGGTGACCATCAATGGGATTCGTGGTGTCGTCGATAGAACCCACGTCGTGTGGAAAGAAAATGACAATCCTTGCAATTACTTAAACGTGCATCAACCGGGCGATTTTGAGATCGCCAAGTTTAAAATGAACGATGTGTTATTCACGCTGTACCAACCGCAAGGATTTAGGCCATTCCAGGTTAGCATTTTCAATTGCGAATTACCGCAACTCAGAAAACACTGGCTATTCTTTGACTTCCTTAATGCTTACAGTATCAGCGGCGCTTACGACAATGCCCTGTTTTCTATTCACAAAAAGTATAAGGTTGACCAAGACGATCAGAAGTCACCGTGGAAAAAGGTAACCCGAATGCGGGTCGACAATCTCAACGTGGACCACTTAAATGCTGGCATCGAAGGTCCATTTGGTTGGATTACGGAAGGCCAGGTCGATATGATAGGTGATGTTCTGCTGCCCGACAAAGAACCGAATCCATATCAACTCACAGAAATCTTCTCCGCCATTGGTACTCGCCTAGTAAAAGAAGCAAGGCGACACTCCGCCATTCTCTTGCCAGAACCGTTTCAACTGCCACAACAGAAAAGCATAGACCCCCAGCAATATTTCATGATGGATTTCTTTCTCAGATTGCACAACGTCAAAGCTGAGGTTCCGCTATTTTCCGACGATCTCAGCTATATAAACAGCGCCCTGATCAGACCTATTGTGGGCTATATTAACTCCAAGAGGACCTACATTCCAATAAAGTGCCACGTGGTCAAATCGATGTCCGACTTCGAAGGTTCATGGACTATTTACGATTCTTTACTCATGGAGGATCTCAGCGCCGAGGTTTACGATGCTTTCGCAAACTACGTAGCTGATGAAAACCGGAAAAGCTTACGACTGAAGCGCATTGGCTTCTGGTCTCTCCAGGCAATAGTACAGTTGATTCTGATAAGCTTGGGTTCTATAGCTTGATAGTCATGTATATACTTTTAAGGTGCCCATCTCGTTTGATATTACCCTTGGGAACGATTTATTGAGCGTTATCAATATAAGGTACAATCTCGCGCACAAGAAACCGCTTCAAGCGCAAAAGTATATGATCACCCGTAGCTCTGTTCATACTGGGCTCCTATTTGGGATTCCAACAGCTGTTTTTGTTGGTGTGATAACTAGTGTCCCGTTCCTCCTACCGACTTGGAATGAATCTCGCAAAATCGAAGCTGCAGACTGCCGGACAGCTCCAACATCTGTTTCAGTGCTACGAACGATTGATGAAAAAACCATTGGACCGGTATGCCACTGTCCCTTGCATGAAACGAGCTGGACAGACGTACTTGACTTTCTATCCAATGAACTTATGAAAGTTGACCCCGAATGGTGGTTACTGTCGGGGTGCCTTCTTGTGATGCTCTTACAAGAATTCGTCAAGAAAAAGCCGCAGCAGAAAGATCACCAGGAAGACCCACAGATAGTCGAGAAAGCGAGCATCAGGGTCGACGACTCTGTAGTAGGCAGCCCCTTGGGACTACGAGAGAGGGCCCTGTTGCAATTTCAGAGAAATAGGTCAGAGCCCGTTGACTTCAGATACGGCCATCCAAGCGAACAAGACGGGTTTGACCTCGATATCTCAGAATCTACTTTCAACGAGTTTCTACAGCGCTTTTCTGCCAAAAGCATACTCTCGTCAAGACCATCAATTCAGATGTCGCCAGACAGAACTCAGCAACCGGAAAGGAAGGCCGCTACTTTTACAGAAAATCGTACACATGGTTACCAAGGAAAGCCGCTTGGGGAAACTACTGGTTCTGGAGCTGCAAGCTCGTCAGTTCCAAGTTCTTCTACAAATCCAGCTTCGGTCACTCTCAGTATATCTAGTCCTCACGACGTGCTTTCAAGATCCTCTGAGAACAGCCTGAACATTTATTTTACGCCTCAATCACACTCATTAGATGACAACAAGGCTATTGTTACTCAGGAACAGGTCTACTCTCAGCCTTTCAATTATTGATCAACACATTCCACACTTCGAACGTTTACTACGATGCGATGATGATTTCTTAAATTGAAAATTTTCCAAATTCAAGCTCATCGAGTAAAGAAAACCAGGGCTAGAAGAGCTCACCGTTGGGTTTTAGAACATACGCTGGAATCGCACTGGTTTTGTTATGGACACCCGGGCTTTGTTGAATTGTTTTCTGGGGACTTTGAGCCATGATAGTAAAATCAGGTCAAGTGCCGAAAATGAGTTAAAAAGTGCGAGCAAAACGCCTGGATTTCTGGGAGCCTGCTTGGATATAATCTCTAGCGATGGCATTTCGGAGCATATTAAACTGTCGACATCGTTATACTTTAAAAACAAGATCCTGTATGGATGGTCAGGCAAGCAGCAGGGCAAAAACGAGCTGTTACATTACAGCGTGGATAACGATGAGAAACCCGTGGTAAAAGAAATGTTAGTGAGAGTTTTGGTTCACTGCTCTTTGCACTCTCCAAACTGTGTGCGATTACTATTACCGGCGCTCACCGTCATAGTGTCTGAGGAGTACCCAGCTAAGCGGTGGGATTCTCTTTTGGGAGAATCTTTCAACTTGCTGACCTCCAACGACGTCAACTCGGCGCACGTCGGACTTATGTGCTTGGCAGAGATATTTCGCACTTACAGATGGAAGGAAAACGATGACCGTCAAGAACTAGAGCACCTCATATTAAACTACTTCCCATCTATTTTAGCGTTTGCTTCTAGCACGCTGCAACAGGGAGAGCAATCGCGCAACGACAGCAAAATAGGCGATATGATCAAACTTGTTCTGAAAATATTTAAGTTTGTCACATATCATGACCTGCCCTTTTCACTCCAGAGGACCGAAAATTTCGTGCCATGGGCTAATTTGCATGTGTTGATCATTGAGCAACCTCTGTCGGTATCTTTTCTAGAGTCGACTCTGCCGAGTGATCGTAAACTCAATTCTTGGGTAAAGGCGAAAAAATGGGCTTACGCAAACATGTATAGGATGTTCCAGCGATATGCATCCGAGTCTCTCTCGAGAAAATTCAGTTACGACGAGTTTAGATGGCTGTATTTGAACGATTTTTATCCCCAATTGCTGCAGCTATTTTTCGTTCAAATTGAACAATGGGGGTCCGGCTCGCTGTGGTTGAGCAACGAAGCCCTTTATTACATTTTGGGCTTTGTCGAACAAACCGTCGTTCAGAAAAAAACTTGGCCGCTGATGAAACCTCATTATATGACTGTTCTCCAGCATGTCATTTTCCCTCTACTCTGTTTGAACGAAGAGGCTCTTGCGGCTTTTGAGAACGACCCTCACGAATACATTCACCGGAACTTAGAGGCGTGTGACGAAGACTATCTACCAGACCTGGCCGCCTTATCGTTACTCACAACTTCGGTGACGAAACGTGGCAAGACGACTCTGCAGCCCACAATGCAGTTTGTCACAGAAAAGTTGCATAGCCACGTCGACTCCATTGCCTCCATGGAGTTGGCGACCGCGGTCGAAATGGAGTCCTTGCTTAGAATTTTCTCGAATATTCTACATCGGCTCACGCAGAAGAATTCGCCATTTTTGGGAGAATTGGAAGAATTACTGAGAACTTTGGTCTTCCCATTTTTTCGATCGCCTTTTGCATTCTTACGTGCACGCGTCTGTGAGTTGAGTTCTAAGCTGGGAGAATTTGAAATCAAAAATGAGGATACCTCTTCGATGCTTTTCAGGGGTATTCTCAGTTGCTACAGCGAGGAAAACGACTCGCTTCCAGTTGTCCTATTAGCAGCACTAGCACTTCAGGCGTTTCTTCATGTTCCAGAATTTCGCGAATCTATATCGACAAATGTGGTACCAGCAATGCAAAAGCTTCTGTACATTTCAAATGAGATTGAGTCAGATGCAATTTCGGGTGTCATGCAGGACTTCGTCGAGAATTTCTCTGAACAATTGCAACCGTTTGGTGTCGAGCTAATGAACAACTTGGTTCAACAGTTTTTGAAGCTAGCAATCGACTTACAAGAATCTTCGGCATTTGATATTAATACTGTGGAGACTGGAATAGAAGTACCCGACAGCAGTGATAAGCAAATGGCTGCAATGGGGATTCTTTCGACGGCGATTTCGATTTTGTTATCATTTGAAAACTCTCCTGAAATCGTTAAGAGTCTAGAGCAGTCGTTTTATCCAGCGGCCGAATTTATTTTGAAAAACGAGATGGAGGACTTTTACCGGGAGGTATGTGAACTGATTGAAAATTCTACATTTCTATTAAGAGTTATAACGCCAATTTCATGGAAGGTGCTAGAGCTGATCGGCGACTGCAATCGAAAACCAGACAGCATGGTGGCTTTCTACCTTGAAGATTTTATGCTTGCCTTGAACAATTACCTAGTGTATGGGAAACAGGAGCTCAGAAAAAACGATTTTTACGCCAACATCGTATTCGAAATTTACGTTTCTGCCGTTTCTTCAGCAGACAATGGTTTTGATGAGATGGCAGCGATTTTCGATCTCTCTCAAAAGGTGCTGCTCACACTAGGAGAGGATATTAATCCTGCTTTCGTTGAACGTTTCCTGAACGATGCTCTTGACGCCATCTCATCAGAATCAAAAGAGCTGAAGAACCAAATTGTTTTCGGAGTAAACGCGTTCAATGTGGTGGTCGCATGCTTGACATGCTTCCCCGAAGTGACGTTACAAGCATTGCAATCCAAAAACCTGATTGAACTGTTTTTCAGCATTTGGTGCGACTCCTATATTCCAAAGTTCAAGAGAGTTTACGATATCAAACTTTCGGTTATGGCTATCTTGAGCATCATCGGGAGAGTTTCAGCCGAGGATTTGAATGCGGCGTCTCTGTGGGGGCTATTTGCTAAATTTGGGCCTTTGTCTGCCCATCTCATGTCCGCACTTCCACATGCCCTTGCATTGCTCGAGGAAAAGAGAAAAGAGTATATCTCTGACGGGGCGGAAAATGCGGCCGATACTTCCTTTTTCGAATGGACCGCCCCAGACGACGAGGAAGAACCTGATGGAGACGATGAGGAGGCTTTTAACGATTTTTTGAAAGATGAAGCCGAGATTTTGAAGATGGTCAATGAGCAAGCCGAGGCTTTCGGTGAATTCGAAGATTTCGACGACCTTGAAGAAGATCCACTGTCGGGATCTGTTCTAGACGAAATTAACATCTACGATGCATTCAAGACCGTAATAAACGCCTTGCAGTCTGATCAAACCAAGCATAGAGCTTTAGTGAGCGGTTTGTCTCCGGAAAATCAAGAGGTTTTCTTTCAGCTGATGAATATCTGAGTGAACTTGGAGCTCTGCCACCTCACAAATGATACCATCACTGCTCTATCTTTTGACGTAAGTCGCCTGGAGAAGTATTTTTTGGTTTTTTTATTAATCGCAAGGCGCTGATAATTCTGCCGCATCTCACGATAATTTAGCATTTTTGCGTCGTTCATCAAGTACATAAATGACAATAATATCATCCATCCTCTTAGCAGGATGTCGGTTTTCATCATTGACAAGCGCTTCAAGTGGTCGTTACCCGCAATTGTTCAAGAGATCGAGCTTTTGAAAATTGAAAAATTTGAGATGAGACCAATGGTTCATCAACCGAAACCATCGCCAAACGATCGCGATAACAAGTGGGATAAAAATGATAAAGGCACGAATTGCTTTGCCATTGGTGTGTCGAGGTCTGAATAATGGCATGTCTTTTGGTATCACGAGAAAATTGTCTCAATCAAGTGCATTGATGGGTACTCGGGCTGCGAAATTTCTTAAATCTCAGCGGAAACGGCAAGCGAACGAAGCGAAACAGATGAAGATTAAGACGGCATTAGACACAGTTGATCCTGTTTTCGGTAAAAAGGATACTCCATTCATTATTCGTGTTATGGCAGAACTGAAAGAGCCTAAAGTCTTGGCGGGTGGGTTCAAAAGCACCGAAGTTGAAAAACTCATAGCAGGTGTCGAAGTAGCGGCAAAAGAACAGCGTGAACTTTCAGAATTTAATGATGTGGGCAGTTTAAGCGGGAGCGAAACGCAGGATGTTGAACTTCTGAGTGCTAGGAGAGAAGCCGTGATGCGTATTTTGAGCATGAGAAACGGCAGTAACGGCGATGCCATCAAATTGGCGATACGCCTGGCACGGGAAGAGTTTCAGCGGTTCGATGGGGATACGGGATCGAGCGAAGTGCAGGCCGCGATTATGACCGTCCGTATTCATAACATTGCCAAGCATATCCAAGAAAATAAAAATGATCATATGAACACGCGGATTTTAAGAACTTTGGTTCAGCAGAGGCAGAACATTCTAAAGTATTTGAAACGTGACAAGCCCGAGAGATATTTTTGGACAATTCAGAAGCTTGGTTTGAGCGACAGCGCTGTCATTAACGAGTTCAACATGGATAAACGTTACATGCAAGCATATAAGTTCTTTGGTGACAGAATACTAGTCAAGGAATCCAAAAAAGTAGCCGATCAAAATCGTAAGGACATGCGTAAGCAGAAAAGGTCGGCTTCGAGAATCTAACGCGAGCTTCTCAAACTCATTCTGTACATAGTATCGTAAACATCCATAATTTTAGTCCGGTTTCTATTTAGGCTATTACATAACGCGATGGTACGATTGTCCTTAGTACCCCTCGGTTAAGAAACCACCAATGCTTTTTCCCACATATTGGGTATCTAAGAGGAATGTGTCGTGCCCATAAAGCGACTGCGACTCGTTGAGTTCCACGTATTTGACCGCAGGTGCTTGATCGAGCAGCTCCACGATCTCGCGTTGCTGCCAGTATGGAAAAAGTCCATCTGATTTCACGCCCACTATCAGCAGCCGAACATTTTTCAAGGGCTCCAAACCTGCTTTTAAATCCTTCCGTGATTGATCCAAAGTTGTAGTTCTTCTTCTTTTCGACGCCGGATATGGCTCATCTGAGTACTGTTTCTGTACCTCCTGCCCTCCATAAAAGGAAGAATTTTCCTTTCTCCTTCTAGCACTTCTCTCGAAGTGACTCCGTGAAAGATCAAAGAGGTCCATTGTTTTCGACAAGTAGAGAAATGAGTTTGCGTCATACTCTAGTGAGAACTTTTCGCCTTGATGATCAAGGTACGTTTCTATCAAAAAATCAGGACAAAGAGTTGGTGTTCTTTCGTCGTCAAGTCGCTCGGTTCCAAAGCGAGATTCCCACTCGGGCCCAGACCTGTAGGTGACCGTAGCAATCTCTCGTGCAAGTTTCATCCCTATGTGAGGCGGTATTTTCTCTGGATGTTCGGCGGAGGAATAATAAAACCCTCGCGACCAGTTCGGATCAGCCATCAAAACCTGTCGCTGTGCATGCCTCATTGCGATGCTAGATGGGTGAGAGCGCGCACAAGCAGATACGGAAACCACCTTTTCGACGTCACCTGGGAAAAGTTGTGCATATGCCAGCGATTGCATACCACCCATGGAGCTACCGACTGAAGCATAGAGTTTAGTGATACCAAAATGATCCTTCACTAGCCTATGCTGTGCTCTAACAATATCCTGGACGCTAAGCATGGGAAATCTCGTTGCGTAGGGTTTGCCATCATCAGGGTCCGGAGATGAAGGACCTGTAGAGCCATAGCATCCTCCAAGAACATTTGTGCATATCACAAAGAACCGGTCAGTATCTATTGTTTTGTTTCCTGGTCCTATAAAGTTCTCCCACCAACCTGGCTGAGGATTTCGATCCGAGGATCGAGCGTGCGACGAAGCACTCAGTCCCGTGTGTATCAGAAGCGCATTTGACTTTTCTGCATTCAGTTCTCCCCAAGTTTCGTAAGCAATGTTGAAGCTTGGTAGAACACCACCGTAGTCGAGAAAGAGAGGCTGTGAAGATTTAAAAAGTTCGAATCCAGACTGAACTTTCCCATAAACTGGTTCATTCGACGGTATATTACCTGCATGTGACGCTGAACTGGAGTTCTTGGCTGATTTTTCTCGTAAACTAGCTGACACTTGTTCAAGCTTATCGAGACATGGAAATTGCATTGCCCTGTTAGCCGACTTGGCGCCCTCGTGAGTCCATCGTCTCAAAAGGACAAAACCACCCTTCTTAAACATTTCTTACCGGATTAGGGGCTTCTTAAAAGATAAATCTCAGTAATATATTGCGAATCTGAAGGTGGTATTTCTTCTATAACCTTTTGGTATGATTTGAATGACTTCTCTAAAGAGGCTGATGAGTTAAATGCTAACCCAACAGAAGACGATAGCAATCAAAATGCTAACTTATTATGACTCGTTATATAGGTTCCCCTTCACGGGCTTTCTCTTGATATCTGACTAAGATGTGTTAAAGCTTATGTACTCATGATCTCGAAGTTCAGAATTTGTCAACATTAAAATAATCAAAAACACGCCAACGAGACCTATAAATCACGAAATCCGATAGACCTCGTTGCGGTTTAAGTAAGTTAAGTGAATGCATTAAAATTCAGTTTGTATTGTGCGTCTTGGCTATATGACCTTAACAATATGTTATTCATATTGTGTTATGATCAATAATACACTGAAAAGGGGGGGGGGTTCTTGCGAGAAATTCATTGACGTTCATGGATGTTCTCATTGTCCTTCAATTCATCTCAATCTTAGGGTGAGATAAATAATAATTGATTAATGAGAGATTCTTTGGAAAACGTCTCTGAGTAGTTCTCCACTAGGAAAGAGCCAATGCCATTTGAGAAAAAATTTGGCTCTGGTCGAACAAATGCTTCTTTCTAGAGTATGCGATTTGGCGCTAATCTAGCATCGCCCTTATTATGCTACTAAGCTGACAATTTTAGGATTTTCCGTGTCTGTTGCTAGCCTGAGAGAAGGGAAGTGTTCTCGTCACTCTCTAACTCAGAGTCAACATAATCGTTGTCATCTTCGGACTCATCAGCACTAGTTTCCTTCATCATTTCAGCTTTCTCGAATATCTTTTCCCACCTAGGAGACAGCACAAAATAGGCTTCGGTTAATCCAATGCAACACATACCGGTTCCAATACCAATCCAAAGGCCAATTAACTTCAAATCGGCTTGCCATCCTAAAATTATTCCTAATGGAATTGCTAGAAGGTAGTAAAATACTAGATTCACGATACTACCAATAATCTGCATTCCCTGGCCTCGAAGACATGACCCAGCAATGGCGTTGATCGAATCAAAAATCTCAATAAAGCCCACGAGCGGCAACAACTCAGTAATGTGCTTGATCACCTCCTCATCATTCGAAAAAATGTTCGCAATAAATCGGCGACCGAAAACCAATGCAAAACAATTGAACAGTCCCACAAGTACTGATGAATAAATGCCAACTTTCGAAGCAATTTCGGCAGCATCTGATCTTCTCGCACCGACGAAATTCGCAATTCTTGTAGATGTCGAGATTCCGACTGCAAAAGGAATCATGTACATGAAAGCGGCTGTAGTTGATACCGCCGACTGCGCTGCGAGGTAGCTGGTGCCGAAATATGAGCTGAATAACGTCAAGATTTCGTATGAAAGGTCTTCCGCTTCCAGCATTATTATACCGGGTATAGCTAGCTGTGAGAGATCCTTCCAATGTGTAAATGCTCTGCGATTAAAACCGGCCCAACATCTGCTCCCATCCACGAAAAACACATACATTATCAGAAGAAACAACATAAGCCAAAAGTTTATGACCATTGCTAGAGGAGCACCAGCGAACCCAATGCCAATTGTCTGATTCCATACCAGCACATAACTCAAAACCACATTAAGCGGTGCGCATATCAAAAGAACGTATATTCCGGCGTCAAAGATTCCTTGAGCTTGTAAAAATCTTTTCAAATTCTCGAACATAATGTATGCTGGAGCACCCGCTATGGCGATTCTCAAAAACTTCGCGCTAAAATGCACTAGCTTTTGATCTTGTATCAAAAGGCCAAGAAAGTATTCAGAAAAATACCAGATTACCGCAAAAGGCATGAAAATGACCAGGGAGAACGCAATGCAGCGCTGTAAATGAATTCCCACCCCGCGATAGTTGCCTGATCCGTAGGCTTGCGGACATAAGGTGTCCAGGCTGGTGGAAATACCTTCGAATATGGCCAGAGTTATATTTGTCGTCATTGACGCTAGAGAGACTGCTGCCAGCTCAGTCTTTCCGAGATGTCCTACGGTCAGAGAACATACCATGGGGAAAATCTGCTCCATAAGAAATGTGAAGATTAATGGAATAGAGTATGATGCCAATATTCTGGCCTCAGACTCGAAAGTAACTGTTTCTCTGATGTAATCCTCATCATCTGCTCCCGCTTCGTAAACGTTAGGAACCCCACTCGGTGTCGAAACGACAGATAGCCGACGGTTTTTGCGACCCATATCAGAAACTAATTGCTGTCTCACACGTTTCATAAAATCGTCGTATTCCAATGCCTCTTCGGTGGATCGTGGTAGCACATCGTCTGCCGCATCCTCACTGTTGTTAGCAGAAGAGTATCTTCTCTCATGCTCGCCTAAAATCCAATCGACATCCAGCTGAATGTCAGGTGTCTCACTAACTCTTGAAGGTAGCGAAACGGTTCTGCTGAGTTCTCCACCATCCGGAGTTTCCTCTGCACGGTATTCTTCATCTTCATCAAAATAGGACGATTCCCGCATTACGGTACTCCCAAAATCATCATCTAAAGTTCTGTAACTTCTCTGATCTGTCCCCGGTTTCCTCCTATGGTATTTTCTGACGAGTGGATTCTTCTTGCTAGGTGCCAGAAACCCAAGCGAAATCCTCCGGTGATTGTTCCCGATGCCAATACCATTTGTGCGAAGCCTGGGATGCAGTTGCGTGAGCGACTTGGCAAAAACGGTTGCCATTTTCAATCTGTTTGGCGAGATAAATGGAAAACGAATATGCTGGTCCTCTCTCTCGGTGTCTCCTCCCACAGTGACCAAGCTTTATTAGGGAAGCTGTTTGAGATGAGCTCATTTGTTAGTGGTCAAACCTGCTATGAATTATCACGTTATTTACATGTGACTGGCACGTGACGTTGAAATACATTAAAACGACTAGCATATGCCATCGAGAGCACCAAGCAAGCCCACTCAAGTCCCATTCTAATCCCATTCTAGTCACATTCTAGTCTCATTTAACGCATTTACTGCAAAATGTGATCACAGTCGTCCCAGTGAGCTTTATACGAAAAGCATCTAAAACTCTTCCCTTAAGCTAATTTTATTCCTATGATTGCAGGACACGAGGACACTCAAAAGTGCATGAATACCGTTGTCTTGAGAAGGTATCTCTTCTTGTGAAGTTTATATAGTTTTCCCATCGCCAGCGACAGGGCTTCCTCCAATGAATTCTATATTTTCTTCTTCTTGAGTCGACTACTCGCGAGTTCCTGCCTGCAGTCCGGGCAGTACCACTGGCCCTTGGGAGGTTCCTTCAGATTGACGCAGCCGTAGTGGAACCACTCGTATTTGCAGTTCGCACCGTCGCACGCTACCATTTCCCCATACGAAATACTATGACAGAAACAGTAAAGCTGTTTATCGTCTTCCTCGTTCTGATTCATGCCGGAGAACAAATCATCGTTGTACTCGTTCAAGTCGAAATTTGAATCCGATCCCAAACCGCCCACTGGAGTTCCCTCTCGGTTGCGCGACGACCCGCGTTCGGTCTTTTTCTTCTTCTTCACCACAGACGAAAGCGGTGTCTGCTTACGTTTACGTTCGCCAGCAGATGACATCACGGAACTCTCCCGCGACACCTCCCCGCCGCTATCAGCCTCTTTATCGTCTTCGAGGGGCGCAAGCAGATTTTCCTCTTCGAGAAGTTGTATGCTCTTCTGCAGCTTGTTCAAGTGCTTGGTGATCAGAAAAAGAGCCGTATTTGCCAGTATGCATTTTTCGCCCTGTACGTTTTCGCACATGTCAACGTCGCTTTTCAATTTATTCAGCATTTCAGCTTCCTTGCCATTTTCCGAAACCTGACCTTGCTGCTGTTGCTTGCCAAACTTCTGTAGCTGTGACTCTCGTTGAAACAGCTTTTTCTTCTTCTCGAACAGTAAGAAGTCATTGGACTTGATCTCATCCATAATGAACTTGAACTCTGCTCTCAAATTTGACACATCTTGCGTCGTTTCCTCTAGCACAGTACTTGGATCCATATTATACTGGAGCTTGGTACACTCAGATACTCACTTTGTAGAGACTCCTCAAAGATCTCGTCTTGTCTTGTTCTGGTTTACTGTTTTAAACTAATTCAAGTCTGGCGAAAACCACTATAAGAGGTTGATCTTAATGAAGAGGGTTCCTAAATCATTTCAGACGAAACTACCTTAAAGCAAGAATTATGCCATGGATTAGTTGCAACTTTGAGGGAATGACCACTCTCTATATAAGGGGCTCACTTTTGGTGATTTGATACCCTTCAGCGATTCTCAGAGAGTTGAAAAGCTGTCTGGTTTTTTTCGCGGAAAATTTGGAGCTCATAAAGACTTCTTTCTGTCAAACCTCTAACTACCAAGAGCTCATTACATTGAAAAATACCCAAGATGCCCTTCTATTCTTTTTTACTTAGACCTCTTGCCAGGAAAGTGTTTGGCGACGTCGAGATTGGGAGCGCGGCTGAAGATCCTTACTTTGAGGAGGTTCAATTTGAGAAAAGGTCGTTTTGGTCAGGAAGTACAAAGCTAGTTAGGCGCAGGAGGGATAAGAGTATCCCAAATTTCGTGCCAGAGCTTGACCGAAAGATTTTGAAAAGAATTCGCAAGCGTGCTTATAGATTGGACATGATGTTCCATTTATTTGGTATTCGTTTCGGTTGGATCGGCATCATCGGCTTGCTTCCTTTGATTGGAGACATGCTCGTCTTATGGTTATCATTAACCGTCCTGCGCGAAGCGCAAACGATAACGGGCGGGCTACCCCCTGCGGTTTCGGCAGAGATGGTGTTTAACATTGCGATCGACTTCGGTCTGGGACTTATACCCCTCGTGGGTGACCTCGTGAGCGTGTATTACAAGGCGAACTCTCGTAACACGCTGTTGCTAGAGCACTACTTGACGAAAAAGTACCGCATCCCGGGCAGTGTGGCAGCAGTAGACGTAGCAGCCGGCAAGAAGCATCCGTAGGCTTGTTCGTTCCTTATCTAGTCTTAAAAGACGTCTGGCAGCTTCTCAATCACATATGAGTGACCGCCTACGCTCATTAATGGAATACCAGGCACTTTCCGCACACGCCGCTTGAGTCCGGCATCATTCGTTGCGACAATGTAGCATTTGTGCTGCAAAACACGGTTCACAAGACAGTCATCCGCATACGTGCCCTTGTGCGAACAGTTGAGCCTCTGTATGCGCGGGTCGCGCGCCAACTTCAGTGCAATCCGGTACTTGGGGCCCAGCTTCTCCAATTCAGCCATCACGCAGTCTGTAATCAACGGTATACATTTCGCTAGCAGACAGTCCATCATCCCTCTCACGAGGTCGATTTTCTTCTGGATCGAAAAGTTAATGAAGTTTGTATCTATCAGAACCTGGTAAGGTGGCTTGATTGCCTGGTTGTACTGAAAGAAGAGCGCACTTGACACTTGTGGCACATTTCTTGTTAACTCTGGGTCATCTTCACGAGTCTTGGTGACTTGGTTGTTCTTCAGTCGTTGATCTTTCTTAGCATTGAGAGTCCTCTTAACTAAACCAAACTTTCTTGTCTTCTTAGCTTTACCCATGGTTGTATCCTGGTTCAGAGGGTTAAATTCCTTCTAGGCTTGTTTATCCTGCCAGGTATGTTTCTCGCTGGGCCTCATCTCATCGCATCTCATCATTACGGTGTTCAAAATTTTCACTGCAAGTCTCTGGTCACGTGATGTAGCGAGGTCTCTCTCTCGCCTTTTAAAACATATCAATAGTTATTTGAAGCTTTCAGCTTACAAATGAGAATCGCGACGATTAGCTTATGGCAATTTGAAATGCTATGTCAAAACATTATCGGGTTCCTGAGCTGCTTGAAAGCCATAACCTTTATTTAAATTAAAGGAGCAAATTTTGTTAAAAAAATAAACGTCACAGACAGGATTCGAACCTGCGCAGGTAAAACCCAATGCCTATCTAGCTTTCGAAATGTCGAATAGCAGGGCATCGCCTTAACCACTCGGCCACTGTAACGCTTGTTAAAAACTTCTAAAGAACCCGAGATACTATATGGTCAAATAAAACTTTCTCGCTCAACCTCCATGCTAGCCTACCTAGCGAGGATTTATAGCCTTGTTCCAAACCTTCTTCGTTAACCTCCCAATTGGTAGGATATTGTCCGCCTAAGGCTGGAAGCGATAATGTAAGCAACTTGTCTCTTGAGTCATTAATTATTTATGGGATACTAAATTCTATGATGTACAACGGAATGTGAGCGCGTTGAGTTATTCTCTGCCTAGTCGACGTTTGTCAAGAGATTTTACATTCTGTCAACCGGCGTAAGTCCCAGCAGTTTCATACCGTTGTAAAGGACCTGCCTAGCCGAAGAGTAGAGCGCCAAACGAGCAGTGGCCAATTCGGGGGTTTGACCAGCGACCCAAAGCACGTCGTAACAGGACGAGACTTGATGAGTGAGCTTGAACAAGTAAGTTACGATAGTGGCGGGTTCGTGCGTCTTCATGGCATTTCTCAAGGTATCAGGGTATTGTGCAAGAATACGAGCAAGACTAATCGCGGCGGGCTCTTTTAAAAGCGAAAAGTCAGCGTTTATGCACATCTCGGTTGTGATTTCGGAGGCGTTTCTTTCCACGGATCTCAATCTTGAATGAGCGTATTGCAGATATGGACCAGTATCACCCTCGAAAGAAGTCATTCTCTCCCACTTGAATTCGTAATTGTTAATACGTTTGGCTTGCATGTCCTGAATCATCACGGCGGAAATGCCAACGAGATCCGCAACTTCGTCTGGGTTTTCAATCTGAGCATATTTGGCCTCATTCTTTTTCATCACTTCATGCATCTTATCCTTAGTCTCTTCCAAAATATTGTCCAAGAAAACAACAGTTCCCCTTCTAGTGGACATACCTTGAACCATACCAAAATTAACGTGAACTAGGTTCTTTACCCAGTCAAAACCTATTTGCTTCAAGATCTCGAAAAATTGTGCGGTGTGAAGGTCTTGTTGCGAGGCAATGACGTAGATCATCTTGTCGAAGTGGTATTTTTCGTATCTGTCCATAGCCGCGCCGACGTCTCTGGTCAAGTAAAGTGTGGTTCCGTCAGATTTCTTAACAAGAGTTTTCCCTAGCTTTTTGTTGAATTTGGTCAAGTCAATCAAAGTAGCGCCCCTGTCTTCGTGCGTCAAATTATGCTCCTCAAATAATTTCAACGCCTTGTCCATGGATTCTTTCGAAACTTGAGACTCTCCCGAATAGCTGTCGTACACGATATTCAACCGAGCATAAGTCGATATGTACTTCTCGATCGATAGCTCACGGAATCTTCTCCAGATCTTCAAAGCGTCCTCGTCACCGTCCTCCATCTTCTTGAAGTAAGCACGAGCTTTGCCATCAGTAGATTCTGATTCCGGCAGAGAGTCACCCTCAGCCTCGATGTCCTTGTTGATGCGAACGTAAACTTCAAACAAGTGGTTGATGGGGTCCTTGGCGAGTTTAGCTTCGTCACCATATTTCTCGTAACCGACAGCTAGAATGCCGAATTGCTTGCCATAGTCACCTAGGTAGTTAAGTCTGACAACATCCCAGCCCAATTTCTCGTATAAGTTTGCGATGAATCCACCGATGATAGTGGATCTCAAATGACCGGCGTGGAAAGGTTTGGCGATATTTGGAGATGAAAACTCTACAATAACCTTCTTGTTATGAACTAGAGGAGCACTGCCATATTGGTCCTTTCTTTTTAGGACATCTGGCAAGACAACACTGAACAAGAAGCTTGGCTTGAAAAAGAATTGGACAAACGCACCGTTGGCTTCAACTCTGTCCAAATATTGACCACATGGAAATTCGGCGGCCCATTCAACGGCCAAATCTTTGGGGTTGGCACCCTTGATTCTTAATCTGGGTACTGGGATCAATAAGTCACCACGTTCTTGGGTGTTCGTCCATTCCAACGCTGGGAAGATCAACGAAGCGTTAACACCAGAAATTTTAGAAAGCTCTTCACTGATGTAATTTCTCATGAAATCAACAACATTGTATTCAGGAAAAGACCCCTCCAGTTTTTGGGGCTGTTCAAGAGAAAGCTTCTGCAATTCAGAAGCAAGCGCGCTTTGACCAGATGACATGTTTCTTATTTTAAAGCTTCTAAACCTCGGGCTTTGCACAAAATCCAAAGACTTGATAGAAAGTTTTCTCGCGAAGACTGCTCGTATGCTATGAAATGATCGAGAGATATTAGAGAATGAGACCCTTCTTAGCATAAAGTTCTCAAACCTCAGAGAGCATCGAGCTTCCATATCTCGTTCTCACTACAGTCATTGAAAAATTTTCCCTTCCGTCAATAGTTACTTACATTTAGATAGGAAAAGGTACTGTTCGTTAGCGGTTAATAGAATGGTAAACAGAGTGAGTGGATAACGGTTAGACCACGAGGGATGTAAACTTCAAGTTACGGAGTTGTATAGATTTTCGAGCATTTAAGGTATTAGCAAAACTAAGTATCAGCCCGAGATTTGTAAGGGAGCTCCAAAAGAAGTTCTCGGTGGTGTTAACTCCAGCCCGAGCCTTCATATAGTGTTTTCATTTTCTGCCGTAGCTAGACAAGATTCGAATCGTAAAATCGCTTTTCTTTAGTGAAATATCAATTTGAAAATATAAACTCTAGAAGTTTAGTAATATACCGTTCTATATCATGACCCGAAGGCGCGTATTACATAGTTATCATAATTAAAAAAATTGTCGTCGTAAACTTCGTCAGTTAGTTAGAGTTCTTTTTAAGCGAATCTCTTGTACCATGGCTTGTCGTCAGTTTGGAAAGCCTCGGCGTTAAAGTCAGCACCTCTTCTGGAGGCTGGGATCCAGTCAGCAGATTTCCATGGCAAGACACCTTCTAGCCACATCTCATTGACTTCTTCCAAAGTTAGACCCTTGGTTTCTGGAACAAAGAAGAACACGTAGAAGTAAGCGAAAACCAAGCATCCCATGAAGACGTAACCGTAGTAGAAGTTGATAGCAGAAGTGATGAAAGGAGTGAAGAAGGCAATCAAGAAACCCCACAACCAGTTAGAAGCAGTAGCAATGGCCATACACTTAGCCTTCACTCTCAATGGGTAGGTTTCAGCTGTGATAACGTAGGCAGTTGGAGCCCAGGAGGTAGCGAAGCAGAAAATGTAGAAGCAGGTGAACACAATCATACAGTTACCAGCACCCTTGGAACTGATTTCCTTGTGGTTTGCACCCTCTGGCCATAGTCTGGTGACACCGACGGAAGCATAAACCACGAAACAGCAGACCATGGTGCAAGCACCCCATAGTAGACACTTACGACGGCCGAATCTCTCAACAGTGTAGATAGAGACGAAAGTGGAAGCAAAGTTAACAATACCGATGACAATGGAAGTTTGGAAAGAGTCAGTCAAACCAACAGAGTTGAAAATAATAGTACCGTAGTAAAAGAAGTAGTTGTCACCAGTCAATTGTTGCAAAGATTGAATTAGAATACCCATGATCAATCTCTGGAAAACCTTGGTTTTGGTAGAGAACAATTCCTTGAAGTTCGCAGAACCGGCAAGTCTTTCAGCTTCAACACCAGCGTTAATCATGTCAAGCTCACCTTGAACAGCGGGGTCCTCGATGGAAACCTTGTTAGACTTAGCAATAGAGCGCTTAGCCTCTTCCATTCTACCGACTTCAACCAAGAAACGAGGAGATTCAGGAACAAAAGTCATACCACCGATCATGAAAAGAGCCCAGGCGAAACATAGACCCAAGGGAACTCTCCATTGAACACAGTTGGAGTAATTCTTCGTACCGTAGTTAGTACAGTAACCCAAGAAAATACCAGCGGTAATCATCAGTTGGTAACAGGCGATCAAAGTGCCTCTCAAGTGCTTTGGAGAAATTTCGGAAATCAACATAGGGGAAAGGACGGAAATACCACCGACACCGAGACCGGAAATAATTCTGCCAATGAAGTACTGGTACCATTTGTTGATGGATGCAATTTGAATGATAATACCAACAACATAAACAACAACAACGGCCATTAAACCAATTCTACGACCGTACATGTCACCAATCTTACCGAGGAAAATACCACCAAAAGCACAACCGATGTTAAAAATAGCAACGATCAAACCGATTCTAACATTGGACAAATAGTAGGTACCTTTAGATTCACTGTAGTCACCAAATCTGCGCTTGAAGTCAGTTTGAGCAACGAAACCAGAAATGGTACCAGTATCCCAGCCAAAAACGAAACCACCGAAGGCAACACATAAACAGGAAATAACGACGGTGACGTAAGCAGAGGCTGGCCTCTTTGGGATTTCTAGAGGAGGTTGATGGTCCTCAGGATACTCGGCATCCTTAAGGTCATCTCTGGAAGCCTTGTTAGATGGAGTGGACAATTGGGAGCCATTGCTCACAGTGGAGTGCAAATCCACAGGAGTCGAAGCAGCTGTCTCTGGTTGCAGAGCAGCAGCGCCAGTAGACATTATTGAATGTTTGATTATTGATCTTTGATTAGAATGAATTGAAGATTCTGGTGAATTAAACCAGACGAGAGACGACAATAAGGTGTAGTTTCCTTGCGCTTATATACAATTTTTCTCCAGACGACGGCTGCCCTCATTCCCGCACGGTGGTAGAGGATTCTCCTCGTCCGATGCTTCGGGCGTTAACCGCTCCAGCCCCGGTTGGAAAAACTGCTCACAGAAAACAACGTAGAAATGCAGAAAAAAAAGTTCACGTTCCGTCCCGGGGAAAAATTTTTCCGGCCACCCCGGCCGGAGCCCCACAGATTCTCCATACCGTGCCTAAGTGCTTAGAAACCTCCGCAAGGAAAAATTTTTTCAGTGCGGAGAGGGCGCAGGAACCCCGGAGAAAATAAATTTTTCCGGGGGTGGGCTGCCGAACGTCGGGGACAAAAACGGCGTGAGGGCTTCTTTCGAGGAGGCCATTCTCAGAAGCAACCGTGGGCACTGTGCCTTCATGTGCAATTCGGAAAAACAGGATGTATGCATGGTTTGGCTGGCTGGTGGCCTGATTTTCCCGGAATGTGACCAAAATTGTTGCGGGGTGCGAATGACAGACACGCCCTCGTATATGCTGTTTTCAAAAAGCAATGTGAGCTAACCCTCAGAAGAACTGCTATCCAGCGCGAAGAACGCGATTGTAGACTGTCGAATGGTGCAGGCGAGAGGGCTCTTAGTCACTTCGGATCTTTTTTTCGGTAGCCCTCGTGGGAGTTTGTTCCCCGGAAAAATTTCTGATTTTCGGGTCAAGCACAAAAGCAGCCATCTCAGGTAAGACTGCAGGGATTCTCAATATCTCCGCGAACCGTCAGTGCCTACAAGGATTTTCCCCGGGTAGTGGCATGATACTTGCGAGCTCGGGCTCTTTCCCCACACAGTATCTCCCTAGAGCATGGAAAAACTCACAAACGTGAGCGTATTCCTCTTTCGGATCAATAGAAATTGTTCCGTTGTTCAGACAAAGTCTTGCCTTGCCGGTCTTTTTCTCCATACAGGCAAAATTCCCGGAGGTACGCAGGATTAGTATATAATAGCTAGAAAATATCGCACATTTTCCTTGTGAGTTCGGGCGAAAGCTGATTCTGCATTATCGTCAGGTTTTTTTTATTTTGCCTATACTGTCCTGATGACTTGATTGAAAGCAGTGGTGTACGACTCACGCGACTAATTATCAATTCACTACTATCAAATAGTCTACCTCATGATGACTTGAAAGTACGAGTTGGAAATTGGGGCTCGGTAGGTAACTTTGCTGTTTTGACATGGTATTGGGCTCGAGACGGAAGGATGTGATCACGTGGTGTGTGGTTTGTTTGAGATCGGCGTTTCAACTTCTAGTCACTTCTCGGTTTGCCAGCGTCCAAACTTGGAAAGGGCTACTACGTTTGAGGCTTTAAATCCGGTGGGGTTATTATCAACCATCAAAAATTCTTGCGTTATATGTGAGAAGAAATATGCCTATACAAATTACCGTTGCATAAGGGAAATGCGCATGTTGTTTGTTTCATAACAATCGTTTACGTGAATCTTTTGTACCAAGGTTTGTCATCGTGTTGGAGATCGTCGTTGTTGTAGCCCTCGGCCCTTCTAGACGCTGGGACCCAAGAAGAAGACTTCCATGGCAACACTCCTTCCTCATACATCTCGTTGACTTCTTCCAAAGTTAGACCCTTGGTCTCTGGAACGAAGAAGAAAACGTAGAAGTAAGCAAACACCATACAGCCCATGAAAACGTAGCCATAGTAGAAGTTGATGGCAGTGGTAATGAAAGGAGTGAAGAAGGCAATCAAGAAACCCCACAACCAGTTACAAGCGGAGGCAACAGCCATGGCCTTACCCTTGATTCTCAATGGGTAACTTTCCGAGATGATAACATAAGCAATTGGAGCCCATGTAGTGGCGAAGCAGAAAATGTAGAAACAAGCAAAGACGATCATACAGTTACCAGCACCCTTGGAACTGATATCCTTGTGAGAAGCACCTTCTGGCCATAGTCTGGTGACACCGACAGATGCATACACAACGTAACAACAGATCATACCAATGGCACCCCATAGCAAACAGTTACGACGTCCAAATCTGTCAACAGTGTACAAAGACAAGGAAGTGGAGAAAAAGTTGACAACACCAAGAACGATAGCGGTTTGGAAAGAGTCACTCAATCCAACAGCTTGGAAAATGGTTGTACCATAGTAGAAGAAGTAGTTGTCACCGGTCAACTGTTGCAAAGATTGGATCAACATACCCATCAAAGTACGTCTGAACATCTGAGGCTTACCTGTAACCAATTCAGCCCAGGACGCGGAGCCAGCAGATCTTTCAGCCTCGACACTGGCTTCAATGTGCTCCAATTCAACCGTGACAACAGCGTCTTCTAAGCTGGCCTTGTTAACTCTGGCCAAAGAACGTCTCGCCTCTTCTAATCTGCCGACCTCTACCAAGTAACGGGGAGATTCAGGCACGAAACTCATACCCGCGATCATGAAGAGAGCCCAGGCGAAACAAAGACCCAATGGAACTCTCCACTGAACGGAGTTGTCGTAAGTCTTGGTACCGTAATTGGCACAGTAACCCAAGAAAATACCACCGGTAACCATGAATTGGTAACAGGAAACAAGAGTACCTCTTAAGTGCTTAGGAGACACCTCCGAGATAAGCATAGGGGACAGAACAGTGATACCACCGACACCAAGACCAGAAATGATTCTGCCGATAAAGTACTGGTACCATTTGTTGATGGATGCAATTTGAATTATAATTCCGATCATGTAAATGACAACAACGGAGGTCAAACCAACACGACGACCATAAACATCACCAATCTTACCCAGGACGATACCACCAACGGCACAACCTAAGTTGAAGAAAGCGACGATCAAACCAGTTCTGACATTAGACAAGTAATAAGTACCTTTGGAGACACTGTAGTCACCGAATCTGCGCTTGAAATCGGTCATATTCACGAAACCGGAAATAGTACCGGTATCCCAGCCGAAAACGAAACCACCAAAGGCGACCATGACACAGCAAATACTGACGAAAACGAAGTCACCTGTGCTTTTGTTCTCCAACTGTTGTTCAGCGTCTTTCTTCAGTTCCTCGAACTCATCGCTAGAGTCTCTGTGCACCTTTGGCTCTGGTGCATTCATGATGTGGGAGCCCTGAGAGGCCTGCTCGGAACCACTCTTCGAAGGCGTAATGTCTTGCGAGGGTCCAATTTCTGGTGAAGCAACACTCATTTTAACGATTTAAGATCTGGACTTTAAGATCTGGATTGGTAGCTTGAGAAAATTAGGTAGCTACTCCAGATTAATATCACAGTTATCTCTGGGTTCTCCAACTCGAATCAGTTGCGGAGGAAGGTGGGGAAAGTTTCGTCTTTTATACCATTTCTCCTTACTTTGAGTGATACCCCAGCAATATTAGTTGGGACGGAACGGGCGCTCACACCACTCTTGGTGCAGTACAGATGTACAGAGCGGTCGTAGACTACTTACTTTTCGATGATAGCAAGGCATATGACGTTATCCGGCTGGCTAAAAAAAAAATAAGTTTTTCCGACGCTACCGCTGTCTCTGGGCCTTGCATGAGAATTTTTCCGTGTCCATCCGGATTAATTTTTTTTTCCGGCATTTCTTTTGGCCCGCACTGTTTTGACGTACTCCGGATTAATTTTTCCGGTCCGTAACCCCATACGGAGCAAAGGAAAAACCGGCGAGGACCTCTGTTGCAAAGAAAAGCTCTCTCAAGGGCATTTCTGCTCCCATTTCCCGCACGATGCCTGAGCTCAGCCGATAGATTCCCGTGCTATCCCTCACAGTCACTTATTGGCAAAAAAACAAAAAGAAGCGATGGCTTTCTTTTAGCAAATTTTGTCGGACTTTTGAATCCCGAGCAGCTCTTTACCGAGGTTTCGTCTGGAGGGATAATTTGGGATATCTGTGAATGGGTGAATGGGTGCTGGATAGCGAAAGTTGTACGCTTTTTTTTTATTCCCCGGCTTGCTTCTGAGGGACAATTGACTGACCCACGGAGATTCCCAGAAAATTGCGGAGCGTTGAAAATCCTCTCAGCAAGATTTCGTAATGGTATGCGCCAAAACACGTATTACGTGGTCGCTGCCGAAGCCCATCGAACACTGCTGCAGGGGGCGAAGTGCTGAGTCAACGGATCAAGTCGATTCCGAGCCCGATTTTAGACAGCAGCGAAGCAAGCAGGAACCTCGCACGAGATCAACAAGATCTCTAGAGCTTCCTTCCCGTAGCAGCTTAAAGGCCGGAAAAACATTTGCATAAATTGCTCTTGGGATGTGCAGGGTCCATGACGCTGGGATTGAGAAGATGTAGTTTCGATGACCTCGACTGATGCGAGATGAGATGATTAAACACCCGGATTCTCGAGCAAAAACGTGGGCGGGGACTGCAAGTTTGAGGGGGGCGTGGGGGCGTCGATACATAGATGGAGATGCGTGTCATTACGTGACTTTTGGGGTTAGTTCTTCATGGTTTGGTGAGAAGAGGGCTTCTCAGGAACTAACGCACAAAGTCGCGAGAAGATGAACCTAATAGCTGAAATCGATATATTAGCATACAATTATATATTTGAGGGGAGAGCTGAAAACACTGACTAAGTAATAATCATCATCCTAGAACGGAGGATGCTATGCAATCATAATAATGCTTCATTTCTCGCTGTAAGATTCCTCGGTCACTTCTTCGGCCTCGGAAATGAAGGTGACTTCGCACCATCCTAGGCCTTCAATCTTGGGGCCGTCTTGCAACTCAAGCGAGAGCGGGTTGGCGTACTGGTATATGTAAGGCTTGGTGCCGGCGACTCCCGACACGATGTTCTTCACGAAAGTTGGAATTTCGTCCATAACATCGATTCTCACGACCATTTCGGAGAGCGCTCCCGACACTGTAGCTGTGATCTTTTCGGCGGTGGCAACGTCTTCGTCTTTGACCGTAGAAGGAACTCCCTCGAACTTAACAACAAGCCCCTCGGGCACGGGCCAACCGACTGAGTCTATCTGCGGATCAACGTGCTCGACTTCGTTGTCGACCGTTACTGCTAGGACGTCTCGATCTTCGCAAAGAACTCCGATCGAGACTTTGGTGTTCGCATACGATTTGGGCGTTGTAAATTCCATTAACATCGCACTGTGAGACTTGGAATGGAAATTCACGAAATTCCAGGCTTTCGCAGCATGATGAGGTTTCATTCCCTGGATCGCCATCACGAACATCGAGTAAACAGGAGCATCTTGCGCAAATGTGATGATTTTTTCGTCTTCTTGTTCAGCGCCAAGGGTCAACGTTCCGTGACATTTGTTTCTGGGCCAGAAGACGTGCCTCATGGTACCCCAAGGTTGTTCGATATCGTCACCATAGTACGTTGTGGGATCTTCGCCGACTTTGACGCTTGGTGCAATACGGTCAAAAGTGAGATCCACGACACTGGCCTTGTTTACTTGGGACTGAAAGCGCACCTGCGACGCATCCTCATTCATCTCAATGGAAAGACCATCAGCGTAAAAATTCGGACCCTCTATTCTAAAGTTTTCTAGTTTCGTGGACGTCCACACATTCAGTTTGGGCTCCTTGGCATTGAATACTTTGAACGTGAACTGGGCTGTCGTGTGCAGTCCGATGATGTTCGAATGAATCACTTGCGCAAAACCAACGTAGCCTCTGTCCAGATCGGAAAAATAGTAAGTCACGGTCTCCACGTTCGTGTGGCCCGGATTCAACCACGCAAAATCGTCTCTGCTGGCCGAATGGAACGGTTGCTTGCCCTTAACTCTTTCCGTAACCGGATGTATAAACTCTTTACCATATTCTGGCTCTGCGATCCCGGTCACTGCCGAAAGTCCACCTTGAATCCACTTCAGCATCTTATGTAGGCTCCTGGATGTTTATCAAGATGTCACCGTTCTAGGCTGGGAGCATCGCTCTCTTGACCTTTGATCCTAAACGACAAAATTTTTGAGATTTCGTTGATGTCATTATGTACGCAACCTCTGCTCATCCAACTCTTTCCACTTTCTCAACGCTCTTTCCACTAGTGACATCTTCTAAACGACGATGAACCCTGTACGGGAGTAAAGAAAACCGCGTGAGCAAGCGCCGCATGAGCGAGCGCCGCATGAGCGAGCGCCGTTATTCAGTTGGGACTCGTACTAGTTTTTTCCGCTTTCAGAATGCGATTTACATAGGTTTTCGATCCTTGCTCCGTCGAGTGTCAGTAAATGACGAGCCGACCATGCTATCAAGTCGATTGCATCAGCAATTTCCAGAGGGTCATTTCCCTTTTTGCCGTCCTCCAAGTTCTCATTTTGTAGTAAAAACGTCACCTGGGTAGATGAGCGCTGACAATGAAAAAAAGTGGGCCGAATGCCACTTGAAGAGTAGACAGAGTAAGTCTGGGTTGCGAAAAGACGACGAAGCATCGTTCGCCTTTGCACGAACACTTGGTGTCGAAAAAAAACTCCGCGACGGGGAATTGAACCCCGGTCCCGAGCGCGACAAGCTCGAATTCTAGCCACTAAACTATCGCGGATATCAATGCGGAAGCACTGGCATTGGCTGATGTCATACTCGTAAGTGGAATAATCCTAGTTACTGCTAGGTTTAAGAATTGCGGTTTATAAATACTTCCAGCTCTCGTATTAAAGATGTGTTGTTGCATGAACGTGCTGGCAGTAAACAATGAAATTTGTGATCTACTTCATTATACGTTTTGTTCTAATTTTACGACATTCAATTCTCAATAAGAAAAAACAAGATCGCCGTCGCAGAAAACATGACCAAATCGCACATTAGTGATGGGTGGATTGCAATTGTTTACTTAGCTATATCCCCCCTTCTTAGTATTTCGCCGCTCTCAACTTGCAAGCCGCAGTAGGGCGCGAAAAATCTTCGATAAATCCATCAATTGTTCGACGTCCTTTACGTTTTCCATGTACTGCCTAAACTCAGTGTCTTCGGCTTGGAAAACACGTCGCTCGTACAGAGAGCGACATTTCTCGAGGAGTTCCTGATGGTAGCTCAGTACATCTTCTCGCAGAACTGCAACAACGTCGATAAGCGATTTTTCATGCAACTTCAGTAACGCCATGGTCTCCAGATTGCTCTCTTTTTTCTTGTTTAGCATTTCTCGTAATGCTACGTTCTGCTGTCGAAGTACGTCTACTTTATTGTTGGTCTCACCATCCCACTCGTAAATATTTTTGTTTCGACGCTGCAGGAAAGCATTGATCACCGGAATGTTTTCATCTTTAACCTCGCCCTGGTCCTCCGCCCGAACATTGACTTCCCTAGCGAGCACATCTATGTCTCTCAGTAATTTGTCTCTTTTAGCTTTGTTCTCCGCAAGTTGTCGTGTAAGCCTCCCGGCAAGGCTGTACAAGCAATCAAGACTCTCCGCCTGCGGATTCATGAACACTACCTGCTGATCTCCCATCGCGATGCTAGTATGAGGAACTCGCCTTACGTCCTCTTATGCTGTGGTGCGGTACTTGCTATAGTCGTTCGATCGACGTTTTTCATGAAGTCAAGTGTGACGTTTCTAGCCTGAAACAGACGAAACGGCCAGAAGAGGGGCAAAAACGCAGAACTATGGAAAACATTCGACGATCGCCAACAAGATGAAAACAAAGTCTGCTAATAACTCCTTTCTCAAGATTACTTTATGTCCCAAATTACAGGCCTCTGGAAGTCAAAGGCAGTCACGTGACATAATTGGTGATGTTCCTATCAAAATGACTACAAGATGTGATTAATCACTGCCAGATCCATTCGGAAACATACCAGAGAGGTAAAGTGACATTGCTAGTTTCCGATGATAAGACTATATATAATCTTTGATTATCAGCTATCATTGTTACTGCCGTACATCACGTATCACGAGGATAATAGAAGAAGTAACCGGGCTTGACCAGCAGATAACAATTTTCCACGAATACTCATTAGTATATTTCTTAGCACGCAATGAGTTACGTTCTTTTAGATGTCCGTTACTTGGAAGGTAAACTCACTGACCCATCACTAAATGCGCCTGCAATCGAGATTTACTCATCGTCATCAACGGGATAGAAGATTCAAATCAATTTCGCGTCAGCCGCCGAGAAATGCAGCAGCATATCATCCAGCAGCGTTTGCCAGATTTGGCGAACGCAACTGAGAGCTCAAGTGATGGATTGTCTAGGGACAACTCACCGGTAGATCACGGCGGGGCTTCTCAGCAAAAAGGAAAAAATGATAAGTCAAGTGGCTGGATGCCCGAATCTACGTTAGAGCCCTTCTTTGAGGTTTTTACCGTCAACGGTAGCCAGATTTCAAAGTGCAGATATTGTGGAAAGCGGTATCCTGAAGGTGAGTCCACCGGAAACATGGCAAAGCATGCACGTAACGTCCATTCCGGTGTCTATGCCAGCACTAATGAGAAAGTCAAAAAGGCTAGATCTCTGGATACTTTTTCCAACCGAAGATCCCTCAGACTATCGCAGTCAATCAAGAATGAGTACAAGCTTAACCCAAAAATGCTTAGAACAGCAGAAATCGTGACTGAAGGGTTTTTGCCTTTCAGTTTTGTCCAAATGTCTTCGTGGAGAAGAATCAGCGAAGAATATGTCTCAGGTTCCTTTATTCAGTCAAGAACTACTCTTACTAAGAAATTGAACCTTTACGCTTCCCAAATGGATGAAAGTATTCTGTTAAATTTACGCGACACTCATTTCGTCAATCTTCAGCTGGATATTTGGACAGCCCCCAATGGGGAAGCGTTTTTAGGTGCAGTGATTTCTTTCGCTCCAAACTTCATGAATGCTACAGCACTTGACTTAGCAGACAGCTCGCGGGTTTTATTAAATGATTCTGGGAAACCCCATAACGTACACATACTGGACTTTATAAGTCTCAAAAGAAAGAAACACAGCGGTGAGATCCTCTGTGATGTTCTTGTCGACTTAATGAAGAAGTTCAACCTGATGGAGAAAGTGGCAACGATCACGATGGATAACGCTACGAATAACGGTTCGCTGCATTCTTACCTGATACACAATAAGCTTAATATTTTGAAGCCCTCAGCGCACAACCCCTTCGGTGGCACACGGTACATCAGGTGTGCTAGCCATGTTCTCAACATTCAGTTCCAGAAGATTCTGTCGCAATTGAAGCTCAATACTGTTTTCTATGGAGCTTATGGCAAAATCTTGAAGCTGGCAAAAATTATGAGATTTTCCACGCGAATCAATAGTACTTTGAAGGAGACCGGGATTCCCTTTATACCGTTAGAATCTCCCACCAGATGGATGTTATCATGGCGACAGATTGACGTATTTATCGAAAACTTCTCGGCCTACGGGAGTTGGTTTGCTAAATTAGCTGAAAGCGAGAAAGACATCATTACTTCACAGCTACGAGACGCATTTGCTTTTGACAGGCGTGACATTGACTTTTTAAAATATTTCATTGAGGTAACTCGGCCACTGATGGAGTTTACGCTAGCACTGCAAGACGAGGACTACAGTAACTTGCCAAATGGCTTGAAATTCTATTATACCTTAAAACACTACTATCAAAAGTGTACGGAAGCCCTTGAAGGAAGGAACATGAAGGCCAAACAAACAGGTATTGACTTTTCATTTTTGAATGGGCAATCGACTTTGCAAGAAGCAGACAAAAGTTGTATTTTGGAAGCAATGTCTATTGCTCAAAATAGCTTCCTGGGCTACCTAGTTCTCTTTGAGCGAAACCCACTGTACTATTTGGCGGTCGTTCTTGATCCCACCGCAAAAGTTGAGGGGCTTCATGAGGTTATGCACCATGAGGAGGCTCAAAGAAGGTACCTTCAGTCCGAAAACTTCATCAAAACGTATTTCAAACAGCATGACCTGGAACACCAATCACGGGACACAGGTAATCAAACTATATCGGAGCCCACCATCCGGAGAAAAGAAAAAAGCTTTATAGATGCACATTTGTCAGATTTTATGGATACCGACGAAAACTGCAAAGGCTTGGACGCTTTACCCGTCGCAATGGAGGAATGGCATCAATACGTCAATGAACCTCGTCTTGTCGGGGGCTCGAGATCTGCGGCAATCGACTGGTGGTTTGTAAGAAGAGCAGCTTATCCAAGATTGTTCAAACTCGCAATGTCTTTATTTTATACAAAGATAACCACATGCGATGTTGAAAGAGCATTTTCTCTTGCTGGAAGGGTCATGAGAAAAGATAGAACGAGACTCAATAGCACAAATATGCGAACGTTAATGGTTCTCAGGGACAGGTTCACACAATTTGGATTTTACAAGTCGGCCCCCATGATGCCAGGGCAAAGTGAAATTGATTTTGAGGAAGATTTGGAATATTTGTCTGCTTCTGAATTTGACATTGAGGATGATCTGAATCGCCTTCTTCACGACCCGCAGGAGGAAAGCATGATCGTTGAATCAAATGTTGATGGTAAGTTCCAACTGAGTGACAAAACAAATTCACAGGATTATATGAAAGCGCAAGAAAATTCGTCTGAAGATGAGGAGACTTGCGTGGAAAAAGACCTTGACGGCGAATCATCCATCGCTGATGCCAGGATTTCGGGTTGATTTCTTGAGATAACTATTATCACTATCAGCGCAAATATCCATAGATACTCACTCGTATTTAGTTATTTAACCCGCTTCAATCGCATTTTTTCGATGTGAGTATATGGGGTTACTCGTTACTTGCCGTTGGTGACCCGGTATGTATATATCGTCACCCGGGTAACTCACTGGTCAAGTCTGGAAGTAACTGTCATATCGTTCTGTACGCAAAAGTGACGCGTCAGTATGGGCGGTTAATTCTAAAGTATATAAAGCAAGGGAGAAAACCAGGGAGGGGGAATCAGCGGAGGAATTTACTCTTCAGTTAGCCGAGCGAACAGTTGTCACCACCATGGCGGTTACTTTGACTTTACAAAGAGGTAGAGAAGAACCAGGATATTCTGCCGGAATAACGACAGTTTGGCTTCTGTCGTCTCTTGGTGTCGGAAGAAGCTCAGCAAGCTCGAAAGTGAAGAAGAAGGATATCGTGTCAGTGAGTATACCTCAGACATGCAAAGAAGTTGAGCGATCCAGCTATGAACTGCCATTACGACAAGTCTCGAATCTTCTTTACGGGGTCACCTTATGTTTTGAAAGGAAAACCGAATACGTTTTGGCAGACGTCACCGCCGTGAAACTTCAGCTTCACCGCCAACTTTTAGGTCTGACCTCGAAGAAGATTAATGAAATTTTGAAGACCAAAGTCACTACGACCATTTACGACGGGGTGCATGAATATGCGGATATGGCCGAAATGCAGCGTGCACGTAATTCGACACTGGAAGACCACGCAAGGACGCTTTTGGGAGATGACCCTAGCTTTGACATTAATTTTATTCGTGAATTTTCGTCTCTTGACGACAAGGAATCCAAAGGTGACAGGGCGTCTAAGGTCATTAGGCGGCACGATATAATGCACGAAGCCTACAATGGTTACGAAAATGACGCTTTTCAGCGCTCAAAGTTCGGAGACCTATACGGAGGCCCTCACGGAGGGACGTCGCAATCTGACGAAATGTTTCCGCTGGACGTGGACCTCGAACTGGATTTCGGCGATGTGTTAAGCGACGCAGATGCGACGTCAGTAAAATCCGGCGACGATCAATCCGAGACCGGAGGATCTCGAAGGCTAAATTTTAAAGCCCTGGCGGAGGGATTTGACAGTCAGGGGTTTGATTTGATTGATCTCCCAGATCTTGACTCACATCTCCCAGACCAGGAACGTAGAAATGAGCTTTTAAAAAGACTGCATGACAGCGACAGCGACGAGGAGATAAGCGTTATTCAGGAAAAAAAGAGGAAACAGCCGCGCAACAGGCGCGGAAAATGTCTTCAACTCCTAGTGCTGTGTGATGACAAAATCGCGTTGTCAACAGAAGACCTCCGAACTAACGACTACTACTATCGTGAGAGCATGAGGGTGTTCAAAGACCGCCCTGTGAATAAAAAAGCACAGGGAAGAGGTCGTGATATGAACGAAATGCTGTTTTCATTTGCAAGCGATCAGCAGATCCCCCAAATGGCCCAATGTTACCGGGAGTTGTTTCCGTGGCCTAAATTCAAACCAGGCGCCAACGAAAAAGGCGGCGGCGACATCGGCATCGAGAGGGGTCGTCAAAACGCACGTTCGCGCACAACCTCGAGATCAAGTAGCGTTTTAAGCGCTGAACAAGGTCGCAGAATGAGTGGCCTTGACAATGAAAGAAGAGATGAAGGCGATAATGCATTCGACATGTTACCTGGCCTAGGTCAGATTGACGAAGAGTTCAACGAAGAGCAATCTTACCATGCAAATGGAAATTTACTAGACATCGACTTCCATTTACCGCCATCTAGCTTTGGGAGAAGCTCGAGCAGAATGGGAACTGATTCACGAGATCATATCGAAGAGCTCAGAACTATGAATCTCAAACGACGGAGCGTTAGAGAACCAAGATCGGGAAGTACAGGGCAGACTAGAAGTGATGAGTTACAGTCTACTGGTGATCAATTAATGGATCCCCTCCCTGAGACGCAGAACCAAATTTTGGATCACCAAAGTAAAAGATTTCTAGATTATATGAATGAGCGCGCCTGCTTCGTTGGCAGAACATCAAGGTCGCATCCCAAATTTCACAAAAAAATTCTATTTGAAGACATCATTCCCAGTCGCATAAGTGAGGAGAGCTCTTCGAACACATCTGGCGAGGGATTTAAAGCTGTGAGCAAAAGCATTGCTTGTAATGCATTCTTGGCCTTATTGCAGCTAGCCTCCAAAAGTTTTGTTGATATCCGCGCTTTCGCTCCCAATCAACCCTTTGCTACATTGAACGGCGACGATTTGGTCATTTATCTGAGCTCAAACCCTCAGGTCGCCTATTGATGAATTTCGAAACTGGTATGTCGGACAAAGCTATAAGCTGCGGAACCTGTTCGCTTCATGTGCTAAAATCGCAAGAAAGTTTCGACACAGCCCTATCGTATTTAATAATTCTCAAGCCGAAGTTTGATATCTTGTATTGTGCCCACTTTGCCTGTTCAGTTGCAGAAGAACGAATTGCCTGAAGCGAAATGATAAACAACACATTCATTTGAAGAACCTTCAAGAAGTTCTATCATCGCTATGTTAGGACATGTTGCCCCAATGCAAAAACCAATTTCTCACTGGAATACTGGAATAGTTCTCCAACCAATGAACTCAATAGATAAGCACTGTTCTGAGAATTGCCCCCGCGCATCAATTTGTCCCTACATCTAAACCTCACAGGCTGGCCGTGAAAGAAAACTGAGGCCTAATTATTGTTGATTATCTTTATTTCAGGGGAGTTTATCATATTTGCTTGTATCAATTTTGCATTTGGTAAATCATTGTCATTAAAGCGCGCCAATCCTTCTTCATATGTTCCCACAAGCCCTGATTGCAAATGCCGTTTGGCAACACGTTCTGCAAGGGTAGCATCATCGACGTTTATAGCGAACACTAAGAAGCAGCCGGTTCTTTGAATTTCGGGGAAAACCTTGGCCCAGTTCTCAACGTCAAGCAATAGATAGAGCCCTTCCATCACGACAACTCTCGTATAAGCATCAACCGAATGCTGATTTACTGTAGGATCCTTCAAACTGTGATCAAAACCAGGAAAGGAAATAGACGGGACATCTGCGGTAAAAGATGCACATAGTTCATCAAACAAAACATCTTCATTAAACGACGAGCAATCTTCTACCTTGTGCTTGAAAACAGGCTTGATCTTACTAGTCTCGGCCAAAAGTTTGCATAGTTGCAAATAGTTGTTGCTGTCAAATGTTTGAGGAGCCCCGCGACGCCTATGAGCAGCCTTGGCATCTTTAAAATGATCCAAGTGCTTGCGGCTTAGGTGAAAACCGTCCATGGGAACCAACTGAGCAATTTCGAAATTGCCGCCCGTCTGTCTCTCCGTGGTATGCATAGAGACTTGAATACTGTTCGGCATACCACCTCTGCCCATAACGGTTGTTGAACTTGAACCTGCAGTGCTGAATTTAGTAGGAGGAAGTCCTATATCCTCGACATGATGGAAGTAATACGATTCGTTATCTTCATAATTGCTGTTGGGATTGAACTTGAGGTCTGCAAGCAAATTTTCGTAACTCCGCGATGTAGACGCAAGGGTTGGATGCGTCCCCGTCTTTTTCAGATAGTTATGGAATCGAGAATTAATTTCGTCGCAAAGCCTCCCACTGACAGTTGATTTTCCGGACCCAGGAGAACCAACGATCAAGACAATGACACGGTAGTTGGTGTTAGCATGCTCAGCCAACTTTTCTAGCACATCGTCAGCAAGTGCTTTGAAATCGAGCATTTTGTGGTGGTTGGTAAAAGGGGATAATTCGAGGCGCCGCAACACAGATAGCAGTTGTGCTGTCTTACACGTGACAATGCCAAGAGCAAGATGCCGCTTTGAACCGAAACGGAGAACAACGCCATGGCACGGAAATCGCCAGAAAGTACTTTAGAGTAACTAGCATCGAATGGCTTGATCAATTATTCTCTTTGGAAGATTCGTGCATTTCCTCAAAACGCTCAAACACCTAAAGTTTTTATGCCGCCTTCAAGATCTAAATTGAAGCTTAGACCAACTTTGCGACATACTTGCCCTCTTCGACTTTAATGTCGGGGGAAAGATTGGAAATAATATCAAGGGTTGTCTTCACCTCGTGTCGTCTTAATTTGGCATCGTGGTTTTCGTTGCATAGAGACCCGAGAAAGCACATGCTTCAACTACAAAAGAGGTGAGTATAAGGCTATCTCGCCAAATCATGCCTAAGGCGCAATGATGCTCAAAACGGGCTTTGCATTACATGGTCTTTTTATTCAAGCTAACCAGAGTCCCCTCATTTTTCGTTTTTTTCAACAGTAATAAAACGGTGATTCCGTTCGTCTCTGAAATTGTCATCGAAAATCATGTCATTAGAACGGAAAGAGATCGGCGCCAATCATTAATTAAATGATATTCAGCAGGACGTCAATTCGGGCCTTTCCGAGGTCCTCGCTTCCGTCTTTGTTCAGGTCGAGAGCCGCGTCAACGTTAGCTTTCATTGAGACCTCTCAAGATGGAAAGATTGCACAATCCTCTTTAAGTGCACTTAGCGCGGCCGAAAAGCTAGGAAATCCCATTACTGCGCTTTTTGTGGGTGGCTCGGCTCAAAAGGGTGCAGAAACGCTGAAAGGTGACTATTCTGTCAACAGTTTGAAGAGCATCATTGTTGCGAGCAACGAGGCGTATAACAACTATCTGCCAGAAAATGTCACTTCTCTTTGCGTGAAGCTGCTTGAAGACCCCGAATACTCGCATTTCATTGTAGCAAGCTCTGCTTCGGGTAAGAATGTTCTACCTCGCGTTGGCGCGTTGCTTGATTTGCAACCCATATGCGACGTTACTGCTATTGTCGATGCGAAAACGTTTGTCAGACCAATGTATGCAGGCAACATACTAGCCACTGTTGAATGTAACCAGTCCAAAAAGTTGATCAGTGTGAGAGCTTCTTCTTTCCCCGCTGCCAGTGCTGGTGGCACCGAAGTTCCAATCACCAAAGCTGCTGAACAGCCAAAATCAAGTATAGACGTTAAATGGGAAGGCGAAAACCTTGTAAAGAGTGAACGTCCAGATCTGGGATCCGCGTCGAGAGTGGTTGCAGGTGGTAGAGGTTTGAAAAACAAAGAGACCTTTGACAATCTCGTAACTCCCTTGGCTGACACTCTGCACGCCGCCATTGGAGCTACGAGAGCTGCTGTAGACTCAGGACTTTGCGACAATTCTTTACAGATTGGACAAACAGGTAAAGTCGTGGCTCCAGATCTTTATGTCGCCGTCGGAATTTCAGGTGCCATCCAGCATCTCGCGGGTATGAAAGACTCGAAGACAATTGTTGCAATAAATAGTGACCCAGAGGCTCCTATTTTCCAAGTCGCAGACTTTGGACTTGTGGGCGATCTTAATGAAGTTGTGCCAGAGCTTACTGAGAAACTAGCTAAATAAACGTACTGGTGCTAGATTGCATTCTTTTCAATCACCAATATGTACTAGATTATACTGCTTAGATTCCAACACGTTTCAGGTGCTAACAAGGTCACTCCGTGATAATCTTGACCTATGGGTACCCATAGGCATCTATCTTAGCTCTGACTTGTATCTCGTAGATAACGAACTCAAATGGATATTGGAATTAAGCCATCGAGAATCGGCGAAGATATCTTGCCACTATAAAAATGCAAGGTGATGGACGAAGGATCGCCTTTGTTGCCAAGCCGAGGCACCAAAACCTTGGCACGAAGTTTCCCTTCCCATAAGCGGAAATCAAGATCGTCACCTCTTGGTGAGGGGAGCCCTGTTCCAGATGATGTTCAAAGTACCAATTTGAAAAGTTTGATCGGAATACCGAGCAGGTCAGCTGAGAGCCAGGTCAGACCCAGCCTATGGGATCGATCGAAATATTATTTCCCATGCCTTGGATGGATTCCCCATTATACAATGTCAAAGCTTATGGGCGATTTGGTTGCAGGAATGACGCTTGCGTCTTTCCAAATTCCGCTCGCGATGTCATTTTCCACTTCTATCGCCCACACTCCACCGACAACGGGTCTCAATTCACTCGTAGTGGCACCAATTGTGTATGCACTATTTGGCACTGTGCCACAGATGGTTGTGGGTCCGGAAAGTGCCATTTCGCTCGTAGTCGGGCAAGCAATCGAGCGTGCTCGAAAACATCATGAAAACTACAATGCCACAGATGCCTGTGTTGTGCTAAGTTTCATCGGCGGTGTTTGTCTATTTCTTTCTGGGGCGTTGAGGTTTGGATTTCTAGACAACGTCTTGAGTAGAGCACTTTTGCGAGGATTTATCAGTGCCGTGAGCCTCGTCATGATTTTGAACTCCTTGGTTTCCGAACTCAAGCTTGAAAAGGTGCTTGCTGATACTCCGGAACATTATCATTCGCCATTCCAGAAGATACTTTTTCTTATCGAATACGCACCCAAAAACTATCATGTGCCAACAGCGGTCTTAAGTTTTGCTTGCATTGGTGCTTTATTCTTCCTTAAATACACCAAGAGGGCAATGATGAGAAAGTTCAGATGGGCCGTTTTCTTTCCCGATATTCTGCTCGTTGTTATCGTTACGATCTTCGTATCTTCCACAATGGACCTAAAACGCAAGTTTGGAATAGATGTCGTTGGAGATTTTGACGCAGATGGGATAAGCGAGCTGAAGAACCCACTTTCAAAGGCAAGAAGATCCATGTACAGTGACCTAGTGTATCCTGCATTCATGGCTGCGATATTAGGGTTTTTCGAGTCGACTATTGCGTCCAAATCACTCGCGAGTGCATTCGATTTCGACGTCTCCTCAAATAGGGAATTGATTGCTTTGGGAAGCACCAATATGGTCTGCTCATTAGTTGCAGGGTTGCCGTCTTTTGGTGGCTACGGGAGGTCGAAAGTTAATGCTTATTCTGGCGGGAAGACAGTGGTATCGGGTGTGGCAATGGGCTTCTTTACGTTGCTTACGATGAGGTTTCTTCTAGAATATATTAAGAATATCCCCATGGGCTGTTTGTCAGCCATTACAACTGTGATCGGGTTTTCTTTGATTGAAGAGTCTCCAGCAGATATTGTATTCTACTGGAAATGCAAAGGATACCAAGAATTAGGCATCTTCGCTGTTACTCTCCTCACCACTTTTGCTTTCTCAGTAGAGGTCGGTATCACCGTGGGTTGTTTGTTTTCACTTATTCGCGTCATCAAATTATCGGGCAGATCAGGCATTCAAATTTTGGGCCGTGTTGCCGGTACTGATCAATTTGTGAATGCTGACGATTATTTCAGGGAGATGTTTAGAAACAGACCAGATTTGCCTCCTCTAGAGCAAACCGAGGGCTGTCTTATTGTTAAAATCCCCGAGCCTTTGTTCTTCACGAATGCGGAAGATTTGAAATCAAAGTTAAATCGTCTTGAACTTCACGGTTCACTGAGAACACACCCTGCAAGCCCTCAATTTCTCGGGAAATCAATGACGAGGCGTGTTGTGCTGGACATGAACGGGATGACTTCTATCGATGCGTCGGCCGCTCAAGTTTTGCATGAGATAGTGACGTCGTTTCAAAAGAGGTATGTGCGGGTCTTTTTGGCGAGGGTGCCTATCACACAAGGCGTGCGAGAGATGTTGATTAGTGCGGGCATTGCAGAGATTGCCCAGCGTAATCATGATGCAAACACGGGAGTTGCCGAAAATTCCTGGAGTTTTGAAAACATTCAGGATGCGTTACGAGCGGGGGATTCTTATGAAAACGTCGACCTGTATAGCACATGCGGCTCATTGACGAGTAGTCTGGTCAATACAGGTTTCACGTGAAATTACCGGCCAATGTCGCCCTTCGAATTGTCTGATTTTTAGTGCTATTATTCCTTAAACTTATATATGTAGCGCCCGCTACACCAATAATACAGAGATGTACAAACAAACTGATTTTAAGAGAATAAAAATAACCCCAGCGTACGGAAGCTTGAGTCTCGGCTTACAGTTCCAAGGAATGCATGAAGAATAGGCTTTCATAGTCTAGCGAACGTCAGTTTTCTCCAAATCAATGTCGTTAGCTGAAGAAGCTTCGTTTAAAAACAAAACAGAAAGAAACTAGAGCCAAAATTCGGATGATGGAAAATGCTGAATCATAGATTTCCATGGTTTTGTTGACTCTAGGCGTCCAACGCTTTGCCCGAACAGCCCACAACTCAGTAACTCCCTATGCTACACTCTGCTCCCTATACCTAATTAACAACAGGGAGTACATCAAAGTGGGCAATTTGGCCGAGTGGTTAAGGCGTAAGATTAGAAATCTTTTGGGCTCTGCCCGCGCAGGTTCGAATCCTGCAGTTGTCGAGTTTCTCTCAAAATCTAAATTTTTGAAAATTTCAATCATTGTGGTAACCCAAACACCTGGTAACAAAGTGCAGGCTAAAATAAGTCCAATTAGACCTCTTTTCGAGTGTTTTCGGTAAACACACTATCATCACTATGTACGTTGTGAGTTCTCACAATGTGGGAACTCCCGGTGGCAAAAGCCTAAGCTCAAATCTATGATAACTTCAACACTGTAGAAACCCATCTTTTAAACAGCATATCAATCAAGAGGCTGTCGGTGGTATAAATCAGTCAAGACAGCTTTTAAGTGATCGTTAGTAATGGTATGTTTCCGAGTTTGAAATTGGGCCAGCTTCGCAGTAAATACTAACTGAACATTGGATGTAGGGTCAAGGAGCATCAACCTACGGGAAGGATAAGAAGAAGAAGGACAAGCAGAAGCCCAAATATGAGCCACCAGTGCAATCGAAAATAGGGCGTAAGAAGAGAAGAGGACCAGCGACGGCTGAAAAGCTGCCCAGCATATATCCTAACACGCGGTGTCGACTCAAGTTGTTGAGAATGGAAAGAATTAAGGACCATTTGCTGCTGGAGGAGGAATTTGTTGCCAACTCAGAGATCTTGAAACCCTTTGAGAAGAAGCAAGAAGAAGAGAAGAAACAACTGGAAGAGATTCGTGGGTCCCCGCTTTCGGTAGGTACGCTGGAAGAGATTATCGATGATGACCATGCGATCGTCACGAGCTCCACGACGCCCGATTTTTACGTTTCCATTTTGTCATTTGTCGACAAAGAGTTACTAGAACCTGGTTGTTCGGTACTGCTGCATCACAAGACTATGTCAATTGTCGGTGTGCTCCAAGACGACACTGATCCAATGGTTTCGGTGATGAAGATCGATAAGTCTCCCACAGAGAACTACAGCGATATAGGTGGTCTGGAGTCTCAGATTCAAGAGATAAAGGAGGCCGTAGAACTACCACTCACACACCCAGAGTTGTACGAGGAAATGGGTATCAAGCCTCCTAAAGGAGTCATCCTGTACGGAGCGCCTGGTACCGGTAAAACTCTGTTAGCCAAGGCAGTGGCCAACCAAACTTCTGCCACATTTTTGAGAATCGTGGGTTCAGAGTTGATTCAAAAATACCTAGGTGATGGGCCACGTTTGTGTCGACAAATTTTCAAAGCCGCGGCTGAAAGCGCTCCAAGTATCGTTTTCATAGACGAAATCGATGCCATCGGTACAAAACGTTACGACTCAAACAGCGGCGGCGAGAGGGAAATTCAGAGAACAATGTTAGAGCTATTGAACCAACTCGACGGTTTTGATGATCGAGGTGACGTCAAAGTTATAATGGCTACCAATAAAATTGAAAGTTTGGATCCGGCATTGATCAGGCCTGGTAGAATCGACCGCAAGATTCTATTCGAAAACCCAGATATCGCCACGAAACGCAAAATTCTGTCAATCCACACTAGCAAGATGAATCTCGCTCCTGATGTTGGTCTCGACAATCTGGTTACTTCCAAGGACGACTTGTCCGGCGCTGACATAAAGGCCATGTGCACTGAAGCAGGGCTCCTGGCTCTTCGGGAGAGGCGAATGCAGGTAACTGCAGAAGACTTCAAGCAAGCTAAAGAACGGGTCCTGAAGAATAAGGTCGAGGAAAACCTGGAAGGTCTATACTTGTAAGCAGCATTTTGATGAGCGAAACGGAATTGAGAGCTTGAAGGCCTCATCACCTTTAAGAACAAGCTTAAGTCATTGTGTACGTATATCTCATGGAAAGTGTGTAGATATAACCATTTCAAGGACTTGAGGTCAACAATCATGAAACTTTTGGCAGAAGAACTGTAAATAGAAACGTCCGGTAATTTGCTCAAGAGATTTGTGGTCACGTATACATTTTCGATTGTAGGTAGTGCATTGGTCTGAACTGCTACGCGGGATATCATATTACCATTGAAGCGTGCCCGGTTTTTTTTGTCACATCAAAGTTGTATTCGTTTGCATAAACCATCGACACAGCGAGCCTTATGAGCAGCAAGACGGATCTTAGCTCAACACGCGACTCGCAGGTAGATGGTGTAATGGAAGATGCAGTAAGCTACAGGCTTTCATATTCTGTGGGGGTAGCAGAGAACCGGAATGCTAAGTTTAGAAAGACAATGGAGGACGTGCATACCTATGTTGAAAATTTCGCATCAAGGCTAGATTGGGGCTACTTTGGTGTATTTGACGGGCATGCGGGGAATCAGGCATCCAAATGGTGCGGATCGCAACTGCACACTGTAATCGAAAAACGAATTTTGGAGGACGAAACGCGAGATGTTCGCGACGTTCTAAACGAATCTTTTATTGATGTCGATGAGTGCATAAACTCGCAATTAAGCGGGAACAGTGGCTGTACGGCCGCTGTGGGTATCCTTCGATGGGAAGTTCCCGATCGCCTGCCGACAGGACTTATAGATCTAGATCAACACAAGCGAATGCTCTATACGGCAAACGTTGGGGATACCAGAATAGTGCTTTTTAGAGACGGACAAAGCGTGAGACTTACATACGATCACAAGGCATCTGATTCCCTGGAAATGCAAAGAGTTGAGCAAGCTGGCGGGCTAATTATGAAAAGTCGAGTAAATGGCATGTTAGCTGTGACGAGATCACTAGGTGATAAGTTTTTTGACAGTTTAGTTGTCGGTAACCCGTTTACGACGAGCGTGGAGATAACCACGACAGACAGATTCCTTATTATTGCTTGCGATGGGCTTTGGGACGTTGTTGAAGACCAAAAAGCCTGCGAAATGATTAAGAACTTAACTGACGCAAATGAAGCCGCCAAAAAACTTGTAAGGTACGCCTTGGAAAATGGTACCACGGACAATGTTACGGTAATGGTGGTATTTTTTGAGATCTGATACCCCGCTCCAGGTAAATGCATTCTGTAAGAGACTTTTATAGAAATAGTCTTAAAGTAATTATCATATGTTGAACTCGTTCATGTCCAACTCATTCTGACCATCCCCACCATTCCAATCCAAGCCTAAATCATTGAAATCATTTAATGTCAAATAGCTATCTGGATTGTTGTCCATGTTTTGATTATTAGAGTTAACCTCGTTTTTGTTTTCGGCTTGATTCATAGCGATCATATTTGGCTTATTATCTTCCTCATTATTGCCTGCCGGGAGACCTGCGTTGGTGTTGGTGTTGAATTCTGCAAGCAAATCATTGGATTCTATTCCGCCAAACATTGAGAGTCCAAAATCGTTTAGATCACCGAAATTGGATGGCATACTGGAACCGTTCTTCGCGTCGGGTTCTTCCCCAAATGTCAAGTTTTCTCCCGCAGCTGGTCCACCCATATCAGAGTGCACTGTGTTCGTTACTTTTTTGTTCATCTCCTCACGTTTTCGGGCTTCTTCTTCATCCTTCAATCTCAGTCGTTCTTCTTCCTTGATTTTATCTTGCTTCTTCTTGACCGCTTCGCCTGCAATTCTATTCACAAAGTCTTGACTAGAACTTAACGTAAGATCAACGTCATCGAGAATAGTGTGAAACATATGTATCTTCTCGCCTAAGAGTTTCTGTTGGTTATGAGAAAACCCCTTTATCATATCAGAGCTCAGCTGTATAGTCTTCATCTGCTGTTGAACCAGCATTTCTGCTGACAATTTCATGATTTCGTCAAAACAAGCAGTGAGCTTATTTTGCTGCCTAGCATTTTCCTTGACGCCGGTCGCATTGCTCATAATAGGCTTTATTCAATGAACTTCTCTTTACGTGATGAGTTCGACCAAGGTCGAGGGAGGGCCATAGAAATCTAGTTCGGTGAGCTTCAAACTCTATATGATTTCGTGTTCTATGACTTACAAAGAAAGCCAAGAACCGGTCTCGTATCTAACCACGCTTCCACGGTCAAAACGGCGCGTGTACGCATTTAGCTTGATTGTTTATTAATTTTAGCATTGAGGTCGTTGAAGTAATTGAACTGGCTTCAAAACCTCCAGTTTTCTTTTGTTAATTGTTGAATTCCATCGGAAGCAAAAAAAGAAGGAACTTCAGAGAAGCCAGCATTTGTTGCCGCCGATATTGCTGAGAATGGTTTGCTCGAGCTTTCATTGTCCTTCCGCTTCCCAAAAAGAATTGCTAATTTGAAACTTAGAGAATCCTGAACTGTGAGAGTTGTGTCAGAAATGATATCCATAGCAACTTTGGATGTACTAGAGACGGTCTTCCAGGGCTCATCATTAATGATAAATTAATGAATAGGTCAATTTTTTTGGAAAGGGCACCCCGTCACTTGCGTTTAAAAAAGGAAATTAAAATTGGCCAGCAGAGGATGTCGTATTTCCGTAGCCCATAACCATCTTCTGCCGTCTGTGGTCTGCAATCCTAAGTCACTGTGACTTTCGAAGGTTATCCCGTTCAGTACAAGCAATCTGGGTTGCTAAAGCTTCTAAGGCGAATCGAGGGGAAGCCTCTTCTATGTGGAAATCAATTACAGGCTCGAAAACATCTCAGTTGGCAACTAGTACACATTAACAATGAAATTTCTCCTCGAATGATTTTCTTTTAGGAGTCTTATCCCGTTTTCTTCCAAGTAGCTTGATATGAGAGAAATCGCTTTTGTTTCTTCGCCTTCTTTCAACTCTGCGTGAGTTAAGCGGATCAAGTCCTCACGAAAAGATATCTCGATCTGGAAGACTTTTTTCAGCGGGACGACTACGTCATTGAAGAAAGATGTCACGTTTCCCAAGGGTCTGCTGATGTATAGCTCAATCTCAAACCCAAAAATTTTGATTAAATCTTCTGCGGCAGCTTGCGGACATTCGCCATTACCCCTTACTTCGAGACAGTAGCCCTCTGGAGGTGTTTCAGTAGGGAATTTGATGAATGTTGTGGTGTTTTTCTCAATTTCAACTATTTGATTAATCCCAGTTCTAGCCATCTGTTCCAAAAGATAGCGGTATTGACCTGATGAGAGCCTCAAGAGCATCTTGGATTGTAATGCACTGTATTCCTCTACCAAACGCAAAAGTTCTTCTTTGGCTAGCGCGATTGAGGACCTATTTTTTGCCGGACACCTAATGACGACATTGTTGGGGCGATCAAATCCAAATCCATTTTGGGTGTGGTACGAGGTATTTGAAAATTGAATGAAAACATTAAATCTTCGCATAATTGTTTGTATAACACTACCACCTGAGCCTATCACGGGACGATGGTAAGATTCTGGTATGAAGAAATGTTCCTCAGCTGGGAGCTCATCTTTGATCAGGTGCATAGATTTGTTTGCTTCCAAGACGTTGTCAGATTGAAGTAATATTTGCATGTTCCCTTCACCTTCTCGCATGTCAACAGTTACAGCACATTTTGCTGAATCCATTATGCGAGATATTTTCCCGAATTTTTTGCCCAAGATAAAATCCTTAAATTCCGGACTTAGCTCGATAAGATATTTGACGTCAATCTCAGTCTTTGTCGCTTGTAACAATGCTGCTAATTCTGTGACGGCATCTGTAACGAAGTCTATGGATGCAGTTATGACAAAATGCATGGCATCTTCGACCACCTGAGTCAAAGACGCTTTGTTTTTGCTAATAATTTCCAACAAACGCTCTTTCGTTTTGTCAGAGTATGGGAGGGCTTTACCGCCCTTGTGAAAGATGAGATGCGCTTCACAAACCCGAGATAGGATTTGTTGGGTCAAGGTATTTGCAACTTGTTCCAAGGCATTGGGAGAAGATGCCACTATTTGAATTTTATCTTCTTCCATCAGGAAAAAACTCTGAGACAAAAACATGAGCTTCTCTAGCCTTTTTTTGCAGTGTAATCGTAAATATCGGATCTTTGCCGTAGACGCACCATTCAATTCCATGTAATAGCCATCCTTAATTGCTAATTGTGCCAATTTTTGAACTTGTTCGTGAGCCAATAAAGTCAGCGCGTGATACTTGCCAGCAAGGTACACTGTTCCGCTACCAGCCGCCCACAAATCCGGTAAAATGAGCTTCGTCTTATACGTATCTTCGAAAAACGACACGTTGCTCTCACGGAGACCTGCAATATAAGGAACAAGAGATACAGCTTTCAACTCTTCGTATTTTACCACATTATTACCAAATATCTGAATCAACGCGTCAATCTCGCTTCTCGCACACGAAATCGCCTTCTCATCCCCGATCACGTATAAGTAAAAAGCGCTCTCAAACCCAGCATTATACAGATCTCGCGACGATATTACAATGTCAATTTTAGAGCTCAATGCAAGTTCCTTCAATTGCGTCCGCTGTGTTTGTGTTGGCATCTCATTAATGGATCGCGCCAGCACTTCAATACGAGTAAAATCCCTATTGGCAACTGATACACACCACAATCTATTGCACTGTCCTTCCTGGCTTTGGGATATCACCTTGATGCTCTCCGGCAGGTCATAAATCGCTCTACCGCTGACCTTTTTTAATTTCAACCTATCACAATCATTTTTTGTCAGATTTTCCCAGAAAAGCCCGGAATTAAATTCAGCATCAACAGGCTCAAAAACTATTTTGGACTCAAATGCACTCCATGCCATACAATCGCCCATGGTGTTAATTCTCTTGATTCTATTTACTTCTACTTCTCTGTCCTCTGGTGTTCCCCAAATACAATTTCAAAATGTTAATGGCATCGGTATTTGGAGGTCCGGGTAACAATGTAATTCCAACATCATCATCATCGATAATTGAAATAACGAACTTCGCCGCGAAGAATCAGTCAAGATTATAGGTGAATAAGTAGGTGACAGCAAGAGTTGCTCCGGCTGTTAGGGCTTTTAATTAAAAGAATGCCAGTTAAGAAAAGAAGAACTCATCATGGGAAACAATTCAGGGGATCCCAGGATTCTCAACAAGCGAGAAATTATGATAACACGCGATTGAAGCCCGAGCAAGTGGGACGATTAGTGCACGATGAAAGCGATACGATATCGTATAGATCGTATTTGTTGCAAAATTTCATGATATCCAGTGAGCTGATTGACGTGCTGACAACGCAGGCCGTTCCGGTCTCAAAAATCAAACCACCGAGGATATATCCAAGCATGAACCTAGAAGCGGTCAAACAGGCCATTGAAGTAGAAAAGCAACAGATTTTGGCTATGGTACAGGCCACTTCTGAATACAAAGTCACGTACCCAGACAAATACCAAATTCTACGTCAGAGTTCTTCGAAATTGACTGGGTCTGACGTCGACCACGAAATGGTAGAAAAGGTGAGTAACGAGTTTGCCGCTGCTTTCAACAAAGTGGTGCAGGACGATCGCTTTGTTATTCACCAGGGCAAGTTTTTGGAATTACGTGGAGATGTGTCAGAGGCACCGCCAGATTATTGGTCGAAATATAAAGAGATTGCCTTTCAAAAACGACAGCGAGCGCTTCAAATTATGCAAGCTGCAGAAGAACAAAAGAAAAAAGAGACCGAAGAAGCAGAACTGCGGCAAAGGACTGCAGAAGCAGCAGTGTTTGATGATCATCTCGATAAAAATTCAGAGGCAGCCGAGATGCATTCGGAAGGGCTTACAAATCAGGCAATGGTTCCTCCTGAACAACAAAACGGTCAGACAAATCATGAGCAGGCTCATCCCGCAATGCTGGGCTCCATCTTTGGCGATTTGAACGGGGACACTTTTAATAACGGTTTTGAAGATGAATTCGCAGATTTAGACACTGCGTTTTTTTGATCCAAAGAAATCAAGGATTTGCTTTGCTTTAAATAAATTGATGCAGGGATAATGTTGTATAAGGTACTTGTAAAATATATCCAGATGGAGAAGCTCACTTCCAGAAAATGTTGTTGATCTGTTTTATCAGCCTCGCACTTGAGAATGCAATCGTGATGAATATTATGACGACGTGCGTTACAATCAGACATAAGCTGGCGAGTATAAATCTGGGACAAAAAATCTTCCATACCATAAGATGGCGGCGGAAGTGTGTGACCCAAGCAAATGTGCTCAAGCATAAAACAGTGTTGTAGATGAGTAACATGCCGCAATTGGAGACAATTCTCGCCAAAATTGTCTGCGGCTTTAAAACCGAAGGCGCTTGCTTCCATAAAGTGAGTAATGCAACTGATAGCGCAACCAAAATGTGAGGACCAAAAGTGTTCATGACTATGCTTAAATGTGTAAACGGGAAGGTAATGCGTTCCGTCAGAATGAACCCCATATCCCATTGAACCGAAGGAATCGTTGCCTGGTGGCCAGTCGAGAAAAACTGCTGATGAGCCAAAAGTCCCATCGCGACGGGTCCAATGAGGTTTTCTTTCATTTTTAGTAAGTCAAATATTTCAAGAATGGATAACAATTGGTTGCACATTAAGAAGAGGGACACTTGAGCCAACGGTTTGTTGAAAAGAATGATGCACATGAGGAAATTGATGACAAGAAGGAAATACTGAGATCCGTAGGCGTTAGTGTAACCTAGTATGGTAGCCTGCTGAGACTTCAAGTCATTATTCCTCACATTGATCTTCACGCATAGTGGCCCCATCATCCACCCCACGTTGGCAGCTATCAAAGAAAAGCCAACAATCATGCGAGAAATAGTAAACTTTACAATTTTGAGATCCCAATCCCAATTTGGTATCCTGTTCTCACAAGCTGTCAAAGCCCAATATATGAAGTTCGTCAGTAAAACTGCTTTTAAAAATTGTCCAATCCAAATGGGTGCAGCAGCTTGGTAAGAGGAGCACACGTTGTAATATCCCTGTATGCACGATGGCAAGAATGGCACCAGTAGAAGACAGATGAGGAGACACCAAACTGAGTAATTATTAGTCAGAGTGAAGGTCGCCGTGCATTTATCACCCTGTTCCTCTCGGCATATTGTTATCATTGACGAAAGCCTTGTGCACACGATAAGAACTATCGAATGGTATGCTCCCACTAGTCTGGCAAACCTTCCAAGGGGTAAATTTTCAGTATGCGGCCGGTAAGCTTGCAGCCGTTCAGTTGAAGCAGGTATTTTATCACCATTAGCTGCGCTTAAAAGAGCCGTGGTAGACTGTCTTTTGGGCAGAAAGATAAATTCATTCAAAGTCAGCATACCCAAGGTCGTCAATAGAAAACAAACAATCCTGTCTTCCCAAATTGTGAAAGAATTGGATGTAAATGCAATCGCGTGCAACGTTAGAAGCAAAGCTGCTATACGGGACCAGTAGTCTGATAGCTCTTCCAAAAACTTAAGTAAAATCCATGTCAAATTATAACGATCAAAAATTGGGATACAGCAACCGATTATAATTCCAACTGCAGTAGCGAATAAACTGCACCAAATCCAGTTTTCTAAAAACGAAGGTTGATGCAAAACATGAAAAATCCCATTGAAGCAAACATTGGAAACCAAAGCCATCATGATGATTGAGGGAACAAACTCCGAAACCATCTGACCGACAACAATAGAAGGTATTAATTTCGTGACAGACATCAACAAAAGTAGGGATATAGCCAGTAGGGTAATGCCACTCCCGATACTCCAATAGTCGAACCTAGTCCACATGTCCTTGCAAGATTCCAAAAAAAATTTCTGGTAATCTGCGGATTTTGAATAATTATTGGACGCTAATACCCAAAGATCAGAAAGTCGTTGATTAATATGCTGATTCGAAATTACGCCGCTGGTATCTTTGTAAGATTTCAGCTGTTCCAAGGTCAGTCTTGAATACATTTGAGATTCTTCTTCTGAAGTTGCAATCTCATCAAAAGGCCATCCTAGATTATTGAAAGGAATTGGCAATCCCATTAATAGCGAGAACGTTGGCACTAGATCTATCTGATTTACTTCCCGATAATTTAAGCCGAGATCATCCATAGAATACTGTTCTTCTGGAAGATGGTTCCATGCTTTTGTTTGCTTTGTATAGAGCCATAGTGCCGCCTCTAACTCATCTTTAGAATCTCCCCCGTGATTACCCGTATGGTCCATGCCGTGATCTCCCATCACGATGAGCAAAGTGTTATCGTCAATTGTCTTCCTTATATCGTCAATAAAGTCACTAACTTGCAGTTGCTTTTCTTTCATAGTGAAATGCTGTGGCCCGTATTTATGACCAACATGGTCCATACCAAGCATATGACCGATCAAAACGTCCCATTCTTGCTCCTGCTGCGGTACAGTAAGAAATTTTCTCTCAAAAAAATCAATAACGCCATTGTCAACGGTATCCAAGTCCCATACGTTCAGCGATTCGTGAAATTCGCTCTGGGATGAAAGGAAGGGCTCGAAGAGCGCTTGCCAGGTATCGTCACCTGCAAACAGAACCCTTTTGTCCCTCAGGTAAAGCTGTTTGATGAAATTGTCTTCTTCTATTACTTTCCCGTTGAAATTGGATCCTGCGTCTATAAATGTTGGTAAAGATCCTGTTGTCAGTCCCTTAAGCCGTTGGAGGGTTGTAGTGGGGGGGTCTGCAATAAATTTCAGCAACAGTGAAGAACCAGTATCCGAATCCCAGCTCATGTTGAAGATAGGCATGTTATTATGATAATTCGTGTTGAAGGAACTATCGGCAGGGTCCACAGGAGCAGCGAAATCAAAACGGAGCGCGTCTACAATCAGTATGACGCATTTATCGAACTTCCCGTAAGCTTCTGTGACTGAAGCGACGTTCTCTAGAACGTTCCGAGTTAGCAAGAAACCTCGAGTGAAAAACGCTATAGCAATGAATTGCAGAACCGCCAGCGCACCCATCAGCACGATGTAATGTCTGTGTGCTGAATCAAACCTTTGAATCCGCGCCTTATATAATCGTTTTTCCTCCGAGGAGCTGCTCAACATGCCTCTCTTGACATATGCCTCGTCACTAGCATTGTCCAGCATTGACGACATAGGACACACTAAGCACACTTGTCAGCCTAAACATGACAAACATGCGTTTATCAACTTTCAATCGTGGTGAAGTTGACCAGGTAATCGTTCTCGTCAACAACGATGTGTCATGCCATTTTATCACCAATAGAGGTTATAAGAGAAAGCCAAGAAGAGAATTGAATTCAAAAAGAATTGGTCCAGAACCCGTTTCCTACATCTCAACGGCTCTCGAGCCATGACAAACCAGCGTCTTTTTGTGCCAGATGGTTCACATAGAATCAAGCTTGAAAAATAATTTCCAGATTTAACGACATTAATATATTAGTCGTGCTTTGCGTAAACCATCGGTATTTCCTCAAAATAATACGCATTTTCTTTTCATCATCGCCTCTGAATTTATGTGTAAAGTCGGGGATTGTTGTGTCCTGCCTCTTGAATATTGATACTGTGTTTGCCAGAGCCCGCAGCAGTACATAAAGATATATTTATTGTTTAGGCGTCAAAAGCTAACTTCGACACTGAACAAGATTAACTCGAACTAAAAATAATGAAGCCTGCAATCCAAGCACAGCAGGAAGAAATTTACGGTGTATGTGAAAGTTCATTTGAATATGCAATAAATATAAGTTCTTTTAGATATGGCCGCACCTGTGGTCGACCCGTTCATATGTTCTCTCTATCAATTTTAAGCGTCTCCAAGTACTGATTTAAAAAGTCTAAATCCACTTGCTTGATAGCAACGCTGTAGTACTCCAGATAACCTGGAACACATATTTTAATCACGTCTTGGTGTTTTGTCATAAAATTCTCACTCAAAGATGCGTATTCGTGAACAGAGTCGAGTAATTGACCGACCTCATGCAATCTGAGAAAGTGACCGTTCCGCAGTAACGCAGTCGGGGGTAAGTATTCTTGCGACATGGATTCCTGTGCTGTATTCAAAATTAAAGAGAATCTGGTCATGATCTCTTGCATAACGGTGAGACAATCTGAATCGCCCTGGGTAAGGAGATACTCTTGAAGATGTGCGAATCTCAGAATGATTCCATGCAAAACCATCATTGCGCGATCACAAAAAGGAGAAATGGTGTTAGCCATGATGTATTTCATTGCCGGAAGAAGCAATTCAGACAATTCACCGAGTGAGTAACTTTTCAAGTTGTCGATGATAGTCAAGATTAAGCTTGTCGACTCCAGCAGATAGCGTTTGAATTCTGTGAAACTGTCCAAACTCTCAGAAAATAAACACATCTTTTCATAATAAAACATGAGAAGAGATGAGTTGGAAAGTCGTTTCAAAAGAAAGAACAATTTGGTCTTGAACTGGGCCAAGTATTGTACTCTGCCGATGCGGATGGGCACTTTGCCCGAACTGCACCTCAGGCATTGTACAAGATCGCGGTCCTCATGTTTGGAGTCAAGAAAATTGTTATCCTGGAATGCGTCCTTATAAAACTGTATCAGTATATCGTTCTCCCGAGTCTTGTTTATCAAAAACTCTTCAGCACTCACATTTTCCTCTTCCAACCCACAACATATCTCCAAAAATTGATGATTCTTTAGTAAAAGGACGTGGTAATCTAATTCGATTTGATCGTCGGATTCCAAATTCCCCATAGATATTGCCCTGTAGTCGTCAAAGACCTTATAATGATCGCAAAACAGGTGAAGTTGCTCTGCTTTGACGTACGGTACGCCACCGCAAAGAGTATACTCGTGCAAATTCTCAGAACAAACGGCCAACCAGAGTTTCCTGCGGTAAAGACGGTCTTGAACGGAAACAGTGGGATCATCGGACAGAGTGTTAGATTCCAATTGCATTTCGGAAGCCAGGTACGAAATCGCTTCGATCAAGGAAGCGTTTTTCGTGCCCATCAGAGTCCAGATGTCCGAGTCCTCGAGCGGAAGAAGTGTACGCAAATAGATCATGCAGCACAGAATGTCTGGAGTAGGTTTTTCATAAATTTCCAGGCTTTGTAGACAGCGTTTGACGAGAATTATCACGTCGCGGGGAACGCGATTTTCTCGTAGCAAACTGGAAGTCCAGCCCTTGGTGGCAGCGTTCTGCTCAGCGTTCTTGTTGTAGTGATACAGACACATGTAGCCCATACGGAGCACCAGCAGGAGGATCGCCAAGTTGGTCATTTTGGAGGTGTGATTTTCGGTGCCCAGGTTAATGAGAGGGCGACCGTTGAATTCGGATATTATCAAGTCCTTTATGCAGTGTTCAAATGCAGGAATGTTCAGCCAGGGACAAATGGTGTAAACGTGTTGGTAGAATTGAACCTTCAGGAGCTCGATGGCATGCACTGGTGGTAAAATACTGGCAATCTCTTGGGCGAGCTGTTTCCAAGGTTCGTCTGCGGGTGCGCCCGGTGAGAGCAGATGTGGGGACTCAAAGGGTCGTCGCGGGGCCCAGGGTGTCGACGGCGGTGCCCGGTACGCCTGCGAAAGCACGTGCCTGAAAAGATCTATATTCTCCACGGCGAGACTGAACCACAGACGTCCGACGTCGGAGGTGGACGGATGCCTGCGAGCAAGCTGAGGTCCGCACGCGATCGCGGACGTGATGAACTCGAGCTGGAACGGGTCGCGCTGGACGTGGGAATCGAGGTCAAGCGTGGTGGTGAAATGCCAACGCAACGGATGCGTGGGCCGCATGAAGTGCATGGGCCGTCCGGTGGTGACGGGGGGTTCCACAGACGCCAATTGAAGCTCCAGACTCGTCTGTATGAGCTCTGGCGGGACACGGCTGAAAGACGCGGAAACCGAAGGAGCCTCGACTGCAGAAGCTTCCGCCGCAGCAGGTACCAGCAGTGGCGACGCGAGCGACGTGGTTTCGGACTTGATGAGATGTTTCGGAGGCAACTCGTAGACGCAAGAGACGCCCAGCCGGCCACAGCGCGCGCACAAGGGTTTTTCGCGCGTGCAGCGACGCTTGCGTTGCCGACAGTTCTTACACGCGAACGACGCAATCTGTTTCGGCTTTCGCTTGGTTTCAAAGCGCGACATCGAGGAGGTCTCTATATGAGCATTGCGACTGTTGCCGCAAATATGCGATGACTGCGTGGGGTTCGTCAACTGTGGGAGGGAAACGTACTAGGGCGTGCTGGATGTGCTCTCGGGGCCGTTCTGGCTCTCTTTAGATGCTCGAGATTCGGTTGCGAGATTCAGTTGCGAGTGTGGTTGTGTGGAGGAGAAGCTTGTTGCCAGGTGTTGCTCTTCTACTCCATTGTTTTCCAGCTCACGGGCGGAGAGATGCCCACGACTTCGTCGTGGGCATCCCCAATCGCATTGTACGGGCCACTGTGACTCAGTTGACGCGCACCCGCCCGACACCGCCTGGGTTATTGCGTGGTGCGTGGGTGTCCGCTATATCGGGGTGACTCTTCCGAGTCCGCCAAAGCCACCTTCTGCGTCTCCCTTCTGCGTCTCCCTTCTGCGTCTCCACCACGCAGACCCCTTACGCAGGGTCCGCACCGCACATTGGGTGCAGTGGGCCCTCCCCACGCAGGGGGACCCCGCGTAGGGAGGAAGCCCGGCCGAGGGAGCCTGCGCAGACGGGCAGACAGACAGACAGACTCCGCTGCCGTTTTGTGGCAGTTTCGCTATACGAGCGCGCTACAGCGGCCACGTGCCCTACAGCCGGCTTAGCGCCGGGCACTGCACCCTTGCCTCCGCTTTTTCACCCTCGGGAACCCTCGGGAACCCTTGGGAACCCTTCGGCATCCCTCGGGGCGCCTTCCGCAGTTTACCGCGCCTTGCCGCTCCGTGCCGCGCCGCTCCGCCCAGATCGCAAATGCACACCCACACCCACGCGGCCACGCCTCGCCGCCTTGGGCATCGCTGCCCGTCGTGCCGCGCGACCGGAGCCTAGCAGCCGTCTCGGATGCGGATGCAAACGCGGGTCAGCGCGCTCCGCGGCCGGCCTACATAACAAAAAAAACCGAGTTTGCATTAAAAATGACTGCAACAAGCGACGTAACCATAGAAGCAGTCGTACTGATGCGCATCTTGGCGCCGTAGTAAGACAAACAAACACTTACACTGGCACCTGCATTTGCGCATGTATATATATACGCGCCTATGGGCGAAGACCCAGGGGCGGGCCTGGGCAGTGACGCTTGTATACTGCTTTTGCACGGCACACACACATACACTCACCGCGCTACTTCGACATGAGCTCGGGCACAGAGAAAATCGAAACCAGCTCCGCGACGGGGTCCTCGCACAGTTCGAGGTTCGATGATCCTTACGTCGCAGCCGGTACGGCGCCTGGTACGGCGGCCGGCACAGCGGCCGCCGTACACAACGACATAGATCGGGCCTCGTATTCCGCTGCGGGGTCCACCAGCTCCGAAGACGATTCCAGCACGGGTAACGTTGAAGACTACGAGGGGCCTAGGCACCGGGCCAATGCCGCTGCCAGCAGCGGCAAGGCCGCGGAAGCGGGCCGAGACGCGGATCTGGACCTGGAGCTGCAGCGCACGTCGACTAACGCCGCATCTGAGAGCGAAGCCGCCGTCAGCCGCCGTCTAAGCAAGTACCTGACGGGGTCACAGAACGAGCCCGACAAGACCACTGTAGACTACACCGGATGTCCGCCCATGGGCGGCGGCAGACCGTACCCGCCCGCATTGCCGGATCGGGCGCCCTACGAGGTGACCTTCGACGGGCCAGACGACCCGCTACACCCATACAACTGGCCCTCCAAGAAGCGCGCGTTTCTGTGCGCGCTTCTCGGCATGAACGCCATCGGCGTCACCATGGGCTCCTCCATTTTCTCCGCGGCCATCCCGCAGATCTGCGAGGACTACGGCGTCATCCAAGTGGTGGCGATCCTCGGCATTACTTTATACGTGCTCGGCTTTGCCGCCTCCCCCATCATCTACGCACCGCTCTCGGAGTTGTATGGGCGGCAAGCGCCGCTGCTGATCTCCTCGTTCGGGTTTACGCTCTTCCAGTTTGCCGTGGCAACCGCCAAGGATCTGCAGACAATCATGATCTGTCGGTTCTTCGGCGGGTTTGTGGGTGCTGCCCCGCTTGCCATTGTCCCCGCGTGTTTCTACGACATGTACAACAACGAAACGCGGGGTACAGCAATCACGATTTTTGCGCTCGGCGTCTTCATGGGTCCCATCTTGTCCCCCGTGTTTGGATCTTACATCACGCAGTACACCACATGGCGTTGGGTTGAATACGTAACGGGTATCTACGCGGGTGTTGTAACGTTGCTGATCGCGTTCTTCTACGAAGAAACGCACCACCCAACCATCCTGGTGAACAAGGCGCGCGCCATGCGTGAAAAATCTGGTAACTGGGGTATTCATGCCGCGCACGAAGACGCCCAGCTGTCGTTCAAGGAAATCGCAGAGAAGACTATCTCGCGTCCTATCGTGATGCTTTTCACAGAACCCATCCTTCTGCTGATCACGATCTACAACTCGTTCGTGTACGGGATCCTGTACCTACTTTTGGAAGCATATCCAATCGTGTTCATGGGCAAATACAAATTCTACCGCAACGCAGAACTGCCGTACATCGGGCTTATCATCGGGATGCTTGTCAACACCATCTATACGATCATAACCGGCAAGTCATACGCGCGAAAAATCCGCGAGAACGACGGCAAACCGCTGCCCGAGGGCCGCTTGCCGCCCATGATCGTATCGGGCATCGTATTCCCGATCGGGATTTTGTGGTTCTGCTGGACTGGTAATTACCCGGACAAAGTGCACTTCATGGTGCCTACCGTCGCGGGCGCGTTTATCGGGTTCGGCCTGATCGGCATTTTCATTCCGTGCTTCAACTACATCATCGACTCGTACCTGTTCCTGTCTGCGTCTGCCATCGCGGGTAACACGTTCATGCGGTCTGCGTTCGGCGCTGCGTTCCCGCTGTTTGCCGGCTACATGTTCAGGAGCATGGGCGTGAACTTCGCGGGTCTGTTGCTGGGTCTGTTTGCGGCCGCGTTGATACCGGTCCCAGTGCTGTTTTTGTTCTACGGCAAACGCCTGAGACAGAAATCCAGGTATGCATTTGCGCTTTGAGGCCACCCCCTACTGGTACCTTTTCCGATACCCTCCTGAGCATTCCCTTTACATACCACCCGCTAAGGGTCCTCTATACGAGACTTTTAATTAATGGCGTGTTCATAGACGCAGCGATCACTTGTCTGCAGGGCGCTTGGAAGTGCGTTGGGCGACGTCACGTGACCACAATGTCAGAATAGCCCGCCAAGCATCACCCAGGCACTGCGCCAGCGGCGGGCGCAGGAATAAGGCTCGAGACGACCCGCAGATGCGCAATTGGCCGTTGACGCCCCCGGGTAGTTGACAGCCCGAGCAGTCACGCAGACACAGAGTAACCACTCCAAGCCCGACGAATTTGCCAGTTGGAGGTCGCTTTATACGTTGTAGGGTACTCCGCGAGTAACGTCAGTGTTAAGCAATGAACCAGTGCTTGGCCATAAGATTTTTAGACTTCAGCAGGTGCATACAATACCATACATACTTGAAACGTATCGCATTGACATGTGGCTTGATTTTTGAGATTTGTAAAATCTTGAAATATTTGCGAAACCCTTCAATGCCAGTGAATAGCATTGAGAACCTAATAGAAGTGGCTGAGTAAAATTAGGCTTTCGTTCAAAACCATTACCGACTATTCAACTATGTGCATCGTAAATATTTCCAAAAAGTGGCAGTCGCCTGATCCACAATCACATGACCCTCAAAAAGTCTATACTAGCTTTCCGTCATTCTTTGCTGAAAACTACAACCTGCAAGGCCATTTTCGGCTCAAAACATCCTTGTAAAGCCAGATTGCTACTGCAGTTGTAAAGGTTTATATGCTCGCTACGTTTGGCTTATGCGCTTGAAGGCTACCTTAAAGGACTCCCATAGGCGGTAGTTGGTCGTATCTGGAGCTCATGTAACGATCGTCAAGAAAAAATTTTATAAATCACACCCTTTATCAACTGCGGTTCAGGGAACAACTAGTGACAAAAGCCGACAAAGTCGATAATAGAATCATGTCTGGGAGGTATAATTCTCTAGGTTACAAGCCGTCGCTGACCTCTTTGAATAACAATCCCGGAACAAGTATGGCGAGCCCATCAGGTGCCACTGCCGGCGCCACCGGGGGCGGAAGGCCCTTCAGGCCCTGTGCAAATTGTACCTGTTCGCCAGGGTTACTTTCAAGACAAGGAAGAAGGTCGTCGCTATTTGTGAGGCAGCTGATGGACAAACGGAAAGAACAGCTGGCGAAAGGGCTTGGTTCCAGAAGCAACGGTTCTGGAGAGTCTGTATATTCGTCTGACACAATATGTCAGGCGAGAAACGTGAACACAACCGAAAGACTTAAAGAGCTCAGAAAAAAAATGAAGGAACACGATCTAGGCGTGTACATCGTGCCTAGCGAGGACGAGCACCAGTCTGAATACGTGTCGGCCGCAGACCAGAGACGTTCCTTCATTTCTGGGTTCACCGGGTCGGCTGGCGTGGCCTGCATTTCCAGAGACCTTTTGAACTTCAACGACGAAGATTCCGAGGGGAAATCGATTTTGAGCACCGACGGCCGCTACTTCAACCAGGCTTTACAGGAACTCGACTACAACTGGTCTCTGGTTAGACAAGGCGAGGATTCGCTTACGTGGCAAGAATGGTGTGTCAACGAGGCTAGCGAGATGTCGCTCAGTCTGGGAGGCAGAGTAGTTAAGATCGGCATAGACCCCAAGTTGATCAGCTACCGTGAGGTCACCGGGTATGAAAAACTGATTCGGAAGAAAACCTCAGAGACCACCAAGAGCAACGTTCAGTTTGTCGCCGTCACTGAGAATCTCGTCGACGCTATATGGGGTCAATTTGAGCCTTTGCCCGTTAGAGCTTGCAATGACCTGATTCACTTGAACCTGTCGTTCTCTGGCGAGAGTTTTGCCGACAAAAGGAAAAGAGTTCTAAGCAGGTTATCATGCACGATTCCAAGCTGCGACACGTTTTGCGTGGTGGCTCTCGACGAAATTTGCTGGCTGCTTAACCTGAGAGGATCTGACATTGCTTACAATCCTGTGTTCTATGCTTATTTACTTCTCAGAGAAAATGAGACGCAACTTTTCACCAACAATCCCTTTGACGTCTCAATCAAAAAGTATTTCTCTGAGAGTAACATAACGGTGAGACCTTACGAAGAGATTTGGTCCGAATTAGAATCTACGGCCAGCGAAATGGCACAAAAGTCGAAAAAAATTGCCATACCGTCCGGCTCTCCTTGGCAAATCGTGCGAGTACTGCAAAATTCATCCTACCAAGAAATTCAGTCTCCAGTCGAGCTATTCAAGGCAGTGAAAAACGAAACAGAGATTAAAAACGCCCGTGCTGCTCAAGTCAAGGACGGTGTTTGTCTAGCACAGTATTTTGCTTGGTTAGAAGAACAATTGACGGTCAAGGACTCTTTGATAGATGAATACAGGGCTGCGTGCAAACTGCTCGAGATCAGGAAAACTCAGCCCAATTTCAGGGGCAACTCCTTCGAGACTATCTCCTCTACAGGCGCTAACGCTGCCGTCATACATTACTCTCCTCCTGTAGAGAACTCTTCAATGATCGATCCGAGCAAGATATACCTCTGCGACAGTGGATCGCAGTTTTTGGAGGGAACCACTGATATAACGAGAACGCTCCATTTCACGAAGCCCAGCAAAGAGGAAGTCGATAATTATACTTTGGTTTTGAAGGGTAATCTCGCTTTAGAAAGGCTTGTGTTTCCTTCAGGTACATCTGGCTATAATATAGATGTTATTGCGAGACAGTTTTTGTGGGAGCGTGGATTGGACTACAGACACGGTACAGGCCATGGTATCGGATCGTTTTTGAACGTGCATGAGGGACCAATAGGAATTGGTTTTAGACCTCATTTAGTGAACTTCCCTCTGGAAGCGGGCAACATTATTTCCAACGAGCCCGGTTTTTATAAAGATGGAGAGTACGGACTCAGAATCGAGAATGATATGCTAATCAGCCAGGACGAAGGTCTCAGGTTCGGTGAACACTCCTTTTTGAAATTCGAAAATATCACTATGGTTCCCTATTGCCGCAAACTAATAAACGTCAAAATGCTAACGCCTGAAGAGAAAAATCAAATTAATCACTACCATCGCCGCGTGTGGGAGTCCGTTGTGCATTTTCTTCAACCACAGAGCATTGCGTTCAAATGGTTGAAGAGAGAAACTGCTGCGTTGTGAACAGCTACGCCTCCACGTGAGCGAAGCCCCCGGGCCAAGCGCTGGTGAATGTAGGGCAAGCTCACAATCTGCTGATGATTGTACAATATAGACACGAAATGAGAGGCGGCAAAAGGGCATGGAATTTCGTTACCCACAGCCGCTTTCAGAAAAATATTGCTCAAAAAAACCGGATGACTATAAGCATAACCATAAGAGGCCTAAGCGAACTGGAGTATGTTTACCCAGTATGGAGACGCTTAGCATAGTGGCATAAGAGGCCGGTATGAGAGGGCTACTCACGCCTCTGGTGTCCATTAGTAAAACATTTCAATCTGATTGGATCGTACATTTACGTAAAGAATGATAATTATAAGTGAACTTGAAGCCGATGTTCGTAAAAGTGGTCATCACACTTATGAGGCATACCTGAATGAGCACCTTATTGACAACTCGACTGGAATAGAGCTTGATGTTAAACTGAGTTTAGATTAGAATGCTAGTATTAACTCGTCATAACCTTGTGACCGGAAAGGTCTGGTTTGTGAAACAGTTCTCTGTGGCTACGACATTGCAAAATTACGGAAGAGGGAGAGGAAGGAGAGAAGGTATCTTCCGGGGCGAAAGTAACAGAAGATTTCTCCAGACAAATAATGTTTCTAACCGATTAGAGGGAAACCAAACTACGCGTTGGGGGTTTAACTTTGTGACCCCTTCTGCTCGGGATGGCACTACCTCCTCTAAGGGATTTTTCGTCCCTCGGGACAGAAAGGAAGAGCCCGCCAAGGAACCTGCTACTACTGCTGGGAAGAATGCGACGGATTCGAAATGGTCCACTTACTCTCTTCCGTCCAAGGAAACTTTGACGAAGCAGAAGAACGAAATCGAAGAACAGAAGGCCAAGACTGAAAATGCGGCGGCGGCCGCGTCGCTTTCGAAACCGAAACCAAAGAGAAGACTGAGACCCAGGAAGGCCCTGATATCTCTGTCACCCAATGCCATTTTGCATTTGAAGGCGCTTTTGAACCAACCGAACCCGAAATTGATTCGCATAGGTGTGAAAAACAGAGGTTGTTCAGGCCTGACTTACAATCTAGAGTACATCACAGAGCCTGGCAAGTTCGACGAAGTTGTCGAGCAGGATGGCGTCAAAGTCATCATAGATTCCAAGGCTCTGTTCAGCATAGTGGGCAGCGAGATGGATTGGATAGACGACACACTGTCATCTCGTTTTGTGTTTAAAAACCCAAATTCGAAGGGAACGTGCGGATGCGGCGAGAGCTTCATGGTTTAGGCACCGCGAGACTAAGGCATTTACAGAAAAAGCCCTGACACTATAAGTCCGGGCAGGAACGGAGGCTCTGGGCTTATCCTAGAATTTCCCACGAGCCCTATTTGGGCATAGCAGAGGACGAGAGCATTTGCTTATTATTACATTTATTCTTAAGTTATTTAAACGATATTATTTATTACCAAACCACACACATAATCCGGAGATCAAAACTAGGACGAGGTTCCTCGTATCTGATACCACTGCAAGAGGTGGTGATTCTGCTCCGGCGAAAGCACAGAATATGAGATAAGACGTTTACGCTGACCGACCCACCAAATGATCGTTTGTCACGAATAAATTATGGATCATAGTTCACGTGATCAATGAATGTCATGATCAACGTATAAAGTGACCATAAAATTCCGGAACCTTCTTGCAGGTTCGAGTAGAAAAGGGAACTTAGGGGAACAGTCTCGTGGCTTCTGGATTCATCAAGTGACAACCGCGATATTTTCATTGGACAAGTATATAAGGATAAAGGGGACAGTGGATTTTCAAACTGCTTTAAACTCTTTCATAACTACCTTCACTGCAGATTAGACGATAATACGTTCAAACAAATATACTACACAAGATGAACGACGAGACTCAATTTACAGAAAGAGCTTTAACGATAGTTACGCTAGCACAGAAGTTAGCACAAGATCACCAACATGCTCAATTGCAACCAATCCACTTTCTTGCAGCGTTTGTGGAAACCCCCGAAGATGGTTCAAAGCCTTACCTGGAGAATTTGATCGAAAAGGCCAGGTACGATTATGATACGTTTAGAAGAGTAGTGAACAGACATCTGGTGCGGATTCCACAGCAAAACCCAGCTCCTGCACAAGTTACTCCAAGCTACAGCACGGGCCAGGTGTTGCAAGAAGCTATCAAGATACAGAAACAGCAAAAAGACTCCTTCATCGCTCAGGACCACATTCTGTTTGCGCTTTTCACCGATTCTAGCATACAACAGATTTTCAAGGAAGCGCAGGTGGAAATTGAGGCCATAAAGCAACAGGCCCTGGAAATGCGTGGCAACCAGAAGATTGACTCGCGTGGCGCCGACACCAGCACGCCTTTAGAGTATTTGTCCAAATACGCCATTGATATGACGGAACAGGCGCGCGAAGGTAAGATCGATCCGGTCATCGGGCGTGAAGAAGAGATCAGAAGCACAATACGAGTTCTAGCCCGGAGAATCAAGTCGAACCCTTGCCTCATCGGTGAGCCTGGTATTGGTAAGACTGCCATCATTGAGGGCGTAGCCCAAAGAATCATTGACGATGACGTTCCAACAATTCTACAAGGATCTAAACTTTTCAGTCTAGACCTTGCCGCTCTCACGGCCGGCGCCAAGTACAAAGGTGACTTTGAAGAGAGACTAAAGGGTGTTTTGAAGGAAATTGAAGACTCAAAGACTTTGATTGTCCTTTTCATCGATGAAATTCACATGCTTATGGGCAACGGCAAAGACGACGCGGCCAACATTTTGAAACCGGCGTTGTCCAGAGGACAACTTAAGGTAATTGGTGCAACGACCAACAATGAGTACAGATCGATCGTTGAAAAAGACGGCGCTTTTGAGAGAAGATTCCAAAAAATTGATGTACAAGAGCCTAGTGTGAGACAGACCGTGGCAATTCTTCGTGGTTTGCAACAGAAGTACGAGATTCATCATGGTGTGAGGATTTTGGACAGCTCTTTAGTTACTGCGGCCCAGCTCGCAAAGCGTTACCTGCCATACCGGAGATTGCCTGATTCCGCACTCGATCTAGTGGATATCTCGTGTGCCGGCGTTGCTGTGGCAAGAGATTCGAAGCCGGAAGAACTGGACTCTAAAGAACGTCAACTTCACCTTTTGCAAGTTGAAATTAAGGCTTTAGAGAGAGACGAAGAGGCGGATCCTACCACTAAGGAAAGGCTGCAGCAGGCGAGGCAAAAGGAGGCCTCCTTAAAGGAGGAGCTGGAGCCTTTGAGACAGAGATACAATGAAGAAAGACAAGGCCACGAAGAACTCACAAAGGCGAAAAAGAAGTTGGATGAATTGGAAAACAAAGCTTTGGATGCTGAGCGTCGCTACGATACCGCGACTGCGGCTGACTTAAGATATTTTGCCATTCCTGACATCAAAAAACAAATTGAGGAGCTTGAGAACCAAGTGGCAGAAGAGGAAAGACGGGCAGGCGCAGGCGCTATGGTCCAGAACGTGGTTGACAGTGATACCATTGCAGAGACCGCTGCGAGATTGACAGGCATTCCAGTCAACAAATTGACAGAGTCTGAGAATGAAAAATTGATCCACATGGAAAGAGAACTCTCCTCTGAGGTTGTTGGACAGATGGAAGCGATCAAAGCTGTCTCAAATGCTGTGCGGCTATCGAGATCAGGTCTCGCAAATCCTCGGCAGCCCGCCTCGTTTCTTTTCCTGGGATTGTCGGGATCTGGTAAGACGGAACTTGCCAAGAGAATTGCTGCTTTCTTGTTTAACGACGCTGACGCTATGATCAGAGTCGATTGTTCTGAGTTGAGCGAAAAGTACTCGGTTTCGAAGCTTCTTGGTACCACTGCGGGATACGTTGGGTATGAGGAAGGTGGTTTTTTGACCAACCAATTGCAGCGCAAGCCATACTCGGTCCTATTGTTCGACGAGGTGGAAAAAGCCCATCCTGATGTGCTAACCGTCATGTTGCAAATGCTGGATGACGGCAGATTGACATCAGGTGCGGGAAAGACGATTAACTGCTCGAACTGTATTGTCATTATGACCTCAAACCTAGGAGCCTCTTTCATCAACGCTCAGCCTGGCGCAAAGATTGAAGAATCGACGAAGGGACTTGTCATGGGCGCCGTCAAGCAGCACTTCAGACCCGAATTTTTGAACAGAATTTCGAGTATTGTGGTGTTCAATAAGCTGTCGCACAAGGCCATTCACCGCATTGTCGACATCAGATTGAAGGAAATTGAGGAACGATTCGAGGAAAATGACAAGCACTACAAACTCGATGTTTCACCCGAAGCCAAGTCGTTTTTGTCGAAGTATGGCTACTCCGAAGACATGGGCGCGCGGCCACTCAACCGGTTGATCCAGAACGAGATTTTGAACCGCATGGCCCTCCGCATCTTGAAGGGACAGATCAGAGACAAAGAAACCGTGCACGTTATTTTGAAGAAGAAGAAGGAGCACGAGGGTCTGGACCAAGAATTAGAGGTCTTGCCTAATCACGAAAATGGCGATGTCGACATGGACGTTGACAACGGGTGGGACGACATCGAAGACGAAATCGACGACGCCACACCTCTCGACTAAACGAAAAAAATAGCCTGCACAAACAAATTTAATAATAGCAATGTATAAATCTTAAAAGACTACTGAATAATGTAATCCGACCGACAAGCTCTTTGATAGTTTTTTATTCTTGGATAGCTGACGGGCCCTATGGCTTGCTTACGTACAAAAAAAGTAGTACACATAACATATTACGAAACCAAACCACGTGACCCATTGGCATCTCAAGCATCTCAAAGCTCTCTTTTATAGCCGCCACACGCCACACCGCGCACATGACAAAAACCGTGTGAAAACGACACTTCAAACAACAAAGTCTCATCGCCGCAAAGCGACTAGTACCTACCAGCTACTTTATAGTTACCCTGCAACACCGTTAAATGCGATATCAACATACGTGGAACACACGCCCGCTTGAAACCTTAGTGAGGCGGCTTACCTCACGTCGCTGCAAATCGATGAAATCACTGTTACCTTGCGTCTAGCCAGCCCGGTTATTGCATTGTCCTTTGTTGTTCATTTGTTGGCAAGGTACTCCAGTACGGCAGCTTGGCGAAACCTCGGCAAGACGCGGATGCGTACAAAACGATACTCACCGCGTTCCGCCAACTTGATGCACGTCAAGCTGACGTCAAAATCACAGTCGAGAACGAAGAGACGTACAAGAGGACTTAGCCACAGACGGGCTCGTGGCCGACTATAGGTTTTGTTGGATAGCGCTCAGACGCAAACGTAGTAAGGGCCGCCGAGACTCAGCATTCCTTTGAGTGGGCCTGCGGAAAAATCTAAGCACGCTTCTAACTGGCCTAGGGTGCCTGTTTCGGTAAACCACTTTTCCCACCAACTCTGCTGGCCCACCAAAGGGGGTTCATAGGTCTCCGTAGAGGTCGTTTTCAAGCCGTGGGGGTTACCCCCTTTTTCCAACAAATTTCATGGCGCCGCCTAGTCAGTGGGGTAGGAACGTTTTTGTGGCAGGTAGTTCGCGTCTATCGCGGGCATCGGCGGCTCTTTATAAGGAGAACGGATTGAGCCATGGGGACGTGTCGAAACGGTGTTACGCTTGGGGGTGTGTTAAAAACAACAACAGCAACAGCAACAACAACAACAACAACAGCCACATCATCTACCACAAACCTTCATAACACAGCATTGACTTTTTCGGTTTTATAAAAAGTGTTTTGATTGGATTTATACAACAAGTTCACGTTGTCTACAGGTTTTGGAAGAAAGATCAAAAAAGTTAAGGAGCTTTTTTCGCGTGGTATTTTATTCAAACAATCTCGGAATCAATTGTAGTAATTGACCCGACCCAATACTTGAAAAGCGTGTGTCTTAGTTTTTGAGAGCCGCTTGAAAAGGTGTTTCGAGAAGAGAGTAAGTTAATTTTTTCATGTCGCGGTCACGTGAGAGGGAGAGGTTAGAGCGCAGAGCGTAGAGCGCAGACTACAGCAAGGTTTCTAGCATGGTGGCCTCAGCGCGATGATGATTTCAGACGAAAGTTTTTCCGGGCGGCCACGCGACCTTTTTTTTCCACCTTTCGCGGGAACCACCACGGGCGCTCCAGACGTGCGGCAAGGCTCGCGAGGGACCGAATTTCCAACAAAATTTTCGGATGCCATGAGCGACCGCTGAGCTGATTGCACGAGGAAGGCGCGGGAGGGAAAGAAGAGCTAAGCGACTCCAGTGTGTGGCAAACGATTCACGCGGCGCTTGGTTTAATTTTTTTTTTTCCTCTCAGTCTGGTTTCTTCGAGGGACAAAGCTCGTTTCGCGGTTTCCCATTTCTCTCTCAATTTTGTCATGTACAAATCACCAAACTAACAATTGTTTTCTAGCAGGCTCTTGAGACCTTTCAAATCATTTTCTAAGTGCTTCTCGTTAGCTTCGAAGTGCCGATACCGGCTTACATCTTCTCTGCAGAGCAGAAACCATTATAAATTTCTATTACGGGAGTTCCCACTACGCAGTATTCACATTCACAGTCATATTTCAAAAATGAGCGAAGAAAGCCTTTCCGAGGTTGCCATTTCTCAAAAGGAGCAATACGAAGTAACAGATTACTCTGCCAAACACGCAGAACTAGCGTCTCATTTCATCGGTTTGAACACCGTGGACAAAGCGGAAAACACGCCTCTAGCGGAGTTTGTGAAATCTCATGGAGGTCACACCGTCATTTCCAAAGTGCTTATTGCCAACAATGGTATAGCCGCTGTCAAAGAGATCCGTTCCGTGCGCAAATGGGCGTACGAAACTCTAGGCGACGAAAATGCCGTTCAATTCGTCGCCATGGCCACTCCAGAAGATTTGGAGGCCAATGCAGAGTACATCCGTATGGCGGACCAGTATGTTGAAGTCCCCGGTGGAACAAACAACAACAATTATGCGAATGTCGATTTGATCGTCGAAATCGCAGAAAGAGCCGACGTTGATGCCGTGTGGGCTGGATGGGGTCATGCCTCTGAAAACCCATTGTTGCCTGAGAGATTGGCGCAATCGAGCCGTAAAGTTATCTTCATCGGTCCACCAGGTAATGCGATGAGATCTCTGGGTGACAAAATTTCTTCCACAATTGTGGCCCAACATGCCAACGTTCCTTGTATTCCATGGTCCGGTACCGGTGTGGATCAAGTCTTTGTAGACCCCAAGTCTGGCATCGTATCTGTCGAAGATGATGTTTATCAAAAGGGTTGTTCCGAATCTCCCGAGGACGGTTTGTCCAAAGCCAAAATGATCGGATTTCCAGTGATGATCAAGGCCTCCGAAGGTGGTGGTGGTAAAGGTATCAGAAAAGTTGAAAGAGAAGAAGATTTCATTTCTCTTTACAAGCAAGCCGCCAATGAAATTCCTGGCTCTCCTATTTTCATCATGAAGTTAGCCGGTAAGGCGCGCCATTTGGAAGTGCAATTACTTGCCGATCAATACGGTACCAACATTTCTCTTTTTGGTCGTGATTGTTCGGTTCAAAGACGTCATCAGAAGATTATAGAAGAGGCGCCAGTCACGATTGCAAAGCCGGAGACTTTCACGGAAATGGAAAAATCCGCTGTGAGATTGGGTAAATTGGTCGGTTACGTATCAGCAGGAACAGTTGAATACTTGTACTCTCATGACGACGAAAAGTTCTACTTCTTGGAATTGAACCCCAGACTTCAAGTCGAGCATCCTACAACGGAAATGGTTACTGGCGTCAATCTTCCAGCAGCTCAGTTGCAAATTGCAATGGGTATTCCAATGCACAGAATAAGGGACATCAGACTTCTGTACGGTTCCGATCCTCATACTGCAAGTGAAATTGACTTTGACTTCAGCTCTGGTGAATCGTTACAGACCCAAAGGAGACCAACACCAAAGGGTCACTGTACCGCGTGTCGTATCACGTCCGAAGATCCAAATGAAGGTTTCAAGCCTTCTGGTGGTTCTCTGCACGAATTGAATTTCAGATCGTCTTCCAATGTTTGGGGCTACTTTTCGGTTTCTAGCAGTGGTAACATCCATTCTTTCTCTGACTCCCAATTTGGCCACATTTTCGCTTTCGGAGAGAATAGACAGGCCTCTAGAAAGCACATGGTGGTAGCTCTAAAGGAGTTGTCTATCAGAGGTGATTTCCGGACAACAGTCGAATATTTAATTAAGCTGTTAGAGACCGAGGATTTCGAAGAGAACACCATTACAACCGGATGGCTGGACGACTTGATTTCTCAAAAGATGACGGCTGAAAAGCCTGACTCCACACTGGCTGTCATCTGTGGTGCTGCCACTAAAGCGTTCATCATTTCCGAAAATGGGCGCAATGAGTACATTAGCAACTTGCAGAGAGGTCAAGTACCCAACAAATCGTTGCTTCAAACGATGTACCCCGTTGAGTTTATCCACGAGGGTAAAAGATATAGATTTACTGTCGCCCAATCGGCAGACGACCGTTACACGCTATTTATCAACGGGTCAAAATGCGAAGTTGGTGTGAGAAAGCTTTCAGACGGAGGTTTGCTCATTGCTGTTGGCGGTAAATCTCATACCATTTACTGGAAGGAAGAAGTCTCCGCAACCAGACTATCGGTTGACTCCATGACCACTCTTCTAGAAGCGGAAAATGACCCAACACAGCTTCGTACCCCCTCCCCTGGTAAGTTGGTCAAGTTTTTGGCTGAAAATGGTGAGCACATCATTGCGGGTCAATCCTACGCCGAGGTGGAAGTTATGAAAATGCAAATGCCCCTCATTTCTCAGGAAAGCGGTACTTTACAACTATTGAAACAACCTGGTTCGACAGTTGCTGCCGGTGACATCCTGGCTATACTTGCCCTTGATGACCCATCAAAGGTCAAGCACGCTTTGCCTTACGAGGGAATGCTACCAGAGCTCGGTGCTCCTATTGTTGAAGGTACCAAGCCAGCGTACAAGTTTAGGTCTTTGAGAACCACTTTGGAAAACATTTTGAAAGGTTACGATAACCAAGTTATCATGAATGCGTCTTTGCAACAATTGATCGAGATTTTGAGAAAGCCAGAGCTGCCCTACTCAGAGTGGAAGATGCAATCGTCTGCCTTGCATTCAAGATTGCCTGCCAAACTTGACGAGCAACTGGAACAACTCGTTGAGAGATCTTCCAAAAGGAATGCCGATTTCCCAGCTAGACAGCTAGGCAAACTACTCGAGGCGGCTGCACTGGAGCATTCGGATGATCCTTTATTCAAGACTGTCATCGAACCTTTAGTCGACATTACTACCCGCTATCAAGACGGGCTTGAAGCCCATGAGCACTCAGTGTTTGCGCAATTTTTGGAAGACTATTACCAGGTTGAGAAATTGTTCAGCGGATCCAACATCCGTGAGGAAGACGTCATCTTGAAACTACGTGACGAGAACTCCGATAACTTGAATCACGTTGTCGTCACCGTCCTTTCTCATTCAAGGGTGTCCGCCAAGAATAACTTAATTTTAGCCATTCTCAAACACTACCAGCCCCTATGCAAGCTCTCATCTGAAGTCACAAACGCCATTGCTAAACCACTTGAGCATATTGTCGAGCTGGAATCCAAGGTAACCGCCAAGGTTGCCCTTCAGGCAAGAGAGATTTTAATCCAGGGCGCTTTGCCTTCCGTTAAAGAGAGAACCGACCAGATAGAGCACATACTGAAGAGCGCTGTTGTGAAGACTGCTTACGGTGCCTTCAAGAGCAAGACAACTGATCCTGACTTAGGTGTGTTGCAGGATTTGATCGACTCCAACTATGTCGTCTTTGATGTTCTAACACCTTTCCTGACTTACAAGGACATTGGAGTAGCGGCCGCAGCCGCTGAAGTTTACATTCGCCGTGCTTACCGCGCCTACACAATCGGTGACATGAAGCATCACGGGGACTCTAAGAACATCATCTGTGAATGGAAATTTCAATTGCCATCTGCTGCCTTCACCTCATCTGTACCTCAGATGAAGAGCAAGCTCGGAATGAACAGAGCTATGTCGGTTTCTGATCTCACCTTCCTCTCTGAAGGCGACAACCAACCGCTGAGAACTGGTATCTTGATAGCCTCCAACCATCTCGACGATGTTGACGACGGACTGTCCAAGGGATTACAAGGGATTCCACACCAATCTTCTGGATCGGCCTTGAGCGGTCCTGCCCCTGACAGATCTGGCGGCAATGCTACCCTCAGCAACGTTGCCAATGTCTTCGTATCTTCCACAGAGGGCTTCGATTCAGAAGGTGAAATCTTGAGCAGATTGAGAGAGATCTTGGAGCTCAACAAGAAGGCACTAGTCGATGCTGCTATTCGTCGTATCACGTTCATTTTCGGGTACGATGATGGAACTTACCCCAAGTACTACACATTCAGGGGTCCAAACTATGCGGAAGATGAGACGATTCGTCACGTTGAGCCCGCGTTGGCTTTCCAATTAGAATTGGGTAAAATGTCCAATTTCAACATCAAGCAAATCTTTACGGATAATCGTAACATTCATGTTTATGAAGCAATTGGTAAAAACTCTGCGGTTGATAAGAGGTTCTTTACCAGGGGTATTATCAGAACTGGACGCATCAGCGACGATATTTCGATTCAAGAGTATTTGACTTCCGAAGCCAACAGATTGATGAGCGACATTTTGGACAATCTCGAAGTGATTGATACCGCCAACTCTGACTTGAACCACATTTTCATCAATTTCTCTGCTGTATTCGACGTTTCACCCGAGGATGTTGAAGCCGCTTTCGGTGGCTTCTTGGAGAGATTTGGTAAGCGTTTGCTGAGATTGCGTGTTGCGGCTGCTGAAATTCGGATTATTATCAAAGACCCACAGACTGGAACCCCTGTACCTTTGAGAGCTTTGATCAATAACGTTTCTGGGTACGTCGTCAAGACTGAGCTCTACACCGAGGTCAAAAATGCTCAGGGAGAATGGGTCTTCAAATCTTTGCAGAAGCCTGGCTCCATGCACCTGAGACCCATTGCTACGCCTTACTCTGGAAAAGAATGGTTGCAACCAAAACGTTACAAGGCTCATTTGATGGGTACCACCTACGTTTATGATTTCCCAGAATTATTTCGTCAAGCGGCGGTGTCGCAGTGGAGCAAATATTCGCCGAAATCTAAGCTAGCAGATGAATTTTTCATCGCCAACGAACTTATTGAGGACGAGAATGGTGAATTGACCGAGATAGAGCGTGAACCTGGTGCCAACACGATTGGTATGGTTGCCTTCAAAGTGACCGTCAGAACTCCTGAGTACCCTCGCGGACGTCAATTTGTTGTTGTCGCAAACGATATCACGTTCAAGATTGGCTCTTTCGGTCCACAGGAAGATGATTTCTTCAACAAGGTTACCGAGTATGCAAGAAAGCGTGGTATTCCTAGAATTTACCTGTCAGCTAATTCCGGTGCTAGAATCGGTATCGCTGAGGAATTGGTTCCTCTCTTTAATGTGGCTTGGAATGATGCAAAGAACCCATCTAAGGGATTTGCTTATCTTTACCTAACCAGCGAAGGACTTTCTGAGCTGAAATTGCAAGGCAAAGAAAGCAGCGTTGTGACAGAGCGCGTAGTTGAGAATGGCCAAGAACGGTTTGTCATCAAGGCTATTATTGGTGCGGACGATGGTCTAGGTGTTGAATGTTTAAAGGGTTCTGGTTTGATCGCAGGTGCTACTTCCAGAGCTTACAAAGACATTTTCACCATCACTTTAGTGACCTGCAGATCTGTTGGTATCGGTGCTTATCTCGTACGTCTAGGTCAAAGGGCCATCCAAATTGAGGGCCAGCCCATTATTTTGACCGGTGCTCCTGCTATCAATAAGCTTCTCGGTCGTGAGGTTTATTCGTCTAATCTCCAACTCGGTGGCACTCAAATCATGTACAACAACGGTGTTTCTCATTTGACTGCTCAGGACGACCTGGCTGGTGTAGTCAAGATTATGGAATGGCTTTCTTACATACCAGCGAAGCGCAACATGCCAGTGCCAATTTTGGAAACCGAGGATAAATGGGACAGAGATGTCGATTTTACCCCACTTCCTCAACAACCATATGAGGTGAGAGCCATGATTGCAGGTCGGGACACTCCTGACGGTTTCGAGTACGGTTTGTTTGACAAGGGCTCGTTCCAAGAAACGCTTTCCGGTTGGGCTAAGGGTGTCGTTGTAGGAAGAGCTCGTCTTGGTGGTATTCCTTTGGGTGTTATTGCTGTGGATACCAAGACAGTCGAGAACTTGATTCCTGCTGACCCAGCTAACCCAGACTCCATGGAGTCTTTAATTCAAGAAGCGGGACAAGTTTGGTACCCCAACTCTGCTTTCAAGACTGCTCAGGCCATTAACGATTTCAATTACGGTGAGCAACTTCCATTGATGATCATGGCTAACTGGAGAGGTTTCTCTGGTGGTCAACGTGATATGTACAATGAGGTCTTGAAATATGGTTCTTTCATTGTCGATGCCTTGGTCAACTACAAGCAACCAATCTTCACGTACATTCCACCAACTGGTGAACTAAGAGGTGGTTCTTGGGTAGTAGTTGACCCAACAATCAATGCGGATCAAATGGAAATGTATGCCGATGTTAACTCTAGAGCTGGTGTCCTAGAACCTGAAGGTATGGTTGGCATCAAGTACCGTAGAGAAAAGCTGCTATCTACTATGGCTCGTCTCGACGAAAAGTATAAGAGCCTAAAGGCCCAACTGGCGGTTCCATCTATCACGCCAGAGAAGCATTCCGAACTTTCTGCAGAACTGGTCGCAAGGGAACGAGTTTTGTTGCCAATCTATCACCAGATCACAGTTCAATTTGCCGATTTGCACGACAGAAGTGGCCGTATGGTTGCCAAGGGCGTCATCAAGAAGGAGTTAGAATGGTCGCAAGCGCGTAGATTCTTCTTCTGGAGGCTCAGAAGAAGATTGAATGAAGAATATTTGATCAAGAGACTTGACGCCGAGTTGCCAACGGCCACAAGACTAGAAAAGATGGCGAGATTGACGTCTTGGTACCCTGCCTCTATTGACAGCAGCGACGATCGCGTCGCTGCCACCTGGATCGAAGAAAACTACCAGGTCATTGAAGAATCCTTAAAGTCTTTGAAGTTAGAATCTTTTGCTCAAGGTTTGGCCAAGTCGATAAGGACGGATCACGACAATACGCTCCAAGGTTTGAGCGAGGTGCTCAAGCTTTTGTCAGCCGATGACAAAGAGAAGATTCTCAAAAGTTTGAAATGAGTATTGTTTCTTACCAATGTTAGTTACTTTTTCCCACAGTTTTTGAGAAATAAAGACTGTTGATCTATTTCCAGACGTCAGTATGGAGCTCTCTGTTCGCGAGGCGTTATGAAATGAAGTGCTCAGTTAAGTGGTATTAAAAAATTGTTGTTGTTGTATCTTTTTCTTTGAGCATTTTGATCATAAAAAGTCTTTACGCGCCATGAACTTAAATTTCAAGTATATTATTTGATTATTATATATGTACAATTAATACAAAGATAACGAATTGTTTGACATAATCTATCTCTACTAATGCTTTGATTTCTTAGATTGACTCAAATCGCTATCCCTGGTATCAAGAAGATGCCTTTTTTGGAAATTCGAATTCGCATTATGCTTGCCGTCTTGTGAATGCGCTTGATTTGCCCTATTCTTAGCCTCTTTCTCTTGTTGACGACATTGGTCCAGAAAAAGCGTCGGATCGCAGACCATAGTTCCCTCGTCACTCAATTGGGCTGCAACATGGTCAACTTCCCGCATTGTTTTGCAACGAGTAAAAAACTGGTAAAATTTGGACTTGCCAGGTGTCATACGTGTTAGCATGTATTTGACATTGCTCACATTATGATCGAACTGATGTGCTATTTCCAAGTAATTTTTCACCACATGGAACCAGCGTAGAGGGGTTTCACTGAAAACGGTTGGATTCTCTTCGGCGCAGTCTGCCATCATACCGCCAATATCGGTGGGGAGTCCCATTTCCTTGCGAATTTCATAGAAATGCAAACGGTTCTGAAGGGCACCGTTCATGATAAGACTTACACCGTGTGCTTGACAAATCTCGTAAATGCGGGGCAGATAATCTCTGATCGGAGCTTGTCGGTTTCTCATTGGCGTGGTTCTGCAATGCACAGTTAAGTTACTGATGCCTGTGGCACATAGCCTCCTCACTAATTTCAAAGTCAGATCTTCTGAGTCCAAGATCCGTATTTTCACGCTGATGGGTTTACTGTTCGGCTTCCCAATCTGCTCTACAAGCGACGTGAGGATTTTGCAAAGCACATCTGGAGTCTGCAATAAAGCGGCCCCCATTCCTGCATGAATCGAAAAATGCTTCGGGCAACCGGCGTTGATGTCGATGCCATCGACGTCTTGTATAACTTTGCGAGCTGCTTCTACAGCGAGCGACGGCGTCGATGTCCCCATTTGGAAAATAATTTTGCCTCGCTCAAGCTCTGCAAATGTGCGGAACACTACCGTCGGTGGCTTTCCGTCCTTAACGGATGGAACTACAAAGTCTATCGTCTTCAAGGTGTCGTTCACTTGCCTTGTACATTGCAGAAGTTTCTTATCGATGATTTCCGGCGACCAAACGAGGTCGGCACCGTATTTGAGCGCCAAAAGTCGCGTGGGAAGCTCTCCGGCCCTCACCATTGGGGCAAGCACCAATTTACCGGCAAAAGTCACCATTTAAGCTTGGTATTCGCTGCCAATTCACTGGACTTCGATGCGATGAGCTTGCCGTTTTTCATAAAAAATTAACATTTCTCACTAAGCGGAGCGTATATATGTTAACGAACTGACAGGAAAATCAATATAAATAGCTAAAGAGCTAACAGACGACGCGATAGGCTGACGCCAAGAAAATTGTCAGCCTGTAGATTGCATGTGTCTATGTGTGAAGACGATTTTCTACAAAAACATGCTTTTCTAAGTACGTTACAGGATTTGGGGCCGAGGTTTTCGCCTACAAGCTCCTGCTCTTAAGTCTTAACGCCCTGAACCTTGTCTCGTTATTTATCGCCGAAGCAACGGAACTGCAAATTCAAACTACATCATACCCTACAAATAATGAGAACCGTGTCGTCGAGGACGTCCTTTTCTACGTAGTTTGATCAAACTCCGAAGTGCCATCAGTTCAGGCAATAAATCGCGTGATGTGAATCTTGTGACGAATCCTTGTGACGCACTCTAACGTTTCCTACGTTCAGGCAAATCTTTAGTTTTCAGAGAATTCGGATTTTGAGCCTCGGTCGCCATATGCGTTTTCTAAAATACTTGCATTCACTCATCTGACCAAATGTAGGGACAACGGATCTGGCTCTAGATCTAAGTTCTGGGGACGCGTACTTGACTACATGTTTACATCAGCTCGCGACGCCGAGCAAGTTGCAACCGGTTTTGATGACTTAAGATGCAAGAGAAGGCCAGTTTCGTGTTTAGGTTGTTTTACGTTGGTTTCACATTTTTCAACGGGTATTTCATGCATTCTCTGCATACGCGAAAATTCGTGATATAAAGAAAGAGGCCTACACTGGTGGAAGCACGACATAAACATTAGTACGGATTAGAAAGCCCACTGTGATTTGGGCACTCGTCAGGTGTGGACAATTGACCTATTGAAAGATGTTTAAGCTCTTAAAAAAAAGGCTGGCCGGAGGACAAGAACAGGATTCTAAAAAATCGACTACGGCTCCCGAATATGACAAAAGGCACGGAACTTTGAAGTCCAATCGGTCCAGTTTCCGTCGCAGAGCAGTTCCCTCGACTAAAGATATCGCCACTGGACTTCCACCTCTACCCAAACACGAATATACCAGTGGTATTTCGAAAACTGAGATTTCAAGATCACAACAGAAGTCACAACACACGTTATCATCGGAACTAACCAAGAACTACTACATTTACGATTTGGCATGCTACAAGGGCCCTGTTTCTGGTGCTTCTGTCGAGCGGGACACTGAATTTGACATTTTTCAGAAACCTAATGGCATTACACCCACCTCTGCTAACTATGTGATTCACAGCATCGCAGAGTATTTCAAAAAAGAAGTCATCGGCGCAAGCGCAGGTGAACAGGATAATAGTAGAAGTCCGCAATCGAACGGTATGAAAGCGGCTACAGAATTTTTCAAACCCAATTTATCGCACTATTCGCGTCAAGAAATTCAAGAGACTAAGGAAATTTTGCGAAATTTGTTCCTCCGCGACGGCTGCAGCCTGAAGGGCGAGCTACTGGATAACGAAATTAAGCGTCAGTTTGAAAATTCCAAGACAAAGCCGATTTTGGCGCTCAGACTTTTGTGGTCTCATTTACCACAAGGAATTATACCCTGGGAATCCTACCTCAAGTTCTGCCGCATCGAATCCAAGCACAATTTCTCGAAAATGTGTTTCCAAAACTTTCTTCCGCAAGTGTTGCCAAACGACGGCTACAAAAAGTGCGTCTTTGATTTTATGGGCATCTTGATGTCCATCATCGCCAAAGTCGATCTGGTCGTCGACAAAAACGCTCAGATGGATCTCATCTTTACTGCTGGCCAGGTTTGTTTCGTCAAGACACCCGAATTGATAGATTTCGTCGACAAAAAAGCCGAAGTTGCTGCGGACTCGCTAAACCTTACCAAGCAATACGTCGCACGCGGGGAGGCCCTCCATCGTCTCTTTGTGTCGTATCTCAGGTGCATGGCTGAAGAAGGCGAGATCAAAGATTTTTATTTGATTGACACATTCGAGCTTGAAACATACCCCCCCACTACCTACAGGCCCATGACTCAGAAGGCTCTCACTTTAACCATACCGCAAATGTGGGATCCACAAGTTAACCGTTTCAATGAGTTATTGAAATGTGCCGCAAAAGCAAGCAAGAGAATTTATTCATCAAACCATACTTTCTCGAAGCTTGAGAATACGTTTCTGGACAGTTTCGACGAGGAACCATACAGGGTCATCAATAATCTGTTCTCTAGGTCGTCGAAACGGTACCTTTACAGATTCGACAAGAGTTTCGACACCGACTATTTCAAAAAACTCAGCAAGAGGCAGATGTTCCCAGCTTTGCAGAGCACGGGCTCGAACGATCACGATGTTGCGACCTGGATAAATTCATGCAAAGAACGCGGCTTCAACGACTTTCTCTCAGTCCTTGATGACAACTGTTTTGGAGAAGGAACATTGGCTTTGGGACTCACAAATAAGAAAGCCCCATCTGAACAGACAGAGACATTTCCTGCTGTGCGTGTTTCAAAGATGGATGTTTCGGAATGGTTTATTTCATCGTGGAAATACGAAACATTTTTAGAGAACGTCCACAACACATTGGTCATAAAGCTCACCAAAAAGATCGGAGATTGTGAGTGGCTGGTCGTTACCACGGATGAACGTGTCGCCAAATCAAATCAGTCGAGCAATAGTAATAAGTCAAAGACGGATGCGAAAACATTCACCACTGACGAACCATTACCGCCACTGGTACCTAGGAAAGAGGGCAAAATGCATACGGCGTCTTCAAGCATCTCATCGACAAAGTCTCGCCCACGGCCTCCCAATCTACTCGGAGACGCGTCATCCTCTCCTCTACTTGACGACAATTCGTGGGCACGCTCCGACTGTTCTTCGATCCGAGAGTGGGCCAGAGTTTCCTCTGGCTCTCCTTCGTTGACTGCTCCTGTGCGTGACAAAGAGCTCACCAATTACGCGACAGGCTCGCCATCTTCTCAGAGACCCCACTCTCAGGCCTCCTCCAGTAGGAGCTTACCACCTATCAAAAAGCAAAACACTCCAAAACATAGCGTGGATTTGAGTTCAACGCCTGAGAACGAAACTCAGACCCCAGGGCAAACTGTGGAGGATGCCGTAAAGGCTAACGATATCCAGAAGGGCTCGGAACTTCATAAAAATTTAACGGAAGGAACGTCTGAAGAAACCACACAAGCCATTTCGGAGACAGAAGGCAGCTGCAAACCTGCCGAAATTGCGAGCAGTCCTTTGAACTCGTCAGAAATCTCAAAAGATGTTAAGGAACTTGCGCAAGTTACAGAAAGTGCCAGCCCGATCTCGCAAGACCGTACATTGAGTGAGCGTCTTCGACAATCGTCGTCGCCCAAATGCTTAGCAGAAAAAGCGAATCTGTCGCCATTGGCATGCTCCGGAGCTTTCCGAGCTGAAAAGGAGGCCGTTTGCACACCTGTCGATAAAGTTCTACCCTCTAGTCCGCCACGAATGCCTATGAAGTTGCTGAACCCTTCCGAAATGTCTCTGGAAGACACGACCGCAGTTGCTGACGACACTGCTGAAGATAGCATTGAAATCTGTGATGCCGAGGGGGACCAGCTTTCAGAAAGCAAGAGGAGTCATCCATTCTCTGCCATGGTCCAGCGAAATGAGTCGAAAGCATCTCAAGAGAAGAAAGAGGTACGGGAGTCTGCGCAATTTACCCTCGGTACCACTGCAGACTTGCTATCCGACCTTTTGGACAATTACGGGACCGCCACCGTAGAGCCCAGTGACCACGACTCTGGTCCTACCGTTTTCGAGCAAATAAAATTGAAAATGGAGGCCAGCAACGCGCACGAAAGCCCTCTGTTGCGAACTTCTTCGAAAGACGCGGAAACGGTGTGCTCCAAGAATGCCACGTGGTTCTCATGCAACGTGACGCCTCCTACAGAGGTCCGGAAGCAGGAGGTTCGCTCTCTGATACCCTCCATTGCGAAAATTTCACGCAATAGCGACGAGCTTCACGCCAAGGACGACGACGATGACCTGGACACCAGAGGCGTCTGGCTACAGGACGACTCCGAAAAAGACGTCAAGGAGCAGCAATCTATGCTCCACCACGTCGTACTCAAAACCAAACGCAGCCTCCGGAACCTGCGCGACAAGAAAACGCCGCCTGCCGCCGTAGCCGTATAGACAGTGAATCACTACGTAACGAATGAACATCAATTACACTAAAAAACGATAACGCTAATACTATCAAAATCAATCATTTACACATGCCGTCGTCATTCAGGAGTCCTGGTACTGCGCCTTGCGAAACTTAATGGCAATCGAGTTCCGCCTGTGGTGGTGTCTGTCGCACGGCGTAGAGAGATCTACCCAGGAGTCTCGATGGTGTCTAGTCACGCTGCACGAATGATCTGGTGCAGAGCATTCGCTATCTTCGCTTGCCGAGCTAACAGAGTCCTCTGGCCCACCAGAGCTAGTCTGCGAGCCTGAACAGTCATCGCGCTGTTGCAATGGTTGCGAACGCGCCTGTGGTTCCAACAGTCGCGGCAAATACCGCACTTTCTGCGTGTTGTCGGCCGCGTACGACGCTGCGCGCACAATCGACGATTTCTTGCTCCTCTGACTCGTCTCCATAATCTCACTGGGCCTGCGGTTCGCACCGTGCGCATGAACGCACTGGTAAAGATCGCACACACGCATTGAGGCAGAAAGACGTCTTCCGTACAAAGTGCCGTCCTCTGCACCGGCAGCTCTCTCTTTACTGTCCAGGCAGGACGACGCAGGCCGCGCAGCGGCCTGCGGCGCGGCTCTTGGCGAAGGAAACCCACTCGGCGCCAGCGATTCGGTTCTCTCAATGCAAATGGACGTTCTCGTCACACACAGGTTATGACTGTGATCTTGTGCAACGTAGTGCACCACCAAATGCGCGTCGACAGGCTTGTTCGTCGCAAATGACACGCTATTTCTTCTTTCTTTCTGAACCAAATCTCCCATCGCTGTTATCCAGCAAGCACATGTACTCGTCCACGGCGTCCTTGCGCTTTTCCGCTTATGCTGCGGTCCGTGGGCCCTCTCTGGGATCCTGGGAACCCTATCTCGAGCCTTGAAGTGGAAAATCAAAACTCGCGATATCTGTCGTAAGCCAGCTCTTCTCAACGAACCGACCTACTTCTAATGTTACTGGCGATGCGGCCTACAATCTCATATAAACAAAGGATGATACCGTTCGCCTTTTATGGTTTAACAAAGGGGTCCTTTTTACGATGGGATAGATCAAATCTGGGCTAGTAATTAGGTCCCTTTAAGAATGATTGCGGGGAAAGCAATCCAAAAGGTCAGCGTGGGCTAGGCCAATGCGTTGAGAGTGACAACGAGATTTGGGGGGAACTAAAAAAAGGGGCGAGAATGGGGAGATGGGGTTATCGTAAAGTGTGACTTGAGTCCGTAGAAAACGACCAAACAATACACGTACAAAGCGATCAAACGTCATGTGATCCAATCAATCGCATTTCACGAAACCCGTCGATAGGTACATAGAGTGGCATCATATCACACGTAATCGTCTTTTCTTTTTTTCTGTTTACATGCCGTCGATAGCGATCTGACCAAACGCGTGCTCTTAATACATATATATGATGAACCCATATCTCCTTACAAAACTGGTCTCTTGGGCATAAAAAGCCAGATATAGGCATTAATCTTCTTCTCTGGATCACGGAAGGTTCATAGCGGCAGCCGAGCAGCAGCAACCGTGCCCACTCCTATTTGCATTTGCTAGTGTGAACACAATAACACCGCGGTCGCTTCAGATATGAAATTTTCACACTCTTTACAGTTCAATGCGGTGCCGGAGTGGTCATCGCACTATATCGCGTATTCGCAGCTGAAACGGCTCATTTATGCGCTCCAGAAGGAACGGCTTTACCAGAGTGCGTCCGTCGATCCCGAGCGCGTGCCGCTACAGGACACTTACACGATTCGGTTCACAGATGCCCTCGACAAAGAGTTGCACAAAGTAGACCGATTTTACGGGCAACAGGAGGCCGCGATCATGACCAGCTTCCACGATTTGCAGGAAACGGTGTGCGAGATGCAGCGACATGAGTCTCTCATGGATCTGGGTTCTCGTCGCAGCAGCATGTCACCGGATGCGTCTCCCAGCGCGAGTTCGCGCAGGCGGTCTCAAAGCCGGTCACCAGGCCGGAATTCTGGTCCAATTCCTCGTCGTCGTTCTGGGTCCCTTTCCGACAACGAAGATGCGTTTTCGTCGCCGGGATCCCTGCCGGCACGGTTGCGCAGCTCTTCAGGCGAAATGGCGCCGCTCATGTCGCGCAACACGCAATTGACGGATCTGGATTTTGCCACGGAAAACAAGATCAACATGAAAAAGAGACTTGTTGTTAAGTATACGCAACTTTGTGAGCTCAAGAGCTTCATTGAGCTCAACCAGACCGGGTTTTCCAAGATTTGCAAGAAATTCGACAAATCGCTAGAAGCGGATATCAAGGCATCCTATTTGGCCTCATTGGCTCCCAGATCCCACATTTTCAAGCCCGAAACTCTCGCTTCGCTAGAGTCGGCAATTACAGACGTGATTGGCATGTATGCGCGGTTTTTGACTACTGGCAATGAAACCGATCAGGACGAATCCAACTATCATGAAGCTGAGAATGAGTTGTCGCTTCACTTGCGAGAACACGTCGTGTGGGAGAGAAACACCGTTTGGAAAGATATGATAAACCTAGAGCGTAAGGCTCAAAACGTGAAAGCCGCGAAAAAGTCCAGAACTCACCGCAGAGGCAAAACTCTCGACGAGAACGCAAGCGTGTCTCCCTCGCCTGCGGCTCTTCCACAAGCCACATTAACGGATGCCTTGCATTATGGCCCCACTCACTACCTCCACATCCTGGTGCAATCTCAGCGTTTACTACGGTTTATCGCGTTGACACTTGTCTTCGTTTTCTTGGTCCTGTGGAATCCCATTCAAGACGAATTGCAGAAAAACTGTTCGGCTATTTTAGTCTACGCTTCGCTTTTGTGGGCAACTGAAACAATTCCCCTTTTCGTGACTTCACTTCTGGTACCACTTCTAATTGTCACCCTGCCGGTTCTGAGAAACACCGACGGGGAGGCCATGACTACACCAGAAGCGTCTCAGTATATTCTATCCACCATGTGGTCGAGTGTTATCATGTTGCTACTTGGTGGCTTCACCTTGGCTGCAGCTCTTTCCAAATACAACGTTGCCAAGGTTATATCCACCCATGTATTGGCATCTGCGGGTACTAACCCAAAGATCATTCTTTTAACCAACATGTGCGTCGCACTGTTTGCTTCGATGTGGGTGTCAAACGTTGCAGCCCCGGTTTTATGTTACTCTATCATTGAACCACTTTTGAGAACATTGCCCAAGAAAAGTACTTTTGCCAAATCTCTCATAATGGGGATCGCACTGGCTTCCAATATCGGCGGCATTGCTTCGCCTATCGCTTCTCCGCAAAACATCATATCTATCGGGATGATGTCGCCCCAACCTTCATGGGCACAATGGTTTGCCGTTTCTCTGCCTGTTTGCTTCCTTTGTATCTTGGGCATTTGGGTCATTCTGCTCATCAGTTTCCCCGTTGATAAAAATTTGAAGATTTTACAGCTTCACCCCATCAGGGACCCTTTCACAATGCAACAGTGGTTCGTCACTGCGTGCACAATTTTAACTATTGTGCTGTGGTGTTTCGCAAAACAACTCACCCCCATTTTTGGAGAAATGGGCATAATTTCCATAATTCCTATGTTTTTACTTTTTGGTTCGGGTCTTCTGACTTCTAGTGACTTCAACAATTTTATGTGGACCATTGTCGTTCTTGCCATGGGCGGCACGACCCTCGGCAAAGCTGTCACCTCGTCCGGACTGCTCGCATCCATTGCAACGACGATAAAGACCTTCGTGGAGGATAAGCCCGTCTTTGTTATAGTGCTCATCTTTGGTATCGTAATCTTGGTAATGGCCACGTTTGTTTCGCATACCGTGGCTGCCATGATTATTGTTCCTTTAATGGCAGAAATCGGAAGCAAGCTACCAACTGGAAATCACTCAAGGCTTTTGATTATGGTTTCCGCTATGCTTTGTTCGGGCGCGATGGGGTTGCCTACGTCAGGCTTTCCTAACGTGACAGCAATCTCTATGTTGGATGAGGTTGGGGACAGGTATCTGACCGTGGGCAATTTTATCACACGAGGAATCCCTGCAAGTGTTCTAACGTATGGTGTCATCGTTACAGTCGGATACGCCCTCATGGCGCTGATTGGTTTTTAATCACAAATCCGAACATGAAAACATTCCAATTAGAAGACAAAGTTCTAGAATTAACCTCTGTTATATTTGATTTTAATAGTCTATCAAGATATCAAGTAGTCTTTTTTAATGACAATATTAATCGCAGCCAAAGTACTTGGAATCGATAAATCGAATTCTAGCCCAACTGTACTTCTCTCCGTCAAGTGCTTCTATAGGCACAATCTCTCCGACGTATAGCTGGACTTTACTGTCGAAAGCATTATTTATTCTTCTGATGCCCACCTCGGTCGCCAAATATATAATGACTTTGATTCGCTCTGGTCGTACTCCATGGTCCAACAAGACTTGAACTGCCATAATGACTGCAGCACCGGAAATAACTTGGGCATCGACTAAGAGGACTTGTTCGAACTTTTCGATTTCAGGAGCCAAGAATTCACAATGAAGCTGCGGCTCGCCCGTGGTCAAGTCAGATTGAATTAAGAGTTTCCCGGTGGCTATGCTGGGAACAGTTTTCTTAAGTGACTGCATGAAACAGTCTCCAGAGCGAACAATGGTGACCGCCGTCACTTTTTCAAAGTTAACAACTGTAGGAGATTCTATGACTATCCCAGTTGGTGTCTTAATGGAACTGATCTGATGGCACGGAATGTCGTCAAGTGCTCGCGAAATCAGAATGGTGGCGATTCGGTCAAAATAAAACACGAAATCGTCGCGATCAACATATTTGTCGAGCAGCATAGTTTTAAGTGCGACGACCTGGTTTGTTGGCTCCAACTGCGTGATATTTGAGCACTGAGAAAGCGGTGTAACGTTGTCACTGTGTCCCAATTTTGCGATCTCTTTCAGGTGCCTTCTCGATTTCAATTGTAGTTTCGACTTAATGTGATTGATAAGAGTCTTGGTAGCGACTCCATTGTTACCGAGAGATGGAATAATCGCATCGGCATATTTTTTAGCAGGACTCACGTATTTGACCGCATTAGGCTTCACGAACCTTTCCCATTGATCCAAACACCCATCTAGATCTCTTCCACGCGAAATGATATCGCGCGAAAGCCTTCTGGCCAGACAAACGTCGAGGTCGACATCGACGTATATTTTCAAATCCATAAGGTCCATGATACGGGGATCGTACAGAGCGTAAATGCCCTCAATAACAACAACACTGGCACCATAAAGATTGATGCTTTTGCCGGGTACTCGATTGTGTTCTTTGAAACTATACACTGGAATGCTGGTCTTTTTGCCTCTTTTCAAATTGGAAATGCATTCGTATGCCAAATCCAAGTCAATAGCCGCGGGCTCGTCAAAGTCGTACTCATTTTGAAATGCCCGTTCTCGTTCTTCTGCTGTTAATGGCTTGTAAAAGTTATCGAGCGACAGTAAAACGGCCCAAGGCATGTTAATTGAAGACACGATTTTCGCAGCAACGCTCGTTTTTCCTGACCCTGACGTCCCACCAACACCAATGATATACGGAGTGGTCCATGGTGGCATATATGACCGATTAGAGCCTATTAAACTGCTGTTGTTCTTTACATGTGCACTATCCCCATTAATGTCAGTCCGATCTTCATCCGGTCTCGACTCAACATAACCATTCATCAGGCCCGAGAGCATCAGAAAGGTTTATCTCCGCTTTAGTTGGGCCAAATGACTCCTAGAACCTTGCCTACTTATCAACTCTGCCACTTCACTTTAATCGCTATTTTTGAATAGTCAAAATTTTTCAGTCATCGCGATGATCTTAATTAATGCTTATCAAGATACCGTACATAAAATGATAACAGAGACGCGATGAGCTAGCTAAAGACCAGCACTTTCTAGACAATGACACCGCAAAATACAGTGACTGGAACTGGATCTCGCCGCGTAAGACACGACCTCACAAGTAAATACGATAATGAGAATACTTTACCAGAAAACCCTGTTTCTTTAGATGCAAAACTAGTCGAGAAAACGACGAAAAATGACTACGGTGTTGACAGAATAACTGACGCCAAGGAGCCAACTTCCAGCCAGGATTTTGATGAGTTACGATTGCTGGCGAGGCATGAATATCTCACGCAAAGAGAAGAGCAAAAGATCGCGGTAGTTGTCAAAGAACTGGAGTATCTGGAGGCCGATGTTGTGAAGTATGGGTGGGACAATTTGTCGAGACAGGAGCAAGATGAGATCACTTTAAAGCGTGAAGTTGTCAAGCTTTTCAACGACAAGCTGAAAAGACAGGGCCACAATGGGTTTCTTATGGGGGATGGCGCTGTCGAAGGGAAAGCTTTGCTAGACAAGAAACGAGAGTTGCTGAAAACGAGAAGCGGGAAAGACCGTGTACAGGTCGAGAAAAGCGCTCAAAAGCAATGGGAAGACAAACAACTCAACAACGCCGTGCAGGGATCCGATTATGACACTATAAAGGTCGAAGGATCCGAGGAATACGAGTTTGTTTTCGACGAACAGGCTTTCATCGAGTTTTCCACCGAGGATGGGGATAGTTTATCGCCAGGCTCGAATGAGGAAGTCGCCTTGACAGAGCTGGAATCGCGTCTGGAAAAGGAAACTGCGCGTTTGAAGAGTATACATGAAACGCGGAAATCTTTACCTGTTTACCAGTACCGAGACGACCTGCTAAATGCTGTCAAAGAGCATCAAATCATGATAGTTGTTGGTGAAACAGGCTCAGGAAAAACTACACAATTGCCACAATATCTTGTTGAGGATGGGTATACCCAACACGGGAAACTTCAGGTCGCGTGTACGCAACCGCGTCGTGTAGCAGCGACTTCCGTCGCGACCAGAGTCGCCGATGAAATGGGCGTGATGCTCGGCAAAGAGGTCGGGTATTCGATTCGATTTGAAGACAAGACTACGCCCGGCACAACATTCCTCAAATACATGACCGATGGTATGCTTCTTCGAGAGTTCATGATAGATCCCGAATTAACAAACTATGCATGCATTATGATTGATGAGGCCCACGAGAGGACCTTGGCTACCGACATCTTGCTTGGACTCCTGAAGGATATTTTGCCACATAGAAAAGACCTCAAACTAATCATATCGTCAGCGACCATGAATGCGGTCAAGTTTTCCGAGTTTTTCTACGGGGCACCTATTTTCAATGTTCCAGGAAGGAGGTTCCCAGTTGACATTCATTACACACTACAGCCAGAGGCCAACTACATTAATGCAGCAATCACGACGGTTTTCCAAATACACACAACTCAATCTGTCCCAGGAGACATCTTGGTGTTTCTAACGGGCCAGGAAGAGATTGAGAGCGCCCAACAAAGTATCGAAGAAATTGCGCATGTTTTGGGTGACAAAATAAGACCCTTGATAATCGCACCGATTTATGCTAACTTGCCCCAAGATCAACAGTCTAAGATTTTTCAACGAACTCCAGAAGGTTGTAGAAAAGTAGTGCTAGCTACAAACATCGCCGAGACGTCGCTAACAATTAATGGCATCAATTTTGTCATCGATCCCGGGTTCGTCAAAGAAAATTCATATGTAGCAGCGAGTGGAATGTCGCAGCTGCTGACCGTGCCTTGTTCCCGGGCTTCTGTGGACCAGCGTGCCGGAAGAGCAGGAAGAGTTGGGCCTGGGAAATGCTTCAGACTTTTTACGAAATGGTCTTACTTTCACGAACTAGAACCTTTACCAAAACCAGAAATTTTGAGAGTCAATTTGTCGCAAGTGGTCCTTTTATTAATGTCCATGGGAATCAGAGATCTGGTCAATTTCCCGTTACTCGACAAGCCAAGCATCCCAACTCTGAGCAAAGCGCTTGAAAACTTGTACGTATTAGGCGCGCTCAATAGCAAGGGTGCCATAACAAGGCTGGGCCACATTATGTGTGACTTTCCTTGTGAACCTCAGTTCGGTAAAGTCATGCATACTGCGGCAACTCACGAAAAATGCAAAGGAGTGCTTGAAGAGGCCGTTACCATCGTTGCGATGCTCCACGAAACGTCGTCGGTGCTCGTCAATTCGCGACAAGACGCCAATAAAAGTGGAATCGTGGGCCAAGTGCAGAGCGATCACATGCTGTACCTCGAAATATTCAATGCCTGGAAAGACATGGATTACTCCAGGTCCTGGTGTCTAGATCATAAAGTGCAGTACAAGACTATGCTGCGCGTGCGGAATATACGCGATCAGCTATGGAGATGCTGCGAAAAACTGGGGCTTGCAGCGCTCAACGAGGCTGCTCTCGATGCTGGCAATCCTCTGCAAGATGTAGAAGCGCGGCTAACTCGCTCATTTATCGCCGGGTTCCCAGGAAACATCGCACAGCTTGGCAGTTCCGGATACAGAACGATGGGCAGACAGACTGGTGGCCTCACTGTAAATATACATCCCAGCAGCGTTGTCTTTCAAATGTTTCGAAAAGAATCCAAGAAACCAACAAAACATCTTCTTTACCAAAGACTTGTCCTAACATCGAAGGAATATATGAGGGATTGCATTCCAATTCCCAGAGAGAATTGGCTACATGATATGTTGCCGCATCTGTTCGCAAAAGGGTCGAAATAGAGCGCTGAGTTTCCCGGAGTTATAATGAACAAGACGTCGAGAAATAAAAAACCACCAGAATATGGAAATTCGGTAACATTGTAGATACCTTCAAGCCGTCAGCAAACTGCTCAGGGGCCTTGAAGACCCCGCAAAAACAGGCTCTGATGGGCCACTCTATCACTGAGCTAATCTCTATCCAGAGGCACGTGATCTAATTTGTATTTAATTCCTCTGTGGAGCAACAATCGGTTAATGATAACAGTGAAGCTTTAATCTATGAACAGCGTGAAGACAGTAGTAAGACCTCTCCAACGGTCTAACAACATTCATTTCCTAAGAAAAATGGCAACCGAATCAATTGCATACCCAACCCTAATCAAAGCTGCTTCTCAAAATTCATCTTTGAGACTGAACCACAGTTGCGTGCGGATTAAGAACCCGGAAACAAGTTTAAAGTTTTATACCTCAAATTTTGGGATGACTTTGGTTGGGCATAAAAAGTTTCCTGATATGAAATTCGATTTGTATTTCCTTTCTTTCCCTAAAACTCCATTTCCGCAAAACGAAAAGGGCGAGGACGATGTGTTTGGCGTAAGTGGTGTTTTAGAGCTCACGCACAACTATGGGACTGAAGATGACCCCGACTTCAAAGTCAACAACGGTAACGAGGAGCCTTTTAGAGGTTTTGGTCACATCTGCTTCTCTTTACCTGACGTTGAGAAAACTTGCGCGGAACTGGAGGCCAACGGCGTCGCATTCAAAAAAAGACTTAGCGACGGGAGACAGAAGAACATCGCGTTTGCGCTAGACCCCGACGGGTACTGGATTGAGCTTCTTTCGTACAATAGGTCTCCAGAGGTGAAACCCATCGACGAGGGCTACAAGTTCAATCACACAATGGTGCGCATTAAGGACCCGGCCAAGTCTCTTGGGTTCTACCAGAACGTCCTGGGGATGAAGCTCTTGGACAAAAACGAGCACGCAAATGCCAAATTCACACTCTACTTCTTGGGTTACGATACCAGCGACAAACCGAGATGGGCCAAGGAAGGTATCTTGGAGCTGACTCACAACTGGGGCACTGAAAACGAAGCGGATTTTCACTACCATACTGGCAATGATAAACCCCAGGGCTACGGTCACATCTGCCTCAGTTTAGACGACCCTGCCGCTTTGTGCCACGAAATTGAGTCCGTGTACGGCGAGAGCATAAGCTGGGGCGTCAAATTCAACCACGGTAAGATGAAGAACTTGGCCTTTATTAAAGACCCCGATGGATACTCCATTGAAATTGTGCCTTGCGGTTTGATTGCCTGAGTGAAGGTTCTCTAGATACTACAATTATTTCTGTCAATTATTTCCGTCCTTAGAGTTCTGTTTGTTGTCGTTCATGGCATTTATCCTTACCTTACACGTCTTCGTTAATCTTTCACCATATAAGCTCTATATAAAGAGACTTGATTTTCAAACTCTTCTTGTCTCTTGCCATCGGCAAAACCAAGACTTGAGAGGTTCGTTTCAAAAGCCAACGAAATTGATTTTATGAATATCCCGGTGATTAAGCTGACACGTTAACAGTTTTGCATAGATTCATGCAGTGATCGAGACTTTTCCGTTCCGATTGATGGATTGTTGTTCCCGGTACATATTCCCTTCCCCAAGAAGACTCCGCCTGCAACTCCCCTTTCTTCAAGCATCGCAGCCATGACATAGAACACTTTACTAACGGAAAATAAGCATGCGAAATAAGAATCTGCTATCGCGGTTACTAACCTTGTTACCTCGGCGGCTATTTCGCAAATTGCACTCCATCCCTCCTGTTGCCCAAGTCAAGTTGCACGAACTGCAATCACGTGATACTATCAAATCACTATTAACGTAACACAGATATGTCGTGTCAAACGAGGACTGACCCCGTGAGGTTCCTGGCTCTGAGAACGTCATACGAGGACGCATGCGACTGTAGCTTCCCAAATGGTACTTGGGAAGCTGCGTTTTTTTTGGAAGCCGAAGGGCCGCGTCAGGATCCGCCTGGGAAGCTGTCGTGCCAATTATCACCTCATTGCCGGTCATTTTTATAAAAGCGAAAGCTGTCCAACTGAGCTGAGGAGTTCAGGGAAAGAAAGGCCCTCTAACGAAGTTGTGTTATAATGACGGCTGATATCCCATTGATCAATGGTACTTCGCAGTGTACCGTTGCCACTTTTTCAAAAGCTGCGTACGAGGAGACTGTGAGCTTCTACTCGCATTTTTTGCTCCTAGAAGTTCAACCGCTCGGCACTTCGTCTGCGATCTTGACCAATGGCCATATCGACGTTCGTGTTACTTTTGAGGAGAACAGTGAGAAGCAAAGCGCGGTCGAGGCTCGTGTCAAGGCTCTCGCGGGTGTTGAGGACTCCCACGACTGGAGATCTGAGGCATCCGAATCTCTCGTTTTTAAGACCTCTGACATCCAACAAGTGAAGTCTCGCATTATTGGCGAAAAATGGCAACATCAGGCATATCCTACCGATTTGTTCCCCATGGAACTTTACGTTGTCGACCCAGTAGGAAATGTGATTGGTGTCACTAAGACCAAGAACGCTGTAAGCACCATGCCAACGGCGCCTCCTCTACGGAAGGGTGTTTTTACTTCAACTGCTCCCTCTAAGACTCAATCTTCGGTCGACATCGCAAAGTCAGTGGCAACAAGCCAACATTACCCTTCTCTCCCAGAAAAGTCTCAGAAGGACCAAAAAGCTATCGCTGTGATGACGTCTGGTGGTGATGCCCCCGGTATGAATGCCAATGTGCGCGCCATTGTGCGGACCGCTATCTTTAAAGGCTGTCGTCCTTATGTGGTTATGGAAGGTTACGAAGGTCTTGTTCGTGGTGGTCCTGAATACATTAGGGAGTGCACATGGGAAGACGTACGTGGGTGGTCAAGCGAAGGAGGTACCAACATCGGTACCGCCCGTTGTATGGAATTCAAAGAGCGCGCTGGTAGACTAAAGGGTGCTCAACACTTGATCGAAGCTGGTGTCGATGCTCTTATTGTCTGTGGTGGTGACGGTTCCTTGACCGGTGCTGATCTCTTCAGATCCGAATGGCCATCTTTGATTAAGGAATTAAAAGAAACCAAGCGTATCAGTGAAGACGATTTCAACAGATACCAACACTTGAACATCTGTGGTACCGTCGGTTCCATTGACAACGACATGTCAACAACCGATTCTACCATTGGTGCATACTCCTCCTTGGACAGAATTTGCAGAGCTGTTGACTACATCGAAGCCACTGCTAACTCTCACTCTAGAGCATTTGTCGTTGAGGTTATGGGTAGAAACTGCGGTTGGCTAGCTTTGATGGCAGGTATCGCCACTTCTGCTGACTACATTTTCATTCCAGAGAAACCAGCTTCATCTCGTGAATGGCAAGACCAAATGTGTGACATTGTTGCCAAACACAGAGCCAGAGGTAAGAGAACCACAATTGTTATTGTTGCTGAAGGTGCTATTGCTGCGGACTTAACTCCAATTTCGCCAAAAGATGTTCACAAAGTCCTGGTAGACAGACTTCAATTGGACACTAGAGTAACTACGCTTGGTCACGTACAAAGAGGTGGTACAGCTGTTGCCTTTGACCGTATCCTTGCCACTTTGCAAGGTGTTGAAGCCGTCAATGCTGTCCTTGACTCTACTCCAGATACGCCTTCCCCGCTGATTGCAATCAATGAAAACAAGTTGGTTCGCAAACCACTTGTGGACTCCGTTAGATTAACTAAATCTGTGGCGGATGCTATTCAAGCCAAGGACTTCAAAAAGGCAATGGCTTTGAGAGACAGCGAGTTCGTGGAGCATTTGAATAACTTCATGGCTATTAACTCTGCGGATCACAATCCTCCAAAGCTTCCACACGACAAGAGATTGAAAATCGCCATTGTGAACGTTGGAGCCCCAGCCGGTGGTATCAACTCTGCCGTTTATTCGATGGCGACGTACTGTATGTCTCAAGGGCACAGACCTTACGCCATCTATAACGGATGGTCTGGTCTAGCCAGACATGAAAGTGTGCGCTCTTTGAGCTGGAAATCCATGCTCGGCTGGCAAAGTCGCGGTGGTTCCGAAATCGGCACTAACAGAGTTACGCCTGAGGAAGCCGATATTGGTATGATCGCATACTACTTCCAAAAATACAAGTTCGATGGTCTTATTATTGTTGGTGGGTTTGAAGCTTTTGTTTCGCTTCATCAATTGGAGAGAGCTAGAGAGGACTATCCCGCTTTCAGAATCCCAATGGTCTTAATTCCTGCCACTCTTTCCAACAATGTTCCTGGTACTGAATATTCTCTTGGTACTGACACCGCGTTGAACGCTTTGATGGACTATTGTGACGTCATTAAGCAATCTGCCGCCTCGACAAGGGGAAGAGCGTTTGTGGTCGATGTTCAAGGTGGTAACTCTGGTTTCTTGGCCACAAACGCTGGTCTTGCCGTTGGAGCTCAAGTCTCGTATGTGCCAGAAGAAGGTATTTCTTTGGAACAATTATCTCAAGATATCGAAACTCTATCCGAATCCTTCGCGACTGCTGGTGGCAGAGGTCGGTTCGGTAAATTGATCTTGAAATCCCACAATGCCTCCAAGGTATTCACACCCGAAGTACTAGCTGAAGTCATCACTGCTGAGGCTAAGGGTCAATTTGACGCCAAGTCTGCTATCCCTGGACACGTCCAACAAGGTGGCTTGCCCTCTCCAATTGATAGAACGAGGGGTGCCAGACTTGCGATCAGGGCCGTCGGGTTCATCGAGTCTCACCAGGAGGCTATCCGGAAAGCGCGTGCCGACGATGACGATTTCGATCTCGACGACAAAGATGTATCTGCCACCGCGGCGGTTTTGGGTATAAGAGGCTCTCACGTTGTCTTCAGCTCTATTAGACAACTTTACGACTTCGAAACGGAGCTCTCCAAGAGAATGCCGAAGGTCATTCACTGGGAAGGTACTCGGGCAATTGCCGACCATTTGGTTGGCAGAAAAAAGGTTGAAACCAACAACTAATCTTGCGGTTTTCACGGCCCAAGAACGATTGCATAGAAAACGAGAAAACGGGATCTACGATATAGACTGATGTATCTCTTTATGAATGTTTGTATACTTAATGATGCGCGGTACTTGTATGATGTTGATATTGGTATTAATGTTGACGGCTTTAATTAAAATGAATTCAAGGTAACACTTTTTCAAGGTCAGGTTTGTTGACAAGTTGTGAAACTGTCAAAACTGATCAAAGTGATCAAACAAAATCGAAAAACTAGGCATCGCGTGGCTTAAATTCAGGCTATGGAGGCAAAAGTGATGGCTCAGAATTACAACGATGTTTTGAATTCGAAATTTGATGATAGACGTCAAACAAGCGGGGCTCGAACCGTTAGAAGAACGAAAGCATCTTCACCTTTCAAGAGTCTTAAGAAGAGCATTTTATGGAGCAGTAAAAGTAAACGAGATGATGAAACATTGGATACAAGCAAGCGAAGAGCAGGGAAGATGGTGGGAGACGATCCAGGTAACAGAAGGTCTGCTCAACGTGTGACTTTGTTTAGGTATGATCACGTGAAAGTGATGAATTGTAGTGCTTATCTGCATCGAACGAATTCTGGGTCGTCCGCTTCCACGTTACACTCTTATTCGAGTGTTGTGCGAAATGGTGATGAGGAGTGTATGTCTGTAAGCTCTAGGAGAACGACCTGTCTGGTGTCTGATGGTCCGCTTGAACTATACCAGATAATATCACAAGGTGGGAAAACGCCTCAGAAAATGACATATCTATCGCTTGGTCGCAAAGGTACGATAATTCATCCTATTATGCCCAGGTTAAGAGTTACGGAGCTCGAAAGTGACCAATTTAAAATCATGATTATGTTGTACAATCCAGAGCGATTTTGGGAAATTGAATTTCTACCCCATCACAGTGAACAAAAGATTAGTCCGCCGGTCAAAACCAATTTTGAAGACGTTGTACGCTCAATTTGCCAATATGTACCAAAGGGGCCAGAGCTGAGCTCAGACTGTGAAAGCGGCAGTCTCAAGCAGATCACTCAATGCCTTGATGATGAAAACGCGAGTGATAAAGATTCAGACGATTTAGAGTATTTACTGGATGAGGAACATGAGCCCTTAGCAGAGCAATTGGGGTTGAGAAATTCTTCAGACGCTGACTGTCACGACCAAATTAATGCCGCGTTTCGAAAAGCGATACAAAATATTGGTTTTCTTGGAGACAGAAGAGACATTGCACTCTACGAAAAAAGGCACGGTTCACTCCCAGGGCTTTCACCACACTCGCATTCCGATCTTTCAAATCGACGCTCTTATTCGGTACCTACAAGAGCTGGTGAGCTGTTTGGCGACGAAAAATGGAAGCGCTTCAGCAGTTGGATGGATATTGAGCTCGAGGATCTGTCGGAAAATAATTAGGTAACTCTCTACCGATATGGTGTCTGGCACATCATTCGATGGGACAAATATCTGAAGTATTTTACAATGAAGTTGTCCATAGTGTTGATCATTTCAAGTTTCGGTGTCAGGAAACCAGCGAAACGAAATTGAGATAATGAAGTATAATATAAACAAGATTACATTTACAGCATGGGTTTTTGGATCATTAAAATAAAACGCAGCTTAGATTGGAGGTGGAGCCTGTAGTGGGTTCCCGTTAACATCTAGCCCTTGTTGCAACATTAATAGTTCCTCACTACCAGCGGTTTCAAATTGGAGTCCACAGCCGAGTTTGCTCTCTTGTTTGAATTGATCGATTTCACCGCAGAATAAGATGGATAGAGTTGGCAGAATCTTTCTTTCAAGGAAACAGGCCACTTTCCCGTTACTGTCCAGAGAACCTCTGAAGACGGATTGTCTGTATTCGTATTTGCAACCTAGAGTGGTACTACCCTCAATAGTTGGCTGAAGGCCAATTGGGGTACCGATGACAGGATCAGTAATTGGTGCGACAGAGGCCTGTAGATTAGTTTCCAAACCCGCTTCGACATTTGGAGCAATTTTACGCCAGAAAGAGGCGACTAGGGCACCATTGGCTTGCATTTGACCAGAGAAGATCCAGTCTTGCTTCGAAGACACATAACGGGTGACATAAGAGACAGCAGAGTCAGCGGGCGCAGCAGCTTGACCTCTGGAATAAATCGCTTCCAAACCTAGCGCAAATTGTGGGGAGATGCTTTGCAAAATGGACCCCACGGCAACACCAGTGAAAATACCTTGGGACGAGATAGTAGGATTTAAAGCCTTGAGATTCAAAGAAAAATCGGACCCTTGGAAATCTTGTTCCAATTGACACATCGTGGGTTGACCTTGGGCCAATTGTAGAGTGACTTTAGAAATGTTGTTTTTGTCCCAACCGTAGTTAAGACGTCCCGAAAGCGACAAATCATTGTCAATGTTTCCTTGAATAAACAAGTTATCGTTGGCGAAAAGTGCCGAGAATGCATAGTTGGGCAAATTGGGCGATCCCAGCGATAAAGTGTGCGAAGTTTGGAACGCTGGATTCAACGAAAATGCCTTGTTCAAATCGGCTCTTAGACCAGTAAAAAAATATTGCGACAGGAAAACGTCTCTGGACACTTCTTTGTTCAAGTTTTCAATTGAGCCCGGGTTTGAAAGCGACAACGATTGCCTGTGTGCATGAACACTGCTGTACACGTCATTCAAGTAACTGAAAATCGGGTTCGAAGACCAAAATGTACCTTTCCGCTGTTCTTCCGTCATGGGAGTAACACCCGGCAATGGATGAATTTTTGAAAAGTCTCCAAGTGGTACAGGACTTGCGGCTGACATTATTCAAGTTCAACGATACTCCAAGTGAACCCTCTTGTGCTTGATAGTCAGAACTAAAAGTGTGTGCAGTCGATAACCTGTTTGCAGTATTATTTGAGTATCTTGAAAATTTTCAGCCAAATATAATGCACGTGACAAAACTGTTCAAAGCACGTGATCAACGCCAACAACGACTTATCCGAGCAAACTTTCCACCTGTGAGTAGAGACTTGCAAACACGAATGAGTGTCAACATGAGTCTTCTTAGATCAGTACCAAGGGGAGGGGAATGCAACCCACGGATAAAATCGTTTTCTCATGGCGGAGTATGCAGGTTATAATCCTACATGTCGTACAGGATGATCTGCTTGATTTCGATTCAGATAGATAGCATTAATGTGCCGTTAAAGCGCTAAAATAAGTCGCATTAGGAGCTTCTAATATGCAGAATTTAACGGAAAGCACCGCTAATTCACGACATTGGTGGGGGCCATGGTTTTTGACCTGTCAAAAATTCATTCGTATACAATGACGTGTATTTTCATTCGATGCTGGAAGTTAATGTAGCTGAAGGTAATGGAGGTACCACGGTTACTCCAACTTTATATCACTTGGGCCTTCGTCTATTCAATTGAGTGGGGTTCGTCGTATTTACATCGCGAAATTGCATCGCACTTGAACGGCCCAGGTGGGTATTCGTTCCGAGTGCTGTTCTACGGGTAGCGCGATGCCCGATGGTGTGCCAGCATTTAGCATCGGATTCGAATGCTCCAGACCAGCTTCCTATTATATACTTTTCTGCGTCTATGCTGGATGTTGGATACGATCTGGAACTGCTGGATTGTTCGTTTGCTCTGCCTTGTTCAGTTCATAAAGGGCTTTGTCTGCGTCGTACTGCGTCGCCTTACTGTCGCATCGCATTCTAGCGGATTAGAATCAAAACTAAGCTGTGGCGCCGAAGCTTTACAGCTGGAAACGAAAGTATGGAACCGAAACGGAGTAAGCCTAGGGAAACGCACGTTACGTGACCTGTTCAAACTGGGTCACCTGTGGGTTACCTGTGGATCACCTATAGATTTCCAATGGGGTTCTTGAGGCCCCAGAGGAGCGGCCACACGTGTCCCAACCAACGAATAAGTCATTCTAGCAGTCAATTGAGTCTCCGAGAGTGTGTCATGCAGATTTACCTCTTTCCCCTATAGTGGCTTCTTCACGTACTCTGCTCGTTGACTTAAAAAACTCTGGTCATCCCATCACGCCGGGCTAAGTTTGCTAACACGTTCTTGTAAATCTTTCAGCAACTGTCTCTTTACTTCCAGCTCTCTTTCTCGCTGCGCAAGTGTTTTTTCCCATTCACTGCAAGAGCGACCCAGCAACTCCTGACACTCGCCATTTTGCTCTATATACGCCTTGCACTGTTTCAAACGGTGACGTATACTCGAAGTGGCCGTTTTTAGCGAATTAGAAGTGCTATTAGGATCTTTCTTAAGCTGGTAAAGCGAATAGTACAGTTGCGGGATGAACTCCGACGCCTGGTGTGAACGAGAACCGGATCCCAACAACATTTGGAGGTGTGCTAGATGTTCGTTTTCCAGAGAAGTCATTTCTTGATTTCTTAGCTAATGTAACGATCTTTGATAACTAAGGCTTTCCAATTTAACGAAAAACCTACTACAAGAAGGAACCTAATAAGATAAATAACAATGTGATAAAAATGATAAGATTTATACAGTGTATGAGACGATCTAGTAAGTCATTGGTCAGGTCTTAAAATTTGCCATTCTTGAAGAGATTCTTGAGCATATCGCGTCCTGTCAAATAAACCGTGACAGCCAAAGTGTGAACGTCGAGAGTGCTCGAAAAAGTGTCCAAGAATCCGAACGGAAGCATACATGGAATCCAGCCCTGAGCCAATTCCAACGCGAAAGAACCGCGTTCCATACGATACTGTTTGGCGTGACCCTTGACCAAGTGATGACAGTCACCGGGCTTGTATATCTCGGGCGTTAAGCTGTATGGGAGCGAAGCAGATTGTTCGCCCTTCAAAATGGTGAAATAATCGTCCGCAAAATGCACTCCAGTGTGGCCCTCGGTTCCAACAGCGGTGCCAAAGAAAATGAGATACTCGGAAATAGACGCATGCAGAATGATCATCTGGCCCATGGCTCCTCCGGCGTTGTTGAAAACCCATTCGTCACGAGACCATTTGTTGATGTATTCTTCACCGTAGTAAAGAGCAAGCTCATCACGAAGGTCTTTCAAAAGTGCCTCAGTAGTCGAGTTTTCGAATGCTTCGTGCTTGCGAAGCACGGTGTTGGAAATCTCTTGCAGAGTTTTTGGATCAAAGATGTATTGGGTGGGCAGCCAGGTGTAAAGAAGCTGGTTCATCCAGTAGCCCGCCAGGGCGACCAATGCAGCGAAAAAGACGATCTTCATGCTTTGAAATGCTTGTGTTTTGACTGAGGCTGTGGTTCGTAGTTTTCGGTAGATCGTAATGCAACTCATCTTTAAGTATTGGGCACCTAAACGAGAAAGTGAAAAACAGTGGGAAAACCGAATATCGCGACCCACGGAGACCAAAAATTAACAGACGGTCGGATATATCGAGCGTTGAAAGGGTCTAGTGACGTCAATGGCACGTTAGCGTTGGCCCTGTGAGTGCGTTATACCGCTGGAAGCTGGAAGCTTGCGAAAGCCCAAGTTCAAACGGGTTGAATCGAATGAAATGTGGCGAAACCGGTTGAAGTGCAGACTTGCGTACAAAACGGTTTGCGATGACTCTGAGAGCTCAATGCATCGAGCTTGCGGCCCTGGAGGTCGCAGCATCGTCGTAGTATATCAGTTGGCGCTCGAAAACAACTGCAACAGCTGTTTTGCGGCCTTTACGGAGATGGGAGTGTCCTGCAGAGAGCCCGGCAGCGAGGTGGACCGCGGTGTCGATTTGGCAGGCGCTAACTTTTTTGTGGTGCTGCTCGGCTTGAGACACCGCGATGGATTCACGGATTTCACGGGCGTGCGGAACGCACCCTGTGACACCACAAGTCTCCGTGCGGCTCCCGCTCGTGGCTCGTGCCGCTGTAGCTGTCGAAACTTGAGATGTGACTGGTTTGTCTTGTACTTGTAATAGGCGAGCTGCAATCGTACTCGCAGCTTGTGCGCAGCCAGACTATACGGGTCGTCCTCGCACACAATAACCGGTGCGACAGCCGACACTGTCGCGTCCGCAGCCGTTGTCGTACCCGCTGCATCTGGTACCACTGTCTCGGCCCCTTGCTCTTGTTCCACATTCATAATCGACGTTATCGAAGGCAATGTCAGTTTGCGGTCCTTAACGGGACTCACACCTGACAGTTTGTTCATACGTGAATTCGAAATCACGCTCAGTGGGCGCCGTTCACTTTCTGTGGCCATTGTTTGTCGTTTTTTATGTTGAGGCGAGTCTTAAAGCGTGTTTCCAAAGCCACTGTTAATAATGAGCTTTCTTTATCCTAGTTACTTCCGGTTGAAACGATGCGACTCGCGCGTTTCTTGTCTCTTGCTCCACCACTCCAAATCCAAAAGTTCAAACCAATACGACTTGCCTCTTTTTCCAGACACGTCAGGCTTCTTCCGTGGTTCGTTAACGGCAGTTTTGGCGTGGTTTGTTTGGTAACGCGCGACGCGAAAACGCGAAACAAAGAAAACAATGAAAGAAAAAGAAAAGTGTTCCCGTGATGTTCCTCGAGAAATGAGTAGCAAATGAGTTGCACCCGGAAACGGACGTCTTGAAGGCCATTGATTACATGGGGAAGGGCATCTCTCGGACCCATTGAGTCATGTTGGAGATGAGACGAGGCTCTATAGTGTCTCCGAAGCCACCTGCGATTCTGAGTATGTATTCGTTGAGTTCAGCGCTGCCCAAAATGTCAACGTGCTCGGCGCTTTTGGCACCACCGCGAATGTCGAAACGGTCCGGTTGATGCCTGATTTCTACCACGGTGACAGAGGAGTTTGCCGGGTTGTAAGGAGTTTGACCCTGGGCCCATTTGTGACACATTGCATGTGTTACTATGGGCACGGTACCGTCGCCCTCTGTGAAAAAAACGGGTTGAGAAGTCTCGTAATCTATGGTAAAATTAAGATCTGGATGATCTTTATCCTCTTTATAGACGTAAGCACGCTCCGTTGGATTTCCGACACCGTAAAAACAATAGATCTTAAGACTGGGAGCGTCTGGTAATGGGACCTCCAGTGGGTTCGACCAATGGGAATGGTGTAGCTCGTTCTCGCGCAATTCTTGGCCGGTGCGCGCGTATCCGAACGAGTACTGGTCGTGAACACGGTCACGCAGCCATGAAGGCGCCAACTCGAGCATCAATGCAATAGAATCCTCCATGGTCAAGTTACGGCGCGAAAAAGGTCCCGTCTGCCTTTCAAACCTGATGAAGTTGCCAAACGTGTCGGTGTTGTTGTGCAGAGCGTCCTCAGCGGACGCCTGCATGTCCCCCCAGATGAGAGAGCCACCCTTGGGCAGCATCGAGGGCACGCCTCCCCAAGTCTGGATCATGTCCAGCCGTTCTTTGCGGCTGAAGAACTTCTCGAGCCCGTACATGGCCAGCGCGTTGAGCTGGATGGTATCCTTCATTTCACCGCTTATAAGCGCGGGAACGGCTTTGGGGGCGCCCAACAACGTGCCAGCTACGTTGACAAATGCCCCAATGTGCTTTTCGACCCAACCCTGACCTCCATTGCCGTACAGCGGGCCCTCTGCCTCGATCCATTTGAGAAAATAAAATATGATCTGAGATCCCATCGAATGGCCTACCAGCACGCATTTTTCGCCAGTCATCGAGTGGTATTCCTCTATCTGTTGCCGTAGCTTTGAAAAATACCCGTCGCGCCGTTCCAGGTCCAAATACGCCAGACGCCAATCGTACGCCGCAGTACTCATTTTAGTGGGCTCGTACCCGATGGCGCCTAAATTTTGTAACACTTTGTTCCAGATCCAGTACCCAGCCATGAAGAAATCCGATGCTTCGAAGCCTTGAGCCGCGCGCAACGTGAAATTTGGCGGATCCAGCCCAGTCTCGGGGTCTAACATGACATGCCGTAGCCAACACACTTTATCCAATACCATCGATTTCAGCATGTAGAACGACCCCCATAATCTTTTACGGAAATGCGGCTCGCTGGGACATTCTTCGTCACCGTACACGCCCCAACTCTCAATCCCTGTCGAAACGACGCCTGGTACCATTATCACTGGATGTTTGCTCGTCAAATTCATTTCGCGTCGCAATTGCTTGCCTACGGCAAAACTCTCTGTCAGGCTTGTCGGAGGTGTCGTTTGTAAGTTTCGTTGCTGGAAATCTGAAATCAGCGACGAAATACTCTGTGGGATGACTTCGCGCCAATCTTCCATATATTCTTGTAAAAACTCGAAGTTCACCAAATTGTCGAATAAAGCCGTATTAGTTTTCCCACTGAATCCACCAAAATACAGTGCAATGAGCAAGCCCACAATGGCTCCCAGTGAAAATACGGTTCGACGTGAATCCCTCCAAGATTTTTTAGTTTTCTTCGAATCTCGCCGTAAGGACTCATGTGGAGTTATGTGATTCGTTTTTTGGGGTTCTGGAGTATTTTTAGTGTGCTTCTTTCGATTTTTCACACCCATTTTACCCAATTTAATGGTATTTCTCGTCTATTCCGGCTGTCCAGCGTGTTTTCCACCGGTGTTCTCTCTGTTCTGTCTATTCTTATATTGGATGATTCTGTTACTGCTATACAAATGTCATCTTTATATATTAAGGAAGCTAACGTGACAAACCTGCAAGGATCCTGAACGACAACAAAACAGACAAAATGCTAAGATCAACACTGAGCTCATGGCGAGAATTTCTTACACCGGTGAGTCACAAGTCAACTTTCCAAAGTACGGGTCAAATCACGCCTGAGGAGTTTGTACAAGCTGGAGAGTATCTGTGTCATATGTTTCCGACGTGGAAGTGGAACGAGGTAACAAGGGCCGTGACTTACCGAGATTTCTTGCCGCGAGAACACCAGTTTTTGGTGACACGAAAAGTGCCTTGTGGTCGGCGTGCGGAGCAGTTTACGAACGTGAGAGACGCGGAAGATGGGGCTGATGAGGATGGGTGGGTTATTGAGAAGGGGGAGACAAGTTCTGGTGGCTTTGAGACCACTGTGGGCCCGGCCGGTCCAAAGGGGCCCCCGAACGGAAATAAAGCTGGTGCCCAGGATATAGATGAGCTTTTGGAAAGCTTTGAAATCGAAGAAGCAGAGGAAGACTCAGACGATATTGTGGCAGCGGCGCCACGCGCAGACCGTCGCTATTACGACCTTTACATCGCATATTCGACGTCTTACCGGGTGCCAAAAATGTACTTGGTTGGGTTTCAGGGCGATGGGGCGCCGTTGACGCCCGAACAAATGTTTGAGGACATCTCACCTGATTACAGAACCAAGACCGCGACTATCGAGAAACTGCCGTTTCTGACTAGCTCCGTGACTTCGGTGTCGATTCACCCGTGCAAGCATGCGAACGTGATGCGAGTACTTATGGGCAAAGTGCTACAGGTTAAGCAACGCGAGCGGGCCGCGCGCGCCGCAGAGGCTCAAGGCGTGGAAACTTCGGGCCTTGAGAAGACCCCGGGTCCAGAAGACGACTGGGAGGACGTGCAGGAGGACTTGGACATTGGTCTAAGGGTCGACCAGTACCTCATAGTCTTCCTGAAATTCATGGCTAGCGTAACGCCCGGAATAGAGCATGACTACACTATGGAAGGTTGGTGAGGCGATGAGGTCACGTGAGTTATTTTCGAAATCACACATAACGGTTCTAACTTCATTCAAGTTGCAAAGTCATCTCAGTCTCTGAACACCCCTGCAAGCCAACGAGCTGAAAGCCAAGAATTCCGGTTTCGAGACTTCACATTATGTCTACGCAACAGGAGAGGATAGTATGCGAGTTTTAATCTTTGATCCCGGTTTAAAACGCCCTGTTTGAGAGCTATTCTGGTCGTCCAGGACTAACTAAACGAACTCAGGAAGCGAACAGGCGAAGAGCTTTAGAAAGGCTTAAAAGGCGAGGTTTAATACGACCGGACCAGGCACGAAAGATTGAGGATCGAAATGAAAAACGCCCGAGTAAAATTCGTCGAGAACTGCAACCAGAAAGTGACTCACAAGATGTCCCGGTAGATTTAACGCTGGCAAGAGTCGAAAGAGCCAAGAAAGTTGCTGAAAAAAGGACGATAGCCCAAGAAAGGCTGGAAAGTAGTGAGAGTAATTTACGAGATGCGTCTGGTAATGAAAACCGGGCCATGCAACAGAGTGGGAAGCGACCACTCGACCGGATTAGACCTACAATTCGTAGGGAAGACTACATCGAGTACGATTTTGCAACTATGAAAAACTCTTACGGTGGGTTCATCAACGTCGAAGAAACCGAGGATGGGTGGGAGAACAAAAAGCAGCGGTCACTTGAAGAGTGGCAGAGGGAACAGAAAGAAAGACGTGCGCTGTACGAAAACGCTCCTCCTCCCGAGCATCCTTCTTTGGCTCCGAGATGCGTTGAATGTAATATCAATACGGAGCTTGATCCACTGCTGCACGACGTATTCAAACTCCAAATATGCAAGACGTGCGCGAAAAACAAGCCCGAGAAATTTGCGTTGTTGACGAAAACCGAGTGTAAAGAGGACTATTTTCTGACAGATCCCGAGCTTAACGATTCAACTCTTTTCTATAGACTCGAGAAACCGAATCCACATTCTGGGACGTTCGCACGGATGCAGCTATTTGTGAGGTGCCAAATCGAGGAGTTCGCGTTTAAGAAATGGGGAGGAGAAGAGGGACTTGATAAAGAATGGCAGCGTCGCGAAGAGGGTAAAGCTCAAAGGCGAGAAAAGAAGTATATCATGAAAATGAAGGAAATGCGTAAGAAAACGAGAGCTCAAGAGTACACGAGAAATATGCTAAAGAGAAAGCATGGCGAAGAACACGTTCATGAGTTTTCAGCCCCAATTGATGGTGGCGTTAATGAAGACGGCTTTCGAGTGACCAAGAGAAGATGTATAACTTGTGGCTTGGAGACTGAAGAGATTGTAATATGACAGCCGTTTTCAGATAAAGCAATTCTTTGGGGTATGACAAACCCGCGCTGAAGGCATTTTTAATTAAGTTGACTACTCTAAGAATTTTAAAGTTTGCATGCGCATCCCTTTATAAGCTTAACTTCTAGCAGCCCTCTCCGTATATATATAATATAATATTATTCATTTAAGGTCGGTACAACATTTCAAACTGAATTATATGCTTTAACGCAAGACGTCCCTCTAATGTGGACTCTATGGTGTGATCACAAGTTATGTGCCCTTCACAATTTTTTGAGGTGCCATTGACCGGAGACGGTCATTGATCCTTGCTAGAATTGGAAAAACATAGTGCATTTGATAATCTTCAAAAGCTGAAGGAATGAAATCCAAAGCAGTCGCATTAGGATTTTATGATTGGAGAGGTGACCAATGAAATTTATTGGGGAGTGTTATCCTATAGCATCCCTAAAAGAAGGTATATTGTTAATGAGTAAATCACTTCCTTACTCAGATGACATGCAATCAGGGTAGGTGACGGCGAAAATCGCGTACTGCCAGGAACTAAAGCTCAATTAGCAGGTGTTCGGGCTCATCTTCCTCAACTTCATTAACTTCCTCTGGAATCAATTCTTCAACGGGAGGCTTTGTAACCGGAACAGTAGGGAAATTCACGTCTGTTATCTTGTCCTCGCTTTGACGTGTTGGCTGTAGCTGTGAAGCACTGGTCAGCACCGGAGCAGCAGCTCTCGGATCTATAATATGCTCTTCTTCCTCCAAAGGATATGGCGGTTCACTTTCTTTAAGATGCATTGCTGCTGTATTGTTTAATGGAGCGCTCTGAAATCCCAATTGAGACAAAGACATTTGATTGCTGGTTTCTCGCATGGGCGTAACAGAGTTGCTCTGAGGGTTTCGAATGGGTACCGTATTGATGTACTCTCTGCGTTCAGAAGGCTCCTGGGACCAACTTGATATGCTATTGACAACATCGGCAGGTATGCGCGTTGGCGAACTTGACTCCATTGGATACGGAGAAGTAATTTGCGTTTGCAATTTTGCGGACTCAAAACTTTCAGCTTTAGAGGCCTCTTGCTTTTGTATTCCATAGAAAGAGAACGGGTCGGAAGGTAGTTGAGGAACTGAATATTGCTGGCTGAGATTGATACTTTGCAGTTGTCTTTCCAATAAGGAGTCGTAAACGTTCATAATGTCCGAGATTTTGCTGTTCATATCAACAAGTGTGTTGCATTTGATCACTGTATCGTGTAGTACACTGTTCAGCTTCGGCGCAACTCCCAAGACCTTTCTGTAGAGCTGCTGCAATTTGTCATCTTCTAAAATCGCTGTAGCCGGTTGCGACTTCATTCTCTCGACTAATGATGCGAAGAGATATATATCATTTTCTTCTGCAGAAGTCAAGTCGTCGAGAGCTTGAAATGCTGGTAACTTAGGCTGGTCAATCGGTATTGGTGGATTGCGTTGATGCTGAAAACTCGTGCTCAATGGTTGAGCCCTGACATCTCTCAGACTCGCTTCGATGGCCGCTTTCAAATCTGGATCTTCGTCTTCTTCGTCCGCTGTGGGACGTTGTTCCTGTTTTACTGGCTGTACCACAGGGATTGCTGTACCACCCGCGCTTGTCTCCTTAAGTGAAATCTCGATGGCACGCCTCAAGTCATCGTCCTCGTCTCCGTCGCGAGTGGGCTTAACTTTTTTTTTCCGCTTGGACTTGTGTTTCTTACCAGAGTGTCTTTTCAACTCATAATCATCAAAGCAGCTGTCACATACTCTTACTGGCTCATATATTCCAAGATCCGGTAACGGGATTCTTCGTGAAGAATGTTCTTGGCAATATATGCCGCCACAGGACCGGCAGTGATGTTTTCTGTTTAAAAGCGTAAATTTCGTAGAACAGATCATACAGGCATCCGAATCAATCCAATCAGCAGGTGTCTTAGAATCAAACATCGCAGCCACAAGTTCTGACTGTGTATGGCCATTTGGCGGGAAATCAACGCCACGCGCGACAAGTTTGTCGTGAACCTTTGCGACGTAACCGAGTTGCGAATCATTCTTGAACGCGACGTACAAACCTTGTAGCATTTCAGTACAAAATTTTTCGACGTCTTCGTTGGTATCATTCTCTAGTATCGTGTGTTCCATACAATCCATAAACTCTCGTGTACAGATTTCCTTGATAAATGCCGTTCCGCCATTTTTAACACAAACTTCCGTAAGTCTCCAAGCTGAAAGCTGAGTATTTGGATTAGATCGTGTCGCCACAATCCGTTTCTTGAGACTTCTCATGCATTCTTTCGGATTGACTCTTCTTGATCTTATTACATCCGAAACTTCTAACGCCAATGACAGATCTATCTCACCATTGGGGATAGACTCGCTCGTGGCGCGTTGAATTAAAGTGTCTAGTTGGGATGCACTATTTATAACGGTGCCCATCGATATCGAAAGAGATGATGAGATCCTATTCGCTTCGTCAGATCAGCCTTCGCGCCTTTTCCCCTGACCAAGCTCAAGAGGTTCGTTAGATTATCCTGACACTGGTGAAAACGAAGTAACGTCACGTGACTGTGTCACCAAACTAACGAGAGGATACCCATTCGAGGGTGAAGACGAGACTACGATTAAGGTCCGTAAGACCATCAGGATGGATTGCAGAGACTAAAAACGTTCATGGTTAGTTTGTAGGCCATGGATTTCGAAGGTCAGCGAGAGAAAATGAAAAAAAGGTGAGAATGGGTATAACCGATAATGAATGATTTTAGTATAAGATCCGTATCTATAGAGCATTCTTATTCTCCGTGTCAAGTTTTCAACTGCCCTTTTTCGGTGTTCACATGCTTAAAAAGACCAAAGACCCAACCCCGATGAGCCCTGCAGAGACCCACCAATAGAAGTTCGCATTAAAAAACCGGTTTTCGGACTTGACCGCGTTTGTTCTGTGCTTGTTTTCCAAACTGCGCTTGACGGCGCTGCGTAGCGAGCGTTTTTTGTTGCCTGTCGCAGACGCAGACGCAGAAGATCCCGTCGCAGTCGCTTTAGAGTCATCAGCAGCGGTAGGGTTCAAGGTCTCGGTAGGTAGCATCTGAGGTGGCTGATATGCCAAATACAGCGGTTGCATGGGACTCCCATCCTGTTGGTACAGTTGAAGCATGTTTTTGCCGTAGTAATCGTTGAAATGGACCTCGAAGCTTTTGAAAACTTCAGTTTGATTGTAACGCTGGTATAACGACACACCATCGTCGTTGCAAGGGTCGCTGAAAATTTGGCGCCCGTCAACCTGGATCGGATTTAAAGTCAAGGTCCCGTTGTCAGAAATTTCGAAGTTCCCGTGCTGAAATGTCACTGCAGCCTTGGGACAATTCGGTTGCCTTGGATTTCCCGAGACTTGGTACGTGGCTTCTTCGAACCACCCATCTTTCGTGAACGAATACGAAATTCCCGGTAGAGATGGCTCTATAAGCAATTCGTCCACGGGATCATAAAATCCTGGTCCAGTGAAAACTTGATTCGACTTTGACGACCACGTTCCGTACAACGAAGAGCCATCGTCAGCAGCGCTACAAACATCAATCAACCTTGCCACGAGACCTAGAAGCGAGAGAATACCGATCATCGGGTCCTTGTTTTGTTGACTGTTCTGTAGTACTGAATGTGTTGAAACTTGAATGTCTTATGAGCCATCTTTAATCGTTGATGGCCTATTGTTGATCACGTGACTTAAATAGTATTCCCGTGACTTTTAAGCGATTATACTGTAGTACATGGTTTAGCTGCTCAAGTACAAGCTTTGGTGGTGTTTTCTATTTCAGCGTGTGGCCAACCGCTAGTCTACTGGTCATCAATTTTGTCGCTTTTCTCTTTCTGCGTAGCTTTACGGTTTCTGCAGCTTGACGAACATCACAAGTTGAAAAAATGGCAAAAGCAGCCGAGTGCCTTAGAACGGACCCCCCCCCCCCCGGGTTTTCATATTCGCTTCAAACTTGTTAAAAATTGTCATTAAAATTATAGCCGTTTTGTCCTTGCCATTACGGCTGTGTGCTATATATATGATATTCTATGCAACATTAATATTCCCGATAGCGAGCGATACAAGCGAGGATCGGTTGCTGTTTGTGGCAGAGGTCCCGCCCGATGCAAAAATGCTATTGCCCACGAATTTGGCCTTGGGTGGTGCCACAAACCCTCTTTCGCGATTTTCTTTGTCTTCGTCCATGTAATCGTAGTCTTCGCCCCGTGTGCGTTTGTTCGAGATGCTGTTCACGCTCAGCGTGGATCCACACGTGCTGTTTGAATTGCCCTTACTGTGTGGGAACGAATACATTATAGGCGTTACTGGAGACGGTTGTGTCTCGACAGTGCTGAAAATGCTTGTGTCCGACGCGGCCGCCGTATTTCTCAGAGGAGTCTGAGTGGTGGTTGGGTATGGTGGAGAGGGCATGGATGGTACCTCAGCACACAAAGTAGATCGGCGCGAAAGATCTGCGTTTGCCGCAAATTGCCATTTTTTCTGTAGTGCAGTGTAGTGCGACTTGACGGCGTCGACAAACGAAGTAACACCATGACTGTCGTTGTAGTAAGCCAGAAGTTCTGCGGGCGCCTTAGTTACTGCTGCCATGAAAATGTTAAGTAGCGCGGCTTGGTTGGTAGCGGTTGGCAAAGGCGACAGCAGAAGTGGACCCTGGTCTTGCTTAGTGAACTGATTGATGATTGAGAAAATGCCGTGTGCGAGTTCGAACATTTCAAACTTGAGCAAGTCGTATTGCCATGTTGCGAGATCGATTAGAAAAGTCTTGATATTGATCAGCCTGATCTTGCTGTCGAGATCCCTGTCGTCCTCTTCATCCGCTTCTGTAGCGTCGCTATCCGAAGTTTGAGACGTTCTTTTGAACCAGTCGCGGTTGTGGTCTAACTGTCTCTTGTAAAGCTCGTACTGTATCAAGCAGTTTTCGTCTACATTCAGAATGTAATCATTGATCATTGGTTCGTAGACGTCCCAACTGAGGGTGTCCAAGATGTGTTTTTCCATTTGCATGAACATGCTTTCGTCGAAGACGTCGGCGCCGCCGCAGTAATGCACCAATTCTGAAAGTCTGGGGATTCTGGCTCTGGGGTTAGGTCCGTAGAAACGTCCGCCCGTGGGCACGGAGACATTGTTAATGATATGGTTACAACCACCCCAGGTCTTGGCCGCAAGCCACAGGCACGTGGCGATGACCAGTTTGGCCTGATCCCGCAGGACAACTCTCTTGGAGCAGTAACGATCGTATAGTCTTGCCGCATGGAAGAATATGCCATTTGTGACACGAGTTTTAACAGCGAGCTCGAACAGGATCGACATCACACTTCTACGTGTCTGATGTGGATCCATTTCGGGCTGTTGGCTAATGAGTTTGGGGTCCGGCTTGAATTTGCACGATTGCGAGATAACATTGGCGGATATCTCTTGGTGATAGTCCTGAATAGTCTCATAATGCGCAAGTAACTCTGCGTTTGAGAGTTCAATTGGATAATACGTCTGCCGTGCGGTTACGATCAAACCCATTTTCGGTTGTTCATCGTCTTCCATTATACAACGCAATTGATTCCAGAAACTTGTGTCTTGAGTGCAAAAAGGAAACCCCGTAATACAATTGATGCGAATCAAACAGGTTAGGTCTTGCCTTGTCCTGTAATGTCCCACAGATGTTGTTCTTTCGGCCAGCCTGTGGAATTGTTTCTCCCACAAAAAATATCTTCTTGAAGAGCTTACGAAATTCTCTTGGCTCTCGAATCCTAATTCAATGGCTTACCTTCAATCTCAACCCAATGCCTCTGCGTTTATATGTATTGTGCACAACCACGAAAAATCTTAACTCATAGCCATACTGCCAAACTCCGCCGCGATCTCATCACGAAAACCTTGGTTCGCATCAAACGCCTTACCGTGAATTCTAATTCACCCAATCGAGTGCAACTTTGACCGTTGCTTGACCTTATTGGGATGCACCGAAAACAGTTTTTCAGAATTTTTTTCGTGGCTCTGGCACCGCACACGTTTCTAATGCCCGCTACCTAAACCACGAAATTCGATAACCCATTTCGAAAAAAGGTCAACAATATGGTTGCGATCGATACATCCCAGTCGGAAGGTGATTCCCAGGCAGATCCTAAGGATCAGCCAAGATGTCGGTACCGTTTCTTGTGGTTTTGAGTTCGTTTTCGTGGCTTTCTGTGTAGTTTAAAGTATATTTTCTTTCGAGGTTTTGGTAGAGTAACCATGGAGAACGCTCAAGACGCCTGTAGGAGTTGATTCAAGTCTCGAAACCGTACAGACAGGGTGCTGAGACGATCTGGGCACACGTAGAAACCGGAGGCGGTACTTTTGGTGTCGCTGTAGTCATGTGGCAGGGCTATAACAGGCGAGGGCTGCGTACAAGTGGAAACGCCGGTTTGTAAGTCCCACACGTAGACAAGGTTGGGATCTGAGCTGAGCGCGAAGCAAATCGTTTTCGTCGACGATGCAGAAAGGTAAGTGACACGTGTTGGGGCAGCGATTTGCGTCGGAGGAGCAACCCTACTGACAGCGCGCGAGCTTGCGACGTCGTGCGCTACCAGCATCATTGTGTCTGTCACTGGGTCGGTGCCAGCGAAAACAATCGTTATTTCGTCAGCAAAACAAGTCCTGTATGCGCCAATGGCGCCCACATCGGCCTCGTAGAAAGGTTCGGCGACTTTCGGTAAGTAGAGGCGTATCTTGGTCGTGCGCAGGATTTCGTGCACGGAAACCACGCCAAAATGCGCGAACCTACTGTCGCGCACGATCTTGTGAGTCGCCAGTTCCTCTCCGAGCGATACACTAAGCGACAGAGCCAAATTCCGGTTTTCGTGTATTTTGTAGACGTTCAACGTCGCGCTCGCGGTCATCACGTCCTGGTCGAACTTGGACGCGACAACCATGAACTCGTGCGTGTCCACGAGAACCACACGCTCGTGAAACGCGTAGAACCGCACATACCCCACATACCTGCCGAAAACCACGTCAAACACGTGCAAACATCCGGCTGCGCTGTCCGAGCAAAGCACCCACCCAGGCTCCCACAAGATCTCATACCGAGACACCTCAAACCAAACCTCTAGCACTTTCTCACACTTACTTACTTGCCCTGGTGCAGCCAAATTGACCCGCCGACTTTCGATCCTGCGACCTCTGCTCCCATAGACCTGTAACTCGTCGCTCGAGACCTGGCAACGAAATTCGACAGTTTCCGCATCATCCCACCGCGTAAAAAGCTCCAAATTCCTGTATAGTAAGACCTGGGCTCCTGATTTCAGTAACAGCCAGGAGCCGCGCTCAAAAAGCGCCTCCATGTCTCGATTAACCGCTTTTATTCAGACCGTGCTACGGCATTGTCTTGAGCTCATCTCTTGGACTTGGAAACCTCGAAGTTCCTCAACGTCACACTGCACGAAGGGCTCTCTTCGTGAACACAAGTGGAAATGATGACGATGACGATGACGATGTTCATGAGAGAGCTCACTACTTGCAAATCGACAAGAACAAGCCCGTTGATTGCAGCTGAGGTAGTAAGGGATTGTTGCAGACATTGCCTCCTCAGGCTGACTATCCGCTTAGCAAGCTGCAACATCCTCTTTCTCGCGTGTTCTCAGCATTGATTTTGGGCTCATAATAAGATGCTGTCCAACTCCGAGACCGATGACAACACTGGTGGGCTGTTTCGGTGGACTATGGACGCGCTTTTCGGCCGAAGAGTATCACCATCGCGTAAGTACAGAACGTTTGCGCAGGACGACACCAATTACAATCTACAGCGCGATTACAGGGCGCCGGAGCCGCAGTGGGACGGAGAGCCCGTGCGTGCGAGAAGTCGAGCGAATTCGTTATCGTTTGATGGGGATTTTCTGGATAGGTATGAACTTTTACCCGAAGAAGAGATCATGGACGAAGAAGAGAGATTTTTGGGTGCTAGCAGGACGCCTCGCGGGCGAAATAATGCGAAACTCACAGAAGAGTACGACTTGGATGCACCTGCTGGTTTTGAGGACCCAGACGCTCGCTTGGCCGCGCGCGAGGGGCCCACGGACACGTTCTCGAAGCGCAGAAGTCGATCTAAAAAGTACGTCCGGAGCGGCGCCGATGCGCTTCGATTTAGACCTCCTACCATGGATGATCCGCTTGTTTCGACTTTGCTAGACGGGCAAAGATCGCGGGTGGGAAGAAATCTCGTTGACGACGACCCGTCTCTCCGATCAACGCTTCCGACTTCATTTCCGGGCAAATTTCCTTCGCCGGCGAAGGAGCGTCGCATGCCACAGGACCACTTGCAAGACCCCAGTGCGAAATTTCCAGCTAAGGACTACACAAATAAATACATGGAGCTATTGCAACAATTGGACGCGAACTCCCAGCTCTTGAAGGGCGTCCGGCGAGATTTCGTCGAAAAACGACAAGCACACGAGAACCGCGATCTCATGTACAGAAACAAATATCTCGGCGTCCGCCAAGAACTTATCAACGAGCTACGACAATCCAAGCGGCTCTATGACAACTTTTACACACTCTACAACAAGTACAAAGCTTTAAGAAAGCATGTCAACTACTCTACTGTGCCAGAGCAGCGCGTACGCGACCTCGAGGCCCAAATTGTCGATTTGACAATACAGAAGGCTACAGAAGAGCGGAAATTGAACGAGAGGATCTTCAAACTTGAGCTTAGGCAGCAAGAACTGTTGAGCCAACATGAAAAGGAAAACCTGCGCAACGAGTCACGCATTGCGGAGCTTGAGTCACTCCTTATGAGAACTTCACCCATGAAGAACTATAGTTCTGTGCAGGATGCTCAATATTTAAACACGGTTGTACCGGGGGCTTAGAAACTCGCGGAAAAAGCGATCAATATCAACCAAAATAGCCGAATTCGGCCGCATGAGTCACTTTATCGTGGTGGCAATTTAAAGGATCCCAATAGAGCCCATTGTAGTCAAGCCACTCCAAAACCAGTACTAATGGACCGGATCCAGTACTGTCTTCAAGAACTCTCTCATCGCATACGGCCGCCGAGGTTTTGAAAAATTAGATGTCAACTGAAATTGACTGAGAAGAGGCATCAGTTTTTAAACTAGATTCAATAGAACATAATAGCAAGACTGCCGACCATTCTATCCGACAAATTCGAGGCTTTGGTTGATTATTATTTGTTGCTCAAGTTAGTTTGCGAAATTTCGGTTCAATTGGTCCACTTTCCGAGAAAACTGAGCCCAAATCAAGCGAATTAATCAAAAGGGACACAATCGTTGTAACTGAAGTCAACAAGAAGGATAGCTCTGAATTTAAATCTTTGAAAAAATTCTGCGTGATAGATTGTATGGTGCACAATGTCTTTGGCTCAAGCTCAACCAGTAGCAGTCAAGTCTGAGGGCGATGTCAGGACCACCGGCGACAATGGTGTGTTAGCAACGCGATCGCCAGCCAGTCCTGGGCCAACTCCAGTGCAAACGCCGGGCACAAACAAGCGGCTGAATATGGAACAAATGGTGGAGGACTTCAGCGAACATTTGGGCAAAGAAAACTGGAGCAAATACGCACACGTCGTAAGTTTATTCATATTGGGCAAACTTTCGAGGAAAGAGCTTACGAAGGAGCTTGACCTTCTGTTTTCGCCGCCTGCTGATGATGCTCAACGAAATTCGCGTCAATCTGTAGCAGGACGCAGCACACTCGTGCAATTGCATAATCAACTTCTCCTGGCAATTCTCGCGAATTCATTGCGAGATTCGCCTCTCGATAGCCTGGGAGATGGCATCTGGGGGTTTAATAACAGTAGTGCGCAGGCCAATAAAAGAAGAATCAACAAGCATAACTCTCAAATCGAAACTTACAAGAAAATCGTCATGTCACTGCCTCCACGAGATCGAAACAGGCTCAAGGCGGTCACCAAAGAAGCTGGCAAAAGAGGGTTCGTGCTTTGCTCGGTATTGCAGGCTAGGCTTAACACAATCCCCAAGATACCGATCGTGACAAATCCGAACACACTTAAGAGGGTCAAGGCTAGCAATTTGAAAACTCCCTTAGAATGGTCTCAGGAAATTGTGAATGGCTTTTCTGCTCCTTTGGCTACAGAAAGCTTTTCGCTTCCGGATTCTGATTCTCTTTATCTGCGTATCATTAGTATTGCTCGGGAGCACGGTCTGGTGGGTGCTGTGGATGGTAGATGTGTCGAAATCCTCACTTTGGCACTGGAAAATTATCTCAAAAATATAGTCGAATCCGCCATTGATACCGTTCGATATCGTGAAAAACACTATTCCGATTATTACGATTTGAGTAACGAGTCATTCAATCAGGAACTCGCCGAGGAAGATGACGACAGCGAAACGGCGAATCTCTCTACAACAATATCTCTCACGAACGAGGATTTAGCACAGAGTCTCACAATTTACCCAAATCTAGTTGCTCCAACCGGAGCATTCTTGAAGCTTGGTACCTGTGGGTTACTCAATGATGACGATTTGATTCAAACAAAAAGTAGCATTGATGACCTCCCCGAGTTTTTAGAGGATAAGCCCAACTTCACGCCGGTCGATGATAGAAATGTGGGCACTAGAGATGAACTAAATTGGCTAATCAAAGACATCTTGACTCGAGAATAAATGGGAGAGGATGCTAAAATATTGTATCATTACATATAGGTAATTAAGATTTCCGAAATTCAACGATTATATTGAAAACTATGCTATGTGGCTTACGCCTTGCGATGGGAAATGGATTTTCTTTTCGTTTCGAGCTTGCTTAGTACGCCGGCGAAACTAAGCAGGCCCTCTATAGCCCTTTCGCTATCTGGATCAAACATGTTGAAAAGTACTATAGGTTTGGTGCGTAGGAGTAATGTTTGAAGAATTATAGTGATTGGCGTGTTAGCCTTTTCAGAGAGTTCAGACGCCGTCTTGAGAGTTTTGACTGTGTCGAAATCGTTGATTTCAACAAAGTAAACATCAGTAAAAGTTTCCTGTTCTTGTAAGACTCTCATCTTTAGTATACCGATACCCTCAGACAGTTCACCACTTACGATGGTGTTTAATGGTAATTCCTGGGTAGAAATTTGACTAGAGTTGAGAACTCGTGAGTTCATCTCGACTGCTTCTTCTTCTATTCGAACCTCAATCGCATTATCTGGTAAGCAGTTCACATGTGTAGAAAACATATCGGTAGAAGGAGCCTTTTCTGAAAGAGCAACATATTGCACTTGTATTGAGATGCATTTTTGTTCGCACATAAATTTCACAAAGCTGTCCCTAAATTTGTCTTTCGAAGTATTGGGGAGGGATATGAAACTACAATGGGATTTTTTGGCAAGGCAGTTCTCTATGAACACTTGGCACTCAGATCGAAGCAAGTCCTCCTCCGAAACTAGGCCCCTCGGGATAATACGACTAAAACGATATGCTTGGTCTTGTTCATTCGATATTTCTTTGGTGGAGTAGTCGATGTTGTAGTTTTTGAGAAGGTCCTTATCGACATATGCGAAACACCTGATTTTATCTCGCATGTTGTCAATGAGATATTCCAGCTTTCTCCTCCTCGTCTGTTCACTTTCCATTTTATCAAACTGAATGTTATAATGGGCTTCCGACAATTGCGCTCTCTTCTGGACTTCATCGGTCGCTGAAGATACTAAATCGTGTTCTTTTTGAGACTCGGTCAGCTTCTGTCGTAATTGTCGATTTCGGGCCTCCTGTTCTTGCAATTTCTCTCTTATGCTATTGATGTGGTCACAGATCTGCTTCTCCTCTAGATTGCGCTCTTTGATCGCCTTGTCCATATCTTCCATTTTCGATCGAAGCTGGAATGCCCGGTTTGACAACGATGCGTGGGTCTGGTGAATCTCTTGCAAGGGCTCTTCTTTCTGCTGGATGAATTTTTCGAACTCTTGCGAAAGTTGTCGGGTAAACTCTGTACAACGCTTTTCATTATGGCACTTCAACTCATCCAGAGTTCTGTCTTGCACATCTTTTTCTCGATTCAATTGCTCAATTTCGCTCAAGATCTCTGGGTCGGGTTTCGCATTTTCACAGGCGCGCACTTTAGTTTCCCACGATAGCTTTTCCGCGTGTAATTTTTTGTTGACTATATTCTGTTCTTCCTGCAGCTTAACGGATAATTGTAGACGCAAGTTTTCAGTGCCCATTTCCGCTTCTTTACGCATCAATTCGCACTCCCCAGTCTTGACATCAAGCTTTGTGGTCAGTTGCAACAGCTCCTTGCGCAATTCTTGCTGCAGGACGGTTCTTTTCGAGATCGCGTATGCGATGGCTGGTAACTCTTGCTGTATAATTAGCTTAGTTTCCGATTCAATCGCAGCGATTGACCTCCGAAAATGCTGAATATCTTTGATAGCCTTACGTTCGCGCTTTTTGACCTCTTCAATGACACTGGGGTCCCCGTAATAGTACCGGTTCATAAGCCTGACATTCATATCTGCTGTTTTCGACATTTTGGTCGTTCTCTGGTCACCAATAGCACTTTGAGTGTTTGTCACGTCGCCTAAAACTCTCAGACTCGCTTGATCTGTTTTATGCAACTCTTCTGAACCCCTGGACCGTTTGCGGCCCAAGATAAACGGTATTTTCGTTCCGCTCATCTTTGTTTCGAACTTGTTTCAAATTGCGACAAAACACACATAAGAAAGACTGTTAAGACCCGATTTTTCGCTTAATTGAAAACGACACACCAGATTTCACTTTACAATTATCTGGCCTTGGCTTATATGTTGACTGAGACCGCCTATAATAAGTATTGTAGTAGTGTTCAAATGGTAAACAAAAAAACATCACTATGTTCCCGCGCCAGCGTTTGGGCTGATGGATCTTACGTTCGAAGTGATACTCACCATAAATCTAGCATTGGATACGAATCAGATGACTCCGGTCAATTCAGTATCTTTTACTACGTTTACACCTTGCTACTAAAACTTGATCCAATTGAGCCATAGTTGACTGGTTAGATAACAAAGTTCCATTTCACGGTGACTCGCCCTATTTTTCTCGCGCAACGTATGATAATTTCGGAAAACTCAATGGTTGTCGTTATGTACGAAGTAAAGATAATCCATTTCCTATAGTCTCTTCAAGTTGACCATACTTGAGAAGAAAGATCCTTCTTCAACACTTCTCATTAGCCTTCATTAACATTTCGAAATTCGTACTATCGTGTAAGCTGCTAAAAGATCAATCACCCAAAATATTTGTGTGGTATCAGCTGAACTTGACGTGGGTGGTTCGTTGGTTACCAACTAACTGTTACAGTAGCTTATCATTTAATTTCACCAGCGCAAATTGCAGACCGGTGTTCCCCGTTGGTCTGAGATCATATCGTCAAGTATTCTGTTCATGCTTGACACCGATGCTACTCACTTAGTACTCATATACGTACAAAACGACGATGATTCGATTGGGCGACACGTTGTCTGAGTTGTAAGTTATTAACCTGCGGCGACTAGGATTACACATTAGCAACTCAGGCTACTCAGCCATGACTCGGGTTTTGCGATCATCTAAGTATGAAATCGTTCAGTGTTATAGTGCTTTTCTTACGAATATGAAACTAGTTCAAGATCACTGTTGACGATGGGACTCATCTCCAATGCTGCTCGCATCTCACCGACTTCACCATCACTCTCTCAGAGCCCTGACTGATACGCTGGCAGGGCTCGGCTCTTATGTACAAGATGCTTCGTGGCGTTCAACGTCTAGTCAAAATCCTTGTTGCTGACGTTACGGGTCATAGCCGGCAGGGCGACGCGAATCCCGTCGATCGCTTTGCTCATCTTGATCTGGCAACCGAGCCTACTAGTCTCCGTAAGCCCGTAAGCTAGGTCCAACATATCGTTCTCATCGTCGTCAGGTTCTTCGAGTGCATCGTAATAATCGGGATCGACGATCACGTGACACGTTGAGCATGCACATGATCCACCGCATGCGCCCTCCATGTCCAAATTGTGTGCCTGGGCAATATCCAGTAGCGAGTCCCCAGCGGCGACTTCGTACGTTTTCTGCGTACCGTCTTTCAAAATGAACGTGACGTGCAATTCTTCGCCTTTTTTCGGTTTCGTCAAATGGCCGTGAAAGCGTATCGCACCCGCACTTAAAAACCGCTGCGAAAACACAGAAACTGGGTTCCCCACCTTTGGAACTGGTCTGTTTACACCTACCACTCTAGCTGGCACGCATAGTTTACGCCACCACATTCCTCCTGCCCTTATCATCCTTTTATCAAGGCGCTCCTGTTTCCTGAGTTGAAGTTGATCTTTAGACTTCGATACGGAATTATCAACTTTTTCAATAGTTGATCGGTGTCAAAGCTCCAGCGGTGTTAACTAATTCCGGCGGAATTAACACTGGAATTTTAGAAACCCAGAAAACCACCGAAAAGAATCAGGGGAGTAATCTTGGTCAATTGTCTTGGTCCAGAATCTATAGTTGCCTTGCGGGCTAATTACAACCTGTGAAAGCACTTCCAAAAATCGCTTTATTGGCACCTTTGTCATGTGATTATCACGTGATTTATTCTCACATTATACATCCCTCATATTGGGATGATATCTGGTAACTGGTTTTAGCCGTTTTGCCTGACGTTTCTTCGCGACAGGACCGGTTTATATTGGGTATCCAGTCGATTTAACAGGTTTTCGATCGTTTCAGGCGTCTTTACTTAACCCCTAGTGCATTATGAGCAGTCTTTTGTCGTCGTACGAGTCGGAGTTCCGAACGATTCTTGGAGAGGCCAAGACGTTACTGTCGGTGGCTCCCTCACAGCCCATCGCTCAGAGAAACAGTACTTTGAAGGAGATCGAGCAACATCAGGATGAATTGCTCGATTTGGTTGACCAAATGGATATCGAGATTTTGAATAGCTCGCTGAACGCAGCTGACAGGGCCGCTTACAAGTCGAAACTCCGAGAATTCAAAAAACAGGTCCAGACGGACGTTAAGTCGCCGCTGGCACAGCTCATAGATTCGAGGGACCGTGATATGCTTTTCGAGGGCTCTGGAAGTGTCGCTGGCGGTTCTGGGGCTGACGATACGCAGAGACAGCAACTTTTGTCAAATCACGCAGTTTTAAACCGCACAGGCGATAAATTGAGAGATGCTTCTAGAGTGGCCAACGAAACAGAAGGAATTGGGTCTCAAATCATGATGGATCTAAGGTCACAGCGCGAGACTTTGGAAAACGCCAGACATACGTTATTTCAAGCCGATTCGTATGTGGACAAGAGTATCCGGACGTTAAAGACCATGAGCAGGAGACTCGTGGCAAACAAGTTTATCAGTTACGCTATTATCGCAGTTCTCGTTATATTGATATTGTTAGTTCTGTTCGCCAAGTTTAAGTGAACTAGATAGTGCGGCAACTACGAATTTGGCTTCTCAGGGGTCAGCATTCGAGCATTTAAACATGTTGCTTGTATATTAATATTATATCCCGTTTGTCTTTTCAGTCTCAGCGGAAAAACTGTAGGTTTGTCATCTATTGTTACCATACAGAAGGAGTGAGAATTAAGCACCCTTACAGGAAACGTATCACTAAACTACTTGTTGTTGAGCAGCTCATCTTCATCTGCCCGTTCGTCAGCTTTGGTCTTCAATTTGAATCCTTTTATCTTAGATTTCAATTTCTGAATCGTCTTGGATTCCGCTTCATGTGTAGAAGGTAGTTTTTCTTCCTCGGTAATTTCCTGATCTCTCTGAGAGTTCACCTCGCCTTGACTACCTGTGCTGGATAGAATCTCATTTGCGCTATCGGGATTGCTTGTCATTGGTGAAATCCCATGTGGCATGTTTCCTAAACGGTGCATGCGTTTTTCTTCCTCCGTCAAATCGAGCAACGTTGCCGTAAGATTGACAAGAGATTTCGTCGATTTTCTCCTGGCCATTCTACCGGGCATAGGTACTTTGCTGGGAGACGAGGGCTGAGATTCGATACTTGACAGCGACACGGAATCTCTGGAAGTTCTAGGAAGTCTTATACATGAAACGCCAGCGTCATGTATCCATTTCGCAACAAGGGCGGTCCAACCACATTGGTGAGAGGCACCCAGTCCTCTCCCGGTGTCACCGTCGAAATACTCAAAGAATGGAATCAAATCCTTAAAGTGTTCCCCCTTTGACAATAATTCTGCATGATCACCAAAAAAGCATGCCCTGACCCCTTTATCATCCGGCATAAACAAATGACTTAGTCTATGCTCAAGCTCTTCTGCAACTTCAGCAAGATTTAAAAAAGTACCGGAGCCCACAGGACACTCGACTTTGAAGTTGGGCCCGTAGTAAAGGAAGAACCGCTGCAACGACTCGATAAGCAAAAAATTTGTTGGAAACCAGATGGGGCCACGCCAATTGGAATTTCCTCCAAACATACCAGAATCAGACTCCCCAGGTAAGTACTTAACCTGGTAATCTTGGCCGTCGACGTTCATCGTGAAAGGATGCTCTTCGTGATATTTAGAGAGAGATCTTATACCATAATCGGATAAGAATTCACTCTCATCCAACATACGTCTTAAAATGGCTTCAAGCCTGTCCTTAGAGACTAAAGACAAAAGTAGCCGTTCTCCAATTCCTCTTCTCTCCATCGAAGCAATATTTCTGTCGAAAATATCGCCACGGTTTTTAATGAACCAGTCAACCCGTTTCTTGAAGCCTGGAAATCGTTCTAACACTTGAGGTTCTAGCGTCATGCAAGCATAAAGTGGGATGAGCCCAACCAGTGATCTTATGGGTAACTGTTGCTTGAAGGGATCACCCCAGGAGATCGCGTCGTAGTAAAATTCATCTTTATCGTTCCACAGGGATTCCTTCACTTCCTCTTCAAAGTCTTCGCTGTTTGGATTCTTGATGTATTTGAAAGACATCGCATCGCTGATCAGGATGAAGTGTTCGAAAAATTTGGACGCGATATCTTCGTAGACTGGGTTTTCTTTTGCCAACTCTAAAGCGATGTTTAGCATTTGTAAAGAGAAAAATGCCATCCATCCAGTAGAATCAGCCTGTTCTAAAGTTCCACCGGTTGGTAAAGGCTCTGATCTGTTAAAAATACCAATGTTATCCAATCCCAAGAATCCGCCTTCAAACACGTTGTTGCCATCCGAGTCCTTGCGATTGACCCACCACGTGAAATTGAGAAGTAATTTCTGAAACACACGCTCGAGAAACACCCGATCTTCACGCTTGTACATATTACGCTCGATTTTGAAAACCCGATACACCGCCCAAGCGTGGACTGGCGGATTGACATCGCCAAAATTCCACTCATACGCGGGCATTTGTCCGTTCGGATGCATGTACCATTCGCGAGTAAGTAGGTCCAGTTGTTTTTTGGCAAATTCGGGATCAACCATGGCTATCGGGATGCAGTGGAACGCGGTATCCCAGGATGCAAAAAAGGGATACTCCCACTTGTCCGGTAAGGACAAGATGTCCTCTGCATACATATGCTTCCAATCCTTATTTCTACCACCTGCACGATTTGGTGGTGGACGAGGCTTGACATTAGGATCTCCATTGTACCATTGGTCTTGAATGAAATTGTAAAATTGCTTGGACCACATGAGGCCCGCGAACGCTTGCCGCTGAACTTTTCTCAACTCATCGCTGAGATGCAGAGGTGTGATCTTCCAGTAAAAATTGTCCGCCTCCTCTTCGCGTCTTTCAAAAATGGTGTCAAACTCTTCTTCATCGATGACGAGCTCGTCGTTGTAAAGCGGCAACTCTTCATCCGTGAACTTGTATCTTACCGTCACGTATTCTCCGGGTGGAATACTGGGGAAATGGTAAACCGCACAACTCTTGGTACCTTCCGCATCAGGATTTACCGCTGACTCTTTTTTCCTAATGATGTAGTCGTGGAAGGCATCTTTGGCAAAAGGTGCCGGATTGGGTCCGCTGTTAAAAAGCTTTTCCAAATTGGACTCATTTTCGGTAAAGAGTAATTCGGGGTCGATATCTTCTGCATCCGTATCGGCATCTGCTCCTTCTGGACCGCCTTCACCAAACCCGCCTGGAGAGGGCGCAAACACCGCCGTTCTCGTGCCATACTTTTCGGTTTCCACTTTCACAAAATTTTTACCCGCTTGTTGCAAATGCGGCTTGTGCGCGGTCTTGCGACACCAACCCCAGGTATTTCTGAAAAACACTTGTGGGATCAAATACAGCTCGCCGGAGCGCTTGTTGCTCCTGTTGTAGGCGGTGATACGGAAGTTGAGGTCGTTCGGGTTGTCGTCGCCCTTGGCCATCTCGAACATCACGTCGAAATAGGGCTCATCACCCTCCTCTTGATCCTGATACAGGCCGTCGATCTCGTACACTTCGAACTCGCGATCTTGGTAGCCACGCTCGCCATTGACCTTCACGAGCTCCTCGTAGGGGAACGGCTTGGCAAAAGGGTACTTGTAGAGCGCCTTCATGTAGGAATGGGTCGGGGTGCTGTCGATGTAGTAGTAGAGTTCCTTGACGTCTTCGCCGTGGTTGCCCTGCGGACCCGTGACGCCGAATAAGCGTTCTTTCAGGATCGGATCGTGGCCGTTCCAGAGCGCCAGGCTCATGCAGATGAGCTGGCGATTGTCGGAAACACCAAAAATGCCGTCCTCGCCCCATCTGAACGCGCGCGACGCGGCGTGCTCGAAGGGGAAATGCGACCACGCGTCGCCGTTGGAAGAATAGTCCTCGCGAACCGTGGCCCACGCACGCTCGCTGAGATAGGGGCCCCATTTGAGCCAGTATTTCTCACGTGTCTTGTTCTCGTGCAGACGCCGCTCCTCGAGCGTGGCGTCCACGAACGCCTCCTTGAGATCCGAAGTGTACACCTGGGACATGTCACGGGTGCCACTGCGATTCCAATGGCTGAAAAACGGAGATCAAAAATTGGCACCCGAGCCCTCCAAACGAGATCAATTGGGCTCCGCTTTTATACGTACAGTCGCGGGTAGCTTTTGCGACCCATCCACCCCTCGCTCCCCTTGGCGCACAACGACAAGGGGAGCAAAGCGGTCCTCGCAGAGGCATTGCTTTTGTACGCGCGTTTCGTGCAAACTGCCATCACGTCGACATCGACAACGCCGACCCGGCGCCGGGGCTAGCCGCGGAGACAAACCGCAAAGACAAACCGCAAAGACAAACGCGTTTGTGGATGCGCGCTTGTGCGCCTCCCTTTTATACCCGGGCCGAGGCCCGGGGCCCGAACCCCCCGGGGCGAAGCCCCCTAAAAAAAGAAACAAATAGCCGCGGTCCGGGTAATACATCTCCTCCTCTGGCTGCCCGACCCGTCCCGCGCCGTCCCGCGCCTCCGCTGCTTAGCCGCTCAGCCCCGCCTGCAATCACCGCTGTCCTTCACTTCTTATGCTATGCTATTATCTCTATACATGAATCCGTTTATATCATCTAGAAAACCCCATTGCGGGCCGCGAAACCGTTCGCGGCTCGCCCCCAATGCTTTGGCTATACGCTGGCAAGCCACAGCCGGTAGTTGTCTTCAGCGGCATGCTCGAACTCGTCCGTAGCGACAACGCCCGCGAAGCGCGGCGTTGTCGCGTCGTGGTGATGATATTGATGTGGGAGCACGTGCGCGTCGGAAAAAGCGCCTGTCCACGTGCCGCTGCTGCAGCCGGTGTCTTCGTCCAACATGAACAGCTGGTCATCCGCAAGCACAGGCTCGATCAGGCGGGGAGCCTCAGCGTGAGCGTCAGCGCCATCGCCATGCCACGTGATGTAGTCAGCATCGTCGTCGACACTATGGGAATGCCAACTCTCGGAGGGCGTAGGGGACATTGTGAAAAAGTCGTTGCTTATGTTGTTGGCCGACATTAGTGTGTGTGTTCGGGCGTGCAATGTTCTTGCTTAGTATACTCGTCCTCTCTCCACACCGAACCCAGTCTCTCCACACACATGCCTTTTATTTATATTCTACTGCGCTACTTGTCACGATTGCACCTGAGTGGCCATTACTCATCTGTGTTCCACCCTGCTCTACACACTCAAACGAAAAAAATTTTCTGAGGTGTCACCGCCACACCGCATGGGTCATCATGCTGTAGAAGTCAGCCAGTTGCTACTACGATAAGGGTTGTTTTGGTCCATGAGGAAAAAATAGGTGTTTGAGAGAAAGCTCTAGAGCAGCAGCCAGCCGTGGCTTAATTAGCGAAGCAAAGTCACGCCGCTGCGAGGCCGTCTGAGCAGCCACACATACGGACACGTGGGGTGCGACTCGAGACTCGCACGCAAGTGCCGTGCCAAGGGACATGAGTCACCTTGATGTTTGAATGGTCGCCCGTGACACATTTTTTGATACGGCGGTAAACGTAAACACTCTGTAGCGGAGTCATTGTCGCGGAGTCAGGCGTAGATGGCGGTCACAGGTGGACGCGGCCACGAGTAGATAGCTGGCAAGAGTAGATCACGATGGGGGTCCCCGATATTGGACCTGTGGCATGCCTGTGGCATGCCACAGGCATGCCACCGGCATCTACGGGCATGCCACCGGCATCTACGGGCATCGTATACGTCCTGGGTGTACCGGCGGCCAACAAGCACCTGGAACGGTCTCTTGAGGTGCCAAGAAACTCAAACGAGGGGGTGGCTCCTTTGTCCGGACGCCGCCCAGGGTCCCTCAGCAGTGTGCTATGGGCGGTGCCCACAAGGTGGACTGCAGGCTCGTTGTGGGGTGCTGTGGGGGTGTGCGGGTGCACGGGGTGTCGGGGTGTACAGTATGAAGACTCTGGGGCGAGTCGTCATATAGACAACCCCGGGCTCGAATGGGGTTACCCGGACACTCAGCGACCTCGGCCCAGCTAGTATCTTGTATTACTGCTCCATATACCTCATCGCTCGCAGACACGCTCGCATCCCCAGCGATGCCGGACCCATGCAAGCCGCAGGCATGCGCCATTCAAGGTATGTCCGTGCACCGACACGCCTGTTTGCCTTTCCCCCGCCTCCCACTAACCACTCCGCAGACTGTCTCACGAAAGCAAACTACGACGAGTCCAAATGCTCGCATCTAATAGACCAGCTCTACGACTGTTGTAGCAAGTTTTACCGCGACAACGGCAACGACGCGCGCTCGCCATGCTGCCCGGTCCCGCACCAGCTCGCCCGCAAACTCGAGCAACGGCAGACAGAGAACCCATCAGACACTCGGGCCGTCGGCTAGCGTCGCTTACAAGAAATTTAACAAGAAAAGGCGTATGCAAACACTCAAATACAATGTACATTCTAAACCGCATAGCCTGGCCACTGCTGCAGGCCAGACACGACTTTCAAAGGTTGGCTAAAACGCGATGGTCCCATGAACACCATTCACAAATTGATATAAGACTGCCGCGAGCACGAAGTCACTGGGCCTTGGAGCATCCCAGCGCGCGTAACGTCAATCTGGATCACAGACGTACCGTGACTCTGGGCGTCTAAAAGACATTGTTACTTTTCTAAGAAGAAAGCCAGCGCCAGGTACCAAACCGGCCGGTTCCTCGCCTTATATAGTCGCGACGTTTCTAAAAATTTTCCCGTCGTGCGGCCGGGTAACTCGCGGGCTCCGAGGGCTTCCAGGGTGGGCATCGCCTGCAGGGCTCTAGAGTGTCGTGCGACACCAGCTCGGCTACTCAGCTGTCTCTCGGCTTTTTGGTGTCGTACTCGCGGACGTTCGATACATGCGGCTTGGCGGGACTGCTGTCTACCACCCACAGAGCCGTTCCGCTGACATTGCTGACGCTGTTCTCCATTCGTACGCTGCGATCGAACTCGCGCCGGAGTTCGTCGATTGAGACAGGCTCGAGCCCCTGGTCGATCAGCTGTTTCCGCAGCATTGCCACGTGCAACGAAAGCTTCATCTGGCGCATCTGCGTCTGTTTGCGCTCGTTCAGTACCTGTAGGTCTCGTTTTCTGCTTTGGGCTTTGAGCTGGCTGGCCATCACATCCTGCGCTTCCTGCGACTGCGTCGCCTGCTCGTCCAGACGCGCTTGCAGGCCCATTCGCGTCCTATAGTTGTCGATGGCCAAGTACGACAGCGCAAGCACCGCCAGCACCGCTGTAAGGTCCAGCAATGGGGCTCTTGGCTGAGGTTTTGGTGAAGTCGCTATCAACGACGCCGCTTGCCGATGAGTTTCTACAGGCATCGGCAGTCCAGATTCACCGAAAAACGTAGGAGGCGGTGGGTGTCCAGAATACCAACGTTGCAATGTTGAGGGGTTTATACGACGCGAACACATCGCGTCGCACAACCTCCAATAGCTCGCCACGTGCCTGGTCCGTGGTCTCATTTGCACCCTCTCTGTTCCCCGCTGTTTTGGCCTAACCCTGCCCTTCCGTAACCTTGATCTTGCATATTGCAGCAGTTCCTTCTTCAATCAGAAAGTGGGTCACGTGCGAAATGTCGACACAACTAGGACACCGCTCATGTTAGTTGTAGCGTGGGAACGCACCGATTAACTTACACAATATTTATGAGAACGTAAGATTTCTGTTCTGATCAACTTAATGACGACGAGAAGCAGCAATGACCTCGGTCATCTCTTCGACCTTAGCCTTGGCTCTGCCGAAAGTACCCAATCTCTTCTTGGCGACCTTTCTGGCTCTCTTTTCACCTGCGTTTCTGATCAAGTCGATCAATCTTCTTTCGTATGGAGCCAAGCCCGCGACCTCCTTAACTAGAGATCTGACAAACTTGGTTCTGTTGGAAGAGGCACCCTTTCTGTAAGAGATCTTTGGAGCTGGGGTCATTGGGGTGACCTTCTTACCCTTGTTCAAACCGGTAGCAATGCCTGTGATGATGTTCATGTTAGTAGGATGTTTGCCGAAATCGAAGCGAGTCCAGAGCAAGTGGACGGACACTAACTGTACGTCTCCCGCGTGTCCATTGGCATATATTGTCTCATTTCGAGTTCAGCGCAGCATTTCCGGTATAGTAGTCCCACACTGGCAACAAAAAGCACTTCCAAATGTGAAGTTCAAACCGCGGACCAGCGCTATTTGTTGCGAACTTGGCCCACTCGTCACTTCGCACAGTTCCAATGCCTCGCTTCCCGTCCACTACAGTAGCTGCAACAGCGCGTTCATTTACCAATCACCCACTGGGCTCTCGCAGTCGTTATCCAAAAGGCTCTCTAACGTCTCACATACCAGATTTAACAGCCATTATTGTCGATACTTTGTTCGGTTATACAAGATGTCTGATCGAACAAGTTGAATTTTTCAATTTAGAAATTACTGGTAGAAAAAATTTTCCAGTAGCATCCAGACCCCCCTGGCCCCAGTGCTCTCAGAGGGCAACGTATGAAAACTAAGGAATCCGTTACCCGGCTACTTACAGTTACGTATGAAATTACACTTAGTGCCCTCGACCCCCCATGGGACGCTCCCAAGCCCGAGCCCCCTTGCGCAGGGAGACCTCTAGACCGAGCCGGTCTACAGCTAGGCAGGGTCTTACTGAGGAGTAGAGAACCTACTAGGACGAGGTGAGACGACATGGTCTGCCAGGCTCCCCCGGACCTCCCCGCTTGGCCCAGAATGCATGAGCGGCCTGGCCCCTCCTCGAAATTGCGATGCAGTACTAGGCGCGGAGTATCGATTCACTTCCGCTTTGGACTCCGGTATGTGTATATTTGATGTATGGGTTCTGGTGTATAATTTTTCGAGAGAAATTGTATGGGTGCTACAAGTCATGGTTTTCCTTCTAAGTCATGTGACTTGTTTGCGCAGACCCGCTTTTACTCTTTCAGTATTATGCATTTTAGGTCCTTAACTTTTGGATCACATGCGCTTTTCATTGATTATATACAGGCCCTAGTTCTATGCTGTTAGCTGATGTACGCAACTAATTTACTCATACGGAAATCGTCTTAACATCCAGTCCGCGCTTGACAAGTTGAGATAGAAGCTGTTCCGCGGAGACGGACCCAAACTCGATCACAAATTGCTTATACGAGAACTCTTCGCCGTCAGCCTTACGTTCTAACTTCTCCAGTGGAAACAAAAGCTGCATCAGTTTCCGTCTGCCGGCCGTGATCCGGAGTGTCTGACCGTCGATTTCTCCTTCGTAGTATATTTTGACCAGGTTTCCGTTCGCATCTTCCGCGACAGGAGCATCCGAACGTGAGGCCTTTGCCACCTGTTCGGCTTTCTGCAGTACTCGGTATCTCAGTTTCCAGCCAGTGGGCCCCAACTCTTTAATACGCGCAGATTTTTCCTTGGTGAGGTAATTGTCGATGCCACCCTCCTTGGATATAGTCCGTAACACCTTAGTGGTCATCTTAATGCTAATCTTCCTGTTCAATGTCTCACTCCAGAGACCTTTTCTCACAATGTTAGGCAGCCAGCGTCTTCTCGTTTTCGTCTTACTTTCGGAAACGTTGTTACCGAACTGCAGAAAGGATCCACCGTAGAGCCCCTTATTGCTTTGCTTGAAAATTTGGGATTCACCATATTTGTACTCCGGGAACGATTTCCTGCTTTGTGGAATGAACACGGGCTTTTCATCGCCTGTCTTGAACTCATGCGATTGTGCCACGCGTCTGGATTCCACCAGCCTCCATTCCCTGGATACTGGACCGGCTAGCGAAAAGGATCTGGTAAACTGTGAAAAATTGCGCAGCATGCTGCTATAGAACCTTCCCGGACTTCAATCAGAAGTTTGCCGAACCTGCCGCTCGCTGATCGTGATATCATTATCGATTGATTCCGGTTCCCTTCAGATTGAAATTTTTCGTGAGATTCGTACTCAATGATCTATATCAGAAGTTAAGCCCGTTGTCGAGTTTACAGGTACGTCAGCGAAGCGCGGCGAGCTAACACTCAATTAAGTTTATTTCCATACTCTTTTCAGACCGTTGAATGCAGGCGGGAAATTTGTCTTTGGTGATGAGCGATTCTTGAGGGTTCGGTTTTCCTTCTCGAGGAACTCGATTTTTTCCTGCAGTTCTTGGTTTTCATTCATGACTTCAAGATTCCTAGCCATTGTCTTATCAATATCAGCACGTATATCAGAGGGGAGAGAAGCATCGGGATTCGGTAACGTTTGTTTGTTTATCTCTGCAGTCAGCTGTTTTTTCCATTGTGTAACTTCGCCGCGGAGGTCATTATTTTCATCCTGCAGAGTCTCCATTTTTAAGCGGTTAGCAATGAGTTCATTAGCAATGGTGACATGCTCGCGCGAGAGTAATCCATAATCTGTTTCCAGCTTTCGAATCTGTACTTGCAATTGCTTGTTTCTGATTCTCAGTGATTCGAATTGGGCCTCCTTTTGAGTCTCAAGTTGATGAATTTCATGATATTCGTTGACATACCTTCTCAAGGTGAGGGGTGTGAGCTTCATGTCCGCCATGGCGTCTTGCACAAATGCATTGAAATCGTAGTCCTGATCATTGATCACCGGGGCCCGTTTCTTATCGCTGCTATTTGAGACAGTCTTGAGAAGACTAGTAGACGAATTCCCCACCCCTTTTGAAAGACCCTCCGAGGAATTTCTCTCGCGAATCTGCTCCTTAGAGTAATACATGAACAGCTCATTTTTCAGGAACTCTAGCAATTCATCGAAATGCAACTGGATAAGAGCTCCTTCGTTTTTCAACATCAAGACGACGGAAAATTTCAGGAGAGATTCCATTCCTTCGGCCATGAAGATGTCGTAAATCCTTAGAACGAACCCAAGAGGAAACTTATACGCAAAAAAGGTCAAAAACCATTGAGAGGCGTACATGGAAGAGCGAATACCCTGTCTTGCCAAATGATTGTATAATCCTGGTGAATGCTCCTCCAAAAGTCTTTCAAACTGATAAAGTTTGAGGTGGAGACCAGGCATGTCCGGAAGGAAAAGCTCTCTGAGACCATATTTTTCCATTAACGCAACGAAAAGACCGAAGGCTTCTGAATCTGACTCACAATTAAGAAGTAGAGGTGTAACAATGAATGCCATGCCTTGTATGTACCCGACTTCAGAATCGTAAAGGGAATAAACTTTCGTAACATTGAACAATGAGTCCATCTTGTCTGGTGGAATGAATTTAGTTCTTGAAAGATCTCTTTTGATGGCACTTTCATGGCTAGAATGTTCACCCACTAATGATGCATATACTTCTTCGATTTCCTTGGATTTTGAATTTGCCATTAATTGCCATATTATGCCTCTTACTTGTGGGGGAATCCCAGCTGAAACGTGTTTTTCCAATTCCTCGGACTCATTCTTGGCAACAGTCGCGTAGTCGTTGACGACTTTGGTCCAGAAAGGCCAGTCGATGACTGTCAGTTCTTCTAATTCTTCATCCTCAGAAGGAATTTCTTTCTGTTCGCCCCGATTTTGTAAGAACTGCGTAAAACTTGTTCTTAACAAATTAGCGCCGGCTTCGAAACCTCCTCTCCCCGATTTGGCCTTGAGCGCACTGCTTGTTAAGTTTTCCTGGAACCGATTTAATATGAGATCGAAATCGGCACTTTCCGAACGCTGGTGTGAAGCCCGAGGTGGTAAACTTGGCGGTGTCACATTAGCATGGGTCAATGCTACTCTTTTTCTAAATTCTTCTGATTTCATCTCTTCTTGAAGGGGTGGTGGCACGGCATGAACTCTTTCTTGTGCTTCTTCATGGTGCGCTTCCTCGTGTCTAGGTGGCAATGCAGGTTTGTGATCGGCACCGGCGGTATGAGAACTATGAGAGGTCTCACTTTTTTCTTCAATATGGATGATTTCACGCTCGAGTTTGAATTCTTCCTGTTTCAGAGCCTCTGTCAGCTTCCCCAGTGCTGAATCGCTTTCAATGGATGATTGCGACGAAATTCCGACGTTGTGCTGTTCCTTGATTTCCGTTGATTGGAGAATGGCGGCTGTTTCGGGTAAGGGCTCAGCTTCTGGCTCTACTACGCTGTGTGTATCCTTTTCAGCAGGAGTATCAATATCGTCCTGTAAGATAGTAGTCTCCGGCAAGTTTTCAGCCGAATCGAAGTCTCGAACATTCTCGGCCCCTTGATTTTCCGGTTTCGAATCGTTTTCGGCCTTGTTGGTCTCATTTGTAGTTTCGTCGTCTGTCTTAGGTATTGAAATCTCTGCTTGAACCTCTACGTCTTCAGACGCATCAGTAACGGAAATCGGTTCACTCACTTTGCTCATTTTTCGCCATTTGTGTAACTTCTCTCAAGAAGATCATCATCTGATTTTCTTTAGCCCTTTTATTTCCTTTACTTAGATTGAATCCATAATGAAAAGCTAAGCAACCTGGTGAATGAATCGTCGTAAAACCACCGCAACACGTCAAGACAAAATTCAATCTAGCTGCCTTTTGATTAACAGGCAAACTCTCCCCGTGACAATTGCTAAGTGGAAAATGTCAACCCCATCACATGTTGTCCGACATCTCGTAACCCATTTCTTCAAAGACATCTTTTATCTTGCACGCTTTTTCGTCTGCTATCATTTGTGCCAGCCTTAAACCGGTGTCTCTGAGCTCATTATAAGTTTTTAAATTCGCTATATGACGTGCTGAAAGCGCGTTTGCGTCTAGTTTTCTTCCTCTTCTTTGTTAGTTACTGTCCAGAGTTGTCGCTATATGACTCAGTAAATATTACTTACACGTCGTTTTCCGCGCTTTTGGAAGCGTATTCGTTTTCAAGGTGGGCTAACTCACTCTGGAGACCTTTAAGGATCTCCTCTTTCTTACTGATTCTTATCTGTGTGGTGTTCATTGTTGCGGCGATAGATTCGTGACTGTACTTTGGCTGGACGTTCCACTTTCAAGGAAGGTCTATGTGTGAATAAGCAGACACCCTTATAATATAGGTTCCTATAGCCGCTGAGATATCAATATCACTATATACGTTCTAGGTTCGTGATACCCTTTGATGTTAAAAGTTCACCTTAAAATGTACTCTGTTCAGCTGATATCTTCGTTGTTAAGTTTTACTTCGACTTCCATTTCTGCCATGTTGAAACAATTCTTTCATGAATTTAATGTTTTGCTTTTGTAATGTGGTATTTGTTATGTCTTGTTAGTTAACAGTTCTTTATAAGAACAAGTAATCTGATAAACATACGTATCCACAGCAAAGTACCTGTCAGCACTCACTAATTTAATTATAGAGATTGTTTTCAAAGAAAGGGATTTTGGCCAACAGTACATGAACTGTTTTTTACTTGTGATAGAATTGACACATAAAACTCACACCAGAAAGCTAAAGGAGCGCTAAAAAACCAAGTAAAATTTCAATTTTGAGTTAAAACTATCCGATTGATGTGTGGCAGTTTCTGAGATGGACAGCTTCGTGCCTTAGGGCTCGATTACGGTGAAAGATGTGTTCATGTCGGTCCAATTGAATTTATCATTTCTCACGAAACCTCATCTCGAACGCGATGTTGAACATCAACATGAGCCGGAGATCCATGGAACACCAAAAATAGTTTGGCACATACATCAATGGGCTGCTAGGGCCATGCAAGACAACCTGCAAGCTCAAATCCTCTGGATCAAACGACAGAAAGCTTTTGAGCCGAAAAAAGAGCTTTTAGAACGCATTTTAAATGATAATCAAGGTCACAAACGTGCCCGACAAATCAGTGACAGTGGTCCCAGTCAACAAATATCGGCGATGGCACCTCGAAATATGGCAGAGAGGGAGCAAAAGAATGATTTATACGATTTAACGGAAAATTCAAGGTCAGCAGCTGATGTAAGTGATACTGATCCCATAGTGGTACGACCTGGCGCTGACACGATCAGCTCGGTTTCTAGCGAAAATGCACAACCAGTACGTTCTCGTTTAACTGACAACCATCCCTCCAGTTCACGTTCACGTATTTCCAATAAAAGCTCTGATAGAACTAGATCCAACGGAACGGAGCCCTCTCCAAGACCTGGATCTATACCCGCTACAGCATTGGTGGAGTCCAATAACACCAAATCCAGCACCTGCATTTCCGCTGCAGAAATGCAACCCGGCAAACAACCGCCCAAGCGAAGCTTAAGAATGAAAGCAGACACAGCAAATTTAACAGCGGTGCAGGCACCGTCGGGAGAATCATACGAAAGTCATACCGTTTCAGTGCAGGGACAACTCGTGAATGTATTAAAACAACAGTCCAAAATACTTATGCAAATGTGCTCTCTTATCGCGTCTCCATCAATGTCAGAGGACGCAAAAAAGAGACAAGTTCAAACGACTTTGAGTCCCTCAATTGTTCAACTAAATCGAAAAATATTGCACCTTGAATCAATTGTGAACGATTCGGATGCTGCTACTCCATCAAATACAGGTCGCATGATCGTGTCTGCCGTTCAATCCTCACAAAAAGAAGTCTCAAGTACCGCTCAACCCCCCATAAATGAAGGTATTATGACTGTGCTCGATGTTGATAAGGAAGTGGAGATTAATAACGCTAATGATGGAGTACACTATGATGATATTGATGATGATGAACCACTGGTAATATCTCAGCACAAAGTTGTAACGGATGAGCGAACATCACGGTCGCTAAGACAGCACACAAAGGTTAATTACAGGCTTCCGACAATGGAAGACAGTTTTGCATATAGAGTGGGTAATAATGAGTTGAGAGCTAGCAATGAAGAAGAAGATCGAACTATGGAAGCGGAAGAGGAAGACTCAAACTTTTTGCATACCATTGATGAAGATCAAAACGAGGTTCGTGCTAGTGACGAGGAATTTATCGAAGATGGACTCGAAAAATTTCTGGATGAAACCATAGATGGTGAATACCATGATACCAACGGCAATGTTTCGGATAGTAACGTAGAAGACGGCGACAACTCTACAGCAGCTTCTCATGTCAGGGTGATCGACACCAATGTTGAATTTGTCGATTCATCTCCCATTCAGTCGAGGCACAGTGACGACGTTGCTAACGTTCATGTTAACAAGTTCTTGCCACCTACTTTTCCTAATAATGGGATTACCGACGTGGACTATGATCCGATCGTTGACAGCATCCAGCAAACATTTCAACCGACAAGTTCGAATGCTCTAAATCAATCTGAAAACTTCGAAACCCTAGAGTTTAGCGAAAGTCGAAGAAGTTTGCAGGCTTCGGAAAGTGTTGATGATATATTCACCAACAGTGATTTGGATGATTTCGAGGATTTCGACGCAGAGAGGGAGAATAATACCCAAATAGCAGACCTACGGAGCCTTGACGATGATTTGCAGATAATTTCAGAGCAGAGGCTAGTACAACCCGCTTCCTCACCTTTACGTGTAAAAGATGAGATGACGGAGGTGGAGCCTTTCATGAGAGGTCGTGATAATTCTCCGACACCTACTCAGCTACAGAACAAACATCTTGATAGCCGCAGGAACGAGCCTCGATTTGCATGGACGGATGAACTTTATTATAAGTTGCATAACATTTTCAAGTTGCCTGGTTTTCGTCCACATCAATTAGACGCGGTAAATGCAACTTTGGAAGGAAAAGACGTTTTCGTCTTGATGCCTACTGGTGGTGGGAAGTCGTTATGCTATCAATTGCCCGCACTCATAAAATCTGGAAATACGCGTGGCACCACCGTTGTTATCTCCCCCCTCATTTCCTTGATGCAAGATCAAGTCGAACACCTTTTGGCCAAAAAGATTAAAGCGTCAATGTTCAGTTCCAAAGGTACTGCTGACCAAAGAAGGCAAACTTTCAATCTATTCATCAATGGGCTTCTCGATTTGATTTACATATCGCCCGAAATGATAAGTGCATCGGAGCAATGTAAGAAGGCGATTAACAAATTACACAGGGATAATAAATTAGCCCGAATTGTTGTTGATGAAGCACATTGCGTGTCGAACTGGGGTCATGATTTTAGACCTGATTACAAAGAATTGCATTATTTCAAGACCGAATATCCGGATGTACCGGTCATTGCTTTAACAGCTACGGCTAGCGAACAAGTTAGAATGGATATTGTCCACAATCTGAAACTCCACAACCCTGTCTTGCTGAAACAAAGTTTTAATCGAACCAACCTCTATTATCAGGTATGCAAAAAGGGCAAAAATGCCATATTTGAACTTTGTCAAGAAATCAAATCTAAGTTTGCCGGCCAAACTGGCATTATTTACTGCCATTCGAAGAATTCCTGTGAACAAACATCAGAATTATTACAAAAGAACGGTATTCTATGTGCCTTTTATCACGCAGGGATGGAACCTGAGGAGAGAGTGGACGTTCAGCAGGCATGGCAATCTGATCGAATTCGCGTCATATGTGCAACGGTCGCTTTTGGAATGGGAATAGATAAGCCCGACGTGAGATTTGTCTATCATCTGACTGTGCCGAGAACACTTGAGGGATATTATCAAGAAACTGGACGTGCAGGGAGAGATGGTAATTTTTCTTACTGTACAATGTTCTACACCTTTCGTGATGTAAGGACTATCCAGACGTTAATCCAGAAGGACCAAAATCTCGATAAAGAGAACAAGGAGAAACATCTCATCAAGCTTCAACAGGTAATGCAGTATTGCGAAAACAAAACCGACTGCAGACGTAAGCTCGTTCTATCGTACTTCAACGAAGACTTCAATTCTCGTCTATGCCAAAAAAATTGTGACAATTGCCGAAACACTCAGAATGCAATAACAGAGTCGCGAGACGTAACACCCGAAGCTACAAATATCGTCAAATTGGTCCGTTCCATCCAAGATGAGAAAGTCACGCTGATACATTGCCAAGATATTTACAAAGGATCAAAAAGTGCAAAGATCATACAAGCAGGGCACGATAATCTGGAATATCACGGCAGCGGTAGAGACACGTCGAAGCCAGATCTTGAACGCATATTCTTTCACCTTGTGACCACTCAAGTTTTGCAAGAATACGCAGTAATGAATGGGCGTGGGTTCGCCTCGAATTACGTCAGAATTGGTCCCAAAGCACGACAGCTGCTCGCGGGGAAGCTCAGTATTAAAATGCAGTTTGCTATTACTAATGAGTCCTCAAAAACTGGGAGGCCGCCGTCAGCCACTTGTCAAACCAATGATAATGCGAAAGAGCCGTCAAACAAGGCAACAGACGCACCCATCGTTACTGAGCAGGGTAGTATCAATGCTTTCGCATATCGACCCCATGAGGATTCAGCGGTTTTTGACTTCAATCAGGTTGTTGCAAAGGAAAAAACGAGCCCATTTTTGAAACTTAAGGATGCAGCCATCAGAGCGGCTAACAGGCTCTCCTTTCAGAGTTATACCTCACTAATCTCTGATGGGGCGCTCAAACAGATCTCTATAACACTACCGACAACAAGCTCCGATTTTTCACGAATTCCAGGTGTTTTTCATTTTTACGAGGCCTTTAAGGCGCTAGAACCTACTATCTTAGAGATCAAAAATCTTGCTACCCGATCCGAAGACAAAGCTTCGGCAACTGGACAACATTCTCCTTGGTTTACCGATGGGGTGGAATTCCTTGATGCTGATGATCAAGAGGAAAATGAGGCAATCATAGAACAGATACGGAAATCTCAATTCGTGTCGCAGCGCTCAGCTACAGGGTTTACTCAGGCCAGGAGCTCCAAAAAACAGACCACTCAGAAAAGTCAAGGCAAATACAGGCGGGGATACAAGTCTAAATATAATGGGAAATCATGGAGTAAAAAATAAGGTCAGCATATGAAAACATGAAATCAAAACCAAGCATTATGAATTATTATTACAATGTCAAGTTATATATTTAATGAAATCCTTATCCCAGGACAGATTTACGCCTCGGACTTAATGACCTCGGTGTCCCCATCTGTCTTCGAGTTATAAAGCACGATACCATTTTCCCTCGCATGACGCTTTTCTTCACGCTTGTAAAACCATAGGACAACAAGAGTCCAAGCGGAAAGACAAAATGCGCTTACCGCAGTCCATGTGTAACCCTTCAAGAAACGAGGAGCATCGACAGTCTTCCACACCAAAACGGACATGAAGGCGGTAGTTGTCTGAGCGAGCATATTCATGGTGACCAATGTCACGCTTCTAGATTGTGCGTCACGACGACAAATGTCGTTTTGCCACGAATATAATACTGGGGCCATAGCCCAACCAAAATATTGCAACATGAAAGCGAACCATTTAGCGCCCTCTGGAACATCCCAAGCGGCTAAAATCACGTTACCAATAAAATTGAATACTTGAGTCACAACGATAGCACCCCACCTGCTATGAAATTTATCGGCAAAAATACCGGTCGAAAACAGATATATCATACCGAGAGCAGGTGTAATCATACTCAAGTGATTTAATTTGGGAATCGAATATCTTGTCGCTCCGGCCGAATTTTTTAAAGATTTCAACCAAAGAAGGTAGGCGCCTGATGTTCCGTTGTTGTTGTTCCAGCAGAATATATTCCAAATCGTCAAAATATAGATTTTCCAGTCGAGGAAGATAGACTTCCAAACTTTAATGTCTAGGAATTTGCTGGAGAAGTCCGATTTTGCCGTGTTGTTTTCCTTTAGCCTTCTGCGAGCCAATCTGATCTCGTCGTCGCTGAGGAAGATGGAGTAACAGTTGTAGGGATCACCGGGCAGCGAGTAAAAACCGATGATACCGACTGCCACAGAGACAATAGCATCGATAATGAAATTCCATCTCCACCCGGCCAATCCGTTGACGCCGTTCATAGTCGCATACACAGCCGCCTGGATACCACCGGCCGAAAGAATGCCTGCATATTGGCCAAGGTAGTAGAAAGCAGAACGACGCACCATTTCATCGTGTTTGTAGAAACACCCAAACAAATACTGGTACGCCAAATACGAGGGCGCCTCAAACGCGCCAATGAAGAACCGTATAGCCTTCAAATGAGCGACAGAGTCGACTTTCGCGGCACCGACGGTCAAAAGCGACCAAGCGATGTCCAGCGAGGGTAAAAGGTAGTTCAAGGGCACTTTATTCAAGACGAACAAAAACGGAACCTGGAAAACGATGTTTCCTATGGTGTACATGACTTGCACGTGAACAAGGTCATTGCCCTTAAAATGAAGCTCCTCACGCATACCCGACACGTACGCATTGTTCAGGTTAACGGTGTCCAGATACTTGACCCAGTAGGCGATGCAAGAATAAAAAGCAAGCAAAACGTCCAGTTTCAAAAGCAGTTTTTTCTCTTTGGTCGAAAGGTCAGGTCCAAACCACTGGTACCACTTGTTTTTTTTCGTCTTAGTGGGAGCCACACGGTACTCCTGTTCGTTGAAAAACGACCACCATTTCCGGTTTGCCTCGTCTTTGTATTCCAAGTTCGAATCTGCAAGTTCCGTCGTCGAAGCCGCGCTCCCGTCGCTGACACTCAATTTCGTCTTGTCATTCGAGCTTTCAAAATCACCGGCCCCAGACTCGTCTAACGAACCCGACTTTTCGAGCTTCTCCTCCTCATCATCCACAACTCTTCTCACTGGGAGAAACCCCCATTTCAGACGTTTCCATGGATCTATGACTAGTTCTCTAGCCAGGCCATCCATTCCTGAAACCAAATTCTTGGCTACACCACTCATCTCGGTAATGTAATGTTTTGGTAAGCAACGATCCACCAGTTCTACCAGGGCAAGTCCTCCACATTTTCCACTCTTTATATAGGCTCTACCATCACAATGCTTCACATGCAGTCATCGCTTTCGGTCCATTAAGATTACTCAACTTGGCGCACTTTACCGCCAAGCCACAGTTAACAATTTTCTTGAAATTGCGATGCCACACTCCGGATCATCTCCCTTCGGAAAAACATTTCAACCGGAAAAAACTGCATCGGAAAAAAAAGGAAGACCCTAAAGTCATTGACGATCCCATTGTTGTTGCCGGTTCTCTTCGCTAATTTTCCGCTTTAAGGACCGCTATGTGGCCGACGACCGTTGACTTCGAAGAAAGTCAGGGCCCAGATGCATTGGGTCACAGATGACTAACAGATGAATCTGATTGGGCTTGATCTATATAGGATGATAAGGCTTTATGTAACAATGCTTGGATGTGTGGGTTAGGAGCTTTAGAGAGTAGACGTCGCTAGCGACGCCTACTCATTGGCAACTTCCTCGACGCTCGGACATGTGCACATGAGGTTCATGTCGCCGTAGGTGTCGTCCAGACGGGCCACTGGGGGCCAGAATTTGTTGTAGCGCAGATATGGCAGCGGGTACACGGCCATTTCTCGGGTGTAACCTCTTTGGTTCCAGTCGGAGCTCGTAACCACGTCGTCTAACGAGTGGGGAGCGTTTTTCAGCACGGCACCTCGAGGGTCCTTGGCTATGTAAAGGTCGATCTCACGCTTGATCGAGATCATGGCGTCCACAAAGCGGTCGAGCTCTTCGCGATTTTCGGACTCCGTGGGCTCAACCATCAGCGTGCCCGGTACCGGAAACGCAAGCGTGGGCGCGTGAAAACCGTAATCCTGTAGTCTCTTGGCGACGTCGATGGCCTCGATACCGTGCGTCTTATAAGCTCTCAGGTCGACGATGAACTCGTGGCCGCAGTGACGAATGGTGGACTTTTCGTTAACAAACAGAATGTCGTAATGGCCCTTGAGTCTATTCATCATGTAATTGGCATTCAGCATCGCGATGACGGACGAGAAGGGCAACCCTTGCGAGCCCATCATCTTGATGTACGCGTAGGAAATGGGCAAAATCGAGGCGCTTCCGTAAGGCGCGCTCGAGACCGACGATATGCTCTGTTCGCTTCCAACGCCCGTGATCATATCGACCACGTCGTGGCGTGGTAGGAAAGGCGCCAAATGCGACTTGACACAGATAGGACCGACACCGGGACCGCCGCCACCGTGTGGGATGGCAAACGTCTTGTGCAAGTTCAAATGACACACGTCTGCGCCCAAATCACCTGGAGAGGTCAATCCAACTTGGGCGTTCATATTCGCTCCATCCAAATACACTTGACCACCATGCTCATGGACAATGTCCAGCGCTTCCTTGATGCTTGGACCGAACAAACCATATGTGGACGGGTACGTGATCATAATGGCGGCAAGATCATCCTTATGCTGGTCCGATCTGCGTCTCAAGTCCTCCAAGTCGAGCGACCCGTCCTCCAAACAGTTGACAGGAACCACCTTCATACCACCCATAGCTGCGGAAGCAGGATTTGTGCCGTGAGCAGAGACGGGGATTAAGCAGACGTTTCTATGGCTTTGACCGATCGAGCTCAGATAATTCTTGATCACAAGAAGACCCGTGTACTCACCTTGTGCTCCGGAATTGGGTTGCAAAGAGACTGCATCGAGTCCCGTGATGTCTGCCAAATCCGATTCTAGCGATGCAATGAGTTCCTCGTAGCCCTTCGTTTGACTTGGAGGTTGGAATGGATGGATATTGGCGAACTGGGGCCATGTTACTGGCATCATTTCTACCGTAGAGTTTAACTTCATGGTACAAGAGCCAAGAGGAATCATGGAGTTTGCTAAGGAAAGATCGCGGCTCTGTAGACGATGCAAGTATCTCAACATAGCAGTCTCACTGTGATGTTGATTGAACACCTCGTTTGTCAAGATGGCGTCTTGGCGCTGTAGTTCAGTTGGGAAGTGAGGCAAAGTAGTTGGAAGATCATCCGATGCACCAAAAAGTTGACACAAGCTCACAAGGTCCTCTTTGCTCACGGTTTCGTCCAATGACAGAGCGACCGTGTTCTCATCGACTTGGAAAAGGTTAATTGAGTATTTATCGTATGCGAACTGCAAGATTCGAGAAGAAGAAGCGCCGTCAGCTAGTTTTATTGTCAGAGTGTCGAACCAGTTCTTATTGACAATTTGGTGATTAGTCTCTTTCGAAATTTTCGAAGCCAACACGGATGTAAATCCGTAGATGCGCTGCGCAATGTCACGCAAGCCCTCTGGACCATGGTAGACACAGTAATTAGCGGCAATGTTAGCCAAAAGTGCCTGCGCAGTACAAATATTGGAAGTGGCTTTGTCCCGTTTGATGTGTTGCTCTCTGGTTTGCAAAGCGAGACGTAGCGCCGGTTTCCCCAATCGATCCTTAGAGACACCAACTATTCTTCCTGGGATTTTTCTGCTCAATTTGTCTATGACGGCAAAAAAAGCGGCATGTGGACCACCGCAACCAAAAGGTACACCGAAACGCTGAGAAGAGCCAAATACCAAGTCGGCACCAAATTCAGCGGGCGCCTTGAGTAACGTCAGCGACATCAAATCCGCAGCGACACCGAGCAAAGCTTTATTTTCGTGCAATGTCTTGGCAATAGCGATCAGAGCATCCCCAGAGATGATAGAACCGTCCGTAGCCGGGTATTGCACGATAGCCCCGAAAACTTGCTTATCGGCAAGAATCTTCACAGCGGCATCGACATCATAGGTGTCGACCTCCACGATCTCGATCGCGTAAGGAACGCTTCTCGTTTTAAGGACAGATTTAGTTTGAGGGTGTAGTCTTTTGTCGATCACAAACTTGCTTCTCTTTTTCTTGGCCTGATTGAACGCCAAAAGCATCGCTTCACCGGCCGCAGTGCCTTCGTCCAGCAGAGAAGCGTTTGCGATGGGTAAACCGGTCAAATCGGATACAACTGTTTGAAAATTGAGCAACGATTCGAGCCTCCCTTGTGAGATCTCCGGTTGGTATGGCGTATACGAAGTGTACCATTCTGGGCACTCCAAAAGATTCCTCTGGATCACGGGCGGTAAAATTGTACCGTAGTAACCTTTCCCAATAAAATTTTTGACTTGCCAATCGTTTTTGCTAGCGACGTCTTGTAGTTTCCGCAGCATTTCTTGCTCCGTGAAACCCCTATCGGGGGCATCCAGCTTCAACGGACGCTTTGTGAGCACCTGATCGGGTACCACGTTTTTCACAAAATTGTCTAAATCTTGGTATCCCATAGTCTGAAGCATGTCCTTGACATTACCGGGACTGGGCCCTAAATGTCTTCTTTGGAATGTGTCTAAGGGCGTGTAAGCACCTCCAGCGCTTTTAAATACCTGACCAAATTGTCCGGAAGACACATTTGCTTGCCGCCTCACCACAGAGTGTTTGTGGAAGCTCCTCGCGACGAGCTTATTGAATTGGACCGCTGTCTTGGATCTGAGCATCACGGAAAATGGGGATCAAAGCAATTGAGAAATTGCTGCCGGTAGTCAGCAACACTTAAACAAGCTTCGAGAATACCTTCAAGCTTGGTTGTCCTCGCTTTTATAGCCACCGGTAACGCTGTTATCAGACAGTTCATCATATCTCATCGGTTCACTCCCTTGACTCCTCCCCAAAGGAGTCTTACTGGCGCAACTCTTGGCCTTTGACTCGGTGATCTTGACTCCGAACTTGAGGATTCGATCACGTGGTTTCCATGATCAAATAGCTCGTTCAACACTGTGGAAAAGCCCGAGAGCTAGTCAGCAACGGTTAAGAGCCTATCAGTTCCTTTCACTGGTTCTCATGCTTGAGGCTGAATTTTGCAGGTTTTTTTGAAATCTGTAGAGCCTGGTCATTGTTCATACCCGGACACCTTGAAATTGACGACCCAGAGTGCAACCAAGCCAGTCTCCTTTAGGACGTAACACCAGATTGTTGATCTCGTAGACTTCGTCGTTGTAGGCCATCTGAGGCACGTCTGAGGTATGCGCTAGGTTATTAGGGTTCCATTTGGAAGACGACGTAGTCGAAGATGGAGCGGCGTGTAGCGACGAGCTGAGATCCCAGTACAACGCCTGGCAGTCGTCGCCACAGCTGAACAGAACATTGCGCTTGAATGGGTGCCATTGAATCTGGTTGACCGCGGCAGTGTGGCCCGTTAGTGTCAAAACCGGGGAACCGGGGAACCGCATGTCGAGGATTACGACGGAATTGGAGTCCTGTGCAAAAGTCGCGACCACGTTCGGATCGAAGGGCGACGGCTCGAGCCGCAGAAGCGCTTTGCTGCCGCCTGTGTGTGCCAATTCCGCTGCGGCCGCGGTAGTGCCCGAGGGCATGAGTTCATAGATAATAGTACTATGCGCGAGACTTCTTAGGTCGAAAACACGCACGCTGCCGTCACCGCCACAACTCGTGAACAGCTGCGTCGACTGCGTCAGAAATTTGACGTCGAACACCTCGCTGTCGTGCGCTATGAGCTGCGTCTTGATGGAATTGGGCGATTGCAGGTCCCACACGGTACAAGTCGTGTCAATGGACGAAGATATTAGCATATTTGTGTCAATCGCATTCCATTGGAACGAAGTTACGGGCGGTAGCTGGCCCACTGACGCCACGGTGGCTACGGCGCCCTTATTGTAACGTCGTAGCGACAAATTGACTTGTTCTCGCAATTGACAATCTGCAAAAGTCCAGAGTCTTAGCGAATCTGAACAAGTAGCAAGCTGTTGCGACCCGCCGTCGGGACACCATTGCACCCTTGAAATTGGGAAAACGACATTGGCCTCGCAGACCCGGTCCCACGTCGCCAAGTCTGCAGAATGAATTATTTGTAGCTTGTTGAACGCGTCCTCTTTGTAAGAGCCCAAAGCCACATAATCCTGTGTACTCCAGTCCAATGCAAACAGCGGGAAAGATGCTTCGTAGTTGCAAGACCTGATTCTGTTCCCGTTTTGAGAATTTTGCTGTCCCGCGTAAACCTGTCTGGGCGTGTAATACGACGAGGCGCTCTGGTTAAAATTCACGGAGGGTCTCTGGTAGCTTCCAAACGATATGGAGCTTCTTTTGCCGCCTCTGTACTGATCCATAATGGTGCCTTTATGGTGATGTTCTGAAGGCGCTTTCTTGTATATTCAAATTAAAAGAGCCTCTTGTAATGTTGGAAAAACCTCTTTGCAGCGGGAAACGGGCAAAAACTAAAGAAAAAACTCCAAAGACCGGAATTTGGATAAATCAGAGACGTAATTGAGTGGTGAAATACTAGAATGGCGTTCAAACCGATCAAATTGACCCATTTTTGGTTGATACAAGTGTTCAAACCACATAGAGCACGTGATTTGGTGATAATTTCCTTGATTATGTCACGTGATTAACACATGATCTTTGGTGATAATATGAATCTTTTGCCCATATGGAAACTCGATGCTGATGGGACCAGTAAAAAATTTTCAAAGCTTGAGTTAGACAAGTAAGGGCTTGATTTAGTGCGATTGGGGGCCTCTGAAGGGTATTGAACAGTCGATTATATTGATTGGGGGTTTTTTCGGGGGAAAAAAATGGCACGCCAGAATTTTTTGGGACTTGTTGTTTCTCAAGGGAAGATGATGAAGACAGTGAAGGTCAGAGTGGAGACAAAGGTGTTTAATAAGCGGATTAACAAAGAACTTTTTCGCAGAAAGGACTATCTGGTGCATGACGAAGGCGAGGTATCGAGGGAGGGCGATCTGGTGCGTATTGAGGCGACTCGGCCGTTGTCGAAACGCAAGTTCTTCAGTATAGCGGAGATTATCAAAAACAAAGGTCAACAGTTTGCGTTGTACGAGTCGCAGGCCATGACGCGTGTGGCGGAAGAAGAGGCCCAGAAGACACAGAAATTTTTGAGCAAGAGGCAGCAATTGAGCGCCCAGGAAAGCGTTCTGCTCATGGACATACGTAAGATACAGGAGGCACTGGCAAGCGGTCAGAGTGCAGAGGAGCTGGTAGAAATCAAGGAAAGATACGGGTTAGAGAACTTTACGGCTGGCACGCTAAGAGAGCTTTTGCAGCTGGATATCATGGCATTGGGACAGCGAGTTGAAGACGAAAGAAAATCCGTGGAGACCGTGCAAGGTCGGGTACGTGAACTTATGGGTAACGACCCAGATGCGAACGCGTTTCTACGTGAAAACGGGGTAATGGAACCGGAACAGCTCAAGAGTAATATCAAGAAAAACCTGATCCGGAAATACGTGATGCAGTCGCTGTAGTTTGGTTAGCTTGCTAAATCTCGATAGTCAAAATAATACCTGTACATATATAAATACACATCTAACTCTTGATTTTCGAGCGAGGACAAATTGATAGCTAAAAATGCAAGGAACTAAACACCCAAAGCTCTTCCCTGCCCTTGGAAACCTTCTGCGGAGTGTATTGGCAACACCGAGCCTTGTTGTGGGAAGATGCTCGTGTACCCAACGGTTCTGTCGACTTCTTGTTCTCTGTAATACTTGATACCAAAAGGGATCAAATTTATGACACGGTCCAGCTTCGTCTCTATCTTGGTAATGAGAGCGCTAGGGGGAACGAGCTTGCTTACCCAGTTTTCCTTAAATGCCATTCCGTAACCCACACACATGCCAAAGAAATGGCCCCAAAAGCTAGAACCGGGGCATATTATTTTCGTTAAAACCAGCAAAACTACAGGAGTGTAGATGGTCGGCAACGAAAACCGCGAGAAATAGGTTTGTTGAGGGTTAATCTGGGACTCTTTCAAAGCAATGTAGGCGAAAAATGAGAAACACCATCCACTGCTGCCTACAACGCTGACCTCAGGATACAAAATTCGGCCCACAACACAATACAGTAACGCGGTAAACACAGCCAGCAAATTAAGAATCACTCCAGTGTAGACAGTTCCGTGTGTTTTCTCGAAGAACGAAAGAGGTCCGAAAAGTGAGATGCTGTTCAAAGCATAGTGCAAAAAGGACAGATGAAGTAAAGGATACAACGACAATCGGTTTACTGCAATTCAAGCATTTGTGTTAGTAATAGCTTTTAATGGTGGTTCCACTGATTTTCAATAAATCACTTACATTCTAAGCTGAATAGTGCTTGAGGCATCAGACGTACATGTACGACAATGTCAACAACACGCGAATTTAACAAATAAAGGAAGCCCAAGAAAATCACAAGCCCACTGGCAAGTGCTGATGGACGTTGCCCATCTGATAAACCTAACCAATTCAAGTTCATCGTTTCTACTAGTTCTGAGGTTAGCAGGGCTTATTCACATGAAATTTTTCAATTTCTTAAGTCCGAAATTAATTAAACAATGGTGATGATGACATCTCGGAATTTAGACACGATGATATATATATCATGAACTCAATACATGCTTAAACAGATTTCACTCAGAATCTTGAGATTTCAATCAATCATGGTAAGACCTATGAAACGGTCGAAAATTATGGACTCAATGGGTTCGTCTATAGAAAATAATGCTATTGAAAAACTGTCACACGTCGCATTGTCGGAAGAACAGGTAAATTTGAAGAACGATGCATTGAAATTTGTCGAGGATCGTCTTGAAAACTACGATGGGAAACCTTCTATGTTTGTTATCCAGGGAGATGCCGGTACAGGTAAATCTGTGATTCTCAATGTGTTGTTCAACGAGATACAGCGTAGAGCAAAGTCTAATGACTGCATGAATGACGTTTTGACAGACACTGATAACTTCCTGGTGGTTAATCATCCGGAAATGTTAAAACTTTACCATCGAATTTCGAAACCGTTCCCATACATTTCGAAAAGTGCACTCGAGAGACCGACCAGTTTGATCAATCGGCTCGAAAAGTCCAAATTGAAAGCCGACGTTGTGATTGTCGATGAAGCACATCTCTTGGCGACTTCGAAGGACGCTTTCAAGCGGTTTTACGGCGAAAATCATTTGCAAGAGCTTATGAAATTGGCCAAGGTACTTCTGGTGGTGTACGACGACAAACAATCACTGCGAATGGGTTCCTACTGGGATGAAAACACTAGCGATGGTTCGACGCTTTCCGGATTTTTCGAGATTTTACCCACCGAGAACAAGCAATGGCGGAATTTGCAACAGCAGTTTCGAGTTGTGGCAGAAAATGACACGTTGGAGTGGATAGAGGCGCTCAGCACTGAGGGAAGAATCTTAGACTTCCCTAAATCCGTTAGGTCTGGGAAATCGAGCTTTGATTTTCGAATTTGGGACGACTGTAGTGAAATGTATTCGGCTCTTCGGGAGCTGAACGGCAAAATTGGACAATGTAGAATGCTCGCGACCTATGATTTCCCGTACCGGCTAGATGGTAAGGATTATTTCGTGACTTGCGGTGACAATTTCAAAGTGAGATGGGATCGGTACGCTCCAAGAGCGGTTCTCCCTTGGAGCGAGAGGCCAGACACTTTTGAAGAAGTAGGAAGTGTTTACACCATTCAAGGGTTCGATTTGAACTACGCTGGTGTAATTTTGGGTCGTTGCGTAGATTACGACTCTGAAACGGACAGCATCAAGCTCATTCCAAGTCTTTACGACGACCACGCAGGCTTTACAAAGAAGAAAAATATCAACGAGGTGAATGACGTCAAGGAGAAGATTATAATGAACAGCATAAACGTTTTGTTGACTCGTGGTGTTAAGGGTCTTTACATTTATGCTTACAATCCTAACCTGCGGAGACGCTTAAGAGAGTGTGTGGAAAAATCATTATGACTACTATTTTTATGAGTCCTTTATAGACACCAGCGTTATCGTTTGGCATTGCAATGGACACAGTTCACTTCCAAGTGAAACATCTATAGGAAAACATTAATTATTGTTGAATTTCTGCCATTTAATGTTTATAGTCATCCAAGAATGGCATAGTCATGGCCCTCTATCACGTAAATCCTATTGAGTTTTCAATTTCTTGACATCCTGCGCAGATTTCCTTTTCAAAGCTGCTTCGGTTACAATTCCACCAAACACCGTTGCTACGCCAACCCACTGCAGTCTACTAACCTGATGCCGATAGATGACTATGCTTAAGATCATGGAGAACATTTTCCGCGTAACTGTCACAGTTACGAGCACAAGAGAGCCATAATTTTCCAAAGTAAAAAAAATGAAGACTTGTCCAAGCGCTCCGCATATAGCATATGTCGCTAAGTAGTATATGATTACCGAATCTTTTGAAATCATATTGACAGCATTTTGGAATTGGTCTGGGCTCAAAAAGACTAAGCATAAAACGTTCCATAGAACAATGCAAATATTGAGACCCACCATGAGATGTGCACCCGTAATGCTTTTTTTCGCCTGACTTATCCCCGCACTTCGATTGCGTTTTAGCATTCTGTCTTGACTTGCGTTCGTGTACCCGTCGAGCAGCAAACTTGCCAATAGAAGAATGACACCTCCGGAGAGTGGGGAGCCTGGCACTGTTTGCTTGGATTTGCAGGAATCACCACCCATATTGAAAATGAGCACACCACATGTCACGATAAGAGCAAGAACGGTCTTAGTCGTGCCCACATTTGTACGATACACCAACAGGTGCACTACAAGAACCGGGACCAACTTACAGCTCTTGGCGAGCATGTACGTCAGAAAATCGACATGCTTGAGTGAATAACTGGCAAGCGGGGTCGAAATGCTTTGGCTTAACGAAATAGACAGCAGTTCATGCCCATGGTCTCGCATAAACTGCCTGGTCCGATATGTGGGGTGAGATCGCTTCAAATATACCATACCCACAATGATCGCAATCAGACCCTGTACAAGCGCCACAACGCTGGGAAACTCAAATCGACGACCAGAATTCGGCCATTGTCTTGTTGTAAGAGGCTCGTGAACCAAACTCCAGGTTAGAAACGCGATATATATACCAGCTACCGAAATGGCGAGTCTTACTGGTAAACCCATCAAACCTTACCTCAAAAAAAGCCTCTTGAAAAGTTGAAGGCCCAAAAAAATTATCTAAGCCAAAGAAATAAAAATCCAGACGCTCATTCAAAGCATCAATAGCCACACAAATGAGTGTTAATTTTTGGCTCATCTCGAGTTAACATATTGAACGATATTTGACAGTATTCTCGAGCTCGGTCATTGATTCGCCATATCGTGAACTACGGAAGTGAGTATCTTTCGAGTAATACATGAAAAATTTGCTAATTCAACCACCTCAAGAAATCCAGACAAAACGGTTTTGGTGGCAGAGAACCAGGGCACTTTGCGGGCCAATTGAGTGTATTTAATCATCAGAATGGAGTATTATTCGCCTTTGGGCGCTACCTATGGGCTAAGAGCGGATCAATTCCTCGAAACTTCTGCAGACTTTGACAAATATCACGCGAAATTGAATCGTAAACTCCAAAATCTCAGAAGACGTTGTAACTTGACCACCAGGGACACAAAGAGATATTCTAGCAAGGAAAAGCTGTCTAAATTTACTTCAGACGAGTATGATACCAAAAACAAGCTTCTAGGAACGATTTTGCTGTTGCATTGTGAGAGAGACTTGGCATTGGTGGAATGCTTGAGATTGAGAGCTCGTCAAAGAGGAGCTTTGAAGCGTAATGAACGCAAAGTTATTGGAGCCCGGCTTAAGAAAATATGTAACACGTCCGCCAAATTGTTGGAGGTGACCCAAAACGAAACCGCTTGGGAGACTAGAACCGAATATTTGATCATCGACAAGTTGTGTCAAGTCCAACTACTAGCGGATCAGACTCTGAGTCGTCTTTCTTCAGAGCCTGAGAAGTCCATGAAAATTGTCCAGGGTCTCACTCTGGTTTTTGCGGCGTTGTGGCATTTGCAGGCGGAGCAAAAACTGGATTCCAAATTGGTGGATGCTGTTATCGCTCAATTCGAGTACTTATTGAAGCAGCATGCTTCGGCGAACCTCTACACACACCGTGAACTCAGAGCTTTTGTGAACAGTAATTTGCAACACTGCATGAAAGATCCGCTGGCGCAAATCATTGCAGAGCACGGCTACAAGATTTCAGACACCAATGCACCGGCGTATGGTGAGGAAAAAAAATTGAAAAGCATCCAGTGGAGAACTTTCACAGCAGAATTGCGTAATCCTCGTGTGGCTGAAGTGGTCGCGGAAGCCCAGGAACAATTTCCAAGAGATTTGTCTGAATTCAGTGATAAAATAGCCAAATGGCAGACCGCTCTGGATTATCAACAGTCTCTGTTGCAAATCGAGGGCGAGTCCGACTATGCTGCTGCCGATGAAGATGACCAAATCGTGCTGTCATTTATCAGATACAGTCTTCTTTTCACGCAAGTTGAGCGTGATGACGTACTTTTCTGCAAGCTTTGGAACCAGTGGTGTACGGCCAAAAACTCGCTAAGTGTGAGACTCACCAAATACAGAGAAATTGAGCGTTTGGTAAGCAATGTGTGCACTTATTTGCAAGATATCATGGATTTGCCTGGTGTTTACTCCGATGACGAATTGATGCACTCTTTGAACCTTGCGACCCTGTACTATAAGCTTCACTTAGCTGCAGGATGTCTTGCGCCTCTTTTCCAATCGCATCAGAGGTACTCGGAGTCCCTGGCGCTCTACGTAGATTCAGCACGAAAGCTAGAGGACGCGACCGGAAAGGGCATGTTGCAAGAAGGTCTACCGGGAGACATTATCACCAATGACAAACTGCTTTTGTTGCAAGAGTTGATCACCAGTGGCTGGAAAGGTGTGCTCGCTCTAGCCGAATACGAGAAAAGCATAGCAACAGATTCAAACAACAAAAACTGTCGCTGTTTAGTCGAGAAACTGGGCAAGAGTATAGGTCCAAAGGATGCCAACACAACCAAACTGTTCCCCCTGAACCCTGTTGTGCGTCCCGTAGGCGTAAAGCCCACACTTTTCGACCTCGCGTTCAATTATATTACTTACGAAGAGAACGAACAGGAGCCTCTTCATGAGTCCGAGTTCACATCACAAAACGCAGAAGCCGTAACGGATGTAAACACTCCATCAAAGAAGCGTGGCCTTTTTGGATTATTTGGTCGTTGAAGATGTTTAATTGACGAAAATCACTATCGCAACGTTACCCACTTTAACCAAAAGAGGTAACTGTTTAGCCAAAGCAAGTACACTAATGAACCGAGACCGCTTTTCTCATCGCTGGAAAGCGATTTTCACTTTATTTCTAATTCTCCCTTTCACTAATAAATTGGAAGGAAGCCTAATCTATCCAGCGGAAATAGGGATTAAACGAAGATTAAATTTCGCCACCTCCTCAACTATATAAATTCAATTGATGAAAGTTGATGACAACAGAAATCGCTAACGGCCATCAAACTAGTTATGATTTTTTCTGCTTTGCAGTAATCCAGATATGAGCTCGATAGAGAGAACATGAAAATCAAGAACTTGACTAAGTCAATTAAGTCAAGATATTGAGTAAAAGTTCCAATGGACAGTGAACGTCGGTGTTGGATATGCTTGGGTTCTGGGAAAGAACCACCGCCGTTGGGAACATCACGGGATGCTGAAGATTGGGTAAAACCGTGTAGTTGTTCGTTAGAAGCGCATAGGAAATGTCTGTTGGAATGGGTATCTTGTAACAATTTGGAAAAAGAAGCTTCGATCCGAGAGAATTTGGGACTCCGGTCTAACGAAATTGGGTTCCATTCTGTTAATTTCACAGACAATTATTCAGTATTTGAAAGCGGTCGCGGTGCTTTTAGACCGTTTTTCAATTACCTTGACCCTACGAATTTGAATGGTCAAGCGTTCATGGACAGTGAAACCGATTTTGACACCAGTAGCATAAGCAGAGCGTTTGCTGCTGATGTAGATAGTGAAACGCTTTCAAGAGTCACGGAAGCCATGTCACTGGGTGCTAGACAGCGCCATAGACGTGGAACGACGCTATCAAAGAAATTCGTCATTAACACAGTGTGTCCTCAATGTAACACGCCCATTCTACTAAGAACGTCAAGAGAGTTCAGCCTTTTGGCCACTTCGGCCGTTTGCAAGACTCTTGAATACTCCGTACGAAATTTGACGTTAGTCACGGTTGTTGGAACTGTGGGAAGCTCGCTTTTGATTAGTGCAGTAGGGGTTTTAATGTCAGCTGGTCTGCGCATTATGACTGCATTGGTTCCCGAAAGCACTTTGGTTAAGCTTCTTGGTCTACGACGATCCACTTTACTAGAATCTTTCAGCGATAACAACATTGGATTTTCTCAAATTGCCATTTTGGCAATGACACCTCTTTATTTAATGGGGTTCCGGTATCAAAGCGCATTGTTGTCGTGGCTTAATTGGATCTACCCTCTGTGCTTTTTACGCTCCAACGAGAAATTGCAAAGCAATGCCAAAAGATACCTTTTGTATCAATATCCTCTCGCTATACTACACGAGGTGGCTTTCGTATTTGTGCTGAACCCGCTTTATTTCAAATGGGTCCACGAAGTAAAGCCGTACTTTATCAGTGATCGCATGACAGTTGCTCAAATTAAGCTTTATGAAGAAGAACAAAGGTATTTGGAAGAGTTGCAGAGTGAGGGTTCCGATCAAACCCGCCGGCCACGACGGAGGTCGGTTTTACAATTCATCAAAAAGAAAGCGGCCGTTTTAAAGATATACTGTGGAAGACTCATACTTTCAATGGGATTGGATTATTCAGAAGCAATTATACCAGCTTCCATCTGGGAAAAAATTGGCACCACAATTCTCTGGCCTTATGCGGGCAAAATCTTAGGCGAACTTATGATGAAATTACGTTTCTACAGACGGCTTGTTGGTGAACATTCGTCAACCTCCGATGACGGCATCTATCTCAGTAATCTGATCGGTTGTTGCCTAGCAGTGATCCTGAGGGATGCTTTCAACCTTTTTCTCACTTGGAGACGAGTGAAGCAGTTAAGCAGTCTGGAAGTTTTAGAATATATGTCACCAGAATGGGATACAGTGATGAATACCAAAACTGGTCAGATCTTAGAAGATCTAACGTTATTAAATGAGGACGAGGATTCAAAGGTCATTTTACAGGAGCATGCCAGGAGATTACTGTCGAAGAAGAACCATGATCAATGGCTTAAGATCACTCAGGGAATTCCGAATGTTAGAGGGAAGGTGAATTTTTTGAGGTATTTAGTGGTGAAGCAAAATGTTTACAGATCAGCCCAAAAGAAATAGCTTGGCGTTCGGATTTCATGAAACAGATCTTAGTACGTCTTTAGAGAGCTAATTTAAATTTTGGCTTAACTGTGAACTCCAGTCAGAATCGAGTAATTTAGATGCTAGTGACACCTCAACCGAAAGTCAGATAGAATTCGATAAGTACGATCAATTTAAACTCTAGGTAAAGTAACATTGAATATTTCACTCATCTACTTGCGTTTAAACGTTTAAAAAAAGTTTCCGTCAAGAGCCCCAGGAACTTGCTGGCATCTAGAGTGATTTTTTTGGCAATGAGGTTGACATGAGATTGCTTTCCATCAGTTGCAAGATCCAGTAACTTTGTAAGGGCTATAGTATCCATCTTCGTGATACTTAACTTATTTCCAGATTTCCTTTGATCAGTCATTTCGACGCTGAAGGTTTCCCCGTCCGATGTGGAAATTTTAAACTGGATGTCTGGGAATTTTGGACCGCTTGATCCAAAAAAGGCTACAGCCGCCTTACCAAGCTTTTCATCATCAATTTTAAGTAAAGCGCCATGTTCATAAAGCTGGCGCGCAGTGTACTGAAACGAAAGTCCACTTGAAGATTTTGAAGATTTGGTTTGCACTTTTTTATATGCACTTTTCAATTTGTTGCCAAAACCATGCTTTCGTGGTGCCTCAAAATTGCTTCCCCTTTGAGCATTTTGGATGGCTTGCCTGATTGATCCTTCTAGAGCCTTTGAGGTTTTTTGAAGCTTTGAACAACTAATCCCGATTTCTTCTAATGTTTTGTTCGCTATTTGGACCTCGACCGTCACATTATTTTTAACAAAATCTCTCGATTTGATAGTATTGGCAATGTCATTGAGAACCCCTTGAAGTGAATCGTTGGCCGGCATATCGTTCATCCTTTTGAATTCACAAGTTCTTTCAAGAACATGCTCTTTGAGAGCAAAATAAGATAGCTCTTTGAGCTCTTTCATCAGCGGATCGCGCTTAATAGCGGGAGACGCCTTTAATAGTTTCTGGAAGACTGGTTCATCCTTTTCTAAAACACTTCCAGTCAATAAGTCATACAGGTTTGTGTCAACGTCTTCGACTTGCATCATGTAAGTAAGTCCCCGCTTTATTTCATTGTAGATTGAGCATAATCTTTGGTCACTTGAAGATAGGGCTAACGCAGTTGAATCGAGATTAAGAAGTAATAAGTTTTGGTGATATGCCTGCATTGCGCGTAACTCACCATTATCTCTTATTCCTTTTAGCAGGGCATGAAGGGGGTCATCATGAGGAAAGCTAGCCGCATTCCTCTCCAACATTGTCGTAATATCTAGGATGTATTGCCTGGATATACTCAATGTAGGTCTCTTGTCCTGATACATGTCGTAATATAGGAGCTTATCACGATTGCTCTCGAAAACAGGCGATGTTAACATGCTTCTGTGAATCATTACGATGTCTGGTCGTATCTGCTCGGAGTATTGATTTAGAGGAGATAAATACCCTTCGAAGATTTGGAAGGAGAAAACCCTTTTTACAACGAAGGCCAGCGTTGACAGTTTTTTCTCCCCATCTGGCGAGTTGAGCTTTAAACCAAATTTAGCAGTATCTTTCAAACTGCGAGCCACAAATGTATCAATGAGAATGTGCGATATTGCCAAAAGTGCATCTTCTTCGGAGGAGCTGCGGTCTGCCACGCAATGGTAGGCCTTTGTGCATAAGTACTTGAGATCATCAGGTGGTTTTGAAATTAGCCTTTCGATGCCCTCCTTGATGAGTTCTAGGGATGCCCAGATATCCATCAGGTTTTTGATGAAAATTTCTTTGACCTCCGGAATTCCGATTGCCTCGCTAGATGATATGCTGAGATGTTCAGAGCTCATTTCCTTATAAATCTCAGAGGGAATGAATTCGAAAGAAACGTGTGGGTTATCGAGATATTCTAAGGCGGGTTGAATGATGCCGAGAAGTAAGTCAGGAATTTGATGCGAAGCATAGAACCCGAGTAACTCTGAGTAGCAATGTGTCGTCGGTTCACTATCTCCTATGACGGCTGTCACCTCAGCAACTTTCTCAATTTCTGAATCCATGATATCCGCCACGAGCTTGACGAAGAAGACTTGTTCCCGCCTGTTCATTCGACCATTAACCCAGCTGAAGGATTTCGAAACATATTTCATTGAGAAAGATCTGTCAATTTGGAATAGTAATTTCCAGTAAAATGAATCGGCTTGCAGTAGGTAGAAAATTTTTCCATAGAAGGGAAAAGTAGATTCGACGTTCGCCAGCATGATATCGAAATCTGGTCCAGTTGAAGTTGTATTCACTAATATTCTGTTTTGAGCTAAGATTAACCGCTTAGCATTTAGCCGCTGTAAATGAGCTTCAAGTTTCCCTTTTTCTTTATTCTTGAGATCTATCATGGACTTGAGCTCTTCTAAGTCACTTTGGCTCTCATGCGAGGTATAGATTTGGTTCAAGAGGTGAGCAAACCTTTTGACTGACCATAAACTGGGGTTGCCGGAGGACATGAATTCCAAGTACGCCCACCTGAGCCGACAGGCCCTAATTTTGCTTTGAAGTTTGATGATTGACTTCGTATGTTGAACGTAGTACAAGTTCATTTTTCGTAGACGTGCTCTCACGAGAGCCCCTCTGATTGTAGATATTATTTCGTTGTGGGAATGGTATTCCACGAATCCATCAATCAGCTCTAACGCGTATCGAGCTAAAACTCCCTTTATGTTCGCTTGAAGATAAGAAATAGGATCTTCCTTGGCTTTTACAGACCTGGTAACTTGACTAATACGCAACCGCTCCTGGCGAGCCTTGAGGACGCAAACGAATAATTGTAAATTCGTGAACTCACGCCCTAAACCAGATTTGATCGTAGCCAAATGACGCCTCTTCGAAAAGCCCTTTATAAGCGCTTGGAATTGGACGAGAACAGAAAATTCTGCGTGAAGCTCGAGCATTGATGTGTTTTTGCTCTTGCGTAACTCTATTCCTCTTACAAAGCTTTGAAACTTGACCACGCCGTGCCTATCTTCTGACCGAGGATTTAGCTTTGCCGCTAATTTTAGTCTCATAGCCTTTCCCTTCAAGATACTTTGAAAATATGCTAGTGGTTGTCTGGTAAAACCTATACCTTCCGATAACCTGGCATATTTCTTTCTTCTGGCAGCACAACAGCATCTATTCTGAAATCTTAAAAGAGCGCTCTCGAATTTAACGAGATTAAATCGGATCTCATAAAATTTGTCTCTTTGGCATTTTCCCCTCATGATTGCCTGAAAATTCATGATATTTGTACAAACATCCTCTTGCGTCGAAATTTTGATTCGGCCCCCGAAAGATTTTCTCGTTAACATCCCTCTGGCGCTTGCTTGTATGCGCTGCACAGTTTCACTCACTATTTCAAACTTTCTTTTCCTCATTAAGAGGTTGAAGCGCAGATTAACACCCCTGCAAATGGCTTGGATACAGTTGATCATATCTAAAAACTCTAGCTCATTCATTCTCTTTTGGCGTGTTGGTGAATAGAATGGTTTAGAATATGTTGCTGTGTCATAAAAGTCAATGGCCGATCCTTTAGAAGCCCAATTGCCGGTATCATATGATAAATGCCGGGAAATTGTAGGGGAATAATAAAGCAAAGACTTTTCAGGACTGAACGACCCACTATAAGTCAAACTAGGTGCGGTATCCTGCAAATTCCGGGAAAACGCATTTTCGGACGAAGCCTGAAGTTGTCCAAGATGGCCCTCTTTAGGAAGTTGGAAATCAAGCTGCTTCTCTCTATGCGGAGTAGGCGTTGTTGGCGTTACCGGCAAATCGACTCCATCAACCGAGGCAGGGTCATCACTAATACGTTTAACCTCCTTGTTAACCCGGGGGCTTCTCTGAGGTGATTTATCGAAAGAAGCAGGAGATGAAAAATCCGTTATTAAGCCCTTTGATCCGTTCCTGTTTGGGGAAACATTAATCACTGAATTTGTCGCCTTGAAAGATCTAAAATTGTGAATAGTGGGATATCTGCGTTGGCAAGCTTTCAACTCATCCTGACCGAAAGTGATTCTACCAGATAGATTTTTAATTTCAGGAGCCTGCCCGGGCCATTTTTTGCTTATAATGTTGGCCAACGCATGGATAGTTTCAAAAACCTTGGGGATATCCTTCCTGTCATAGAGATCGGTGAGTTCGAAGCGAAATAGCTCGGGTACTCCGGCAGATTCAACAAGTGTAAAGAATGCATTGATATTTTGCGTGTGCGTGTAGTTCAATGTTTTGCTGGGCCCCACGATCTTTTTTACAAGACTCGGGTTGATAGCCTGTGTAAGTTTGGCAAGAAAAACTCCATCTCTCATGACTGCGCCGCTCGCCAAGTCTGCCACGGAGGCAGTCTCCTCTTTAATGATGCATTCAATCCAATCCTTCGCCTCAGCTACGCGACACATGAATTCATAGTATTTGGCATCGCGGCTTGATAAGCTTTTCACGTCGAAGACATGGCCAGAATTTGAGGCCGAAATCGAAGAAATCTGGTCATTTGAGTACTCAGAGGGGCCAATTGAGGTCTTTTGAGGTGATAGCGCCAAAAATTCCAGTTTTGAGGCTTTCTGCGACTTCCTAGAGGTGCTTTCTCTTAGAGCATTCTCGTCGAATAATACATCATTATCATCCAAACGAGAAAACTGCTTAATTTCCCTACTTTGGGGTGTTTTGTTTATCCGCGAAGGTGATACTGGCTTAAGGACGCTGCGCCCATCATCTTTTAACGTCGTAATGTACCTATCGAGAAAAGCGTTTCTCGCTCGTGAGGGAGACTCCACGATCGAAGCCATTTGCCCTTTGAAGCTTGTACGCTCGATTTCGCAATCTATGACACAATCCAAAGCTGGACCTCAACTTGAACTAAAATAAGGAAGGGTCAATTAAGTTAGCCATGATGTACCCATTCTTTCTCGCATCATAAGCCTGCCTAATTGAGAAAAACGAAAATACGATTGAAGCCCATCGCATCAACATCGAAATGTCATCTTTCACGAAATGTGTACCTTGTCAAATCTCGAATTCATCAAACTCAAATGCCATTCCCATCCCACCTCCTGGATTCGTTGAACGAGAGCCCAGCCGTTCGAAGTCGTAGATATCTAGATAGTCTTTCGTGCTGCTGTGAATTGTGCATTTTTCGCACTTCTCCAGTATGATATCTTGTCGATGGGACCCTTTTTTAGTCACATAGAGCTGACAGTTACTCAGGTTGTAGAAACGTATTTGGACTTGGGTTTCAGCTGTTAGAACTATCTTGAACAAAGTATAGTTACAGTTTCTAGCAGCGATGCTGCCCTTAAGAAAAGGCAGTCCGTTAAGGTCAACGCAACAACCAGTGAACGTATCAAAACTCAAGGCACCAGTATTTGTTCTCTGAATGGTGCTATCTTGCGCATTGTAAGATATTCTGCATTTGGTCAAATTTACAAAACTCTGTACTCCACACTCGACCGTTAGATCTTTGCCAACTAAAGTTTGGACCGCATCATGATTGACATCTAGATTGATGCTTTTAAAAGCCGTCTTCTCCGAGAAGGTCTTAACCAAAGGTTTCTTCTTGAACTGGAATGTTCTAATCGATCTGTTGTTCTGTTCCAATTTTGATCTTACGAGCTTCGATGCCCGATCAACTTTCGAATAAGCCTGTCTCTTCTCAAAAGCACTTAAAACCGGCTCTAAGTCTTTCAACTTGGACGAAAGAGTATTCACCTTTGACTCGGCTACCCTCAGGTCTTTGCACACAGTATCAACATCTATTTCTAAGCGGTAAAGTCCGTTAGTAACACTGTGTCATCGCATTTATGTTACCACCACTCATCGTTGTAGCAAAATAAATCAACCTACCATCAAGTTCCCGAAGGAGATCACGAACTTTTTGCTGCACACAATCACTATTGAGATCTTTCATACTACACAAATTCCTTTTACGAGGGAAGCAGTTAGTTTGTCACACTTTCGTAGGCTCAGATAATTATTATCATAGAATCCTTTCATCTGCACGAATGATAATTACAGCTTGCAATGAATGAATGTTTCGAAAATAAACGCGAAAATATCTGGATATTAGGTATATTTTATACAGGGATTGAAGTTTAACATGACAAATGACCCTTCCGAGGTTGTGATATGAGCAACGTTGGCGATAATATACTATGTTTTTTGTTTCTTATGGTTCATGAAAAAACTTAGTCAACTTCCTCCATCTCGGTCTCAGCTGGAACCTCTTCCACCGAAGCCTCAGTGGCGGTTTCCTTAGTTTCAGCTTCTGGTTCGTCTTCCTCGATGTTTAGGCCCAAAGAAATCAACCTGTTGATTCTGGAGGCAAAGGAGGCAGGCTCTTCCAAAGTGAAACCGGAGGTCAATAGAGCAGTCTCGTACAACAAGTTGGTCAAGTCCTTGACGGTTCTGTCTTGAGCACCGTTCTCGTCAACTCTGGTCTTTAGCTCCTTGATGATCTTGGATCTTGGAGAGATTTCAAAGATCTTCTTGGACGACATGTACGAGGACATAGAGGAGTCTCTCAAGGCTTGGGCTTTCATGATTCTTTCCATGTTAGCAGACCATCCAAATTGACCAGTTCTGATAGCAGCTGGGGCGTCAACCAACTTGTAAGAAACAACAACTTTCTCGACTTGCTCACCTAAGACTTCCTTTAGGGCCTTGGTTAAAGGCTCGAATTGCTTGATTTCCTCTTCTCTTTGAGCCTTCTCTTCATCGCTTTCTTCGAGCTCGAAGTCCTTCGTGATGTCGACCAGGGTCTTACCCTCGAATTCCTTCAATTGAGTGAAGGCGTATTCGTCAATTGGATCAACCAAGAACAAAACTTCAAAGTTCTTGGCCTTCAAAGCATCCAAAAATGGAGAGTTCTCAACAGCCTTTAGAGATTCACCAGTGATGAAGTAAATGTTCTTTTGGTGCTCAGGCATTCTGGTAACGTAGTCGGATAGAGAAGTTAGCTCATCGACAGACTTGGTAGAGTTGTAACGTAGCAACTTGGCCAAAGCAGATCTATTCTGAGTGTCCTCGTGGATACCTAACTTGATGTTCTTAGCAAAAGCAGAATAGAACTTTTCAAATTGTTCAGAGTCTTCAGCAATCTCGTTGAAAGTTTCAATCAACTTCTTAACGATGTTCTTTCTAATGACCTTCATGATCTTGTTTTGCTGCAACATTTCTCTAGACAAGTTCAATGGTAGATCCTCAGAGTCGACAACACCTCTGACGAAGCCTAGCCATTCTGGGATCAATTCTTCCGCTTCATCAGTGATGAAAACACGACGGACGTAAAGTTTGATGTTGGTCTTCTTCTTCTTAGATTCGAACAAGTCGAATGGAGCTCTCTTTGGAATGAATAGAATAGCTCTGAACTCTAGTTGACCTTCAACAGAGAAGTGCTTGACAGCCAATGGGTCCTCCCAGTCGTTAGAGATAGACTTGTAGAAAGCGTTGTATTCTTCTTGAGTAACGTCAGATGGGTTTCTGGTCCACAAAGGCTTGGTTTTGTTGAGTTCTTCCAACTCTTTAACGGTTTCCTTGACCTTCTTGGTTTCTGTCTTCTTTTCAGCATCCTCATCTTCGTCAACCTCTTCCAATTTCGGCTTCTTGTCGTCTTCTTCAGATTTTTCCTCGTCCTTCTTCTCCTCCTCTGGGACTGGAACATCCTTTTCGATTTCCTTGGTGACAAGCAATTGAATTGGGTAGGCGACAAACTCGGAGTGTCTCTTAACAACCTCCTTGATTCTCTTTTCCTCCAAGTATTCCAATTGGTCCTCCTTCAAGAAAAGTCTCAAGACGGTACCTCTACCGATCTTCTCGTTGTGGTTGTCCAAAGTGACAGTGAAAGAGCCACCAGCGTTGGATTCCCAGATGTATTGTTCGTCGTCGTTGTGTTTTGAGATGACTTGCACTCTGTCGGCGACCAAAAACAAAGAGTAGAAACCGACACCGAATTGACCAATCATAGAAACATCGGCACCGGCGGATAGAGCCTCCATAAACGCCTTAGTACCAGACTTGGCGATCGTACCTAAGTTGTTGATCAACTCGGCCTTGGTCATACCAATACCGGAGTCTCTGATCTCTAAAACTTTTTCATCTGGTCTTGGAGTGATTCTGATGAAAAGTTCAGGCTCGGATTCCAATTGCTTTGGGTCAGAAAGCGCTTGGTATCTGATCTTGTCCAACGCATCCGAGGCGTTCGAGATAAGTTCTCTTAGAAAGATCTCCTTGTTTGAGTACACAGTGTTGATGATCAAACTCATCAACTGAGTGATCTCAGCTTGAAATTCGTAAGTCTCTTGGTTAGACATCTTTGTGGGGGGTGAATCTCGTAGTCCTAAAGTTCGACAGTGGCACGAATTGAAACAAATACCCTTTGCCTAATGGCCCGGTACCAGGGCTCTTATATACCCATAATCTGGGGTCTCAACTGCCAGGTCAAAGAAAATTCTAGAATGATCTATATGTTACTACGTACGAAATACTTACGAAATACCCAATAACCTCGTTTTATGATTGAGTTTCTAGAAAACTCCAGATCACTGCTTCGATGCATCTCGAGCCAATGAAGACTAATTTTGTTGATTTTGTTGATCTTGGTGATCGCACCGGTTTATAATCGAGGTGATACTTGGAGTAAAGCTGAACCGGAATAATTTCTTACCCCATTCAATTGCACGCCCTTGCTATCAGTTCTATCGATATTCTTGACGATAGAGCTGATGTGTTTGCCTTCTTCACAGTCGTAGCTGGTTAACAATGCTCATGTCTTTCGAAGACACCGTAAATGTTCTAGAAACTTCGGCAACGCGCTCCGCTTCTAGCAACTTAATTACTGAAGCTGCATCTTCGCACACTAAATAGTCGTTGTCCTGCTGTGCGACATTTTTCAGCAATGTCAGTAAAGTAGTTACGTCGTAGGGTCGGGCTAGGATTGAAAGGTCAGAGCTCACAACTAGGTCGTGAATGAGATGCACGGCAGAACGCCGCATGATCTCAGAAGCCTGTGTTTTGGTTTGATTGGCCTTCTCGAGGCGCAAGATGCCGAAGCAACAGCCCAGCATGTCGTTAATATGACGCCGAACAGCCAGGACGTTATTTCTCACGCACGCGCCCAGCAGCGACATCGCTGACATCCGCAGTCTGTCATCTGTTTGTCCGTGCTGTCGCACTTTTTCTAGACATGCCGAAACCAACTGGTGGCCAAATTGTCCGCCAAACAATTCGCCTAAAGTAGTGACGCGGTGCGTCAGCACCTCGCCAACTTTCAAAATGTCCTCCAAAGATGCCTCTCCTGAACAGTTACGGTAAAAGGTTGTCAGATACGATTCAGAAATTTCGGGACACATTTCGCACAGTAACGTCAAGCCCTTGATCGCATTTAGGTAAATGAACGGATCAGGGTCTTGCAATTGGCGCATATGGAGATCCAGCACGCTTTTAGCGTCAAGAAGGCCCGATTTTTTGTAAATCAGACTGCGCAGCAGATAGAGACCTTGCGCCCTCACGGGAGCAATCGAGTCATTGAGGTAGCTGTTAGCCTTTTGCAAAAGTTCGGTGTCTGCATCGAACCTGTCTAAGTCCTCGAAAGGGATGCTGTTACCGGTGCTATCCTGCAATAAAGAATTAATTTGGTCCATCAAGTGCTGCGTGTGTGATCTATCTTCCATCTGCGAAAGCTTCTGGCTGATAGATTTCAACTGTCCTTGACAACGCAACAATTCCATTTTAGGTGTGGAATGCAAAACAGCGCCTAGAAGTTCGAAAAGAGTTACAGAGGCACTAGGAACGTTTCTATGAAACACCCTGCTGCTCTCGTCATCGGAGGCGACGTAACCATCCTCGTCATCAGAATTTTCTTCATCATCAGAATCTTCCCCAGGAGATGAGAAAGTGCTGACTTCTTCAGGTTTAAGGTCTAGGAGCTCATCGATGAGAGCGAGAAGATCTTTTGGGTCTTTCAAAATGTCTGCCTTGAAAACTTCGTTCATTTTCTCAAGAATCTTGAGGTCTATCAGTGCTGTCAGATTGCTCTGAATGTCATCTTCATCGGTGTGACTCTGTCTCGCAAGCTGATTTCCTCTGACCCATCGTTCTGTGGTGCATAAGAAGACCTTTTTTGTAAGCCGGTGGTCGTTAAACAGCCTTGTTAGTTGCATGAACATTTCAATGCCTAAATCAATGTCAGAAAACATTTCTTGTAATTTCATTATTCTATCATCCTTGGTAAGCGGTTTCAGATTTGTGACTTCCTTGTTCTTGGAATACATATAGGGCAACTGTGTTTCGAAATCAATGGCGTAGCCCCACTCGTCGTGCTCAAATGCCACCAAATGATCCATGATGCAATTGAGTGCACGATTTTCTTCTGAGACAAGAGCGTACGATTTTATAAGGCTTAATATAACCATATAATATGGTTTAGCTTCCGTGCCATTGGATTGCGGTCCAGGCTGCAGTCGTTGATGTTTCCGTAGAAACAAAGCATACCCCCATAAGGCTTGGAAGAATGAGCCATGAGTAGGTGATATAATTTCGGACAGCAAATCAAAAGATGTGTTTTTGGATAACGAAATTAAAACATTGATCGTATCATTGAGCTCCTTGGAGGAAAAGGCCTTGTTCCTAGTGTTGTACAGTACTCTGAAAATCCGCTTGAATAAAAAATCCAGTGGTATACGCTTATTCTTCAAATAGAATATCGTAATAGCATTATTAATACAACTCGTGAGAACTGGCTTGTTGAAGTCTACGAGGCAATCATAAATTTGAGCAAATATTGCAGAAAAATAGGCAACATTTTTAATACTTTTGGGCTTCGAGACGAGTATGTGAGCGACTCTGTCATATTTTGCCATGTCGATCTCTTCTTCTTCTCTTATGCCAACCACAAAATCAACTAGGCTAGAAATGCCGTCTTTCCTTACCATTGACAGCACCGTCAAGCGACTCAAAAGAACCTGTCTAAATCTTGGTTCTGAAGATGTATTCAGAAGTAAAGTGTAAAGCGAAAAAAGCTGGTATGTCTCGACAAGGTTTTCCAAAATATCTATCATTTCGGTATATCTTTCAGATTGGCTTCCCAAACACTGAAGGGCGATGGCCGCAGTAACCACATCAGTAAAGCCAGTACCCTTGAGCATTAACTTGGAGACGATATTTTCTTGTATTGACGAACTCACCAAAATTCCATACACAGTGTCACACGAAAGTGCAAGCATTTCCAAATCTGCTGTGTGGCCCGCAGGGATGTCAAATTTGTGATCAGTCTTCCCGAGTGCATCAAATCTTCGCTGATCTATGGGAATACCAACATTTGCGGGCAAATTAGCCGTGAAGCAGTGCACAACAATTAAATTCAGCAAAAGATCGAAATACTTCATATCATTCAGCGAGATTGGAATCAATTGACTCGCATCCTTGTGGTTAAGTCTATCGGCAGCTCCTGAACTTGCAACGGACGCCAGTGTCTCCAGATATTTTAAACATAGTTTTCCAAATTCTAAGTAATTTGTACATCCAACTTCTTCATAAACAGGCACGTCACCATTGTAAGTAATTCGATTCACAAATTTGCACTTGAAATCCTCGAAAAACCGATCTAACGGACTATTTTTCACGAAATCAGGCTCCTTATTGAGTATTTCCCCAATACTCTTAGCGTTCTTATTATTTCCATTACTCATTTTGTCCTTCGAACCAACTCCGCAACAATGCTCTTTGGTAACAGTTTTAAGACTAGAATTGTCGGGATTCCATGGACAGATGGATAGAAGCCTAAAGTTAACACGCTCTGGAGACTTCTCCCAGAAGAATAGTGGTCCACGAGTTGAAAACGTTGGTCGGTTTAGCTTGATCTTAAGATCTTGATAGTCTGTTGAAGCTGTCGTCATAGTCAACGACTACAGAAAAATCGAAAATTTGAAGCGATGAGATGAGCTTTGAACGCTAAAAAGCGAGGAGGCAAGTTCTATTTGAAGACTCATTTAGACCTATAAATCGTAGCATGGCCTTGCACAGAGATCCTTTGGAGCAGGACGATCAAGATGCTATTATTTTGGACGCCAGAGCCGGCGATTTGGAGTCATTGAAAGACATTTTCACGAACGTGGTTGACCCAACTCTTCTGGTCAGTTGTCGGGACTCTTCGTCTAAATCGACACCATTGCATATGGCAGCTGCTAACGGACATGCCGAAGTGCTTAAGTTTCTGCTGTCGCTTGTCAAAGACGGTCGCAAAGATTGGGTAAATGCGCAGAATGAGACCGGGAACACAGCACTTCATTGGGCTTCTTTAAATGGCCAGGAGGCCTGTGTGGAGTTACTATGCGATGAATTCGACGCAGATCCATTTATCCGTAATAATTTTGACCACGATGCTATTTTCGAAGCCGAACGTTCTGGCCACGAAGCGATCGAGACTTTTTTCCTGAAGAAGTACGACGTTGAGCCCGAAACCGAAAATGCGGGCGTAGACCAGGAGGCTACGTCTGCCAGTGTACAGATCAAAGAAGGAACTGAGATAGAGCAGGTTACTAAGGAAGCCACGGAGGCATTGAGACAGGAAACCGAGAAATTGAACATAGAAGGAGATTTGGGAAACTGAGATGAAAAGCAGTCACAGGTAATAAAATATTAACGAAGCTTTCAGATTTTGTAAGGCTGCCCAATCTTCCAGAGAAGATGAGCAACTTATTTCTTAGAAAGCAGATTTTTAGACACAGAGAAAAGACTACGGAGGTGATTCAGTCGATATTTAAACGAGCTTCTAAGGTTTCGAGAATCATTAGATTTCACACTTACCTTAATACCGTCGCTTCACTTAATCTGTTGAAATGAAAAGTTAAGTAGGCTTCATAATCGTTATAGCTGGAATTTAAGAAAGTCACATTACCCGGCCTGAAGAAACCGAAAAATTTTGACATTACAGTAAAGCGAGATTTAAACATAACTAGTTCTAGCTTGAAGTCCTGTGAAAGTCAAAGCTATTCGTAGTATAGTTTCGTATTATTTGGGTTCTTTCGCTGGTATTTAACTGCTGAAAGATGTCTGATTTAGCAAATGAATTAGGTTTCGACCCAAGCTTGAAGAAGAAAAAGAAGACAAAGAAGGTCGCTCCAGCTGATTTCGACAGTCCAGCAGAACCGGTGGCTGAAGATGACATTTTTGCCGGATTAAAGAAGAAGAAGAAGAAGTCTAAGGATATCCAAGAGGGCGATGAAGCTGAAAAAGGCGTTGACGAAGTTTCTGAAGCTCTAGGTGAGTTGAAGCTGAAAAAGAAGAAGAAGAAGAGCAAAGAGGTGAGTCTGGACGACTTTGACAAGGAATTGGAAAAGGCAGGTGTTGCAGCGGCAGAGGCTAGTAAAGAAGCCACTCCAGTCGCGGCTGTTGGTTCTGAAGTGCAACAAAATGTCGGTTTGCCTTACAATGAACTGCTTTCGCGGTTTTTCACAATCCTAAGAACCAACAACCCAGAATTGGCCGGCGACAGAAGTGGGCCGAAGTTCCGCATTCCGCCACCTGTATGTCAGCGTGACGGTAAAAAGACCATTTTCTGCAATATTCAAGAAATTTCCGAGAAATTGCAACGGTCTCCAGAGCATCTAATCCAGTATCTGTTTGCAGAATTGGGTACTTCTGGTTCCGTCGATGGTCAAAGGAGACTGGTTATCAAGGGTAAATTCATGCCCAAACAGATGGAAAACGTGCTTAGAAGATACATTCTGGAATACGTTACCTGCAAGACCTGTAAGAGCATTAACACAGACTTGAGGAAAGAACAATCCAATAGATTGTTTTTCTTGGTCTGTAAGAGCTGTGGTTCTACCAGATCGGTCTCTTCGATCAAGACTGGTTTCCAAGCCACCGTGGGCAAGAGAAAGAGAATGTGAAAAGCACTGGGCTGTCATGTATAAATACGGAAAGTGTTTGTTTAAGATTTAATTTTTGCACGTTTTTATTTTCTTCTGCGAGCCTCTATGCTATTGCTTTACATTTTCAATTAATTTGCGCAGTGCAGAACACCAGTTACCAATTGAAGCGTCTGCCATCATCCATCTACTGAGCAATCGCTTAGTGCCCTCGGTATCTGTGTCTACGGATGAAAGCACCTCGACAAGATTTGAAGCACAATTTCTGTCTTCCAGGCTCTTGTCCACATTTTTCAAGAGCTTTTTTTTGTAAAATTCAAATTCCTGGGCCGGTAACCTAGACTCTCGCGCTAGTAGGTCATCTAACATTTGTATCACATTTTTTTCGTTCGCCTCACACTCCATTTCATCCATCGGTTCGTGCTTTTTGTTTCCTTGGTTCCTGCCAATTGACGGCGGCGGTTGATCCGCTTTCTTCGTATTGCCATAAGTATCAACTACGCTTGTCAACAGTAGTTTCCTAGCTGTGCGTGGCTTTCCAGTTTGAAAAACAAATGTGGGGCAATCATTATACCCAGGCACATCCGCTTCGCGACAATCTTGAAAGCTGGAAGTTCGGTCCAGCATTCGATAACCCACACGTACCTGATATCACCACCCACCAGTAGTCAACCTTAATCACCTTTCTCTCTTAGGGCGATCAAACCGTTTATACTTCATGAAGTCCTAGTCGTTTCCTACGAAGACGCAGAGTGGCCTTGAAGCTCGGAGAGCTGCGATAGCACGCTATCCATGCTTGGTCTAGATGCGGGATCAACGGTCAGACAGCTTTGTACCAATGCCAATAATTTCGAGTCACAATTGGTGGCCACCGGGAATGAGTATTTGCCCGTGGCTATTGCGTACGTTACCGAGGCCCCACTCACCTGTTCTTCCCTCTCGAAGGGAGAAATTCCAAAACATAGCATGTAAAGCAGACAGCCAAAGGACCAGGTATCGGTTTTCTCTGTGATGACTGACTTTTGTTTGACATCCAAGATCTCTGGGGCGGTAAACCCCAAAGTGCAATTGTCAGCGCGCCAGTCCTGAAACTGCATGACACTTTGTTTGGAGGTAAACTCGATGTGAGCCGGTGAACAAGCGCCAAGGTCACTGATGATGGGATTGCCCTCCGATGAAATCATAATTCGCGATGGTTTCAAGTCGCGATGAGCATATCGCTGCGATATGCTGTCGAACGTGTCCAGCTCGTGATCATTAAGAAGCGAATGCTCTTCTCCGTACACAGTAGGTGCCATGCTGTACTCGTCTTGAGACTGCTGTTCGCCCTCGCCGTGTATACACAGTAGCCCCCTCGCGATCCCCATTCCGATTCGTAAAATGTCCGATTGCGCCATCGTGGTACCCTCAAGCAAGTTTCCATCAACGGCGTCTTGCAGCGAGCCACGCGGAAAATATGGCAAGAGTAGTAGAACCGTCTTGGAGCCGTCAGACTCCTGTATCACCTGAGAATCGAGGAGCTGTGCGATATGGGGGCTCTGGAATCGCTTGTAGCAATTGATTTCTCGCATAGCCTGAGCCACGGCGGTCAGATTGCCGAAAGGACACTTGGTCTTTTTCAGTACGAAGGACTGTCCCTCGCTTGATCTCACGAGATATAAAAACGAATGTCCTTCCTCTCCCAAAAGCTTTTCCACCCAGAGTTTTTGACCATTAAAAAAGATGTAAGCATTTCTCTTTCCGCTGCAGCAGCAGCATAGTGCTAAAAAAAAAGATGACATCCTACGGGGGGCTCTATTTTCAATAACAGTAGTCCCGTAAAGCTTCTCGGTGTGCAGTATCTAGTTTTCACCCTTAACTCGCACAATATTCTTCCGATTTACATCCAAAAAAACCGCTCCTTTTCCTTAAACAAGATCAGTTCAGATACTCTCGGTATCGCCCCGTATCCTCCGTCTAATTCGTACAATCGTTCAAACAATAACTTCTGTCAAGTGGTCATCTCTTCGTCGAACGCTTAGAATATCTACGGAAGGAGAGTTCTGTGATATCACATTATACGAAGAACTTCAAATCTTGTCAAAGTTAGAAAATCTCTACAGAAGTTGGAATACCGGCATCTCGAAGAAATCTTCAGACTGTCGAAGCACACGCTAAAAAGTGAGTTCATTAGACGTGCCAAGTCCGTGCCAATATGTCCATTCAAACAAGTGATGCGAATGCCCAAGATTTATCAAAGGCGCTTTCTTTGATCGCCGCCCACTCTCATATCACGGGCCTTGGTTTGGATGAGTCTCTGCAGCCAAAAGAGACATCTCAGGGGATGGTGGGTCAGCTGCAAGCACGTCGTGCCGCCGGTGTCATATTGAGAATGGTCGAAAATGGTACCATCGCAGGAAGAGCGGTTTTGATCGCAGGACCTCCTTCTACAGGTAAAACGGCGCTCGCGATGGGTCTGTCGCAATCTTTGGGCAAGGACGTTCCCTTCACAGCAATGGCCGGGTCAGAGATCTTTTCGCTAGAACTGAGCAAGACGGAGGCGCTGACGCAGGCATTTAGGAAATCGATCGGCGTCAAGATCAAGGAGGAAACCGAGCTGATCGAGGGTGAAGTGGTTGAAATTCAGATAGACAAGTCCATCACGGGTGGCCACAAACAGGGTAAGCTCACGATCAAGACCACGGACATGGAGACCATATACGAATTGGGTGGGAAAATGATCGATGGACTCACCAAGGAGAAAGTTTTGGCCGGTGATGTTATATCGATCGATAAAGCGAGCGGTAAGATTACGAAGTTGGGAAGATCGTTTGCGCGGTCTAGAGACTATGATGCCATGGGAGCAGACACAAGATTTGTTCAATGTCCCGAGGGAGAACTTCAAAAACGTAAAGCCGTGGTTCACACCGTTTCGCTGCACGAGATCGATGTCATCAACTCCAGGACGCAAGGGTTCTTGGCACTCTTTACTGGAGACACGGGCGAGATCAGAGCGGAAGTTCGGGATCAAATCAACACAAAAGTGGCAGAATGGAAGGAAGAGGGCAAAGCGGACATCGTTCCCGGTGTACTTTTCATTGACGAAGTGCACATGTTAGACATTGAATGTTTTTCGTTCATTAATCGTGCGCTAGAAGATGAGTTTGCACCAATTGTTGTTATGGCCACCAACAGAGGCATTTCTAGGACCAGAGGGACTAATTACAGCTCGCCTCATGGGTTACCATTGGACCTGCTGGATAGATCCGTCATAATAGCGACGCAGAACTACAACGAGCAAGAAATTAAGACCATTTTATCCATAAGAGCCCAAGAAGAAGAAGTTGAGGTTGCACCTGAAGCTTTGGACTTGCTCACGAAAATTGGCAGTGAAACGAGTTTGCGGTATGCTAGCAACCTGATATCCGTGTCACAGCAAATTTCGATGAAGAGAAAGAATGGTGGGACCGTTGAAGTCGCAGACGTGAAGAGGGCATACTTGTTGTTTTTGGATAGCTCTCGGTCGGTGCAATTTTTGCAAGAAAATCAGTCCCAATATATTGACGACAACGGCAAAGTCGAGATCACCAACAATAAACAACCCGAAAAATCTGCGAACGACGCGATGGACGTTTCTGCTTGAAGAGCAATCACTAAATATACGTGTCAATTTTTCATTTGTAAATTCTATTTTGACGATGCTACATGTTGCCTATAAAACACTAGTGTGAGGTGGCCGTGCGTGCGCATCTGCTGGGAGGACCCGCATCAACCTGAGCTTCTGGTGTTCAGAATCAAAGAAATAATCATACCGTAAAGACCAAGCACTTCTGCGAAAATGAGAACCAAAACGATCCCGACGAAGAGCCGGGGCTGGTGCATAAATTTTCTGACGCCGACGTCGCCGACAATACCAATGGCGTAACCGCTGCTCAAACACGCGAATCCAACGCACAAGCCGCAGCTCATGTGCATGAACCCGTTGAACAACGTATAGGGCTCTGCAGGCGACAGTCCGCCCGCTATCAGAACGGCGACCACAAGGCCGTAAACGGCCAAGATACCGCTCATAACGACCGGAATAAGCGATTTCATGATCAATTCTGGCTTGAAAGTACCGATACCGGCGATACCTATGCCGGACTTGGCCGTTCCTATCGCGGCTCCCAGACACGACAGGGTCATGGCGAAAGCGCAGCCGGCAAAGCCGAAAAAGGGCGCGAAAAATGGAGCATACTCGTCCGCGACAACGGTCTCGAGCGTCATAGCAATGATGTGAAGCTGAGTGGACAAAGTTGTTGTGTAGGGGTCAGCTTTTTGACTTTAAGGACTCCTGTCGAATTGATGAAAGTCACATTACCAGGTTTTTTGAGACCGCGTGTCACTGGATACGCTACCCAGCTGCACTTTCCATCACTTGACACGGGACCTATCGTCCCCTGACCACATCTCAAACAATAGGCGATGAAACATATTACCTTGCCCGTTCAGAACGATACAAAACTCTTTTAAGCAAAGGCCGTACTATACTTAACATCTATCATATACCAAGATCATGAATAGCCCGATGGACGTATGAGAATCTTTACTCAGACGCATTTATATTTCATTTTTGTACTTCCCCATTGCAATGCCAAATTAAATGACTATGACGCTGAAAGTTCATCTATTCCATAAGTGAGGGAAAGCCACATTAGTTTTTGAAAACTCAAAATTTTAACCTCTAAGTTTCTCCTTCTTCATATTCCATATGGTATTGAGCAATAGCTAAACTCTTATGCCAACTACTGCTGACTATGACTTAAGGCAATAGCTTTCTCTGTAGGGAAGAAAGCCTCTGTCGCAGCGACGTAACGACGCAACAACGAGAAAGTCATATATTTGACATGAAACAGAAGCAATCAGGCATGGACAAACGAACAGAAACCGTCGACACGACGTCACTGGGGCCGGAACTGGGGCCGGAACTGGGACTGACAGTGGACACAACGCAGGGAACGGAAGAAGAGTATATACGAGAGACCACGTGACAAAGAAAGAGCGAAGTGTGGTCAACTCCAGTAACAAACGGACGCACGTAAACAGAGCGTTTCAAACGCCTGTACACGGTGTGTAGATCACACCTGTGTACCAGTTTGTACAGTGAGATGGAGGGTTCGGTGGAGACGTACACAATGATATGTGATCACGTTTCTACGCAACACCAAAACACGAACGCGATCTGATCTACCGGCCACATCGATTGCCAAAAACACCGACTACAGCGCGCCAGGACCTCATGTCCTCCCACCCGAACCGGCTCGATGTCAAGGTCGAGCAACTACGTGCGCTGTATACGCAGTTCCAGACTTTGCTGGACGAAAAAGTCGCGCTCCATCTCCCGGAGGAACAGGACGCCGTGAAGCGCGAAGTGCTTGTACAGCTGCAAAAATACCTCGTGGAGAGCTTCGAGATGGTCTCGGGGTCCTTGCACGTGGTAAACGGTGCCGCGGGGGCCTCATTGCGCGATCTGATCGAGCAGTCGCGTAACCAGTTCGTCGAGCCGTTTGACCTTGAGCTCAATGAGCAAGTGCGCCAAAAGTACCAAGAATGGGAGGACGAAACCGTCAAAGTTGCCCAGTTGCGTTGCGACGTGCCGAAGCGGGTCGGCCAGGGCTACCAGGAGAGCATGCGTGACGCTCTGCGCGAGGCAGACGCCACTATCGATTCCGTTTCGCAGCCTGTGCTGGACGCTAGTAGCGACATCGACGAAGAGGACGCCAATACTGCGTTGGGTGGTCCACAGGACCGCCAAGCCCTCCTTGCAGACTATCGCGAGTCTCTCATCCGCATACGCGATGCGCAGCAATTGCTGCCGGCCAGCAAAGCCCGGCTGCGCAAAATCCAAAGCCTCGTCATGTACCTAGAATCCGAGACCGATCAATCTGACTCAATTTGACAGAATGCTGTCATAGTCCTAAGCCACGAAATGCGGACATGTCAAAAAGAGGACATCTGCCGAGCTTCGAACAGACAAAAACACAGCAGAGACCGCGCCTACGACCCAGGAGCGATTCACTTAGAACTCAAGTGATTCTGTATCTGCTCGCTACCTGCTGAAGACGGCTCAAGCTACGATTTAGGAGCGGGCTGCGCAAAGTCACGTGACCCTAAATTTCTTCATCACTATGTACTAATGCTTTTTTTAAACCGGCTGTTTTCGTAACCACAATGCGCCTGTCTCTTCTGTAACCAACTCACCGTTTTAGAACCCAGTCCGGTACAAGCTTCAACAAAAGAGTCTCCATAGAGGGTTCGTCGTAGAGGATTCATCAAGTTTTAAGTGTCGACAGTACTTTGCCAAAGTTTAGTGTGAATTCCTATCTTTTTTGCGCGTCATGAGCTACAACAATCCATACGAGACTTCAAACCCGTATGCGGAAACGCATGCAATGCAAGACCATGTGGGTGCTGGTACCAACAACGAGGGTGATTTTGTGACGTTTATGAACAGCATCGGAGAGATTAACCGGGAACTGGACGAGTACACGCAACTCATCAACGACATCGATGGGAAACAGAAACGGTTGTTGACGGAGGTGAACGAGGAGCGTGAGTTGGCGCTCAGACAGGAATTGGACGAGCTAGCGGCCCATGCGTCGAACGTGCAGTATCAGCTAAAATCCAAGATAAAAGCTGCGCAGCAGCAAGGTGCGTCTGACGCTAGCAGACAGGCGCAGGCTGAGAATTCGAGACAGCGGTTTCTGAAACTCATCCAGGACTACCGAATCATCGAGGCCAACTACAAGGAGGACAACAAGGAGCAGGCCAAGAGACAGTACAAGATCGTCCAACCCGAGGCCACCGACGCGGAAGTCGAGGCTGCGATCAGCGACGTTGGAGGCCAGCAGATTTTCTCGCAGGCTTTGTTGAACGCTAATAGACGTGGTGAGGCCAAGACTGCGCTTGCCGAGGTCCAGGCCAGACACCAGGAGTTGTTGAAATTGGAAAAAACGATGGCGGAACTGACGCAGCTTTTCAACGACATGGAACAACTCGTGATAGAGCAGCAAGAAAACATAGAAGTGATCGACAAAAACGTCGAGGATGCGCAACAGGATGTCGAACAAGGTGTTGGCCACACCAACAAGGCGGTGAAAAGCGCCAAACGTGCTCGTAAGAACAAAATTAGATGTCTTATCATCTTGTTCGTGGTTTTCGCCATTGTTGTGGTCGTTGTCGTGGTACCATCTGTGGTGAAGACCCGCAACTAGTCCGCATCCGTGCCCGCACGCCCGATCTGGCTAATCTTTGTCTCTCCAAAAGAATATATCTCTAATTTGTATGTCGTGTAATATACTATTGTCCAAACCAAATTTACGACGAAAGACGCTACTACTACTTTACACTGTAACTATACAGTTTGATTGTCACCCCAGTATTTTAGTCCCGGCATGCAACAAAAGCGAACGCACAATGGCGTCCATGCACTCCAGGGTGGAAAAGGGGAATATTTCATATTCCAGTAAACAAGTTTTCTAAAAGCCGTGGGGTTGGTATGACAGGTTCAGCCGCGGCCAAGGTTGTCATACCGCGAAATCTCGTCGCAACAAGTTTCATCGGTCACTAGAAAGGCTTTTGAAAGTTTCTGGGTCACAAGATTTTCGTGACGGCTGTCAATTGTTCTCGAGACGAAAACTCGACGCAGAGCAGCAGCTCTGCATCCGGGTTTCCTGCCAAGATCTCACCTGAGAGACGACAATTACAACCGTCAAGGCGACGGGAAGCTAGCACGGAATTACCATGAGTTTCAAGCCATTCATGCTGGTAGGTATGATGCTCGATGGAATAAGGTTTCCTTCTCATAGGCCCTATATACTAGAAAATTTTCAAATGCCGGAGTACTCTTATACGAAGAGGTTTCTTAGGCTAGGGCTGGCCAGGCCTAAGACAGCATAAGTCAGTATGGAACAGCAGGTGATTACAGCTGCCGTCAACTTCCAAGTCAACGGAAACTCTAAAACACTGGTCTGATGCGTGCTGCGCGTGCTTTCCAGTTAAGCTCGAAAAAGGCGGAAACCAAGGTTAAGGTTAAAATTAAAAACAAAGCGAAAAAAGATCCAGGAAAATTCGAGTAAGGCCAGCCCGTATTAGCTCATCAGTAGTAGAAATAGTCCAACCCGAAAATTGGGCATGAAACGCAGCTCAGCTGCATTCCCGCTAAGGACTAGCTTTCTTGTCACCGTGCACGGCGATAATTACACCATCTCACTGTAAGGTGGTGGAGGGCCCTTAGCATCGGGGTCCTCGCGAGAGCTGTTAGAACCGTCTAGAAGGAGCGGTGTGTGTACTGAGGGCCCAGGTGCCACCGAAGGCGGCTGCTGGGCTACGTATTGCCGAGAAGTGCCGTTACGGCCGTTACCGTCGTCACGGCCCCGCCGGGAGTCCTGCCAGCCGCTTTGATAGTAGTAGACGGCCTCTTGGTTTCGGCGCAGGGGACTGGAAGTTGTAATAAAGTAAAACGCATGGATGAGGCCCGGCACAAAACCGAACAGCGTCAGCAGCAAATTCAGAAGGAAGTCAGACGAGTAGAGTCCAGCCCTGAGCAGAACTGCTACTGGCGGGAGGAAAAACGCCACGACGTACAGGATAAGGTCCGAGACCGTACAGCACACGCAACACAAACACATCGTATATTTGGGGACTTCTAAACTTGTCTAAGATGAGCTGTTACCAGTCTTGTCTTTTATCTTTCTCTCTATTGATAGCTATCGATTTCGTACGGATTTTTCAATCAACGCACGCACAGTGGCAAATCAAAAGGCTCTAAGATAACCACATTTCTACATGCACTCGAGACGCTATACCTAACGTATATATAATTCGATGTAACGTCTGCTATCTGCGATCGGTCCGTTGCATGGGAAGGGGCGAAAAAAGGAGCAGGCTCAACCATAGAAATCTCAGGGACTCGGAATCCATGTAGAAAAAGAACACCTTTCGCTTGTCAAAAATCCATTTAGAGCAGTTTCAAGCACGTTGAATTTACGGATCGATCATAAATTATCAAGACATATTGTAGTTCCGCCAAATCTAAGTCTTTCAAGCCGGAAAATGAGTTTGCCGGATACGCTCATCTTACAAGGCGTCGCTGTCGACAGATAATACTTTGTTATAATACGAGGAACAGCTGAAATCATTATACAAATTATCTGTGTAGCGACGACAATAGCCGGCCTCTATGTGCGGCATTCCTTAATCAATAGACGCTCAATAAGAGTAACAAAGTTGCAGATGCATTTACGCTTTTCCTCTGTAAAAGCTTGACATACTTACTGCCTTGACCAAAAGGAGATACTCCAGGCAATCCTCCAGGTAACGCGCGAGGTACGGGTCATAGCCTTCAGTTAAGGAAAAAAAGTGATTAGGGCAGAACTCCCGTCCACAATGACAATGAGTTTAGCAGTGAATCACAGCCAACGAGCTAATCAAAATGAGTACCTAACAGTTACAGCGTATAAAATGCTCTCAAGCTCTCTTGATGAGGCGAGATCACGTGGGCTCAACGGTTCTCATCCCAACAAAACCAACAAATTCGAGCCGCCATATTTCGGCCACAGGTTATAAAAAAGGGAAGGACAAGAAATCATCTCCTTCAGGGATCCACCTATAAGCTTATTTGCTTAACCCCGATACACTTCAATTGATTAGAAACCAGATTAACAAGATGGTTATGAAACCAGAAGTGGAGCAAGAACTGGCTCACGTCCTTTTGACGGAGCTTTTGGCGTACCAATTCGCGTCTCCAGTGAGATGGATTGAGACACAAGACGTATTTTTGAAGGACCTAAACACTGAAAGAGTTGTTGAAATTGGCCCATCGCCCACTTTGGCCGGTATGGCGCAGAGAACCATCAAGAACAAGTACGAGTCGTACGATGCGGCGCTCTCGCTCCAGAGACAGGTGCTCTGCTACTCGAAAGACGCCAGAGAGATCTACTACACACCAGACCCAGCCGAATTGGCTGCTAAGGAAGAAGCAGCGGCCGAGACTGCCGCTGCAGCTCCAGCTGCAGCTGCCCCCGTTACTGGGGCTGCTCCGGTCGCGACTCCAGCTGCTGCTGCCCCAGCTGCCGCTGCCGCACCAACGGGCCCCGTCGCGGAGATCGCTGACGAGCCAGTCAAGGCGTCATTGCTGTTGCACGTGTTGGTTGCAAACAAGTTGAAGAAGTCGCTTGACCAAGTGCCAATGGGTAAGACCGTCAAGGATCTCGTTGGGGGTAAGTCGACCGTGCAAAACGAAATTCTAGGTGACTTGGGCAAAGAATTCGGGTCTACGCCCGAAAAGCCTGAGGAGACTCCACTTGAAGAACTCGCAGAGACCTTCCAGGATTCGTTCTCCGGCTCTCTCGGCAAGCAGTCTACTTCTTTGATCTCCAGATTGATGTCATCCAAGATGCCTGGTGGGTTCACCATCACCGTCGCCAGAAAGTACTTACAGACCCGTTGGGGGTTGGCCTCTGGTAGACAGGACTCCGTGCTATTGGTGTCTTTGACCAACGAGCCTGCTGCACGTTTGAACTCTGAGGCCGACGCTAAGCAATTTTTGGACTCTATGGCCCAAAAATACGCCTCTATGACTGGCCTCGACTTGTCTGCTGCTAACTCAGCCTCTGCCGGTGGCAGTGGCGGTGGTGCAGGTGGCGCCACCATCGACGCGGCGGCTTTCGAGGAATTGACCAAAGACCAAAAAGTCATGGCGCGTCAGCAATTGGAAGTACTTGCGCGTTACTTGAAGATGGACTTGAACAAAGGTCAGAAGCAATTCTTGGAACAGAAAGCCACTGCCGAGAGCTTGCAATCTCAATTGGACTATATAAACAACGAGCTTGGAGACTTCTTTGTCCAAGGTATCTCCACGTCGTTTTCCAGAAAGAAGGCAAGAACTTTCGACTCCTCTTGGAACTGGGCCAAGCAATCGCTACTCTCCCTATACTTCGAGATCATTCACGGTGTGCTCAAGAATGTTGACCGGGAATTGGTCGCTGAGGCTATCAACATTATGAACAGATCCAATGAAACTCTTATTAAATTCATGGAATACCACATCTCACACACGCAGGAAGAAAAAGGTGAGAACTACAAGCTGGCCAAGGATTTGGGTGAGCAATTGATTGAAAACTGTAAGCAAGTTTTAGATCTTGACCCTGTTTACAAGGACATCAGCAAGCCAACTGCTCCTCACACCGTCGTTGACCGAAAGGGTAACATCAACTACGAAGAAATTCCTCGTCCGTCTGTCAGAAAGCTTTCCCAATACGTTGAGGAAATGGCCTTGGGTGGTCCATTGACCAAGGTTCAGCAACCAACTATTCAAGAGGATTTGACCCGTGTTTACCAAGCTATCAACGCTCAAGCCGCCGAACACGACATTTCCGATTCTACTAAGATCGAGTTCGAGAAATTGTACGGTGAGCTATTGAAATTCTTGGAATCCTCAAGCGAAATTGACGCTTCCGCTTCTTCCAGGTTAACTGGCCAAAGAGAGGATAATCTGGACAACGATGCCACCAAAGAGGTTGCTTCTTTGCCAACTAAGTCTACAATCTCTAAAACAGTTTCATCCACCATTCCAAGAGAGACGGTTCCATTCTTGCACCTAAAGAAGAAGCTTCCAAGCGGCGAATGGGTCTACGATCGTCCACTGTCCTCTCTATTCTTGAATGGCTTGGAGAAGGCTGCAATCAACGGTGTGACATTCAAAGACAAATACGTTTTGATCACCGGTGCTGGCCAGGGCTCCATTGGTGCAGAGGTCTTGCAAGGCTTGATTCAGGGTGGTGCTAAGGTTATTGTCACTACATCTCGTTTCTCCAAGAAAGTGACGGATTTCTACCAATCTATTTATGCCAAGTACGGTGCCAAGGATTCGACCTTGGTTGTTGTTCCATTCAACCAGGGTTCCAGACAGGATGTTGAGGCGTTGATCGAGTTTATCTACGATGACGAGAGTAAGGGTGGTCTAGGCTGGGACCTGGATGCAATTATTCCATTTGCTGCTATTCCTGAGAATGGTATTGAGCTCGACGGCATTGATTCCAAGTCTGAGTTTGCTCATAGAATTATGTTGACCAACATTTTGAGAATGCTCGGATTTGTTAAGAAGCAAAAGTCTGCCCAAGGAATTGAGACGAGACCAGCTCAAGTTATTCTTCCTCTCTCGCCTAACCATGGTACTTTCGGTGGCGACGGTATGTACTCCGAATCCAAGCTTTCGCTGGAGACCTTGTTCAACAGATGGCATTCTGAGTCGTGGTCTAACCAATTGACAATTTGTGGTGCTATCATTGGTTGGACAAGAGGTACAGGTTTGATGTCTGCAAACAACATCATTGCCGAAGGAATTGAGAAACTCGGTGTTCGTACCTTCTCTCAGAAGGAAATGGCTTTCAACTTGCTCGGTTTGTTGATTCCAGAAGTTGTTCAATTATGTCAAACCTCTCCAGTCATGGCCGACTTGAACGGTGGTTTCCAATTTTTGCCTGACTTGAAGGAGTTCACCGCCAAATTGCGTCGCGACCTAACCAACACTTCTGAAGTGAGAAAGGCCGTGTCGATTGAAACGGCTCTCGAGCACAAGATCGTCAACGGTGCTAATGCTGACGCCGGCTACGTCAACGTTGAAGTTCAGCCGAGAGCCAACATCCAATTGGACTTCCCAACCTTGAAGTCTTATGAGGATATCAAAAAGATTGCTCCAAAGGAATTGGAGGGCATGCTTGACTTGGATAAGGTTATTGTTGTTACCGGTTTCTCCGAAGTCAGTCCTTGGGGTTCCGCCAGAACCAGATGGGAAATGGAGGCCTATGGCGAGTTCTCTCTCGAAGGTTGCGTCGAGATGGCTTGGATTATGGGTTTGATCAAATACCACAACGGTAACTTGAAGGGTCGTCCATACACTGGCTGGCTTGATGCGAAGACGAGCGAGCCAGTGGATGACAAGGACGTCAAGAGCAAGTACGAGTCTAAGATTTTAGAACACTCTGGTATCAGATTGATCGAGCCAGAGCTCTTCAATGGATACAACCCTGAGAAGAAGCAAATGATCCAAGAAGTCGTCATCGAGGAGGACATGGAATCATTTGAGGCGTCTAAGGAGACTGCCGAGCAATTCAAGCTCGAGCATGGAGACAAGGTCGACATATTTGAAATTCCAGAAAGTGGTGAATACACTATTAAGTTGTTGAAGGGTGCGACTTTGTACATTCCAAAGGCTTTGAAGTTCGACAGATTGGTTGCTGGTCAAATTCCAACTGGTTGGAATGCCAAGACCTATGGTATCTCCGAGGACACCATTTCACAAGTTGACCCAATCACTTTATTCGTCTTGGTTTCCGTTGTCGAAGCCTTCATCTCTTCCGGTATCACTGACCCTTACGAAATGTACAAATATGTTCATGTTTCTGAAGTCGGTAACTGTTCTGGTTCTGGTATGGGAGGTGTTTCCGCGTTGCGTGGAATGTTCAAAGACCGTTACAAGGATCAACCTGTTCAAAACGACATTTTGCAAGAGTCCTTTATCAACACAATGTCTGCTTGGGTTAACATGTTGTTGATATCTTCTTCTGGTCCAATCAAGACCCCTGTCGGTGCTTGTGCTACTGCCGTGGAGTCTTTGGATATCGGTGTCGAGACTTTGCTGTCCGGTAAAGCCAAGATCTGTATTGTGGGTGGTTACGACGACTTCCAAGAAGAAGGTTCTTACGAGTTCGGTAACATGAACGCTACCTCGAACTCATTGACCGAATATGAGCATGGACGTACCCCAGCTGAAATGTCCAGACCAACCACCACGAGCCGTAGTGGTTTCATGGAGGCGCAAGGTGCTGGTATTCAAGTGATTATGGGTGCCGATCTTGCTTTGAAGATGGGTGTACCGATCTACGGTATCTTGGCAATGACTGCCACTGCGACTGACAAGATCGGGAGATCTGTTCCTGCTCCAGGTAAGGGTATCTTGACCACCGCGAGAGAGCACCAAAGCAACTTGAAATTTCCAACGCCATTGTTGGATATCAAGTACAGAAAGCGTCAATTGAAGAACCGTGAGTCTCAGATCAAGCAATGGGTTGAAGATGAGTTAGATCTCTTGCAATATGAAGCGCAAGAGATTGCTGAACAAGACCAATCCTCATTTTATGCTGAACGTACTGAGGAGATTCAGCGTGAGGCTACTAGGCAATTCAAGTTGGCTCAATCTCAATGGGGTAACGATTTCTACAAAAACGACCCTCGTATTGCTCCTTTGAGAGGTGCCTTGGCCACTTTTGGTCTAACCATTGATGACTTGGGTGTAGCCTCCTTCCACGGTACTTCCACAAAGGCCAACGACAAGAACGAATCTGCTACCATCAACAAGATGATGGAACACTTGGGCAGATCCCAAGGTAACCCAGTGTTGGGTGTGTTCCAGAAATACCTAACTGGTCATCCAAAGGGTGCTGCTGGTGCCTGGATGATGAACGGTGCGTTACAAATCCTGAACTCCGGTATTGTTCCAGGTAACAGAAATGCCGACAACATTGACAAGGTCTTGGAACAGTTTGAATACATCTTGTATCCATCCAGAAGCATCAAGACCGACGGTATCAAGGCTGTCTCTGTAACTTCGTTCGGTTTCGGTCAGAAGGGTGCTCAAGCTATTGCTGTCCACCCAGACTACTTGTATGCTGCTCTTGACGAGTCTACTTACCAGGCCTATGCCCAAAAGGTGAGCGCTAGAGCTAAGGCTGCCTACAAGTATTTCCACAACGGTATGATCAACAACACATTGTTCGTCGCCAAAGAGAACCCTCCATACCCAGACGAATTGGAACAGCCTGTTTACTTGGACCCACTCGTCAGAGTGACCCCTGACAGCAAGACCGGTGCCTTGGTTTACAACAAAAAGGCCCTTGACGCTTCTGCGACTTTTGTGTCTGAGACGAGCAGACAAACTTCCGAAGTTGTCAGCAAGCTAGCGCAGGAAGTCTCGTCTTCTAAGAACGTCGGAGTTGGTGTCGATGTCGAGCTGATCACCGCGGTGAACATCAAGAATGAGACCTTCATCGAGCGCAACTTCACTGCTGCGGAGATCGAGTACTGTGCGACACAGCCAAGTGCTCAAAGTTCTTTTGCCGGTGTCTGGTCTGCCAAAGAGGCGGTCTTCAAGTCTCTCGGTGTCAAGTCTCAAGGCGGCGGAGCCTCTTTGAAAGAGATTGAAATCGTTCGTGAACACGGCAATGCTCCAAAGGTTGTTTTGCACGGTGCGGCCGCTACGGCCGCCTCTGCTGCTGGTGTCAAGGAAGTGACTGTGTCCATCTCCCACGACGACTTCCAATCTGTCGCCGTTGCTGTTTCTCAGAAATGAGTCGACAGAAATACTAATCTCCCATAATACTTTTTAGATAAATTGTTACAAGTGTGCAAGCGTAACTCTGCGAGGTGACATGATGTCGGCGTCGACCCTCGATTGATATTAGGCTCGATAAGGACCACAGTGTTTTCGTAAAATCTTACCTGTTCATCTAGTCACTCTTACCATTCAAAGATCACCGGATATCAGAAGCCATGAATAAAGCGAAGCTGCTAGTAATGGACGCATATGACTAGAGTCTTAATCAGAGTCCATTTGAATTTTCGGCCTTTTGCTATAATTGCCTCAAGGCATGCGTTTTAAATGCTAGAAACTGTGTTTGAAAGACCAAAAAATTACCAGAGACCCCCAGTTCGGTTGAGCTGCTCTCAAAATTGCAAAACGCAAATTAGTAGAATCTTTAACGTCTCGTTCACTAACGAACAATGTTCGGCTAAGTTCTGTTACTTTTCGATGAGTGACAAAAAATCACGTGATCACTCTCTTCCTTACCCACCAGAAATCCATATATTGATTCTCACGTTATAAGGGATGGTGGGTTATCTCTCAATTACTTGTTTAATATCAACAACTGATATAGCAAGAACAGAACAACAATAACAACACTGTGAACCATAACAAAGGCCTCAGCATGGCGTACCTGACACCTCCAGTCTCGCTCATAGGAATAAATCAACCGAATACACCGCCAAATGGCGTTCTTGAAACGCCAACGCAGCCCATCTCTTCGTCGAGTAATGGGGTTGCCCAGCCCTTTCGAAATTTCGAGAGCGACATGTCGCTGAAATTGAAGAACAACATCTGCAAGTCATTCGAGGACGACTTATTTTTCTGTCCCAGGACGCTGCTGTCGTCGCAAGAGCTGTCAACGTGCCAGCAGATGGACCTACTCATGCTGAAGCAACTGCAGGAACTCAGTTCGATGGGTTCGAGCAGTGGGGCCGCCATATTGGAACAGCAACTACAGGGCCACCCCAAATTTAACCCCTATACGTCACAGAGCTTCAGTCCCGCACCACCAGTGCTTGAGTCGCAGTGACGAGCAAGTCAGTATGTGGGAGTCAATATACGACCACGTGACCTCGGAAATGAAATCGGAACCGTTTTGTTTTAACTTAGCGTAGGTCCCGAGAGAGTCATTTATAAATACGATAGGATACCAGAAAGTTCAGGGAATTTCGCGGACCCAGCTAGACGCGCGGCCGCTTTATGGAGTACATAGGATATCAGGAGAGGGTCTAGGTGAAAATAGAGAATCGTGTTAAGCGATTTAAATAAAAGCCCGTAACACGACAAGAAGAACCTAGAAAAGCCGCTGCTAAGGTGTTGTAGATACTTAAACCAGGGATCACACCAACATATTGCGATGAGCCAGTCCAAGCTGGCCCCTAAGCGTGCATTGTCTTTGGAAGATCTTGTTCATCATGACGACAGGCTCGAGACCCCGATTGAAAGGGCTCCAAAACCACTGCCTTCCGAAGAGATTAAAAAAAGGCTGAGTGTTGATGAGCTGAGTGGATCTGACCACCAGGGGAACTCCGAAGCACACGAAAGGCATACCAGTGATACTAGGTATCCAGATGATGAAACAGACACAGACGACGACGCTGGAAATGGTGGAGATGTGGTGTTTGGGAATGGTAATTTTAAATTCAACTACGACGAACAAGAAAAGCAAGCGAAGGACGAGGTTCGTGAGCCACCGGAGGAAACTGATGCAGTCGGTGAGGGCACACCTCCGAAAATTGAGGAGTCTCATAAAAAGGATTTAAAAGCTGCCGAAATTCATGACATATTTCAAGAGAAGTCGTCTTTGCAGTCCAAACGGAATGCAATCAAAAAAGACCTCAATCTCCTCAAAGAGATTGCAGTGACAGCTAAACCGAGTAGATACAAGGTCGCACCCGTTTGGGCCCAAAAATGGCGCCCCACTGTGAAGGCTTTACAAAATGTCAATCCTCAAGATCTGAAAATTGACGCCTCATTCACCAACATAATACCTGACGATGACTTGACCAAATCTGTTCAGGACTGGGTTTACGCTACGATAGTGTCGATACCGCCGGATCAGAGGCAGTATATTGAAATGGAAATGAAATTCGGCATCATTGTCGAGGGCAGCGACTCCAACAGAGTTAACCCGCCTGTGTCGTCGCAAAGCGTTTATACCGAGATTGACGGTCACCTTACACCTGATGTTGACCAGAGAGTCTTTGAGGAATTGAACAAATATGTGAAGGGACTTTCAGAACTAAGCGAGTACACCGGGAAATTCAACATGATAGAATCCCATACGGTAGACTCACTGTACAGAGTGGGACTCTCTACGCAAAGGCCGAGGTTTCTGCGTATGAGTCGCGATCTCAAGACAGATAGGGTCGGAGAATTTATCGAGAAAAGACACATATCTCAGCTGCTTTTGTATTCGCCCAAAGACAGTTACGACGTTAAGATCTCCATAAATCTAGAATTGCCAGTTCCCGAAAACGATCCACCTGAAAAGTTCAAAAACCAAACGCCTGTTAACACGAGAACCAAGGATCGTATAAGTTACATTCACAATGACTCATGCACTAGAATGGATATCACGAAAGTAGCTAACCACAACCAAGGCGTTAAGCAAAGGCACACCGAAACGACCCACGAGGTTGAATTGGAAGTCAACACTGCTTCACTGCTGTCGGCATTCGAGAATATCGCGACAGATTCCAAGACTTATGCTGCGATCTTAAGAACGTTTCTGAATAATGGGACAATCATCCGAAGAAAGCTCACATCTTTGTCCTACGAGATATTTGAAGGCCAGAAGAAAGCGTGAATAATGTCTTGAAATGCCGAGGCACTTAATTTTTTAATCTACATAATTTACAGGGATTGATGAATGCGATTTGAACTTTACCGCACTTCACGTTTTCTGATGCTTCGACCAAATTTAGAATACTAGCATGGTCTTTTATCACTGTAGATCCCCAGCATATAAGCCATTCGTATAACAGTCAAATCCTTGGCCATCATGAGACTGTCCCACGCTAGATCCATTTTAGAACCACTAACTTCATGCCAAGAAATGGGTACTTCGTCGACTTTGATGCCTTTTCTAAGCGCCAAGATAAGCACTTCAACATCAAAAATCCAACCCTCTGTGTGAAGAAATGGGTATATCTGAACTATAGCTTCTCTGTTAAAGAGTTTAAACCCACATTGAGTGTCTTTGATAGATCTAATGCCAAAAATGAAAACGAGAGTGTGCAAAGCATACATCAAAAAATTTCTTATGAAAGATCTCTTGACAACAGCTTCCGAATTGACCATGTGGGCACGAGATCCAATGGCTAGTGCGGGTTTCTTGCTCTTTTCATGGCTTTTGACGGATTCCAGAAGCTTGCTCACATCGGCAAACTTACTAGCACCATCTGCATCTACAAAAAGTCCGTACCTCCCACGAATGTGCAAAAGCCCATGTTTAACGGCCCCACCCTTACCTCTGTTCTTGCTGAGCTTAACTACACGTAATTGGCCAGCTTGCAATTTGAACTCTCTTTCGGCCAAATTTAAGCAAAAGTCTGCGGTTCCGTCTTTCGAGCCGTCGTCAACAATCAAGATCTCCCATCTGTCCTCGAGCTCCTTTCTCAAATACTCAATTGCTTCTTTTAGCATTATCAGGATTCTGCCCGTTTCGTTATAGCTCGGCACTACCACGGAAAGTTCAATATCCTCAAGGGCACTGTGGTCATCTACTACCAAAGGCAGCTTACCATGCTCAATGACACCGTCAGAACCACATGTTGTGTACTCTAACTCTTCTAGGAATGTCCTCCTAGGCGAATGCGACAGCAGATAAACAGTTCCAAACAAGCTTGAAAATAACGCGATTACAGCCGTCACAACCAAGTTCATCATACTCAGTTTCTGCTTCTCATTCCAAAAGAGCTCTTTAAGACTCATGACGCTCCTAGAACGCGAAAATGGCTACTAATAGGGTTTCTATTTCATAAGTATTTACCGCGTTCTTGAGCATTTAGCTACGTGTTATGTTATAGTTGATCACGTGGTATGTGTGACAATTGGTCCATCAGTGTTGATCTATGTCAAATTGTCACTACAGAGCTCAGCATAAATTTTCACTCAGAATGGTCGAAAGAGCTTCGATCAAGAGCTCTAGACATGGGTTGTGTTACTGGCGGTAATTCTCATTGTATGCAGCATCTTTTTTTTGTTAGAACAGTCCCTACCAAAACTTTTAGAAAACTAAGGTTATTAAAAAGTGAATATCAATATATATAAATTTATGAATGGCAGCTCATCACGGTCAAACGTCAATGGCGAGTTGAGTGTGCTCAGCTTGAGATAATTTGTTGGAGTGCAGATATTTTACCAAGCCCATTTCAGTTAGGAGCCACTGGTATTGCTGAAAATTGCTTACAATAGCAGAGACCCGCTTCCGCTAAGCCAATCTTTCCGATTTGTGTTGCGCGTTGCTGGATATTATTGCATCAATGACATCTTCGCCCACGTATTGTTCATATTCTTCATCGGTCAAGTTTGACTTTGGACCCTGGTAGAATTTGCGCTGCCACACGAAGTAATAGCACAGCGACAAAACCCAGAAGCCTGGGCCGATGACAACTGTGTAATTCATGGTATCTGGTGTAGTACCGTGCTGTTGGGAGGGGAACATGACCATGACAATGATAAAAGCCTGATAAAAGACTGCTACCCAGTTAACAATAGGTGACCAGATGTCGCCTAAATAGAAGGGACCCGGTCTGAAGTCTTTTCTTCCGTATGTGAGTCTCAAGGTGATGGGGAAAATGAGGGCCATGTACATGCCGGCAATGGAAAGACTGAAAAGGGCATCTGCGGCAGTTTCGCCGGCCAAACACAGCAATCCCAGGGCCAGTGACAACAAACAGGAACCCCAAACCGCACGAATAGGCACTGCGACTCTACCGCTAACCTTCTTGAAGAAATTGCTGAAAGGAATACCGTCGTCGCGAGCAAACGCCCAGAACTGTCTAGAGTTGGCGATAACAGTTGAAGCGCCCATTAGGAATTGACACACAATGATGAGACTTAGGAACGTTAGCGTCCAGCGCTTTCCGAGCGCATCGTAAAACACCTGCGTGATACCCTGACCATATGCCGAGTTCACAATGTTGTTGATATCGGAGTCCATGCAGGCTAGAAGCACGATACAGATGAGCCACCCGAGAATCCAACAGCTTGCGATGGAACCCACGATACCGATAGGCACAGCACGCACAGCATCGCGTGCTTCCTCTGCCATGTGCACACAGGAGTCATACGCACCAATAGTCCAGATAGCGGGCGTCATACCACTAATACACCAGTTCCAGCCGGTGTTCCAGTCCGAGAGATTTTCGGAGTTTCCAAAGATGAACTTCCCGTCGTTGAACTTGCGATCGAGCTTGTCTGATCTCGACACGCCGATGGGTAACACGATGAAGAACAAGATGATCAGGAAACAGTTGGCGACAATGGAGAAAGTTTGCAATTTGGAGCTGAATTTCGAGGCCAAAGATGTCAACAGACCCATGCTCACGATGCACGCGGCAAAGACACCATAGGTGATGCCGTTGGTGACATTAAAATCAGGATTCGTGACCACCACGGCAGATAGAATCTGCTGCGCAAGTCCGTAGACAATAGAACAGACTGACGCTGACAGCGAAAGTGTGTCGAGAAACCCGACGGAGTAACTGATGCATTTTCTCACGCGTTGGGGCGCCCATTGGTAGCACGACACATAAACGGCACCGGCAGTGGGCATGGAAGACGAAATTTCGGCAAGCGCAATGCCGATGGTCAAAATCAGTCCACCACCGACAAACCACCCCCAGTTGAGCCCCACGGGCCCGGCGCTAAGCCCACCGTCCATTGTCGACGCAATCGACGGTAAAAGACCCATGATAGAGAACGCGACACCGAAAATCTGCACTGTCGAAAATTCTCTTCTGAGCTCTTCCTTGTAACCTATTTCTGCCAGCACTTGCTGGTCCGAAGTCGCACTCTTGGCATCCACGAATCTGATAGGCGCCCCGTGCGCCGACGTTATCGACCGCAGGGTATTCATATGGCCCTCACTCACATTTCCCACCTGTACGTCGACTTTCGACGCATTGTGCGTCACTTTATCTATATCTTTTGAGCTGCTGGAAGAGTTTATATGTCTCATCATCTCATGCCCTTGCTGCGTCGAAAGTCCCGAGTCTTTTAGCATGCGCTCTCAACACTTATATATCTTATTTATGCAAGCGACTTCCATGGGCTTTCAGTGTCAATTACGCATCTCGAATCGCTTCTTTATCTGTATAACTCATTGCATACTTCGCTATCTAAGCGCGAATACGAGATTCTTCACGTTGCCTCATTCTGTAGTGATGATATCAGAAATCTAAGATAAGTCGTTCGCCGTATAAGATTGTCTGTTATCAGTGGTACGGGTATTTGAGTGCTAATTGCAGCCAAGATCCCGAGGCACGATATGAGATTTAGTAGCAGAATTATAAGCGACTCTAGGGCAACAATTGCGATGCGTCGGCCTCGTAGATTGTTATGGCTTCGATGAATTCAGAGCTGTATTTCGGGTTGACCCGGATTACAAAATAACTACCCGGATACCCGAGAGCGGGTAGTAAACGGGTAGTAGCCATGTACGGATCGAGTAATTCTTGGGTATATATTTTAATATTTTCAACTCATTTAAGGATATTTCGAATGCATCGTTCGGATGGAACGCGGATAAACAACTTGTTAGTTCAACAAAGCGTCCGTAAATCGAGAGAAAAGCATTGATCTTACCTAAGTAGTGTTGAATTAGATTGATATGCTAGCTTTAACTATTGAAACTCGAGATCGTCGTCATCTGATTGAGAGTAGCATTCTATATAGTCATCATCCTCATCAGAATCTTGGAAATTGAGTGTTAATTTCTGGTCGAGGAGGCCCCAGCCCTTGAAGCGATTTCTAAGAACTAGCAACCTGTTAAAATTTAGACTGCTCATACTTCTTCTTTCTTTACGAAGAACTTTCCCGCTGATAGAAAATGCTCTCTCCAGACCGCTTGTGCTAAATTTTGTGTATAGAAGGGCCACCGCAAGCCTGAATAAATTGGGATATGCGCCACGGCGTTCGTACCACCATTGTATCAGATCCTCTTTGAAGTCCAAGGTATGTTGCTCTTCTGCTTTATATTTGTCCCACTCACTGACTGCCTGATTGCACATAGAAGCCTCTGCATTACGTGAATGCTTTTCGCGCCGGTTAATTGTGGGTAATTTGCTGACTCGATGGCGCGTGCCTCTAACAGATCTTTTGGCAAGTTCAGTTGATGTAACGACCTTTCGCGGTTCGGACTTCTTGAGGTAAGACTTCAAATACCTTTCCACTTTGCTTAGTCGAAATTGAGCCTCGTCCTCCGTCATAAGGGTGTTGAAGCACTGATGTTTGGACGAAGGATCCAAGAATGCAGCGACAAAATACAGATCGTTTTCCGTGAAGTACTGGAAATAAGTTGTAAATTTGTTTCGAGTAGAAAGGACAGCATCAAGTACCGTTTTCTTCATATCTAACGGCGGGTTTTGAGTTCCATTGATAAAGGTGAAATCAAATGCTCCTTCTGTCGGTAGCTCTATAGTCTCCGTATGGGCATCACCGCATAAGTCATAATATTCCAGAAGTGTGTAATAGAAAGGTACCGCATTAGAGAGATGATTAAACGAAACTTCTTGCAGAGTGTCATTCAACACTTTGAAGATTGAGCAACAATCGACAAAGTACTGCAAAAGATGGACTTCCTCAGGGGTTTGCTCGAAACACTTTTCGATTTTTGAAGCAGCAGAAATGTTCTGTGGTGACTTTTTAAAGTATTGAACCACGTCAGATACTGCTGGCGATATTTCAGAAAAGTGGTTACTTGCTTCCAGATATACAACCACCGTGTTTCCGATGCAGCAGGCACCAACGGGATTGAAGCTTTCATTAATGAAGACCTCAAAACAGAAGTGTGCTTCATCTTGTGAGCCAACCGTGTGATACGCGCCAGTGCCAAGCTAAACTTTGTGTTTGCTTTCAGGTTTTTCACTACATCTTGGAAAAGAATGTTCAAAATATGGTTTCCACACCGGAAAATATGGAAGTTTCCCAGACGATCGAACGTCTTGGATTTGCATTTCTTGAAATGGTCATGGACAAGGTGGGAATGCATGCATATGTTGTTTGTGGCATTATCACAAGTAATTGTTGCAACTCGATCATCTATTTCATAATCTTTCATCACATCCCGAACTTCCTTGAAAAGATTTTCCCCGGTGTGTGGTGTGTCGCTAACATCAATGAAACCTAGGATGCGGGTGTTGTACGGAGCGTAATGGTTATTAAGAAGAGCCTTGCTGCTGCCAACATCAGTCAGCATAGCATCATTTATAAGATTGGGAGCAAATGTTGCGGCTACAGCAAGATATGATCTTCCATTCCCGCCGGACCAGATATCCAGTTCAATGTTAATGAAGTCAGTTTTACTCAATACTTTTTTAAGTGCAGTATTGAAGAGATTGGTATAGTTCGATAGCCTGTCAATGATCGCTGGACGAGATTTTATCAATTTAATACCAGAGCAGGCTTCGCTAATGACGTTCCAGCTTTTGCCTTCGAAGAAGGAGAACGGGACTAACTTTTCCGTCAAAAGCAACAGAATACCAAAATCGCCAGGGCTATGCTTCCATTCTGCGGTTATTGCAGCTGGCGGTGGCAAGGAACGACACTTGACTCCTAATTGGCTGAGACTCCTAGATTTTTCTTCTTCTTTTCGACCGTTTTGGTATGCTAGAGGATGAACGTTCTTTACGTGTTTTGAAAGGTTTCCTGTGGACCTCGCTTCCTTGAATTCGCGTTTGCAATGAACACAAGAGGCAATCTTTAGTCCATCCACCTCTGTAACATCGAAGTGGCGGCGAAGGGCTGATCGATCCATCCATCCAGTTACTTTAAGTTGTCTAGTAGGTGTAATAGGAATGGAGGAGCCATCTGCCGCATCTACTGGGTTTGAGACACGTGGCTCTGGGGTGAGAGTCTCACCTTCCAAATCTGAGGTTTCGTCGGAAAGCTCTTCAATCTGATAAGACTCTTGGACCGCTATCATTGTGTGTCAGCTGAGTAGTTCGAACCGGGGAGCGGTTGGTCTGGATCATGTATGTTAAATATTTGAATTTTTGACGCCAGAAATTTTCTTTACGCGTTTCGGTTCTTGAAAGGGTATCCAGTGTTAAAGGACGCGGGTTGCTGGCGGGTCGCCTATTTTTTTCACGCGAGTAATAGACGAATGAACGTGACGGCGCACGCGAATACTATGTGGGTTTCCTGGATAAGGGTTACCCAGCCTAGGATGGTACCCGAAATACAGCTCTGGATGAATTCCGTCGGGAAGCCGAGACGAGCTCCCCGTGCGGAAGAAGAGTCCGAAAATCGGACTTTCGGAGTCCGATTCTTATGCTAGTCGGTGCATTTCGTAGTTGGAGGTGAACCATTGATGGCCAGTTTTCATAAGAACGGCTGGAAGCACTGGGGACAGTGGTTTATAGATTGGAGGACAAATTGGTGAGCAGTGAGGTGTCGAGTGAAAGGTGTGGGTTTTTGAGTTTCGTAGAACACGATTGCGAGAAGAGGGCATGTCACGTGATGCGTTGTACGTCTACAGAGCATAAATTGGGTAACCTTTAGCAGCTCAAGTGCAAGACTTGGCCCAATTGGATTGAGTTTTAGTAGCAACAGTCCAGAGCCGGGGAAAAGGGCTGCACTTTCCATGGCGCTGGGAAGACGTACAAAGTGATCACATACATCGTGGCACAATCACGTTGTCTATCAGACGCACCACAGTCGCGGGATCGTGTCGGTCAGTCACGAAGATCGCACAGCTGATCACCACGTCGGCGGCTTGTGTCGTGACTGGGTCCATTTCTGTCAGGTTGTTGCCTTCTGCAACAGAAACGTAATCAATGTGGAAGTCACGTGATTCGACGAGCGGTTGCCAGCATGCCATTGCGGCCTGTATCACGGTTTCCCGCTCGATCTGGCCGTCGGTCTGTGCTGCTTCTGCGACTTTAGCAGCCGCGGCGTTCAGTCCGCGGTAGATCGCGGTCGAAACAGCACGCGATTCGTCACAGAGATACCGGTTGCGGCTGCTGAGGGCCAAACCTCGGGCGTCGCGCACAATGGGCAGCATTTCGATCTGGGTATTCATGAATAGCTCTTCGGTCATGACCTTGAGCACAATAAATTGCTGGATGTCCTTCTGGCCAAAATACGCGACAGCGGGCGACACGATGTTCAACAGTTTCGTGACGACCGTGGCCACGCCGCGGAAAAAATTGGGTCTGGTGCGCCCTTCCAATTGCTCGCTCACGCCGAGTACCGTGACGAAAGGGCCCCGTTGCTGGTCGATTTCCAGCGAAATTCCTTGTGGATACATTTCTCTTGGCGACGGCGCGAAACAGGCATCGACGCCCGCCGCTTCCAAAACCGACAGGTCCTGCTCGAGGGTCCGTGGGTACTTATCCAAATCCTCTGTTGGCGCAAATTGCGACGGATTTACGAAAATCGACACCACTGTCACGTCGTTGTTTGTTTTACATTTTCTCACCAATTCCAAATGGCCCTCGTGAAGACACCCCATGGTCGGCACAAACCCGATTTTCTTGTGGAAAACTCCTACCTGGGCTTTTCGCCACTCCACTATTTCATTTACCGCGTGGAAAACCTTCATCAGCGGCCGCTTCTGTCTACAATTGCTTCTTTAAAATCCTTGTTCTAGTATATCGTAAAGCTCGAATTTTTCACTCATCGCCATTGTTCTCATGTCAATCTCGAAACGAAGCCAATAAACCAAGAAATTAAAGGATATCCATATAGAGCATGCTCAGCAGAGCATTTGAGGCTCTGAAATGAGCCAGTAGAGCTGGAAAACGCCTTAACCGTAATTAAATTCACGTCGAATTCTTGCTTAAAGGTGAAATTAGGATATATACCTTTATACGTAGCCATAGATCCTGGTTTCTGATATCATGACCAGGTTAATGACTTCTGATCTTCATGTAAACAAAACGCATATATAAGACGAAATACAGGGAAATTTGGGGATGGAAGATCCCAAAAACCGGCACTTGAATGGTCAGGAAAATTCTGTACATAAGAACCTAAATGGTGGGCGGTTTTCGTCCCAGATTCCGACTGCTATGGGCGGTAGAAGACGTAACAGCACAGAATCAGCCATCGGTGGGGCAGGGCTTACCGATATGATACACAGAAGCATGGCCCGAGGCAAACCTGAGTTAAACCGAAGAGCACACACAGAGACGCGTAAAAGTCTTTTGAGTGAGAGGAAAAGCCTACGAACGTCGCAGAGAACATTACTTTTGGGTTCACAGAACCAAACTGGTAACGCTGTGGGTTCAGGTACGCCTACAAGCGGAACGAACAATCGGGATCCACGACCGCTTCGAGACAAAACGTTCCAGTTGGCGTTACAACAAGAGATTTACGATTATTTGAGCTATTGCAAATTCGACATTGAGACCAATCACGCGATATCGCTGAAATCCTTGCGGCAACCGACCCAGAAAGATTTCATTATTATGTTCAAATGGCTATATCTGCGAATGGATCCCGGATTTAGGTTTACCAAATCGATCGAGAATGAAGTGTACACAATTTTAAGACTCGTGCAATATCCATACCTAGAGACGATCAACAAGTCCCAAATTTCTGCTGTTGGCGGAACAAGCTGGCCCAAATTTCTAGGGATGTTGCATTGGCTCGTTGTAACCAATAAACGACTCGATTCTTGTCTTCAAAAGCTAGACTTATCCATAACCAGTCAAAACACCCAGGAACTGACAGTCCTGAAACAACCAATGACAACCCTCGATGATCAGGATGATAAGCTTGAGAAATATGAACTAATGGTTGAACGGCTCTTTATTGACTATATTCTTCAATCCTACAAAAGCTTCCTGCGCTTGGAAGACGATTTCGGGCCCTACATGCAAGAGTTAGAAGCAGGCTTCACTAAATTCTCACACATTATCCGAACCGATATGAGTCATATCGAAGCCACGAACAAAGAGTTGTCACTGCGATATCAGAAGTTAATGGAAAAGGGACACGACCTTAAAATAGCCAGAGACAAATCTGATGCTTTGAAAAGCGATCTCACTAAGTTCCAAAACTATATTAATGCCATGCAACATAAAAGCTCCGAATGGCCAAGGAAGCTAGAGAAGATGAAAGCAGAGAAGCAGAAGAAAGAAATATCTATAAAAGAAACCGAGGTTGAAATAGGACGACTTCGGTCTGCATTGAAAGAAATGCATGTGAGCGTCTCTGAGATTGATCATAAAAACCAAGAAAGAGATCAAATCACAAAGGACCTCGACGAAGTGTCCTCAAAGCTTGATCAGACTGTAAGTGCTCTCAAAAGCAGCCGCGTGGAAACGGAATCGGCTTACAAAGCGCTTCTTAGCACTCTTGAGCAGTATAATGGAGCTGTTGACAGCCTCTGCACGGCGAGAAATAAGTTCAATCATATGCTAGACGGTAGCAAATTTGAGCTCTCCATCCCAGAAGATTTGATGCGGGAGGAGAAAATCGGCTCCGATCCAGATGATCTGCTTTCACCAGAACGAAATGTAAGTTCGATAAAATCTCTTCTTTTGACAGTTAACACAGAAATTCAAGAGCGTATTCATAAAGTCCAACGGGAGATTATAAGCCAAGAATCCGAGTTGGAAAACATTAAAGAGGAGATTAGTGGGAAAAATCATGCTTTGGAGCTGCTTGAAAACGAGCTTTCTATTGTCAGGACAGAATTGGAGGAGTATAACCAAGAGAGTCAAAGTCTGCTACTTTCTCAGAAAATCGAGATGGAGAAACTTGAAAGAAGAAACCAAAATGGGCGTTTAACATCTCAACGGAAATTATCGCTGGCCGATGAAAAAGTACAGGAAACTCAATTACGTTATGAGGAGTTGAAAATGAATATTAATAGGGAAAAGGGGATATTATGCTCCAAAATCATCCATCTCATAGAGTTTGTGAGTAACTTTAAAATAAGCGCTCAAGGTGCTATTGAGCGGGTAGAAAGCTTGGCGTTGCAGGAATTAAAACAACTACAAAGCTCTCAGGCAAACAAGGAGGCCTAACAAGTTCCTGGCGTGGCAGAATTTGAAAGCTCGAAATGGAACTCATTTCTCTTTTCATTATTAATGGGTTGGATATACCTTATGTATTATATGCCTTCAGGTGGTTATTGAACTTTATCATTTTTTAGCGTTTTTGTAGTACATTTTCCGGATAAGAGGGTGGTGCTCTCTCAACTCTTTGTTTCTGTTCGAAGAATATTCCAAGTAAGCCATATCTTCACCACCTGCCAAACCAGAAAGTGAGCCTTCGCCACGAACTGCTTTGGATTTTATCTTTTTATTAGTATTTAAACCACGTCCAATTGTATTCTCGGCATCGTCGCCCACTTCAAGACCCGCAGCCTCTTCGTTCTTGAGAAGCACCTCTTGAAGTAGCTCTCGCCGTTCCCTGGCCGTAGCGTAAGCCAAATTGGGTAACTTTTCCATCCCATGCAAATGTGTGATAACTTTGAATGCATAACCTTGATCAACTAAAAATGCCTGCCTTTTAGTAGAATAATACATCTCTTGAGTGTCTTTGGAAACCAGTGAGTAAAAAAAGGCGTTGAATCCCTCATCGTTACGCCTTTTAGCTCTGAGAATACGCCCTAACCGCTGGGCTTCCTGCCGCCGTGATCCATAATGAGAGGAAATTTGAATCAAGCACGTAGCTTCAGGAAGATCAATGGAGGTATCACCAACCTTCGACAAGAAAATGGTATTGATTTGATCATTGAACTGGAAGTTTTGCAATATATTCATTCTCTCTTGTTGAGGCGTAGATCCAAAAATGAACGGCTTTCCAAGCTTTAGCGCATACTCCTGCAAAGCACAGACGTTATCAGAAAAAACGATGATTTTGTCGCCACGCTTCTCATGATACTGAATCAAAAATTGGCAAGCTTGAAACTTGGTGGGATTCATGATGTAAAGTAGCATCCGCTTCCTTGCGCTCTCTCTCAGGTATTCTTGATAGAACTCGGCAGTCATTGGACACCATACCTCAGCACACTGAACATTGGCAATGTGACCCTTTTGGGAGAGCTCCATCCAATTTGCTTCATACAGCTTCGGTCCTATCAGAAAGTTTAAATCACTAATTTTGTCATCTTCACGCACTAGGGTTGCAGTTAAACCAAGTTTAGCATGGGCTGCAATCGTGGTAACAACTCTTCTGAACATGGCTGCAGGAACCACATGCACTTCATCTAGAATAATAAACCCCCATTCTCGTCCGGTCAAAAAGTCCATGACCTTTTGCGAATCATGCGACCTATTTCTAGTGTTTGCAACCATAGAATAAGTCGAAACTACAAGGCCCGAATCTGTCTGAAACATTTCTTTGTTATCAGAAGTGAAAACTGCCACATTTTCTGGTTGAAGTGTGCACCATTGCAGAAACTGTTGCCTCCACTGCATAACAGAAACTGACGATGTACACAGGACGATGACAGATTTTTTAATGGTGCACGCTGCAGTGATTCCGACTAAAGTCTTACCGGCACCACAAGGGAGCACGATGATACCACTTCTGGCGCGACCATTACCAAACATTTTACTCAAAGATTTTTCTTGATACGGCCGAATCTGAGTTGATGGCTTAAGATCGATAGGCAAGTCTGGGTTGCGATAATCATTACGAAAATCGTACTCTTCCAAAACGGGATAATCTATTTCTTGACACCTTTTCTTGACAATTTCGACGGATTCGTTCGCTATTTCAAAGGAATGAACCACATCCATATCGTCATTGTCGTCTTCCAAGCTTTGCTCGCCTACAACAGAAGTGAAGAGAGCCTCCGTGTCATTGGGGTCAACGGTGTTCTTCTTACTTGTGACACTGCTGATTTCGGAGTCGTATTTCGCACTTGTAACTCCTGCAGCGGTTGGAAGGGCCTCTGAATCAATTCTGAGGGTACTGATGACAGGATCTTTTAGCAACATCTGCAAAATGTCTGCTTGCGTAGTCTCGACAAAGTACCTATTGTGCTTGATAACAAGTTTGACCTTACCGTACGACACGGTGGCACTCCTGATGAAGTTCACGATGGAAGGAGATACGGGTATCTTGGAAAGTCTGTCCAAAACGGCGATGATATCGTCGGTTTCGAGTCCCACAGACACCGCTGCGTATAGTGAGTACGCAGTGATCCTGTATTCGTGAATATGAGACGGCCTACTAACAGGCTCAGCAATGGTGACCAAAAAATCTTGTGCTTGCTCTGCCAGCGGCGAAAAACTCTCTAATATTATTCGACCATCGTTGGGTGAGATCCAAAGAGGCCTGGAAGCATGATCAGGCTTTAGCTTCAGATAGCTGAAGTCGCTTCTTCTGAAAAGACCAGAAACGACGTCGGGCACGAAATCTTTAGGTGCATCCGTGTGAACGTCCTGCAAGAAATTTTGGTCCTTAGCTGCGAGCTTGTTCAGAGTTTCATTCGACGATTTTTTCGCCCTGTTTACATTCTTTTTCATTGGCTTCTTATTTTTACCATTTGCATAACTCCGATCCTGGCCAAAGTTGTCATCGTCATCCATCATCCCGTCCCCATAATCCGAGTTGTCTGTCGCGATGGAATCATCGGAAAAGTAGTCCATATCGGCCCCATAGACCGATCTCCCCTTACTCCGCGTTTGATATTGATGACTATCCATTTCTGTTAAGTTAATAATGAATAAGAACTCCCGGTAACTCACAGTTGGCTCAAACAAGGCTGGCAACTCTATAAGTAAGACGATTTTGAAGATGTCCACCAAATGTCATCTCTTATTAGTTTGACAAATTAATCCGACACATGTTGTACGAGTACTCACTTGCGACTCACTCGGTATGAGATGATCATAGTGACGCCGTTCAGAGTTACAAAGTTTTCATTTCAACAAATTTTTACCAGGCTTCGATGATCATCAAGAAACCGAACCTGATAGTTAAGTCACCGGGAGAATCCGCGACTCTGACGGGTAGTTGTTGTTACTTGAGCAATGGGATCTAAAAAGTCAGGTCAGGTGAAGAAAGCAGATGTTCCTAAACTTTCCGAGAAGGCAAAAGAGGCCGAATTGAGCACCTCAAGCGACAGTAGCAGCAGCAGCAGCAGCAGCTCTTCTGAATCTTCGAGCTCTTCTGAATCAAGCTCGGAGTCTTCCTCCGATTCCTCTTCATCGTCTCCCAGCTCTTCTTCCTCTTCTTCGTCGTCGTCGTCGTCGTCGAGCTCTTCAGACTCCAGTTCTGATTCTGAGTCTGAGGACGAAACAGCAGCCAAGAAACGTAAGATATCTTCAAAAGAGGCACCTGCTTCAAAAAAACGCAAGATCGTCTCTGGTTCTAAGGCAGATCCATCGAGCAGCTCCTCCAGCAGCTCGTCGAGCGACGACTCTGGTTCAGAGTCTGACGCTTCAAGCTCGTCTTCCGGCTCTGGTTCGAGTTCTAACTCTAGCTCGAAGTCTGGTTCTGAAGATTCGAGCTCGAGCTCCGACTCCGGCTCGAGCGACAGTTCGAGCTCTGGTTCAGAACGTAGCTCTGATTCCGACTCCGACTCCTCCAGCTCCAGCTCCAGCTCCAGCTCCAGCTCCAGCCCCAGCTCGAGTTCTGAGTCTAGTTCTGATTCTGAGTCTAGTTCTGGCTCTGAATCAGATTCCGGCTCAGATTCTGACTCGAACTCGAGCTCCAGCTCTAGCTCAAGTTCCAGCTCCAGCTCAAGTTCCAGCTCCAGCTCAAGTCCCAACTCAAGCTCTAGCTCTGATTCCGAGTCAAGCTCCAGCTCCAGCTCAAGCTCGAGTTCTGAGGCCAGTGCAGATTCTGAGTCTAGTTCGGATTCCGATTCTAGCTCCGACTCAACCTCAGAGTCCGAATCAGCAAGCGAAGAAGGTAACAAGCCTGCCGCTGGAAATAATGCTTCCGTCGATGTTAAGCAAGTGAGCAAAAACGACGAGAGCTCCTCTTCATCCAAGACGGCATCGCCAGAATCCCCTTCTATATACAATGACGAGGAGGAATCAATCTCGGCGGGAGAGGACGAGTTGAAACCAGGACAGCGTAAACATTTTTCCAGAGTTGATAGATCCAAGATTTCATTTGAAAATCGTGCTTTGACGGACAATACCTACAAGGGCGTTGCCGGTACGTGGGGTGAAATGGCCAATGAGAAGCTAGGTGCGGTGAGAGGCAGAGACTTCACCAAAAACAAGAACAAAATGAAAAGAGGCTCTTACAGAGGAGGAACTATTACTATGGCCACAGGTTCCTACAAGTTTAAGGACTGAAGGCTGGCAAGAGGTCAATGAAGTTTTTACACTTCTCATATCTGCATAACTTAACACCTTCACTAACGTGCAAGGCGACTGTATAATGAGTAATGGCGCGCTTTTTAAGGAAGGCACAAGTAAGGAATCAATAATATGTACTAAACTTTAGGAAATCCGCGTCCAACTCGTTGTTTTAGAAGGTCTGCGTAAAGATACTTGAATCTTTTGAGTCTGTCTTCCGCCGTCAAAGGCCTCTGCTGTTTCCTTGGAGTTTCTTTCAAAAATTGTTTAATATGTTCACAAAGCTTGGCAGAAAGCAATTCTGGATTTTCAATTGTGACAAGGTGATCAGCTCCGACTAAATCTTCCTCTTTATAATTCTTTATTTCCCTCTTCAGAAGCTCGCGGTTTTCTTTAGGACACCACTTCGATTTTTCACCGTAAAGACAAACAACAGCCGGTGTCAGGAACCTAAGATTTCCCATCAACCAGCTCGCATAGGGTCGAAGGCAAAGGTACGTGATCATATGCTGATATTTGTCCATTTTAGTTTTAATAGTGCCATTTTCTAATGTCATTTTCTCGAAATCTGATATTCTGTCGCGGACATTCTCTTGCGCTGTGACATAAAAGCTGCCTTTGCAAAGGAACTTTTCGAAGTGATTTAAATCGTTAAATTGGTCGGTCATCTTAGACCATAACCCATCATGGAATGCTATTGGAATCTTAGTTACGTTCTCAGGATTATGGATATTTTTCATCAGAACGACTGGTTCTATGCATATAATTAGATCAAATAGCCCGGGATATAATACCCCGCAGCCCAGAGCTTGAAATCCTCCCATTGAATGACCAATGACAATATTAAAACCATTATTATCACCATTTTGAGAAAATAGTTCTTTAGAGGCTATCTCGCATACATCTCTGGACCCGTCGCTCCAGTCGTAGATGGAACCCAGTTTGTTTTTATTGATGACACCAGAGTCGCCGTGGTTAACCTGATCTAGCAAAATGATTTTGCCCACGGTCCAGCTTGTTGAATGTTGGAAGAAATCTTGAAGGTAATCTTCCCATATCACTCGACTCATACCACTGGGATGCAGGAAGACCAAATTTATGCATGGAGCACCGTCTTGCTGTTGATTACCATCTCTAGCAGTGAAAACATCGTAAACAATTTCCAAACGATCTCTTGTAAAATCCAGAGTCGAGTTTCTATCGCTTCTTGGGAAAATCGCTTTTCCGGTTTTCGTTTCCTTCTTATAAATGGTTGACATGCCAGTGATGATGGCAGAAGCTATTGCAGACCCTTATGTAAAAGATAGAGTATCAGGGGAAACTTGAATGTTTTGAGCTGTCAAGGCTGAAACAATCTCAACCTTCTCGAAAGGTAATATATTTTAGTTCCTTATTTATACGGGGCCCTTTTTAATGACAGTCATGCGGTTTGCTTGATTGGAGATCATCAAAATCAGCCGTGCCATGAGCTTCGTCAGCATACGATAATCGAACTAGAGACGTAGAATTAACATTTTCGAAAGAAATATGGGCCTATCAACCTCCAAATCCTCGTACATATGTTACGCGCGATAATTGATTTTTATTTGAATTTATTCGGTATTACTTTAATTATTGTGAGTGGTCTCTTTTCAAAACATAATGTATAATCAGAATGAGCAAAGTAGGACGATTTTAATTTGGCTTGTAAGGTCATGGGTGCAGACTGTCCAGGTGTTGGCATACTATTTAAGTCTGGTATGTGTACTCTCACATTTTGCTTAACATTCGAAATTAATATTACAATAATGCCTAATTAGCCTAAATTAGTGTTACAAATCTTTATGGTTCCTTCTTCAAGATGCGGCCATCCGAGGTTTACAAGTGCAAAAGTAGTCTCAAATCTCGTTCTCGTCGTCATTCTGTTCTTCAACATCCGTCTCGACGTCTAAGAGCGCACTCGCCTTTTGGCCGGATTCGTTCGATAAAAGAAAGGGTTTCGATAGAGTGTTTTGTAATGACGATGCTGACGAAGACCTTGACGAATATGCCATCTTTGGCTGGTCCAAATCTTTCGACAGCGTCGGAGGTGCCGGAAGTGAAAAGTCTGTGCTGATTTCTTGATGCGATTTCTTCTTGGGCGACGCTAGAGACATGAGCGTTTCAATGGCTTCCGCTTCAGAAGGTTGGCCGCCATTTTTGGAATTGTCTTTCGCTGGCGCAGATGTGGATATTGGAGCCAAGTGACGTGACCTATTTGCCCAAAAAGTTGAAGAACCCGGAGAGGGCGGACGTTTCCGTTTAGGACTTGAAAGAGCGTTCAGCAATGCGACGTGGGCTGAGTTGCTGTCATCCTCGTCCTGTTTCATGAATGCATTGCTATAGTTCGACGAACCGGACAGAAGTTCCTCTTTTGAGGGCCCTCCAGCCGTGGCGGCATCTAGAGAGCTGGGCTGCGACAATCGTTTACCTTCTTGGGGCTGTTGACCTGCAGTTTTCTCGAACTCGGATTCGAGTTCTACTAAGCTTTTATCAGTCCAACCGTGCTGCAGCTTGACAAAAGCGTAATTAAGTCTGGTCTTAAGATTGTTCGATATTTCGCGAATCGGCTTCTCGCTGTCCTTTGTAACCCCCGGCGACTTCAGCTTGGGTGACGGCGAAAGAAATACCTCTGAACTCCGCGATTTGGGTGTCACGGGAGGCAAAAGGCGTGACCTGGCACTCGGTGATTTAGGAAGAGTAATTCGGTCATTGCCACCACCACCGATACCAACATTCCGGTTGTCTTTCCCTAATGGCGATGCTAAAAATCCCAGTGACGTAGAAGACCGTCTTCCTCTATTACTAGGCGGAGACGGCGTTTGCGGCGATTTGGGGCCCGCGTCCAGCAATTCACCGGTGAGTTCAATGGAAACTCGCTTGCTGCGTTCTTTTTTCGGCGTTTCTGTCATTCTCCGCCCCTGAATCTACAATCTATCGGTCGCTTCCACTTTATTTGCCCTTTCCCTTGACTTTTGAGGTTGACCTTCAGTTTTGACAATCGCGACAAAAAACGGCTTTAATTTCCTCTAAGACTGCGTCTAATGTCGCTCTCTTTCGTTTCACTTCTTGTACCCGACTGCTGCTGTCCCCTTAGCTCCTGTCTGATATATATGGCAACCTCTTCTCCGTGTTTTATAGCTATTGCCACTAACTACTGGATAGCTCCTTGTTTTGTTTTTCAATCATGATGTTGGAATTTTCGCAGACCTAGTTTCGCGTATAGATTGACAAACCTGGTAAAAATGGCAGTGACAGTGACATTAAGAGTGAGAAAATCGACATATTAGACAGTTTGGTATATAAATCGAAGTGGAATGCCAACCCTTGGCGATAACCGTATATGAGCCATTAAAATTGTGGCTCAAAAATCCTTTTCTGTGTAATTTTAACCGAGTTTTTACGACAATTTTGACCTTGAGATATTTTATAACCCCGTATTTCAATCGAAGGCAAATATCGTCGGCCCGTGTGAGAAAGACCACTTTTTTATGACGATCGCGGACTTGATTTTAGACCATCTATCAGAGGAAGTTTATCAGTCTGGTCCTTCTCTTCGCAATGGTATTGGAACGGCCAAGATTGTCGCTGGAAAGATAGTCTTGTTTGATTTGTTCCATGTCGTGCTGACCGCAGATAGGCAACTCATCGTTCAACAAAAAGTAGTCTTCTTTGATGAAAACTCCGCATTTGAAACATTTGAGACAATCAATGTGAAACCTTTCGGATCTGTCGTTCTCTAGACACTCGCCCTCGATGAATCCGTTACACACGGTGCATATGCTGTTGTTGGTCTGGTGGAAATGTGACTGACAATAGGGCATATCATCCAGAATGTAGCATGCGACTTTTTTCGAGAAGTGGAGGTCGCAACAGGTGCATTGGAAGCATTCCCTGTGCCATTGACCTGACAGTTCACCGTCTTTCTTTGAAAAAACTCGTTTAGTTACGATTTCTTTCCCACATGTCCTGCAAGGGCCCTCTCCTGGTTTGTGCCTAAACTTAATTTCTTGAGTGGGGTTCTCAGGGGCAGGACCTGAGTGTTGAGAATTCCATGTTGTCTCGCTTGAATCCCGTAATTGATCGCCAGAATGTGAAACATGTGAATTGCTCGATTTTGCGGGCTCTGAAGAATTGAGTGGTTCTTCGGTGTTTGCCCGTGTGAGTTGCGTGCGCTCAAGCTTCGGCGTTTGCAATGGCTGCAGCAGTTTGGATGAAGGTCTGATGCTGTGCTCAAAATTGTTGGCATCTTCACTATTCGCAAGGCCAGCTAATACGTTGGATTTTTCGCCTGTTTGAGGCGAGTGTGGAACTTGCTTGAAATGATAAAATTTTGGAGTCCCGTCAGACATTGGGGACAAATTGTTATTCCTTTCAAAGGAAATATGAGAATTGTCTACTACTAGAGTCTGAGCGTCGATGCTGCTATTGTTTTGAGGAATAAACCCCGAAAGGTAAGCACTCGATTTCTTGATATGGTTGCTGGAAGTCCCAGCCAAGCGCGTCTGCTTGTCGATTGACAAGTTGCGACTTAAAGAGACATCATTTAATTGAGCAAGCAATCGTTCAACTTGTAAAGATGATTTCAATGTCGAAACCGGATCTTCCTCCTCTTCCTCTTCTTCGTCCGACATCTCAGATGCCGACTTTCTATGCCTTGGTCCTTCTCCGTAACCAGCAACATGAGATGCGTTCATCGTATTCAAGAAACCCTTTGACTTCCCTAAGTAGTCGCTTTCTCCTGCACTCACGGAACTATCGCTCAAAGCTTGACGTGAGTCCAAAAGCTCGGGTGAGGCTCGGCTGCTTTGATCACTAGACGGATCCTGCGCTAGAGTTGGTCTTGGTGGTGAGAAAGACACCTCTAGCTCCGGTACAGGTGTGAAACTGAGGCTGGCATCGCTTTCGCGGTTCGCAAAAGGCGTATTTTCAACACTGTTACTGATGTGAGAGTTATGAGCTCTTTTAGGGCTATGCTCAGGCGCATTTTCTACCAGAGGTCTAGAAAACGCATCGGAATGCCTCGCACGAGCTTCACTATCACTATCAGAGTCTCTCAGGGAATCTGTGCTCTGAGTAAGCTGTAGAAAACTTTGCTCAACTGGGTTAAGTTCGCTGGCAGACCGAGAGTCGGGAGGCGAGACTCTTGCGGGCAGCTCGTAGTCCGGCTGACGAGGATATGATTGATGGGTCTGAGTTGGCTGTCCCGACCTTGAGTAAGGATTACTCTCAAAATCAAAAACCGAAGGTTCTCTGGTTTGAACCGATCCTGAAGCAGCATGCGTTGCGGCCGCTGTCGAAGTTGGTCCCCTTTCAAATGGCAAAACTTTGGGGCCCTGCTGTGGGCTGTGATGAGAAATGGCTGGTTTTGGTTGTTGCTGTTGGTGAAGATCTTCATGTCGACGCCCTTCAAAACTTATCGGAGAACGAACAGGCGCAGGCGCACTGGCACCGCTCACACTCGCAGTATCACCAGATTTGAACCCCAATTTTGACAGCCAGCCGTCTTTACCACTACGAGCTCTTGATCGTCCACCTTCACCAGTCAACACGTCGGGTTGCTGTCCATTGTAGGCCACATCAAAGCCGGCCCTTTCGAGCGCTGTTTTATAACGAACTCTCGGATTTAGCGAGGGAAACGGCGAGTTGTAAATCGGCGTGTACATTCTAAGCCGGCTCCGAATTTTCAAGCGCTATCTGGAGCCGAAACTGAGAGCTTACTGGAATTTTTATGGCCTTCTAATGATTCTTGTTCGGGCCGAACAATGCACTGGTATTGTAGGCTTTTTTTTCGCGTCTATTTTTTTTCTTTAACGCGTCGTCCCGTGTAACAGCGCAACGTGCCAACCCCAGAACGGTGCTTTTGTAGTTGCAAGGTTGCAGGCTCACACTAGCGAAAGAGTCGACGTGATACAGGTGATCATTTACGGCATTAGCATCAACGTTAATAGCTGAAAGCGTAATTAATTGATAATCAGAAATTTGGCTTTTGTAGAAAGTTTGATTGAAGTTATAGAAACAACGCAATTGCCATTGACTTAGGCTTTTTAACTTTCACTTGCAAGCTTTTGCTCGACCCTGACCCCTACCCTGGCGCTGACCTTGACGCTGACCTTGACGCTGACCTTGACGCTGACCTTGACGCTGACCTTGACGCTGACTTGAAGCATAACCGTGACAAGTGACACAATTACAATTTCACAATGAAATCCATGCGCGACAAGCTTGCCTCTTCTTTTCGACAGCTTCATGTAAATCAATTCTCTCCCCCAATTTTGCCAGTGGTTTCTTTGACTCTTTTCCAAAAAGTCGTTTAGAGGCGCAATCTTCAGCAAATCCTGGTGTATATCACTCTTCACGTACCCCCTCTATCTTGTCTTGGAAAAAACGATTGCACTTCAAACCGCATCTCTCTCCACCGCAACCTTGTGCCGCTGAGGAGGTCGGTAACAATAGCGCCGCTCTTATACAGAACCGCAAGAAGTGGCCACCAAGGGGGTACGTTAAGCTATTCTGCATCTGCGGTACAGCTTAAAGTACTGTTACTAAGAAAAAAAGCGTCAAAAGCGCTCTGAACGCTCGCAACGCGCGCTCTCAATGGGCAGGACCATTTTCTCCCTAGAGGGCGATACAGTGCCCATTACACAACGTCTTATACACAGATACCAGGAGGTAATATTGGGCGCGTTCCAAGTAGGAGATGACGGTAATTTCCCCCGCGCAGGGGAGAACTCTGAAACCACAGGAACATTAAGGGCGAGTTGGAATAAGTTGTGTCATTTTGCACGAAGACTAGTTAGTCGTGAGACCTATGAGAGGAACTTGCTCATCGAGAAGCTAAGTCATGAAAAGCAACACGCTACGTCGTACGATGAATGGCTTAGTGCTGCATTGCGGCTCGACGAATTAACTCGTACGGAAGATTGGAAGTACAAGGATGAAACGACGCTTTACGACTACAAACTCGTGCGGGCGCACACGCTCATGATGCGTGAGGCTCGCGAAAAAAGGGACTATGCGCAGTTGCTCTACTTGATTCGGACCACCTGGGTGCGTAGTCTTGGGAACATGGGCAACGTGAATTTGTATCGACACTCACACGTGGGCACTAAGAACATTATTGAAGAGTACATGCAGGAGTCTGTAAGCGCACTAAAGGATCTCGTGGCGAACTCCGACCTCGACGACAGCTATTTGCTGGGTATGCTTGTGCAGACGCGTAAAAACATAGGTCGCACAGCGCTAGTGCTCAGCGGAGGCGGCACTTTTGGGCTTTTCCATATTGGAGTTTTATCTACGCTGCTCGAGCAGGATCTGCTCCCGAGGGTTATCAGTGGTAGCAGTGCAGGAGCCATTGTGGCAAGCATCTTGTGCTCGCGTCACAAACGTGAGATCGTGCCTCTCATCGAGGGTGTGCTGGAAAAAGATTTCAACATTTTTCAGGACGACTCTGAGAAAACCCAGAGCGAGAATCTACTTATCAAGGTGTCTCGTTTCTTCAAAAACGGTACTTGGTTTGATAACAAGCATTTGGTGAAAACTATGATCGATTTTTTGGGGGATCTGACATTTCGCGAGGCTTATAACAGAACCGGAAAGCTACTGAATATCACTGTTTCCCCAGCATCTGTATACGAACAGCCATCTTTGCTTAACAATCTTACGGCACCAAACGTGCTGATCTGGTCCGCTGTTTGTGCTTCTTGTTCCTTGCCCGGAATTTTTCCCTCCACACCTCTGTACGAAAAGGATCCCAAAACTGGAGAGGCACGAGAGTGGAACAGCAGCACTGTAAAATTTGTCGACGGTTCAGTAGACAACGATTTGCCCATTTCTAGGCTGTCTGAGATGTTTAATGTCGATCACATCATAGCCTGTCAGGTCAACATCCACGTTTTCCCGTTCCTGAAGATGTCAGTATCTTGTGTGGGAGGTGAAATTGAAGATGAGTTCAGCGCTCGCTTAAGGCAAAACCTGAGTTCAGTCTACGAGTTTCTTGTGAATGAAATTATTCACGTTTTGGAACTCGGTACGGAACTTGGTTTGGCTACGAACTTTTTAACAAAGTTTCGCTCGATACTTTCTCAACAGTACTCAGGAGATATTACCATTCTTCCTGAGATTGGAATGCTTTTTAGAATGAATGAACTTTTAGCAAATCCTTCCAAAGAGTTTTTATTGAGAGAAACTGTTAATGGTGCTCGCGCCACATGGCCCAAAATCTCAATTATAAAGAATCATTGTCTGCAAGAATTTGAACTAGACAAAGCCATCTCGATCCTCAAGGGGAAAATCATTTCAAGTCCTTTGTTCACAACAAAAAATTCCATGCAGTTCACGGATTTGTCAATATCCTTGGTTAACACTCCAGAAATGCTCACTAATGACATTCATGTACCTAACGTGTTGGATGATACTATTTTGAATCCACAAGCCACCGATGGGCTCTTAGTTGTGCCAGACCAGAACCGCCGTCCTCATTCTTTCGGAAGGACCAGTATCTCAATAGCAGAAGGCGCCAAGCCCACTCATCATGTTCGCAGGAAATCAGACTCGTATACCAGAGGAAAATTGTCTTTGAGGGAAAGTCCATTTTATGGTACGCGGAATGGCTCCCATATATCCAATAAGATTTTACCTACGGTTATGGGATATAGCCCAAAACTTGACCGCAAGCGAAGCATGGTTCATTTGAGCCACACTCCCGAGAAGAGTTTCAAGATCGACACTACAAAACATAGCAGCAGTTTCACTGCTCTCCAGAGACAGGAATCATCCAGAAACAAGGATGGCGACCCTTCAGCCAACTCGAATCCTCCGTCGCCACTTTCAGCACCTGTGGCCATATCTGATACTGGCGCACGCCGTGGATCTATCTCTTCCTTTGAATCTCCTTCAAAACCTCCCCACCGTCGCGGGTCCAAAAATGTCCATAGGCGTCAATCTATATCATCAAGATCGATTCAACCCCATCCCATCAAGCCTAATCCTCATCTGGCTACCAACGGCAAGAATAAAAAGTCGTTGTTGAAAGATGACAGTAATTCACTGCCGACCGTCAGGGGGTCAGCTCCAGATGCGGGTGATGGTAATCGCAACTCTATCAGCACTTCTTCAGGTAAGAAGGACGATTGATGGTGAGTCCAATGTCAGCAAAAAGATGGAGACAAGAAGTCTACAGTCTTTGTTTGAGAAGTTTCAAGATTTGAGAGCATTAATTGAATGATGCAAGGCTATTGACCCCAAATACTTTCCAAGAAGCTTTGTCCAAACTAAAATCGAGTTCCTTAACAAGGCCCTTTGATCGTATGGCTTTTACGGTGAGTTCCGATACCGAAGGGCATCCATGCAAACTAAGTTTGTCAAGAAGAATGTAATCAGATTCAGTAAGGCCGCGAAGAAAATCATAAATTGCCGGACCAGTTAGTGCCATGTTGAAGGACAAATCTAGCTTGCGCAACTTTTTCACATACTTTGCAGCAGCCTTCAAATTTTTTAGCGAAAAGTCATCGAGAGCTACCGCTTGATGCACGCTCAAGTCTTCGAGGTGAGGGACTTTTTGCAGAGCAAGTGCTAGGTCCAGAAATCCGACGTCGTTTGTCCTTTGGAAGTGCATATACGGGCAATCACCGATATTGAGCTTTCTTATCTTATTCTCTGTGAGGCTGAATAATAATTTTGAAAGTCCATGACCTCCAAGCGATGTGCTCATTATGTCTAAAGTTGTCAAGTGAATTAAATTGTTAATGAAACCTTGATTTTCGTGGAGTGCTGGAAACTCTAACAGGTTGATCGGCTGACTGTTGATGCGATGCTCACGAAATATAAGCTTGGAAAGGTTGTGAAATATCGGACGCTCGATGACTGTCTGCAGAAAGTCATGAAAAAATGCATTCTTATTGTTTTCGAACCAAAACTCATCCAGGTTCGGAAAATTCGCCAGCCATTGAAAATTCATCCCCGATTCGCATGTAGCTCCGCATATAAACAATTTTCGAAGTTTCGTGGAGGGCAGGCTATTCGTAATCGCTTTTCTGTAAGGGAAGAAAGGGTTTACGTGCCTAAAATCGCATATGATTTTAACCGATTCCAAACTCTGTATATTCGCTTCCACCACTTGGAGGTCATTTTTTTCTCTCAGAAGCGACGTCAAGCTCTCCGGTTGTATAGTTCTAGGAACAATGAGTTCTAAAGTTTTTAAGTTCGTTGTCAGATTCAGGAGTTCATTTTCAGCAGCATCTGACAGATTTCTGCTGTAAGCTGCCACCAGCGTTAAATTCTCAATGCTCGATGCTAGTTTAGGATTTGTCCGAAGTAAATTCGAGATTCTGTCCAAGCTCAATTCTTTAGTCTTCAAAACGCAATTTCGCACGTTGAGGAACGAGCAGCTTAGTAAAAGTTTCAGAGACCGGTCCTCTTCTGCTTTCAAACACGGGGCGAAGATTAGCATGTTAATCTGTATGCGACTGGCTACCTTGGATAGTCGCTTTAAAAACTCGACCAAATTAGCAGTGTGTCGGTAGGAGACCGAGTTCAATTTGATATCCTTGAAGACCTGGGGAACGGACATGAGACGCCAGCGCCAGAGTTTGCTCACAAGCATACAATTGACGAGTTCCTTAGTAGTCAAGTGACGAAAAATCGCGACGAACAACTCCGTAGGGCACATGCTAATCAAATCTGTCCCCAGAGGGATCTCGGGCTTCTTCTTTTTAAGTCCACCACACAAAAACTTCGTTGCATCTTTTGAATCCGGAGCTATTGGTCTTTTCTCACAACCAACTGTAGCTAGAGATTCGCGCGAAATTTTCCGTGAACGGATCAAATTCTTTTGTAATGTAATCGCTTCAACAAGCCTCTCAGAGGCCGAAATTCCAAATCTCCGGTAACCTCCGTCAGCTATTTTCAACGCCCGCTCGTAAACTTCGTCTGCTTCACCATCCAGCTGGAGTTTTTGAAGAATTTTACCATACCGAACGTAAGCCTTCAAGTGATACGGATCTTCTTTCACCATTTTTTTCGTATCTTTCAAAGCCTTATGAAGATCACCCAGTTTCTCCCATGTAGCAGCCCTGTTATCCAAAATTTTCAGATATCTGGGATGTGTTATTCGGCTAGGATCATCGCCCAAATGTCTGCTAAGCCCGTGCTTTGATCGCAGTTTAATCAAGTCATCGACGCTATAAGACTGAACAAGCTTCAATGCCTTCGTAAATATCTTGGCAGCCTTACTATAGTCCTCATTCTTAAAATACGTAGTCCCTAGGTTCAAAGCTCTTTCTACAATGTCTTGTTCGCTCATCGTCTATCACTAGTCTCGCTAGGTTTAGTTGGTTTAAATGATCTTGAAATTTCAAGGTCTTTAATATATATTTAACGGTCAACATGAATGAGTGAGAACAGACCAATAGGTGGACGGGATGTCGGCAACGTTGTCGGAAGTGTTAATAACGGCCTTCTTTTTCCTAGTAGCGACCTTTGTCATTGGGTTGAGCCCTGTTTTTATCGTTAGACATAAAGGTTATCATGACAAGTATATTGGGAAGTTGTCACTTTTTGGTATGGGGATGCTTTTGGGCACGTCTTTCATGCTTGTGATCCCTGAAGGTGTGAAAGCATGTCTAGAACATCACGGTAATGTGGGCCTTAACCTGTTGATTGGATATTTATGTGTTCATCTCCTAGATAGAGCTGTCAGTTGGGTATCTGAGAGAGATATTACGGAACGAAATCCAAGTGCTGAGAGTTTCAAAACAGTGTTGAATCCTCGGACAGCTTTTTTGAATGTTGTTAGAAATAATGTGGTTTTCGCTTTGGTGGTACATGGATTGTCAGACGGTTTGGCATTGGGTGCGTCAGTGGATAACAAGTCGCTGAAAATCACGATGCTCGTGGCTATTGTTATTCACAAAATACCAGCAGTACTGTCTTTAACGAGTATTATGATCTCACGCCAAAAATTGCCATTGCCAGCAGTAATTTCGAATTTGGCAGCGTTCGCAGCTTCCACTCCGATCGGTTACTTGGTAATCTCCATATTAAGCGTTGAACATTTCGCCGCAATGGAATGGATAAGCGGGAATCTACTTTTGATGAGCGGTGGTAGTCTTTTGTATGCTTCTTTCACTGCGTTTTCCGGTTCTGACTCTCACAGTCATGGCGTAAGCCATGGCAATGCACCAAAATCCACTACAGACGGATTCGTCATGATAAGCAACTCAGACGACGAACAACTCCGAACAAAGGACATGACTCCTATGAATTTTAGCGTCGAAGAAAGTCAACCCAAAGTTTTGCCCAGTGAAACTGGATTGGTGTTGCTCGGAGTCTTGATCCCCGCCATTATTTCGTTCTGCGTCAACGATGATTGATGCCATGCCGATATCGATTGCAGTATGTATTTCCGTATACATAAACGTTTTTATGAACATTATCCTACCAGGTGCGTTTAAGCGCCTTGCGCCTCAGCCATTTGTCCTTTGTTTGTGTGATTTGGACTGCTTTCTTGGGTGCCATTGTCTTTCTTTCAGTGTTGGAATTGAGCAGATTTACTATAACGGGACCGCGTTTGAGACTTTGTTTCCGCAGCCGTTGAAGAGTTTTTCTCTTCTGAATCTTTAGCTCTTGTTTGAGCTCCTGTGTCAAATTTTCGTCTACATCATTAAAATTGATGTGTTTCGGTAGTTGTGTAACCGTTGTCATCTGCTCTTGTTCGAGGTTTTCGAAAAACTGGTCCGGAAGTTCGTCGGGGAGATCTAATTGGAATTCTTGTTCAGTTGTCGGTTTTCCAACCTCTGCAAGTTCCTGGTGTTCCCTTTGTCTTTTTTGTTCTTGTTGTTCGGCAAACTTCTGGCTCTGTTGCCGTCTTCTCTGTTTCAACTCTTCCTGCTCTTTCTCCAGCGATTTTTGACGCAATTCTTCTCTAGTTTTAGCAGCTGTTTCGGAAGCGGCCATGCCTTCTTCTTCTGGAGCTTCGTCATCACTTGAACTGTCGTCAAAAGCATCATTTTGATTTATTTTCGATGCAGACGGCTTTCCGTCTCCTTTTGTTCCGCTTACATTGTTTCCTTCGTCATCGAACTTGACGTGGCCATTTTGTCTGGAGGACCCAATTTGGTCCTCTAAATCCTGGCTCATGGTACAGATTTGATAATACTTAAGAACAAAGTAGGCTTTCTAACTGTCGATTTCACTCTCAGTATCCTAGCTCATCGAGCTCATCAAGCTCATCTCTAAAAATTTTTCAAAATTCAAGAACTCCTTCCAGCGACGGAATCAATCTAGAGTGACCTATATATCACCAAACGAACAGAAGCCATCTCCCAATAAATTTTGACTGACGTTAGAGCCCATAATCCAACATATTGTGGCTCTCACAATTACCACGTAGTATTTGGAGCCTTTTCCAGTCAGAGCAGTGTATATAGAAGATGCAATCAGTAGTAAACCAAAAACACAGTAGAAAATAATTTGGTTGTTGTAGTATAGAGCCCAGAGCCAGTTCGTAATTTGGGACTGTCTCTGTGGATCCTGGGGGTTCTGGGAACAGTCGGGAAGTCTTGGAGATGGTAATGGTGAGCGATTCATGTCCCGTGGTGGATGTTCAATGAGACACGTCGGTGGTGCTGACATGGCACCGTTGGAATGGATTGTGGGATTGCCTTCGGTGTTTCCTCGAGGAAACAAGTCGAGAGTAGGTAATAATTTACTTTCGCGAGATTTGGGTTTCACTGCATCTTGCTGCACAGGTGATTTCGGTGCAGGTGAATACTCGCCTCGTTCTAGTTTGTTGTAGTCTATGCCGGTGAGTCCACGATCGAGCATCGCGGGTGACGTTTCAAACGCTGGAGAACTCTCTGTCGAAAAATTGGGCTTTGGTGATTCCAGCGGTGACGCTGGTTCACTGTGCGTGATTGCCGGTTGTGACTCGGCACTGTCATTTAAGTGGTTACCTGGGGGCGATGATTTCCTGGAACGAATGGCATGATAATTGCGCGAAAAGGATCTTCTGAGCGGCGACTTTTCCTTGTCAGCATCCCGTTTGCCCTTCGAGGACTTTTTTAAAGTCGTCCACAGTTTGAGATCTCTCAAAGATTCTGGCATTCTTACTGACGCCGAGCTACGCTAATCAAAGAAGTAGTGAAAGAAGACCCGGTAATTTGGATTGTGTACCAATTAGTCGGCAGTGTCACAAACTGGATAATGGTTCGTTTACATTGTTTATGTTTACGACAAGCACGACACCTGAGCGTCAGGTTGTGCGACAAAGTTGACATCAAGTCGTTTATCAAAATATATCTAATACATAACTCTGTGTATCAGGATTCAATGCTAAGAGTTTAAATGCAGGAGTAACCACCATCGATCATAATGTCGGTACCGGTAGCGTAAGTGGACGCATCGGAAGCCAAGTACAAGTAAGCACCGACAAGTTCTTTTGGAAGAGCTTCACGTCCAAGCGGAGTGAGCGAGTGCCATTTGTTCTTGAGTTCTTCGTCTGCGAAATTTGTAATGTCAGTGGCGATGTAGCCGGGAGAAACCGTGTTCACACGAGCGTAACCTGCCCATTCGACGGCGAGAGACTTGCACAGATGCAATACACCTGCTTTGGCCGCATTGTACGCGGCTTGCATCTGTGGGACGTTCACAATGTGGCCCGACATGGACGCTGTAATGACAAAAGAGCCATGACCTTGGTCCCTGAAAACGGGGCCAATGGCCTTTGACAGTCTGTATATACCGTTCAGGTCGACATCGATCACTTTTTTCCATTCTTTGTCACACAGATCCTCGTCCTCCTCGGCAAGGTCCACAACAGGGCCCTTGTCCCAAGCAACACCGGCATTGCCGACCAAGATGTCGATTTTACCGTTGAAATCCTTCTTGATCTGGTCGATCGTGTGCGAAACCTGTTTGGAATCCGTGACGGCGCATTGGTAGGCTTTTATCTTGACACCGTATTTTTTGGACAAATCGTCAACGATTTCCGTGATATGAGGGTTAGAATTGTACCACATGGCCACATCTGCACCTGCTTGTGCAAATGCAATGGCAACTTCGTACCCAATACCAGAAGATGCACCTGAGACAGCAGCGACTTTACCCTTTAGCGAAAACAGATCCAAAACGTGCTCCGCGAGTTGTGGAGCCTCTTGTGGCGTAGTCAAACCGGTAGCGATGGTTTTATTCATTTGTTTCTTAAAATTGCCTAAAATAGCCGTAAAATTCACTAAAAACTTGTCCGAATCTTTTGAAAAGATTTTTTGCCTAACTTAATTAGTTGCGATTATGAGTCCCTTATAAGGTATATCTATCCACAGCCTTCGAGTCCCTTTTATACGCCTATTCCTGCTGTTTCGTTACTGCAAAAGTCTCGTTTTTCATAGTACGTCATTTTGCAAAGGTTTGACTTCCTGGAAAAAAGCCAGGTAATGTAACCATATCACCACTTTTACTTTTGCGACGGCATCAACAATGCGCGGCTGTAACAAACAGATATTGCTTCGAGCGTACTAACTGTTATGTAATTGCTGATGGGTCTCACCGTTCAGACCCTGATTAGCGCATTTACGCGTCTTGGGTACGCCGCGTTTACGCGTCGCGTTCTCGAGAAGGTGATGTGGGGTCGAAAAGAAGTCAGGGCAGACATAGGCTCGTAGGGTTTGCCAAAGTGTTGTACGTCGGGAAAGTATCGTTGTCGAGTGTCTTGAGCGTCTAAAATCTTTTATTATGAGATTGATTCCGTTGAGAAGTGCGTAGTTACTGACGGTTACTGGCAGGATAGCCAAAATAGTACAAAGTGACAAGAACCCGGAGGATCGGGTTCCAGTAAAAAGAGCATACTATGATGAAATGTTATGATCGTGATTTTATGAGGGCGAAGGGTCTCTTCGCTGTATATATGTATTTTATGTAGTTCGACTCGTTTATTTTAGGTTAGCCACAACACGGGACCAGTTGCCGTGGGGCTGTCTGCCGTATTGAATGTCGGCGATCCAGTTGGCGATTTGTTCGGTGAGTTTACCGGCTTGTTTGCCCGGTTGCAAAGGGACGTCGATGTTCTCGTCTTGCCAACCGATTTCTTTAATTGGCGAGACAACGGCCGCGGTACCAGCACCGAAGGCTTCGACAAGTTCTCCTTTTCTGGCACGCTCGGCGACCTCGTTGATGCTGAGGTAACGTTCGTTGACTTCCCATTCTTTAGGGTCCAAGTTTTCGCGCGCAAGCGTCAAAATGGAGTCTCTGGTAACACCCTCAAGGATGGTACCATCCAAAGGCGCAGTGACAAGCTCTTTCTTGCCCGTGGCATTGTCCTTGAGCACGAAGAACACGTTCATGGTACCGACCTCGGTGATATACTTTTCTGGGCCGAACAACCACAGGTTCTGCTGGTAACCTTTTTCGGCGGCCTTGAGTTGGGGCAAGATGCAAGGTGCGTAGTTGGCACCTAGTTTCTTGTCACCAACACCACCGGGCCAAGCTCTCGTAGCGTTGTCGGTGGCAAGCAATTTGACGGCCTTGAATCCACTCTTGAAGTAAGGACCCACTGGAGACGTGATCACGTACAGCAGGGCGCGGTCTGGAGTTCCGACACCTAGCGCCGCAGTGGTGCCGATCATAGTGGGTCTCACGTATAGCGAGTAACCCTCGCCCTGTGGCACGAGATGCTTGTCTTGTTCGATGAGCTTGCCCATGAGAGCAATGAGCTCGTCGGAGTCGAACGTGGGCAGACAGATACGGGCCGCACTTTTGTTCATACGTTCCATGTTCTTGTCTGGACGGAACATGGTGATCTTGTCATCACGGGATCTGTACGCCTTGAGGCCCTCGAATAGCTCAAATGCATAGTGGAACACGCACGCAGCCGGGTCCAGCGACAAGTTACCGTAGGGCTTGATTTCGGGTGTGCCCCATCCGTTCTGCTTGGTCCACTCGATGGTTAGCATGTGATCTGTGAACGTTTTACCGAACACAAGTTCGTCATTGGCACGAGGTTGCGAAGGTGTACTATGGTTCTGAACCTTGAGCTTGGTAGCGTCCAGAGGCGCTCCAGCGCCTCTGATCGCGGCCGATGCGCTGAACAAACGAGACGCACGCGACGAGGTCATGGCGATCGACTTGGCAGAAAATCCGGATCTCAACATGACGCTGCGACTAGGAAATTTATAGTTTTCAACACTAGGATCTTCGACGCAAACAACAATTGGTCTTTTGTGTCACCAGTAGAAGTGTCTTTATACTTGGCTCACTGAGTACTTATCGATGTCTCTCGTGGCATTTTTTCACTTTTTCACTTTTTCCACCATATGAGTCAATCACTGTTGCACCGGTACCGGCGGCCGAGAGGATCATTCCAGACCGAATGACCGGTACCGGCCTCGCAGGTGAATCATGTGACTCACTATACCACAATAAACTGACATCTCTAATGCTGGAATACTATCAGAAAGCAAGTGAACGGAAGTCGAGTTGTAACCGAACCGGTAGTCCATGACTCACGACTGGTTTATTGAAAAATTCCGAGCTGTTTATTTAGCTGGTACCTGTGATCTATGTCCTAATTTACTCCGTGCTACTCTATGTCTACGTGTGTGGCCGTTCTACTTCTTTGTCGACTGTGTGTCTTGTTTAACTCTTCCCCCTGTCAGTGTCAGGCGTTTGTGTTAAAAACTTGTCTGTATTTGTCGCTACGATGCTTCGGTCTCTGTACAGTGTACGTCTGTCGGGGACTGGTCTTGTAGTGTCTCTAGCATGTATTAGCTGTTGCATAGGAGCTATATTGTAGTTTATACAGTATCTTCTCTGCAGTATACAATTGTAGTAAAGCAGCTGGACCCTCGTATTCCTACAGCATTTTGGTATACTATAGTAGCTGCTGTGAGGTAACGAGAAAGATTTGTCGGAAGGAGATAGCGAGATAGCATATTGGCAAGTTGCAGTATCACGTGGTCACGATGACGGATTGAAATAAGATGAAACTGAACGGACGGTTCATGATAAAGATGAAGTCATAGGAACCGAAAGATTCTAGTGATAATCATGTTGTCGTCATACCCCTTCATCACTGCAGGAATAATCTAATAGGTGACGCAATGATGACTCACCTGCAATCTTAAAGAAAGTACGGATTCTGAAGTTGGAACAGTGGTACACAAATTGTATAAAAGGAGCCGATATGACCAGGATCGCAGTAGTTATGGTCGTAAGATACTCACGGAGAGATATAAGTACTCAATACCCTATTTGTCTTATCATTAAACTCAGCTATGAAAGCATTAAATGAACAGTTCAAGAACTTATCGACTACCGACAATCGTAAACCTCATTAAAATTATAATTTAGTAGGAGTCGTAGTGGTGGTAGCGGCAGCGGTAGCTATAGCTTTTAACCCATACTGAAGTAGATTACTGTAGTATGAAACATTGTATCTATACTATAATCGCCATTGTACATAAGCCATTGTTCAAAAGCTATTGTGTGGTGCCGGGGTGTAATAACCATAGTAACCATGGGATGAATAGTATAATAGAGAATCTACAGTCCATTAATGATACTATAAGATATATGTTATAAAGGTTTTACTACATTACAGGTAGTATAGTAATTATGTTGCACGTATTGGTACTTTATAGGAAGCTTGGTATCTATGGAGGGCATTCTCTATAGTAGAGCACCTATGGTGTATTATTTATGCGAGGAATTGTCTATGGCGTAGTTGTGGTAGTAGGTAGCTACACTATACTTATTATACGATAGATACTGTATTATAGCATTTCTACTGCAGTATTTCCAAGGTAGTATATAGTGCGGCAACCGCACCGAATAGTACTTTGTAGTATATTGACCATATTGCGGTGTAGAAGCTACAAGGCAATTCGAATGCCGAATAATATCTGTTCCAGAGTATCTATGGTATAGGAGCTGTGGGATGATGGTTATGGTATAGTTTCCAAACAAGGTAATGTTTAAACCGAGTGATATCGCCGTCTTTACATATTATAGTACCTGATCCCTATGCCCTAGTATCTATAGCTTGATCCCTGATGGTATCATGTAGTACAATAGTCGAACGCTATTATACATACATGGCAAATGGTATTTATATAAAGTGGCATCACAGCATAGGTATCTATACTATAGCATGATTCGGTCAAAGGTTAGATATCTGTATCTGTATAACATAATACGTTCACGATAGACACTACAGCGTAGAAACCGCATTATAGATACTACAATAAAGATACTGTATTTGCCTGTAGTGTGGTTTCTACGCCGTAGCATTGGGGAGTTTATGGTATTGTCTCCATAGTAGTGGCCTTGTTTTATGGTACCGTGTTAGCAGAGGATCGTATCTTTGATATTCATGACGTCGTATTCATCCATGCTGTACTTTACCGCTCCTACCGTATCACCTCCATTATAAATCTATATTATAGTATCTATACCATATTTTATAGCACATTATTCATGGCGGTATCTGAAGTAGTTTCAGTCTAGCATATAAGGCATAGCATGGATCCAATAGTGTTCATAGCGCAGTATGGTAGTGTAAGGTGGCATGTTTCAGACCTTATGAATGAATCCACATCTAAACTCAAACCTGTTACACCGTACTACACTCGATTATACTCAATTACACTATACCATAGCATCTACAGTAGCCGTATGGCGTATTTTCCACATAGTCATAAATTTCGTTACATTAGTTGACTCTGCTATATTGTCTGCTAAAACCATCTAATATACGAGTTTTCCTGAAACAAAGCACCGCTCCCAATATGTCAAGCGTCATTAACACCAATCACTCGCACAAGCGTGTCTTACGTGCTCGCCTTAAGTCCTTTCTTCGCCAGATCCCGCAGACAGAGATCAATAATCAATCCGCGGCCGTTCTTGAAGCCCTTAAACCTTTGCTTGCCGATTATAAGCATATCGCCTGTTTCATGAGCATGGACCGTGGCGAAGTAGTCACTACTCCAATTCTCAAATGGCTCTTTCAAGCGGGTAAAACCGTCTATCTCCCACGCTGTACCTCTACCGACGCCAGTGGTCACATCAACCTTCGCAACACTGGCAAACCACACCCACACCTTACTTTCCATCGTATGCGATCCTATGCCGCTGTCGAGTCTCTCCGGCCTCAGGGGAAATATCAATTACGCGAACCGCTCCTGGAGATACCACACCCATTACCCCCCAAATTAGATGTCATCCTTGTCCCCGGTGTCGCTTTCTCTCCACAAAACGGCGCCCGCATGGGCCACGGCGCGGGGTTTTACGACGACTTCATACATCGCACTCTACATCATCACGCCCAAAAGCCGTTGCTCGTGGGACTCGCCCTACAACAACAACTCGTCCAGGATATCCCCATGGAACAGCATGACAATTGCATGGATGCTGTGGTTTCCGGTGACGGCTCTATTCATTGGGTATCGTAGTCACTTCATAAATATATCTACCTACCATTACGTAGAAAACGTACCTTTGCCCCGCACCAAAGTCCTCTGTCCTCTTTGGTCCATGATCTCTGCACGCAGTTTAGTCAAATTGCCCGATTCTTCCACGTTCGTGATCCGCACCACGACAAATTGATTTGCAAACGTTGGGAACGCATACGAAATGGAAATCTCGTTCGTCTTCTCCTTTTTACCACCCTTCGCAAACATCATCGATTCCCTCATCAAATCCTCTAGAACCGTCGCCAAGATACCTCCATGAACCAAAAATGGGTACCCCGTCAATTTCATTCCCAAGTGGTAAATACCCACGGTTTCCTTGTTGCGTGGATTATAGAAAAACCGTGGAGGAACCGTGATTCCACCTGGCACTAGCAACGTCTCGGATATGAGGGTATTCTTCTTTTGCGTCTGCGGGAAAACCTCGATATATCCTACCTGTTTCAACTGTTTCACGACGGACAAGTTCTCAAGTCTAGCGTTCAATTGGGCCTTATATTTCATTAACTTTTCGTCGTCTTCTGGAACGTTATCGTACATCCACCGTGCCACCACGTCTGCAAACGTCATATGCTGCGTAACGAACCATCCAGCTCCAAAACTTGTCGCGAAAGTCGCTGCCAAAAGCCATCTGTTCGATCTCGCGGGTTTCTTGATCACGAACTGCTTCGAGCCTGCCGAGTACGCCCTTAAACCCGTTATTATCTTATTTATTCTCAGGTATCTCAATATCATTCTGCTGTGGCAGTCAGTCTATACTGCTTTTCCTCTGCTTTCCCTCTGCTTTCCAACTGGGTTGCCTACTGAACTTCGTTGATCAATCTGGTCGGTTTTTCACTGAAAACTATGCTTCAAAGAAACTGACGAAAACCTACAGAACCCAGGCAAATCCTGGCTTTATGATTCTTAAGCTTGAGCAACTCAACCTGAATGACTCTCAAACCGCTATTCGGAATTTGAACAGAGCAAAACAGCCCAGTGACCGTGAAGTTTGCGACGATGTCGTCTTACTTTGGAGAGAAGAGCCAGCTAGCGAAGAACTGGAAATTGAACAGCTTTTCGACAAGCTTAAATTACGAAATTGTCATTGGGACCTTGAACTGCGAGATTTCTGCTCGATTTTGACCAAACATAACCTATATGCTACTGAAAACCGGCCCATGTTCACGTATGCCGACAAAGTGCGATCTACAGAGACACCAGATTTGAACTTGAATTCGAAAATTGAATTGCGAAATACCAAGCAAATGGGTAAGGGACTAGTGGCGAAATCGGATCTGAAATTTGGAGAATTGGTGTTTTCTGAGAAATGGCCATTAATTTTGGTTCCACAGCTTGAAAAAAAGACACTTGCTGCCAAAGGACGATGTTGTTCACTGTGTGGAGCATCCTTAACGCAGAGTTCCCATTTTACCGTTATCAATGGGTTAGATTGTAGCGGTTGTAGTTCCGTCTGGTGTTCAAAGCACTGCAAGAAGGCAGATATCACGCATAATTTCCTGAATCACCAGACATCCAAAAATACCCAGATCGATGCAAAGGGGTGGAGAGAGTACGAAGAATTTTGTCGATCTAACTCCGCAGATATTGCCTACTCTGTAGGCGTCATGTTTGCGCGATTTCTCACAGATCGGCAAAATGGACCACGGCTGAAAAACCAATTCGCATCTCTCGCCGGAGTTAGTCAATTGCTTAGAATGAAGGCACTGGATTCCATCAATGTTGGTGGTACTTTTGATGCTTCCACAGGACCCGAATTTCTGCCCGATAGTTCCAAATGGTCGACCTGTTTCGATCTGTTCTGTCAAGCGTTTCCAACCGCCAGCTCAGAAGGCATTACGCAAGAATCATTCCTTACCGATATAGGTAAATTCCACATAAATCAGGTCTCTGGTCAAATTTATACGATTTTCTCTCACGTCAACCACAGCTGCGAGCCCAATGTTCGATATGAAATAGACCCGCACTGGGGTCTCAAAGTATACGCTAGGAAGCCAATTACCATTGGCGAGGAGCTTTTCGTAAGTTACGTGAATCCGCTACATGGCTTGATGTTAAGAAGAAGAGAACTACGTGTCAATTGGGGGTTCATTTGCAATTGCCCAAGGTGTCTAAAAGAAGTCGAATCTAGAAATAAAACCAAGATCAAACCTGCATCAATTACCACGGAAGAAGAAATCGAGCCCTCGAGGCGCAGGTCCTCTTTGAAGACCGCTAGGCCTGATCTCTCAGACTTACTCAAAAATGGTGTAGAATTCGATCTCGAAATCCCAAATGAACAAGGACTACCATCGAGAAGAAAGTCGGTCAGGTTCGATAAAAAAGTCATGGTAGCGGTAGAAGAATAAACATTCGTAGAAATACCACAACATAAGTTTTAATCAAACAGGCAAAGGCCAATTATCATCCTTATTCTAAAAATCTATATGTGCTGCTTTTTCATTTGCGGCTCAGTGCTGATCAGATTTGACACCGCGTCTTCTTGTATCAGTTCTGCTGAACCTGGATCCTTGGGAGCTACTTCCCCTCGCTGCTCTGAGAGAGGGACGCGGTTTCTCAAATATCTGATCAACATAGAATGTAAATCGTCTCGCGTAAATGGTTTGGCCAAAATATCGTTCATTCCATGCTGTAAATATGTCACTAGGTCCTGATCTTCGATGTTGCCGGTCATGGCTATGATTGGGGTGTGATTATCGAAACTCCTGACAATCGACGTAGCCGTGGCGCCATCAAGATTGGGCATGACAATATCCATCAAGACTAAATCGTAACGGAATTTTTCGAGTGTGGAAATGGCAGAAAGTCCATCGGTAACTACTTCGACGGAGCAGCCGTATTTCATAAGGAATTTCGAACACAATTGTATGCAAATCGAATCGTCCTCGACTAGCAGAACATGGAAACCGGCTCTTAGTATCGGATGATCCACAACCTCGTTAGGGGTACCCGAAGATGGACCAGAGTTTGCAGCAGAGGGCAATTTTTGAGGTGGGATATTAGTTGGAACCATGGTTTCGAATGTTGGTGATTGCGTATTCCTGGGAGATTTTGGTGCCGGAGGTTCTGCGACGTTGTAGCTAACCTCTTGTGGAAGCTCAAAACCTTGCGAAGACAAGCAGTTTGTCAGGGCATTGAATTTAGCCACCAAACGTTCGCTATGAGACTTTGATGTCAAAAATGACCCAATCATTGTATTATATCTTGATTGGAGTTTCTGATAGCCTAGTTTAAGTTCGTAATTTTCGTTTTTGATGTGCTGCGACTCCTGTTCGAGCACTTCCACTTTCCGCTTGAGTTGATTAAATTTTGCTTTGCTCACGGTGCTGTTGAATATCAGACTGGTTGCAGAGTCAGCATCGATCCCAGATCCCTCTGAACCCTGTTTAACGAGTACCGTGTTATCATCGAGCATGATCTTTTTTTGCACGGCGCTCTTACGCTTGATGTTGTCTAGTGCCATTTCATCGTGTACGTGGAAAAAAGGATGCTTGAACTCCCAGCTGTGTTCTCCATACTGGGAGCTTTGTTTCTGCTCCGAAGTGCGCTTGACCTTATGAAAATCATACTTGTTCAGCTGTCGCACGAAGCTCGCAAAATTGGAATGTTTAAAATGCTGCGGCAGAATCTTGGTCGTGAACTCGTTTGTGTCCAGCACCACAAAGCTGTCGCCCGTCTCCGTCCAGCAGATAATGTTCGCGTATTCACCAGCTTCTAGGATTTTGAATAATTTCCGGACAAAATCGTTCGACACTGCCTTCTGAGCCGTCTTGATCTCTTCTGACATTTTTTCTCTACCACAAAATGGTCTATCAAGCACACTGATATGTACAATTGCGTCCTGTAGTGCGTTCTGATGCGTTTTGTTGCGTTAAAATCGCTTTCAACTCTGGCAGCTGCATTCAATGCCTCCGTTAAAGCCTAACTGTTTTTTTTGTTTGGCAGTCCCTTCAAATTGTCCTTTTTCCACCAAATAAGCTCCGTAGTTATTCCCACAATCTATTTTATTAAATCTCGAGAACTCGTGGTTCTAGAAAGTGCTGTTACGCCCACCCTTGCTTTCTATGAGAAAGACCTGAAGTCATCTTGGCGAGAACTCGAAACTCGAGAATTGGCCGTTTAATTCTTGACGGCCCTTTCGTTCAGAATGAGATCAGCCAACTTCTAATCAGTGGCCTCCATCCAAGCCTCGTCAGGTTATGGACAGCCTGGTTATGATACACATACGGTTAAGAAAAAATGGATTATTACAATTGTATGATTAAAAAAGCTTAAAAAGTTCAGAATAGAGAAAGTGATGAAAATTGTGTCCTTAAGACGGGCCTGAGCTTAATGATAGGGCTCGAAATGGTAATTTTTTGGGCATTTTTATCTGGCAAAAACGATAATTGATGGTTTATTCGACCTCATATCTCGAAGCGGCCGCTCACAAATTCGTCATCCATGTGATGATCGCCATCGTAATCGACCTGAGCATTGGTATTGCCGTTTTTCAGCTGTGCTTGATCGAGGTCATAGTCTTCGTCGTCAATAACATCCTCATCTGGGGGCAGATTTGGGTTTCCTGGGATAAATGAGCCCGGCTCCATGAAGTAAGAGCTCTGTAAGAACTTGCGGTTGCTGTAATGGGCGTTGTAATGATCGTCAAAAGCGGATTCGTCCACGAATGTGAAACCAGCGAATTTGGCCTGCATGGCTGGCGACAACGGGGTAGCAGCAATGGGTTGTTTGTTCATATAAGACGTAGACGTTTGTGTGAACTCTGGGTCGAAATTGGAAGTGTCTGTTTCCGAAGAGAGGTGCGGCTTGAAAGGAGGTGGAGTCTTCTTCTGCCTGAGAGCCTCCCAATCGATATCGGCGAAGAAGGGATGTGCGCGAAGCTCTCTACCGTCGTCGAGAGCCCCTAAACGGTGCTTTGGGTTACGGTTCAAAAGACCCTTGACAAATGAACGCCCATCGGGAGACAAAACGTCGCGTGGGAATTTGACTTTGCCAAATGCAATTTTTTGGTACATCTTTTGGTTGTCCTCGGCGAAAAAGGGAGACCAGCCGCAACACATTTCAAAAATGAGGACTCCAAGAGACCAAAAATCTACCATTTTGGTGTATCCACTCTCATCAAGCAAAAGTTCCGGTGCGAGGTATTCGGTAGTGCCGCAAAAGGTGTTGGTACGATCTTTCAAATCTGCTTTGGAAAGTCCGAAATCGCACAAGGCCACGTTCCCGTTAGCATCAAGTAGTATGTTTTCTGGCTTTAAGTCTCTGTAGACAATGTCATTATCGTGAAGATACTCGAGAGCAAGCACTAGCTCTGCAATGTAGAATTTGGCACGATCCTCGGCAAATCTTCCCTCTTTTTGCAAATGCCAAAAAAGCTCACCTCCGCTCATAAAATCTGTTACCAAGTACAGATCGGCTGGGGTTTGAAACGAAAATTTCAGACCAACAATGAAGGGGCAAGATTTGGACGCTGTGCGTACAAGAATATTTCGTTCGCCAATAGTATGCGCAATTTCGTTCTTCTTTACAATGACTTTTTTTGAGAGCACCTTCATTGCATAGATCCTCTTGGTGTCTTTCTTGCGTACCTGATACACTTGACCAAAAGTTCCTTTACCCAAAAGCCGTAGAACTTCGAAATCGTGAGGACCATAGTGTCTCTTTTCTGTAGAAGTGTAAGACCACTCGACTAAAATGTCACCTGTAGCGCGTTCTCCGATGATTCTGCTTTGCAACTTGTGCCACTGATTCTGTTTCGCACGGTGCGGAACATGGGTGTGAGGCCGCAGACGAACTTGTCCCAAAAACATGTCGTCATGCGCAGCGTCGTAGACGGAAATATCGAGTTCCGAACGTGCACCCAGGACATCAAAAGTCGCTTTGTGATGCCACGTTGGGTTGGAAGAGTTGTGATCTGGGTCCTCAGACGCGGTAGAAGCTAGTTTATCTAATTGGGATGACGACTGACGTGTGTAAAGAGGCGTGGTTTGTAATTGGTTCTCGCGGATAGAGGGTAATGCTCCACCTGATTGGCCTACACTGTTGTTCTCGGGTCCATCAGAGATAAACTCAGAGCTCTCGAACGTACACACCACGTAGGGCCTTGCATGTGGAGATCTCGTCAAAAGATCCCTCGCGGCGACGATCGTCACCTCCAGTGCTCCACGTGGGACTCCAGTCTCGGAATTCGTAGTATTGGACACTGGTGTGTCTTGCGGATGCAATTGGGCGCGGGCAGCGGCCGTTTGCGACTGCCCTTGCACACTTGGTCCCGGCGATGCGCGCAGCGGGGTGCGAGCGGCGCTGCTTGCAGCGCCGCTGGCCACACCGCCCTGGGGACCCACTGCAGAGTCGTGTACGGACTTGATCTGGAAGGCGGCGTCGCCAGAACCAGCGTTCAACGCAGTCGTCCCGATCGCGTACGAGCTGTGGCTCAAAGCCGTTGTCGGCGTCGCCGTGTGCGACGCCGGCCGCGGCAGAAGGGGCGACTCCAGCAGCTGTCGCTCCGTGCCGGCGCTGCGCTCACTCGGTATCTTGCCGAAGAAATTCATCATTCCCGCCTCAAAGCTCTCTTTCTCTATAATTGTCTTATTAATTTTCCCGAACCCCCGTGGTACAAGTCTCCTGGTTTTTGGTCTTGTTGATTCGGTACCCGTTCCTGACTCGTACCTGCGCACTTGGCTCCTTGTTCAATGCTTAGTTTTTCTTAAGCTCGACGACCTGTCGGAAATCGGTGGCGGAATGCTTTTAACAAACAATCTCGATCTAGTCTCCTCCTCGCTCGGTTCGCCATCCCTGCAAAGAAATTCCTTATGATGTTTTTTTTTCTTTCTTTCTCAGCTGCCTTGCCTGGATAAAGAAAAGAACCTGATTTCCCCTGGTTGGATGCCCCATCGTACGGAGGGAGCTATTTTATCGCTGGCGAATTGACGGAAAAACGGAAAAACGGAAAAACAATGGAAAAAGAAACGAGGCGAGCCGTTACGTCCGGGAAAACAATATTGATTGGTTGATGCGTGCTTATGTAACATTGGTGTTTTTGTGTTGCGCTGTACATGTCGCTATGAACGTTTGATTAGGTAATGTTCTGCGGGCTGGTTTCGTGTTTAATGACCTTTAGTCGCATCAAGCATCGATGCGTATACCATGACTTGGTGTAGCGATGGACGAAATGGTGAGTGGGTGTTTACTCGTGTATGGTGATATGCTCTCGTTGCCAGCTTTGTTCCGAGCGATGTGTATGTCGCATTGTACGTAATGAGTTACTCTCTGCTCACATCTGTCACGTGCTCGATCACTCTTTACGTTCAAAGGTCTGCCGCACCACCAGTGACGTTTAACAAACACTCCACACGGTATGAACGAGTTAGACACAAACAAGTCTTAGCTCGGCAAGAGGGCTGATTTTACCTAAGAGCATGTATATATATATATGTGTATGCATATGACATTGATCAAAATCATCACGTTGATTGTAAGTTTTCAATTTTTGTATATGTGAAAAGTTCCCTGTAGGATGTCTTTAATGTGACGTTAATTCCCACTAACATGTAATTCTCGGGAAGTTTGGGAGATGAAAGAACCCATACGAGTATATATATATCTCTGTGCCAGCAGCTGGAGCAACGCAGCTCTACAAGAGATTTATACAAGTTTGAGCGCTTTAGCGTGCCTTGTCCGAAATTTGTCTTCTATCTTACGTGATGTCTTGAACCAAAGCATTGATCACCGGAACACAATTGAATAGTATTACATTCTGCGCATTGTAGCCAATGGAATCTACTGTGCCGCCATCAGTGAAGGTAGGGTTCTTGTCCAGCAGTAGCGTGAAATTTGATGGCATTGACGTTCCGTCAACGCCCGTAATGCGGTACAGCAGGGCCGGAGACTGGCTGGCATGGTGGGAGCATGCTCGTGGACGGTGCACGTCAAACAGCGTTGGTTCTTGGAACATGTTCTCCTCCACGTAGTTACCGTAAGAATCAACGGCGCGCGGCCGCAATCTCTCGAGCAACAGGTGTCTCCCCGCCAAAGAATTGAGCCTGAGGTATACTTCGGATCCATTGGCGTCGTCCGCGGTCGAGAACTGTTTAGTCATGGACCCGGGTAAAGTGCGATCAAACGACATCTCAAATCCCTCGGTCGATGTTCGCGGCCTACTCCTACATTCTCGAGAGCACCCCCACCTCTCATAAAATCCGGGTTCGAGCTCCATCGCCGTTCTAGTTCGAGCCCATTCTGGCTTGATTAGCGTGCTTTCGTATCTGTTATCAATCTCAAACAGTCTCGAGAAGTCTGTGAGCATGTATGAGTAGAGCGGGCCAGCGGACGATTTTGGCGCTGCGGGGCAAACGCGACGGCCAATTCTCGCGTCCGGTACTGAAGATTGCGGCCATTCCGGATTCTCATACGCTTCCTCTGGTGAGAACAGTGTCTTTGCAATCGACCTGAAAAATCCCATTACGGGCGAGTTTCGATCATTAGGTTTCCACCTTCGCATATACCGCTTGAAAATGGTGTCGTTGAGGTAACCGTGGGATTGGTATGCATGCCGCATTTCCCTAGTGAGCCACAGCGGATGAGCCTCTGTACTGAAAATGACAGCTTCGCTTCCATGGTGCATTTCATTATCGTCGTCGAACAATAAATATAAGTACTTCAAGGTCTCGGACAGGACAAAGGTCTCCATACGATCCTGAAGCTTGCCCGTCACAACGTCTTGAATCCCTGCAAATCCACAATTAGACTTGAATCTCGTTTTTAAATCGTCAAGTATCGTGCGTCCAACTTGCAAATAAAATGGGTCCCTGGTAGCACGATATAGAAAATAAGTAGATTCAATAAACTCGGGTCGCAATGGATACCATTCTAGTGGTATTGATGCTCGAAGTTTTTGGTCGGTTGTTTTAGTTTCCGGGTCGCTGTCGTCACGGGGCAGTTGGAAGTTCCAACGTTCGGGAATTCCGCCAAACGTATTCCACAATTTCAAAAACATCAGATGCTTGTATTGGGCGTCTTGCACATCGCCAGCAAGAACTTGCAGGCCTGGGAAAAAAGCCCCCAATGAATCAATCCACGTAGAGACGGCCTGTCCCCAATCGACGTTTACATTCGCATAGAGCCAATCGCCTTTAGCGTGGACATGGAGAGCGTAGTAGGACTTGTCCCATATTTGAAATAGTTCCTCGTCGTCGAACAAAATGGCGCCTTTAAGCGCGTATTCGTAAAACGAGTCTATCGATGCTCCAATGCCTGTCATTCGATTATAAGACGTCATTTTCACCGGATCGAACGACATAGGCATTAAATTGAGGAGACTTCGTTGGGACCAAATTTTGTCGAGAGCATACCTCGTAACCCGGTGATATTTTTCGTCAAGCGTCAAATAAGAGAGCACGGTGAATTCCAACATTGGACAGGCAATTGCTGCTGCATTGTTTTCATCCAGAATTTCAGGGCTCAGCCCTTCGAAACGGTCACGTAAATTAATCCTGGCCAAGGGGAGACCACTGCTGGTGTAGTATGCAGGAATCAAGCGGTCAGCGAGTGCACGCGCTCTCTCCAGCAGGAATCCATCGTACTTGTCGCCCAAATAAACTTTTTTCCTTGGATCAGTCGCATACAGATGTGCCGACAACAATCCTCCTAAAATGCGGATCGTAGTTTCAAAGACTTGAATGGTGGATGGGATCGCAAAATCCAGTGACACTCGCTGCTTCACGGTATCGACTGCCTGCGAAAACCTGTCAGCGTCACCGAAGACTGCCAAAGTCGTCAAAGAGTCGATAAAAGTCGCCGAGAAATTACCTAAAACATCGTTTGTGGCAAAATCTTGAGAGTCCGTGAAATTGCGCGTTTTCGCAACGCACGTTATTGGACGCAGTTCATCATATGGAAATGCTTTTCCGAGGTAATTGTCGAACCCGAAGTAGAAAAGTTCCTTGACTTCTCGTCTATATTGCAGAAGTTCGTTTCTGGTGAAAGAACCGGCTTTGAAGCGCACCTGAGACCCAGCAATCACTTGCGCAAAAAACGCTAGTATCAATTGCACGTAAACACATGCTGCTAGCATACTAGATGCCTCGTTCTTCTCATTCAATGCTTCTCATGTCGGAGGCCAACTGAAGTTCTCTAGGCAATCTACCGTGCCCGATGCCTTCAATCGTGAAATATTTCTCCAGCGTTGAAAACCCAAAACCGTGGAATTAGAGACAGGCGAGCTGCACACATGTCAGACTTGAGACAAGCATGCATTTTCTAGCGGAATATAGGCTCTGACATATGGCCAGTCGTAGCTTTTCTTGAGTAACTACTACGAATACTGGGTTCATAATCAATGTCATTGTATACGATGCTTAGAAATAGCCCCCCCAAGGACTGTCGATTCTCCGATCATTCAAGTTCGACATGCTTTGAATCCAAATTGGTAGTCTAAGCATTATATGAACGTGTTTCCGCTCGGTCGGGGTGTTTCCTTCCCGTGTTAAAGTGCAAAAACAGATTGAAAACTGACATATTCGTCGCGTGACTGCACGAATCTCACCACTTTTGAAACCAAACTCAGGCTAGAGCATGCCCCGGCACTGCATATCCTACTGCTCTTCTTTTCCTTGGCTTTCCAGGTTCCCATTGTCTTGAATACTTATTCTATATGGCATGATCACCATACAACAAATTCAGCAGTCACCCATAACGCTCAACACAATTCAACCTATATATCAAAGTATATCGAATCTACGTTTAGCGGTTACGTGCCGATTCCTTTTTCAGATGTCATTCTGCCTACTTTTCTGTCTACCAGCTGTCGCAGAATATAATAGAAATTCTGGATGCGCTCCAGAAACGTACATAGTGACTATCAATGTTTGACTGCTTTCGAACCATGAACCCAGACCTTAATTTTCAAAAGTAAGAATGCCACAAAGACCCATACATCACAGATTGTTAAGATAACTGTCCATCTGGACATCACGTAAATGTTCGTTCTCGACGCAAGCTTGCTGTGCTCCAGGAAGCCCGAGACTCAGAGGCAATGGCTGCAGCAGGAGAATACGCCAGAGTGTTGCACGCCGGGGTATTGTACGGGCTGGGCAGTGGCCTCCTTCCACCCACCGTTGTCAGCCCGTCTGCCTAGGACGGACCTGCGCAGGCGGGACAGGTGGGGCCCACCCTGCCTGGCAACCAACTCTCTGTCTCGCTGCTGGCAAGCTTTTTCGTTAACCAAAGGTTTCGAAAGAGATACACTTGAAATTTGCAAGCATTAAACAGTCTTTATTCACAGCAGGAAACCAACAATAAGACAAGATGGCTAGAGGACCGTATGTTAGTAATGATTAGACAATGAAACACAAGGATAAACGGGATGTGGACTAGAGCTTACGTGGGTTTGCAATGAGAGGAATTCATTGAATACAAAAGTTATGAAAGATGGGCGAGATACCACAAATGTCAAAAGGAATGATATGCTAATAGTTAACATAAGAGTGTCTTGCAAAGAAGCATGAAGACGATTGGTTGTGGTGCAATAGTGCGAAGAGCTCTCTGGATCGACTCCCGCCTCTATTTTCAAGCGCAGACCAATTTTACTAACCTATTCACAGAAAGAAGCATCTAAAGAGACTAGCAGCTCCACACCACTGGTTGTTGGACAAGCTGTCCGGTACCTACGCTCCAAGACCATCTCCAGGTCCTCACAAGTTGCGTGAGTCCTTGCCATTGATCGTCTTCTTGAGAAACAGACTCAAGTATGCTTTGAACGGTCGTGAAGTCAAGGCTATCTTGATGCAACGTCACGTCAAGGTCGACGGCAAGGTCAGAACCGACGCTACTTTCCCAGCTGGTTTCATGGACGTTATCACCTTGGAGGCCACCAACGAGAACTTCAGACTGGTGTACGACGTTAAGGGTAGATTCGCTGTCCACCGTATCACCGACGAGGAAGCTTCTTACAAGTTGGGTAAGGTCAAGAAGGTCGCTTTGGGTAAAAAGGGTATTCCTTATGCCGTTACTCACGACGGTAGAACCATAAGATACCCAGACCCAAACGTCAAGGTCAACGACACCGTCAAGATTGACTTGGCTTCTGGTAAGATCACTGAATACATCAAGTTTGACACTGGTAAATTGGTGTACGCTGTTGGTGGTCGTAACTTGGGTCGTGTTGGTACGATTGTTCACAGAGAAAGACACGAGGGTGGTTTCGACCTTGTCCACATCAAGGACTCCTTGGACAACACTTTCGTCACCAGAATGAACAACGTTTTCGTCATTGGTGAACCAGGTAAGCCATACATTTCTTTACCAAAGGGTAAGGGTATCAAGTTGTCCATCACTGAAGAGCGTGACCGTAGAAGAGCTCAACAAGGTTTGTAAGCACCTCCACAAGGGTTTCAACTCTAGTGTGATGTTTATGTCTAATAATTGCAAATCATTGTTATGTACATTGTTTAGAACCTCCCTCGGTGATGGTAATTAAATCAAAATTGTCTAAGCTATTATTGCTCTAAGCTTTGATTTCAGTACTTATTCTATTTGACTTCTGGCCCCGAAATATTCCTGGAGCAGGACTTTGGTAGATTTCCCACCGTAAAGCTTGCAGTCTTTTGATGTGTAGTGATGGTCAACGATTTTTCTCTCCCCATTAATGGAATTCAGAGCCTGTAAAACATACGGTTCAATGAAACTGTAGAATACAAAGTGGACATTGTCATCAGCTGCGACCGAGGGAATCAATTCTTCTGATTGAACAACGGAGGGCACTTCAAAATATTTTTGGCTTCTGTGCTTCGAATCATCTCCTTTGCACCCGCACTCGTCACTCGTTGTATAACCCTCGGACAGAGACGGATTACTTATGAAAGGACAGACTTTGCTTTCGAGAGTCGAAAGATGCAGACCAGCTGCATTGACCCCTGGTGGAGATAGTTTTTTCACTAAAGTGGGTCCTCTGTTGAGAAACGCTGTGACATCTTTAGCAAGGGCATAGGGAACCTCCAAGTAATTCCAATCATTTGAGAAGGGCGAGACAATATACTCGGTGTCTTTGGTGAATAGTCCTCGGTGCAGGTCGTACCTGATCGATCCAGTGTTGATCACAATGAATCGATTTTTCCTGTCGTCCGTCACGTTTGACCGCAAGCGAGGTAGAACTTTGTTCGTGATGAGGTTGTAAATGTTGTTCTTGGAATCAGAAGGGGCATTGTACATGTAGTAGTTTTCAGGTACATAGCCCAACACCTGCGTTAAGTTAAGAGATTCTCTCAAAGCCTTTATCCTTTTTGAAAGGGCTATACCACGAGAAGTTTCCAAATCACTGCTAGAAGCCAATTTTGCATGGAATGCAAAGGAACTTTTGCTAAAGTCAATGTAACGCCGGAAAAATTTGGGTTCACCTTCACGTACGTCATCAATGGACAAGAAGCCCAACGTTTCTGCAAATCGTCCACTTTGAAGACCCGTTGACATGGAATCTAAGACTGCGAAATCACGAATATGTGAATGTCCGCCAAAATACTGAATGACTGTGTTGGGATAGAATTTCCGAAGAATAGTATGCAAATGGTTAATTTCCCGGTCTTGTGGATCCGTAATCGGCATGTGGCCAAATACAACCAAGACATCAATTTCTTCTGCAGGATGGTCTTTCAAAAGCTGCGCAAACCATTCTTTGTTGACTTCCTCAGTAGCAGGAGTAACTTTGGCGCGCGCGTTAGTGCGTTGAAAGTCGAACATGAAGGAAAGCGCCAAAACCTTAAATTTCAGTTGCGGTGTTTCAAAATACCGATATTTGTTGCCGAAGGGCACCGAAGTGCCATTTTCATGTATAAACTCGACGTTGCTGGACACATACTTGTCTTTGAACTTGTCAATCAGCGCAGTTCCGTAGTATTCTAGCTCTGTATTCAACTCTGTGTAAAGTTCGTGGTTGCCCAACGTCATCAAGTCGTAGTCCTGCTCATTAAAAATACGGCCAGACTCGATACCAGGAGGATCGGTAGCGTCACTTATACCATTTCCGTCGTGTTTGTCGCCAGTATCGATTAAAATCAAGTCGTTGGATCCCAGCACGGATTTTTTGAATATATCTGTAAAAGACACAAAATCCCCCCAATCCGCATCATAAATAGGTTGCGTAAGATGAGATCCAAGCCAGCCGTGTACGTCAGTTGTTTGGAAAAAGTTCAATTGTCCGATTCTGAGGTCTCTTTTATCAGCATTCCCCTTAAACTCATCTACGGGATTAACATCGTAGACCTTCTGCAAAAGCTGGAACGCCAAGCAGTCAACACAAGCAGACCATAGAAGTGTCAGTGCACAGAATGAAGTGGTTTTCATCCTACGCCAGTTGAGGAAAGCCACAGTCGCTATGCTCTTCTACAGTTGTAACTGACTTTCAAGTCCTCGAATTGTCGCTTTGATATCAGTTAACAGATATGACGACCCTTCCAGTCATCTTAGAATTAACCATTCAAAAAAATTGATGTTCTAACTGAGGTTCGAACTCAGGACCTTTGCCGTGTGAAGGCAACGTGATAGCCACTACACTATTAGAACGACCTCTGAAAACAGAAAGAATCAAAGACTTATATGTATGTGTAGGAAATTTGTCGCTGAGTTTTCCGCTCAAGCAGGTAAAAGTTGTGATCAATGGGCTACGCTGGTACCTATTGCGCGCTAGTTTGATTGCGTAGCTTTTTGTACATTCTGGCACGCCTTCCTGCTTCTGCCGGCTTTAGTGTTTTTCAGACCCCGGCTGACATTTCGTATCATCTGGAAAGAGCACCGTGTTATTAAATGCTTGATATGTTCTATATACAGATATTACACTTCAAAGTTTCTATTTGAACGGGTATTCGACTTCGCGGTCTTTACGAAGCCATATTTTCTTCTTCTTCTTGTTGACAACATGTTCGACAAATTTCTCCGTGCAATTTTCCTTCTTGAAAGCTTTAATAAAAACGGGATCCCAGAGCTCCGAGCCAATTCCGAGATCTTTGCAGCAACGCATCAATGCATTACTTTTGCAGCCTTCGGTAGCTGTCGGAATGCCCGTTTCGTTGAAATATTCCTGTTCTCCGCGAGCCAGACTCACAAGCCGACCCTGGCAAATCAAAGCGTATTCTCTCGTGACGAGCCTGTCAGTCACAATCGTTTCTGACCGCGGAACCAGCCCCCAGCCGCCAGCTCCGAACGCACGGTTCAGAATTCTGCGGTATTTGATTTCGGGCAAATACACCAACCCGTCCGGCTTGACTTCGATATCCGCAGGAGCAAGTGGTTTCGCCAGTTCCTGCTGTATTTTATCATCGAAGGGCCTGGAGCCAAGCCCGTGAAACGAAACAGCCCAGTTAATGCCCGCGGTACCGCCGTTGATCTCGCTGGCTTCGCTGGCTTCGCTTGCTTCGTTGCGGCTCCCTTGCAATTCCAATGTTCTACCTTTCAAAGAGCTCGCCAAGCTCTGGGATTTGGGTTTTGAAACTGCTGTTCCAGCATCGTTACTCGTGCTCGACAGCTCAAACGCCACTTCGCCACTGGGAACCCCGTTTGGCCGCGGAACAGAGACTCTTTTGACCACTGTGCCAGCATACCGTCTTGCCATTAGAGCAACGGTACTACGGCTTCTAAACAACATCTCTTGGAGCCGAAAAAAGCGTAAAACAGACCTTGATGATCTCTGAAATAATAAAATCAGTCGTTGAAGAATCCTTTTAAGCGTTCGCACTTATGATTCGTGTCTTGCTTCTTGAACTTGATTTACCCTGGTTCCATCAGTTTCTCAGAGATTTCGCCAGGTGATTTTCCAGTTAATTAGGTAGATGTGCACGAAAAAAACCAACCTTTAAAAGTTAGTTGTCAACTTCAAAACAGATATAAAAGCAGTGGTTTCCCGCCGATATTATAGACGTCTGGGCAACCACAAAGGACACAATTGCTACTGCGAAAGCTATTATGGCGCCAGGGAAGAGCGGTAAACTGAAAAACGGCGAGTTTGAGACTAAAAATGGGTCAAAAAAAAATATCTGTAAATTTCGAGTATCTTGGTGAAAAATGGCTTTCCAAACTGGCACCAGACTCTGCCAAGGCTTATACGATATTGCAGTGGGTTGTGACGGCTATCGCGTTGTGTGTTAGATTCAGAGATTTGCAATACCCTCGGGAAGTTGTCTTTGACGAAGTGCACTTTGGTAAGTTTGCCTCTTATTACCTTGAAAGAACCTATTTTTTTGACGTTCATCCACCTTTCGGTAAGTTGCTCATTGCTGCCGTGGGATGGCTTGTTGGCTACAACGGAGATTTCAAGTTCGATGATATCGGACTCAGCTACGACGCGAATCCAGCGCCATTTGTCGCGTATCGGGCCTTAAGTGCGATTTTGGGGACTGCAGTAGTGCCTGTCGTTTTCAACACTTTGAAAGAACTCAATTTCAAAGCTGTTACGTGCGCTTTGGGCGCAATGCTTGTTGCTGTTGACACCGCACACGTAATTGACTCTCGCCTGATTCTTCTGGATGCGACTTTGATCCTGGCCGTTGGTCTCTCTGTCTACTGCTACGTTCGTTTTTACAAAGTTCAACTCAAAGCGCCTTTTTCCTCCGACTGGTATTTTTGGTTATATGCCACGGGTGGATCCCTGTCGCTCGTGATATCTACCAAATATGTTGGTGTTCTGACTTACGCAATGATTGGTGTTGCCGTTGGAGCCAACTTATGGCAGTTGCTTGATATCAAGGCCGATCTCAACATTAGAATTTTCGCCAGACATGTTGTTCAAAGGCTGAACGGGCTCATTTTTGCGCCCTTCATTCTTTACCTTTTTTGGTTTTGGGTTCATTTTAGCATTCTTGTTAACTCGGGCGTAGGTGATGCTTTCATGTCGCCATTGTTTCAAGAGACCTTGAATGATTCACCGCTGGCCAGAGAGGCCAAAGACGTCAATTACTTTGACACTCTAACAATTAGACACAAGAACACCGACGCGCTTCTTCACTCGCACCCTTCGCTTTACCCACTTCGCTACGAAGATGGTCGTGTCTCTTCGCAAGGCCAACAAGTTACATGTTATTCTCACGCCGATGTCAACAACGAATGGGAGATCTTGCCAACAAAGGAACTAGATGGCAACGTCGGTCAGGCAGTTCGTTTGGATGACGTTGTGAGATTCAGACACATTTCAACGAACACTTACTTACTTGCTCACGATGTTGCTTCACCACTCTACCCAACCAACGAAGAAATAACAACTGCCTCTGAGGAGCAAGCTAACGGCAGCAACTATCATGAGACTTTGTTTCGTCTGCAACCCGTCGATAAAAAAGATGCCAATTCCATCTTGAAAACGAAAGCATCCCTTTTCAGAATTGTTCATGTTGACACCACAGTGGCTCTGTGGACTCACAACGATGTCTTTTTGCCAGAATGGGGCTTCAAGCAACAGGAGGTCAACGGTAACAAGAAAATTATTGATCCAGAAAACTTGTGGTTCATGGACACTATTATTAACCTTGATGAGGCTAGAAAAGTATACGTTCCAAAACCGGTGAAAAAGCTTTCTTTTTTCACCAAATGGTCGGAGCTTCAAAGACTCATGTTTGAGCACAATAACAAGCTTTCATCAGAGCATCCATTTGCCTCGCAACCAGAATCGTGGCCAGGTTCGTTATCGGGTGTCTCTTTCTGGACTAAAGACGCTGAAAGAAAGCAGATTTTCTTCATTGGAAACATTATTGGTTGGTGGTTCCAAGTCGTTTCCATGGCGCTTTACATCGGAATCATGATGGCAGATGTCTTGGCAAGACACAGAGGCATTTTTCCTCTTAACAAAATGGCGAGACAAAAAATCTATGCTCCACTGATGTATTTGTTTGTTGGATGGCTATGTCACTACTTGCCATTCTTCTTGATGAACCGTCAAAAGTTTCTACACCACTACTTACCAGCCCACTTGATTGCTTCCATGCTTGCTGCCGGCATCTGGGAGATGATTTTTACGGATAATAAGTCCTTGGATTTTAATAATGATGAAGAAGATCCAGCGAATCAATATGACGAAAACCCTAGAATCAACTATGCGCTGCTCTGGGCATTCTTTGTGGGTGTAACCGCATCCGTGGTATGGTTTTTCGCGTTCTACTCTCCGTTGGTTTATGGAAATGTAGCACTTTCACCTGAGGAAGTTGCGGCCCGCCAATGGCTGAACGTGAAGCTTCATTTTGCAAAATGAAGAATGAATGCTCAAATGTCTGAATGTAGGTTTTATAAAGTTACGTTTATAGCTGAAAGGTCTAGAGAACAGTAACACAATGCTCGGGATCGATATTCGAAACTAACCCATCAATGGCAAGGGAAGATTTCTGTGTATTCTGTTGAGTATAACCAAGTAGTTGGGTTCGTTTTCTGCCGTAATGAAGCCATGTCTGATCAGGAACTCTACTAGGACAAGCGCACAATTTGGTTTGAATGCGAGTCGCCTGATCGACGTTACGACTTCCTGAAGTGTGAGGAGTTGGAAAGACTCAACTTCGTCGTCGTGAGGTCTTGGAATGACGTTTTCGGGCAATTGAAGGTCGAACAAATATTCAACTTCGCCAGTGACTAAAGATGATTCCGATGTGAATTTGTCGTCACCTTGGAAGTAGAAGTAAGTAACTGCGCCAACAGCCACTAGATAGTTTTGGATAATCTCCCGAGGCAAATGGGCCTCTTCCATACCCTCTTTGAAAATGGTCTCGTAAATTCCATGTGGATGTCCCAACCCTCCGGCTATCGTATTATCGAGCATTGAGGGCCAAGTAGCCTTCGTTGCAGATCTTCTTGGCACCCAGAACTTGAGGTCTCCAGTTTCGCGGTCTTTGACAAACCCATTGATGTGAACACCGTATGTCACTATGCCAAGAAGGCCAGCAATGGCCCTTTCGACCAAGACATACTTTCTTTTATCCTTTTCGAAAACGGTGTAAAACTCGTTTCTCCAACCTTTCAAACATTCAAAACTAGACTTTTCACGTAATTGCAAAGCCAATTGGTTCAATTGGCAGTTTCTTTGATCGTAATCCTCGCTCAAAAATTGTAAAGCTTTATCAGACTCCAGAAGCCTAAAAACTTGATCAAATTCATTCTTGGCACACGACAAGAATTCCTTAATCACACATTTTAGCACAAACCCAATTTGGGTCCCATCATGCGTTTTCAGACTGTAAACATTTTCAAGGAAATGCTCATCGGAGAAATAATCCATGGATAATTTATCGACACTTTCTACTATACTCAGGAAAGAAAAGCCGTCCTTTTCGTCTTGATCGCTTCGCTTAAGAACCTGTTTCCCACTGATTGTCACAACTTCGGTCATTACGGCTGGCAATTGGAATCGCGAGTGCTTATCAGGCGAAGTTGCGGATTTAAATTGTTCAAAGATATCATTTTCTTATATGTTCGATCCATAAAACGACAATCTTTAATAACTGAAGCAACTGTTAGAATCAAGCAATAGAGAAGACAAAAGCGAGAAAAACTTAAGAAAGCTGAAACTCGACCCATAAGTACCATTGATACTCTCAGGAAATTGGTTCATAAGAAGATAGAATGTCTGATACTTTAAAATCCTTTTTGCAGCGACTCAAAACGAGCTATTTGAGCCAAATTGATGGAAAATCTACTTTAAGAATAGTATGCGGAAATGAGTCGGCAGATCTCGATTCTGTCGTGTCCGCTATATCGTATGCGTATCTAAGTTATGTCGAGAACCCGGGAAATCCAATTGTGCCCGTTTTGAACATTCCACGCAAAGATTTAAGGCTTAGACGAGACATAGTGTGGGTTCTTCGAGAAAAATCGATTTCCGACGATCTTCTTTGGTTCGCAGAAGAAATCGATGCAATTAAGAGGCGATTTCAATGCTCAGTTATGTCCATTTTGGTCGATCACAACGAGCTTCAAAGCATTGCTCGAAAATTCACAGATGACGTTATCGGTATAATCGATCACCACGAAGATGCCGGCTTTTACCGCGATATCGAGTCCAAATTCAACGGTCCTCGAGTTATCACGGAAACGGGTAGTTGCAGTTCATTGGTGACCAATTACTGGAAAACTGCTTACGAAAGATTTCCTAGTCGTTTAAATGATGTTGCATTTCTCAGTCTAAGTGCTTTGATGGTGGATACATCGAGTATGTCATATAAAGTGGAAAATCCAGACCGCCAAGCAATTGCATTGTATAGGGCCGTTCTTCCATCTGATTTCAGTCTCACAAACCTCCACACCAGAATTCAGTACGAAAAGGACAACATCGAGGGTCTTTCGCTCACTGAAGTGCTTAAAAAGGATTACAAGGTGTTTGATTTAGAGTCTGCGACCGCTGGATCGGTGAAATGCGGGACCAGTTCGATCGTCAAGTCCTTTGAATGGCTTTTGGAAAAGCATGGGGACCAAGAGTTTCAAAGAGACGTGGACAAGTTTATGGCCGAGAGATCCCTCGATGTGCTGTTATTATTGACACACTGGTGCGAAAATGGGGTCCTGAACCGACAATTAGCGTTCATTGCGCGTGGGAAAGACCTGTCTGAGTTATCGAAAAAGGTTTCTGGCGCTATGACAAAACCATTGGATTTAGAGCCCTTGGATGTCCTTCAAAATGAATTAACTCAATTCTTTTCTCAAAAAAATCTCAATGCCAGCAGGAAAAAAGTCGTACCTTGTCTCAAGCAAGCGCTAAGTAGACTGTGAGATAACTTGACCCGACTTAGGTCGGTACAAAGGCGAGATTCCAATCCCCCATTCTCTGTAATTCGCTGGGAAGTAAACTGTCGTTTTTCAGAAGACGTTCTTTAAAAGACTGGAGTTCAGCCCGCTCAACTAACAATTCTTCAATGTTTTGATCCTTCATAGTATTTTTCAATAGGCCTCGACTCTCCGAGACCGTAAAATACACTTTCATGCAGTTGAGCAGTATTTCACCATTCGCAAAGGAAGCGTTTATTCCAACTGCGAAAATCCAACATAGAATGGCCTTTGGGTCGTCCTTACACCATAGAAGAATGTATCTTGTAGCATTAGAGTTTATCGTGTTTGTAATGGCAGCAATGACACCGATATCTCGTGGTACCGTTTCAATAGCTCCTGCCTGCTGAAGTTCGACGTTCCATTTGGGAATCTTGAAAACTCCGTCTCTTGTTCTAAATCCTCTTTTCGATTGACACCTTCCACAATCGAGCACATCGTCCTTGATCGAAACTCCCTTTCCAGACCAATTGGGCCCCACTGCAAAGTACGTCTCCCCAACTAAAAGCTCGTTATGATGTGGCACAAGTTTACCATATCGTTCGGGCCCTAAATTGTCCTCGCCCAAATGAGGTTTGTGACAATGCCAATAATCCATGAGTTCAGCCCAGAATTCTGAAGGCATATCACTGATCTTTTGGCACTCATCACTCTCTAGAAGCGCCGATTTGCAGACCCTACACAAAATTTTAAACGCTTCCTTGTTCAGGCCCAATCGCATCCATTTACGATTGTTAGTCGACATCAGAAAATTCTTGGATCTGTCGGTGTAAATTGCATCTTCCTGACATTTCTTAGCATTAAATCTCACTATCAAGGTGTTCTTAGACTTTTTTGATGTCCATTTCATCGTCGTATTTATGCGATGAGGTAGCTTTATTACCTTGTAGTTGTCATCATTCCAGCCGATTTCGATGCTGTTTTCGCAAATTTTAGTCAATATCACATTTTCTGTGGTTTCAATCGTGGTATTTACCTTAGATATGTGAGGAAGGTGTTCTACAAGCCATTTCATAGCGCTTTGAAGTTGACGATTTTGCCTGTTTTTTAGTTATATTTCAAGTGAAATCCTAAATGAAATTTTGGAATCATGAACCATCCTAGACAGTGAACGAAATCAAATTAGCTAGCTTTCAACAAGCTAGCTGAAAACAGAGGAATGTCAATGTTCAATGCACTCAACTTCACACCAGATGAAGAATCGTTAGAGATCGAACAGCATTCAAGAGAATTGCAGATCGAAGAGTGTTACAGAATCTTTCAAGATGCGCTTTTGCATCTGAAAGAAGACCGGTTTGTGGAGGCCGACGAATCATTTAAAGAGTTGTTTTCTATTGAAGTTCTCAAACCGGATAAGTGGGGGAACTACAAGCATAAGAGCACTACGCTGGATTCGCTGCGATACCTATCTTACAGAAATCGTGGAATCTTTCATTATCGCACTTTGAAAGCCAATTTTAGAAATATGAGTGCACCAGATATTGTTGACACGATTTTGAAAGTACTGGAAGATTTGCTGGAATCAATTCAACATAGCGAGGGTGACATAACGGTGATTAGACTACTTTTGGATATATTTGACAGTTTTCGCAGTGACAAGCTGCAGCGATATATTCTTGAGTACGATTTGCTGAGAGATCCAGTCACACTCAATCGTTTACGCAGACGCCAATGGGTACTCCCACAAAGCTTACAGATTTTTGCTAGATACCAAGACTTTCTGGCCAAGATCAAAGATGAGGACACAATGCGCTCAGAAGTATTTTTAAGCTGCCAACGGTTCATAAAGGACTACAGCCATGAAAATCCGGAGCCTGAATCTTTTTTAGCGCAAATACAAGAAATGAAGGCACAAGATGACGAGGCTCTCAGGTTGTTGGATACGTTCGAGTTGATGGTTCCGGAACTCAGCTGGGAAGGTGTCGCGGAATCCTTGGTTGGAGCTCTGCCCAAATACAAAACCTCCAATTTCTTTGGCACGGTACCTGATCCTTATGACGAAACAACAGACCCTATCGAAAGCATTAAATTAACGATATGTCCAACCAACAACGTTATTTCAGAAACTTCAGACAAGCAAAGCGATTTCTCTTCATTACCGTCGAAAGTAAATAATGCCGGCGGGGATGAAAAGAGTGCTGAAACGGCTCCCTCGAACAACGTTGCGGCAGTTGAAGACAAGAAAAGACCAAGCACTGATACAGCTGATGGAACGAAGCCTGTTCAGCGTGCGAGCAAACGATTCAAAGAAAGACCGATTTTGAAAAACGATTCCCAAATAATGGAGTTACACACCTTATTTTGGGCTGAGTTCAGAGCTTTGAGCGGCGATTCAGACACCCAGGGCATCCAAATAGAAAATTTCGCACCCGAAGATATTCCTCCTAATACACCAGCTTTGATTGCCCTCACCGATTTATACGATTGTTTGGGCTCATGGACCAATCGACATAGTGAATTCCTCAATCATAATGAAACGAAAAATGCGTCAAAGTCATTGACCGATGACAAAAGCTTGTTCAAACTGAATGCCCTTTTTCGGAATAGCGTTTTCGCCGAGGATAGTAGCCCCATACCGTCGCTAACCGATCTTCCCGTGGCCAAAGTTGAGAGCTTCATCAGCAGCGTCAATGATGGGAAAATGCACTTTCACGAGGCCAGAATTCTTCTTCTCAAGGAATTATTTTCCATAAATGAGGCAGGCTTGTGCCCCATTGTCGATACGTTCTGGAGTCCCGTCCTTTTCAAGACAATAGAAGCTTTCGTTTTGAGTATTGAGTTGAACATCTACAACCTCGTTTGTATGCACGATAGCCGCTCGGCTTATATGGGCCTTTCTGTTTACGAAATGTTGGTTAACATAATGGGGAACCTTTACATGGGCAGCAGCCAGCGGAAACTACAAGGTCAGAAGACAGGCGAAATAGACAGTCAGAGAAACAAGCTCGGAAAGAAAATTGAGAAATGGTCTTCCTTGCTCACGAATATCTCTTTCCAGGATGTTCGCTCGGAATACAGATTTAGATGGTCTCGTTTTTGCTATCTTCAATACGCTAGCGATATCACGGACGAAAGTTTAGTTAATAATTTGTGCGAAATAATGCAGGACATGGAACAAAACGCGCATTATATTAATGTAGCGTATGCCAATTACGTCAATATACCTCGATTGGATATCAAAGTTGTCAAAAATCAGCTCTCGCGGCTTCAAATGATCCGAAGAATCACAACAATAGACAAAAACGTTTCGGAGGAGGACGAAAAATCGTCCGAGTCACAAATGGAGCTGCTACGTAGTATCCTAATAGATGAGAAAACGACGAAAGCGGGAGCTACGCAAGACGAATTATCCTTAATGCAATTTATCAGAAATTCTCCATTTCTTATTAAAGTTAAACTTTGGAAACTGCTGTTTTCGTTCTATGCCAGAAAAGATACTCCACGAGTGGGCAAGATTTACCAAAAGATAATGACAATTCTTTATGAGAAGCTATGCTCGGAAGATTATAAAGCACAATCGCAATTACAGCGACAACAAACCCTTTTGACTACTATAAGCTTTTTGGGCCTTTTTACTCATGACTTTCTCCAGATTGCGCTGTCAACACCACCCGAGAAGCTATATCTGCCCGAAGAAAACATATCGTTCATTTCGTTGCGCGATGTCCTGAAAGTCACTGTAATTCTGCTTTATCCCATTTTGTTTCATGAAACACTATCTCAAAAGAATCCGTCACTGAGCTCTTTTTTCCAAAAAGCCGTCAAGTCTTCGACGAAGATGAAAGGAATCTTCATAGATGTCCTGTCACTATTTATTTACCTTTGTGCTTACAATCCGGATGCTGGCAATAATTCAAAAAAGTCTGCGCAGTATGTTTCATCATTCATCTACGCGTCACATTCTCTAATGGGCCATTTTGATTTCTGCGACTCCTCTAATGGAGTTTTTTTGAGATTGTCACAGCAAATCCTTTGCAATTGCCCCGATGAATATTCCTTCATCCAGCTGAAGCAGATTCTATGGTGCATGTTCCATCTTTCATTAAGCGGAGAAAGTTCTACAGTGGTTCAACACTCGACAACGCCCTCAGATTTAAACAAAGAAAGCGCCATTGGAATTGGTAGATATCTCATCAAACTGCAATACCAAGACAGAAATCCTTTAATGGCCTCAGGAGCCAAAAGCAATCTAAAGCAATTTTTAGACAATGTTGTTCAAGTGATTGGAGACTTAGACTTTGCTGGAAATCATGTTCTTTGCCGCAACAAGCACTTTTTGGACGGTTTCTTGAACTCCAGCATCACAACGAAAATCGTTCGCAGTGCATTCAAAGGGATCCTGGCGATTGAACTCTTGAAACCTAAGGACAAAATTCAGGAAGCTGTAGAAGCAGGCCTGTTTTACGTTGCAAGCGTTCAGGCATTGAATCTATACAAGATTCGGAAGAAAGCAACGCAGGCAAGACCATCTGAACTGGATTCCATAATTTACATGTTAAGGACAGATATACTTTACGATTCGAGGAGGTTCGAAAGCTGGTTTTTGTTGGGTAAATGTTACTCCTACATAGTAGAAGACGACCTTATGTGGACATCAGACAAAATTTCTGCAGATAAGCGGAAAGGAACTGTTGCTTTCCAGCGCAAAGCTCTTCTATGCTATTTGATGGCCTTAGGGCTGTCAGCTAGCGTAAAGTTACCCTCGAATAACAAGGATGCAATTGCGGATCATCAAAATATTCTACGAGAACTTCTCGAGATTCTGTCAGAGGAGATGCTCAGCGGCTATTTGAGGCCTCTCGACAAACTCTGCTACTATCAAGAGTGGCCATCAACTGTTCGCATCAGTGCAAGTGGTGACCTTCTGAGTACGTCAGCTTACGAAAGTCCATCTATTAGTGACTATAACGTACAACAGGCAATATTTTTGGCACTTCGTGAGGCTGACCTAATGTATGAGGACTCTAGTGATGCAAAGAATCTGCGAAATTGGAAAAATCTGTTTTTCAAAGCGAAACTGACCTATAAGACAGCAGTTCACGAATTTGCATCGTCCGGACGCGTCGACTTATTAGAAGCGTGCAGATTATCACAGGTTGCTTCGACGCAAAGGGACCCCATTTTAGAGCCTCATTATTTTCTAGTTAGCGCAATTTACAAATGCGTTAACAACAACGTGATGTCGGTCAAGGCGGCAACATCAACACTGAGCGAAAATAATTCGTTTTTCAAGAAATCTAACGATTTTTGGCACGGTGGTGCTCAAGTTTCTGAACCTGCAAGAAGCAAAGACCGGAGAAATTTTTTGCTTCAAATTTTGGATCTCCTGAGGACGATTTTGACCTTTGACAAGATGAAATGGCACCACAGACCCAAATTCAGAATAGCCAAAATTTTGTTTGAGGACTTTCAGGATTTGGACGGCGCCATTACGGAAATGAACGAAATTATTTTTCTGAAGAGCCCCAACAAAAGTTTAGTCAATATTTGGAAACCAGACCTAGAGAGGCCGGGCAAGCATTTCCTCTACACCTACCAATATGTCATGTTCTATCTTGATTTACTTTTCTGCAAAGGCGACTACGAGTCCATCGTTTTGGTAGCGAAAAAACTGAAAAGATTTGGTGCAGGCATGGTGAATATGCCTTTAGCAGCCGACCGGGCAGCTCGTCTCTTTTCTCAATGCGTCCAGCGACAGTTTTCTTTGAACGAGAAGCTCGACGCCGAACAAGTGTTATTGTCGTTGAACTATCAGAATTTCCTGCAGCGAAGCGACGAACTTTTCGCGTCTTTCGACAAAAAAAATTACGACACGACAACGGTCGATCTTCTAGCATCAGCTTATCATTTGAAAAAGGGAAACAATGCTTATGACCTGATATGCCTTGCCATCTACTTCAAGTTTTTCTACAAGCCGTTCACTTCAAATGACGCCCTATCATCAAAGGAAGGGTCTCAGGCAATAAAGCTAGAATTACCAACAGTTCCGGCCCCAGTTAGCGCATCACCAATCAAGTTGAAGACAGTCTCGGCAAGGAAAAGAGTCAGTAAGAAAGACGCCTTTGACAAGATTGGATCTTTAGTGGATAAAAAACTCACGTGACCTAGAATTCACGTGACCACGAAAGCCTAGCAGTCGAAAATATATATCAATGAACGAGTCACAGTGAGTCTTCCTTCTCGAGTGTCTCCCAAAACCATTGCAGTCTCAAACGAAGCCTTTATATACGATTAAGATGACCTCGATTAACGTTGCCATTATTGGTATGTATAGATCCCTTTTCTTGGGCAAATTCAGATCAAACACTAACTAGGTATGCTTAATTTTAGGAGCCGGTGTGGTAGGAAAAGCGTTTGTTAACCAAATCGCTTCAATCAAGTCGAAGATTACGTTCAATGTCATCCATCTTGCGACTTCTAAAAAGGCTTTAGTCTCCCAGGATTACAAGCCTTTGGATCTGTCCAGTGGGTGGGAATCCAATTTGGCAGCTGCGACTCAAACACCGTTTTCCCTCGAACAACTCTTGGAGTATTTGAAGAAATCACCAGAACCTGTCATTCTGGTTGACAACACATCTAACGAGACCATTGCCAAATTTTATCCTCAATTTGTTGCTAACGGTATTTGCATTGCCACTCCAAACAAAAAGGCCTTCTCCTCAGACTTGAACCTGTGGAATAACATTTTTAACGACAAAATTGGCGCTGGTCTTGTCTATCACGAGGCTACGGTCGGTGCTGGCCTTCCTATCATCAGCACGCTGCATGATTTGATCAATACCGGTGACAAAGTTGAATTGATAGAAGGTATTCTTTCCGGATCTTTGTCCTTTATTCTCAATACTTTCTCGACGGTCAATCCAAATAACACCAAATTTTCCGAGATTGTCAGTAAAGCCAAGACTTTGGGCTATCTTGAGCCTGATCCAAGAGACGACTTGAACGGAATGGATTTTGCTAGAAAAGTTACTATTTTGGCTAGAATTGCAGGTTTCAAAGTTGAGTCTCCTTCCGCTTTCCCAATCACTTCTTTGATTCCAAAGCCATTAGAGTCTGTCCCAACTGGTGAAGAGTTTATGAGCAAATTGCCTGATTATGACAGTTCCTTTGAACAGCTAAAAAAGGAAGCTGCTGATGAAGGCAAAGTGTTAAGATACGTTGGTAAAGTCGATTTCCCAAACAAGTCTGTGACCGTAGGATTCCAGAAATATGATGCCTCTCACCCATTTGCGTCTTTGCAAGGTTCTGACAACGTCTTGGCCATCAAGACCGAACGTTATCAAAATCCTTTGATTGTGCAGGGTGCAGGTGCCGGTGCCGAAGTCACAGCTGCCGGAGTTTTGGCCGACGTTATCAAGATTGCTGAGCGTCTCTAGATCTGTTCAAAAAATGTCCTACTTAGTCTATAAAATTTAACTCTTAGTGACACTTTTTCAAGTTATACTCTTATTTAATGAAAGAGCTCTCACTGTAAGTCCCGCCAAAATGTACTTCATCGGATCCTATGTGTTCCAGCCAAAGCTCCTTTGCTTCACGAAAAACTGCCCGCAATTTTTCGGAATCTAAGCAAGTTTTCTTGAATCTCAGCATGACGTTCTGAGAGTCAATGACAAACTTCGAAGAGCTATGGTTTTTTCCTGTGATGGTACCCACGTTCACTCTGGAGAGGTAAACGTTGTTGGGCGCTAGAAATAAATTTCCATTTTCTCGTATCTCTGCAATGTACGCGCCCGTATTGTGGACATATTGAACGTATTTGAATACTGGTTTACCCCAGGAATACGTGATTTCATATTCAGTGCTGCCCGTGTTGAAAAATTTTGATGCACGGTTATCGACCAAAAATCCGGCCTTTTCGAGCAAAAACGTATGGAAGTAAAAGCGGTCAGTTGCTGGTAACGACATGTCGCAAAACTCAGGATCCTCCCAGGGATTTATTGCCAAGGTGATGTCCACGAAAGAATGGAAAAGATTGATACGAGGGATACTGCAGAGCTCGTTCCATGGCACCTCGACCAACTTCAACCCAAAACGCTCACACATACGAGCTAAATTATTAATTAAATCATCAATCAACTTCGGAGTGGCAGTTAGCCATTCTAGCCTGACATGAAAACAGTGATCTGGATTATGGACCCTGTCGTAATGGACCTGACATACCTCACGCTTGTAAGATTGCCCGCCAGCGTCTAAATTTATGGGTAAAACGTTGCTCAACATGACAATGCTTTTTGAGCCTTCAACGTCGGATCTGCGATCACCCTCTCCGCCCTGAGACTGACTTCCAAACTTAATTGATGACTCTAAACCATTAGGCGCATCCACTGAAATTTGTGGATCCTTAGGCTTGCCATCATTTGCAGCACGAAAATTCTTTTGCGATTCATCATTCTCATCCGTTTCACACACATATTCGGGAGTTAGTTGGTAGAAATAATGTCCATCCAAAAGACCATGACGGTTCTCAACATGCACGAACAACCCGTCATTCATCAATTGCTGCCCGTAAATGACGGCGTCTTCACGGGTTTTGATATCCGAGAAATGGTCTATAAGCCAGGTGATAAACTCCAGTCCAACGAAACAGTTTCGGTGGCGCTTCCAGTGCCATTTTCTATTGGTCAATTTGAGAGGGCTTTTGCCAAGCTGCAATTCTCTAGCCAGCTGAGAAAGGTCAATCGTTTTGTTAAGTTTATCATTTTCACTAATAAATATGGAGTTTTTAGCCGTAGCTCCGAAGGCTTTCAAACTCTCCAATTGTTCATCAACGAAAGAAAAGAGGGAACCTGTGTAGAATAAAACCTCAGGCATGAAACTCTCATCATTCATTTCGTTCATTTCACCGTTTGCAGGCTTTAAACGCGATTTGAAGAAGAAAGAGATAAGGCGTCTTAAACCTTCTAACCTAATCTCCTCCGGACTCAGAGTTTCTTTTCTACCGTTAATCACTGATGATATCGTGTTGGGGGGGATTGAGGCTGGCAGTATAACAAATTTTGATCTGAAGCTTCTCTGATTTTGTTCACTGATTGAATCAGAGTAGCCAGCGACAACTTGATCGAGTTGGTTCCAGTTACAACGTTCGCGATCCATTTTCAAAGGATCTACCATACTTGCTCGATAAGCGATTTCATATCGAGTTTTTATCAAAGGGGCATAACTTGCTAGTGTGTGATCTGAGCTTTGTTGAGATTTCCGCATATGTCTTTGAACTTCAACAGTGCCATCGAAATCACAGTTAAGTCTGTGAATTTCATCTTCTGCCATGAGATAAAATTTGGCTCTCATAAAGTTGTCCTTCGTTAGATATTTTGCGATGTTATGTTCAACTACCGTCTCGCTTTTGGAGGCTTCAACCTCTCTAACACCTTCTCCCGTGCAAATTTGGAAGCCAGCCAATAACCGAACGTAAATCATGTCCCTTAATAAATTGAAAGAGGAGTCCTTAGTGGACTCGTGCTCCTGATTTGAGATGACGGAATGCGTAGAAAATGTAAAGTTTGCGTCAAAATCACTTTTATCAGGGAACAAACTGACCGTTACCGGAAGCTCTGCTGGCATAGTGAATGATCTCCACTTGGTGTACTTCTTAGCGACAAACTTCGGAAATACATCTTTCCAGCGTGGCTCTATAAGTAGTCCTGCTTTTTCGAAACTCACAGGAATCGAGGGGTTAGAGATCTCTAACCAGCTATTATAGAACATAGAGTCCACAACAGCAGCTTTCTGAAACTGTCTTTGATTAGATGAAGCCCGCTTGTGCTTAGCAGGACTTTGAGATTGATTTGAATTTCTACTGAGATTGAGCCGGCTTGTTGTTGATGCGAAAGGTATTCTCTTAATTGAAGAGGTTTCTCGAGAGAGAGTGTTTCTTTTGCCTGTCGGAATAGTCTGACTTTGATTTTCATTACCGCCTTGATGAAGAATGTCCTCTTTTTCAACTGCAAACTTGCCAACGCTTCTTTTGTTCTTTAAGTCAAATTCAGGTATTATCCTCGAAACAAGGCGATGTGCCACTGTCGAAGGTCTGGATGCGTTTCTCAACGAATCTAAGGCAAGGGATTTTTGTTCATGATCACGTCCCAATGAATTCTCACTTTCTCCCGCCCTTTCACGCTCCCTTTTAGCATGCTTCTTTTTAGCTACGGGTCCTGACGATACATCCCCCAGAACCTGCAATGGGCTTGAAGCTTCGGTGAGGGGGGCAGCTGACTTGAGAGTGTTCCAAGCAAGTAGACGCCGCTGACTGTGGCTATCCCTGATGTTCACTGAGTCCATATGTGGCTCTCGAGGTGCACTGTAAGAGGGGTTCCCTCCTCTCATAAAGGCGTGTGGGGTCGAATGACCGGCGAAGATATCGTTATCGTAGATTTCCATTAGATCTTGGATAGACTTTGCGCCGGAAGGCTTCGTCATGACGTCAATCTCAACTTCTTCCTTCATCTCAGTTTCTGTGAGGCCCATCATTTGAAGATGATGCATTTTACATCTTGGATGCCATTCATTCGCGTATTCTGATGTCTCATCCCAAAATGATATGCTTAGCCAAGAGGGCGTGCAATGGTGGAGGACTCCACCATAGTCACGATATCTGAATAGTGGAACGATATGAAGGGGAGCTCGAGTCAGAAATATAATATCGATAGAAAGCTCAATGGATAGCAACCTTCTGCTCGTAGCTTTCAAAAGGTCAAAATCCACATCATAAAGGCCAGAGCCTGGACTGACAATTATCAAATGAGACGTAGTGCGCCGTAAGTCAGGTTGTCTAAAAGGATTCGTTATTAAAGTTGATGCAAAACAAATGGATTCGAGAAAATTGGATTTAACTGCAGGAGAGAAGCGACCTCGAATTGAGCTTGTCCCATCCAAATTTTCCACGTTTTTCAATTCTCTCGCAATTTTCATAAATTCTTTTCTCAGAGTTTTCATGATTTCGCTCCAATGGAACACATTAACCTGATCAACCACAATGCGAAAATAATCTTGAGTATTTTTTGACCTTTCTCCATCTGGGATATCCAAAAAGGGTGAATCAGAAAGGTCAATTGATGCCGAAAAGACAATCGTAATCGAATGATGAGCTCCGATTGTTTTCCATTTTTTAAAAATTTTGGGGAAGAGGGAATTCACAACTTTATGGAACATGATTTCACCATTTTCCTCGAAATGCCACATTTCATCGGTAATTTGAACCAGAAAAACCATTCGCGCAGATTCTGATCGGAAAATTATTCTAGTATCTTTTCCGACATAGCCTGATAAAATTTTCCTACCGTTACGGTAAATGCCTTTCACAGTAGTGCGTACTGTGTTTAGAAACGTGATTTTTTGCTCTTTGTACACGCAAGTATCCTGCAGTTGAGAAGAAAACATCCACATGTCACCCCTATTGATGAGTATATCCTTCAAGTTAAGTTCCACAAGGTCCGCTTGGGTCCGCTCCTTGTCCTTGATTTTGATCCAAACCTTCGTCCTTGCAGAAACGTCTAATAGCCGTTGTAAGGATCCGCTTAGAACCGATACGTTGGAGCTTTTATATCGGAGGCGCATATCTTTTGTGTAATTTTTAACCACGAAATAAATCTTCTTAAATTTGGAGCCTGGTGGACCTCGATACGTCTTTAACTCGGCGAGTTCACCTTGCTTGAAATGCGGAAGTTGCGAAAGGTCTAATAATACCGGGTCATCGGAAAATCGAGCTTCATGAAACCCAAGTTCCATCTGATAAGACCTCGCCTGTGCTTCAGTTATTTCAGATTTTTTCAAGGAATGATCAACATTGGCTGATTCTGTGTCTCTCTCATTGTAAGTTTCTGGTGCAACGCAGACACCTCTTGCCAAACTAGTTTGGAGTTGCTGAAGTGACGGCTTTTCATTCTCTTGCCTCGGCTGATGGGCCCGTAGATTGTGTCGCAAGCCAGAATCTTTTGACTGAAGTCTTTTGAGCGAATCTCCAATTGTCAACGTATTATTCTCAATTCGCATGCTGTTTCCTGGCTTGGCATTAAATCCTTCATTCTTCTTCGAGTGAGGGCTAACTGGAAGTTGATCGGTAAACCGACCCAATAATTTTTCACGAGACGCTTGATTGGACCTCAGTCCTGAAAATTTGAGCTCATCATTCGGCATATGTTAGGGCAATTGCTTTGTGGGCAGTTGACTGATGAGTTAGTCCATCATATGCTATATCGTTGATTGAAGTGTCACCGTTGAAAGGCTCACGCATCGACGTGAATAGTGATATCAAAATACTATATTATACAGGTTTAATAAGATGTAATGCAGTAGGTAACCAATCGAGCCCTGATGGTCCGAATAAGAATCGGAGATCGATGAGATCAGTTTTCCCGTGGCTCTTCCTTTTTGGATTCGTTTTCCTGGCCTTGCCTGAGCCTTTCCTGTCTTGCTTGTTCTTCTTCCATCGAGAGTCGCAACGCCAATGCCAGTTCTGGGTCCATTGAGGGATCGACTCCGAAATCCGTGAAGTCGTCTCCACCTATCCCGGAAACACCGAGCCCACCAAGGGACGAGTCCGCACCTTCTTCTAAAACTATAGGAGAAGACGCAATATGCTCGTACAAGAGCCTATTTCCCGGTGGAACTGTCAGGAGATGGCTGCTTTCCTCTTGTGAATTAGAAACTGTCTGAACGAACTCCTCCAGTAAAGCGGTATTCGCGGCCGTTTCTCCGAAATTCACCACGTCCACTGCCACTTTGTTTTTCTTGAGCTTCTTTGCAAGCTTCAAAAGCTCTGTCTTGTTTTCGGCTATGGGACTGCACACGAACACGACAATTCTCTGATGTTGTACTTTGTTCTGACGATGCTTCAGCGTAAGAGCTGCAATTTGGATAGCTGTGCCCAATTGTAATTGTCCTCCTATTGTGGTATCATGCAAACCCGCGAGAATCTTTCCAAACTCTGACGTGAATGTCGACAACACTCTCGGATTAGACCCCGCCGAAGAAATCAGTCCCACAGTGTTTTCAGGGTTGCTGTTCCTTTTCGCCTGATAAAGGTATTCTACAGAGTCAATTTGGGCCTCGAACCGCGTCCTGGGATAATCGCCATTGCGCGAAAACTCTGAATTGTCCACCACGAGCACCGTAGCCTCTAAAACCATCTTATTTCTTGTTCAATCCTGAGCTTTTGGTTCTTTAACGGGTGGCAAATCCTATATGGAAGAGAGCCGAACCTATGATTTTCTTAAATTTACAAGTCCGGGTAACGAAAGCCCGAAATTTATTAAAACAAATGAATCTTCACAAACTTCCAACCCCCCACATCCTCCTTGTTCTTTACCAACTCCATTGCACAAGATGGCACTAACAGAGACCGAAAGAGAGTCTATTAAGCGCTCTACCATTCAGAAGCTAGAAGAGAAACGTATGTAGGAATGAGAATCCGACGTGACTTTTCACTGGTGGCTCACTAACAGATACGTTTGTGCAGTCGAGGAAGCGCGCAGGGAATGTGAGGAAGTACATGCGAAAAGCAAACTCGACCTCGAAGAGATCACCAAAAGGTTGAAGGAGATAGGTCGTCCAAATGCCAATCAAAGTATTCGTGAGGCGCTTTTGCTAGAACGCAATTCGGAGCCCACTTCATAGCCGCCGAGGCTTCAAGGGGAAAATGTGGGACGAAAACAGAAACGCGAATATTCGTATGCAACGATATAAAGCGGTTTTCTCTGTGGATCTTACAGCCTCGTAGAGTGGTTTCCAAGATCGGATCATGCGTTGTGATGTGAAAACCACGTGAATGTTTTCTTCAATCGTGGTCCTCCTAGTTTGGTTGGAAAATGTTTATGGTCACGTGATATTATTAGCAACATTTAACGCTACAACCAGGGGTGATTTTCTTTTGTTGCCGAAGCTGATCACCGGATACAACCACAGCTCAGGCTCGTAATACGAGTTTCCAAAATATCGTGGAGCCACAACTGAGTCGAGTTGCAGAGGTTAACTTTCAAAAGCTGTGAAAGCGCTTGGTGTATATAACAAAACCATCTTCGCACAGAAATTCGAACTGTTGGAGTAGCCAAACGAGCTCGGCGTCCTTTTTTGCTTTGCTCTCACTGGCATATACCGGCCCAAATTTGCCATAAATGTCGGGTCTCAGCTCTCCAGAGTATTTAGTGGAACTCGCTTCGAGACCAATAGAGTCTGTCATTTATTATACTACACCAGCGAAGTCTGTGGCCTCGGCGTTTTCTCCTGCTTTGTCCAAGACGTCAAATGCTATACAACTCATAGATCAAAATGACCCGTTTGGAACTATAGCGGACACGGTTAAAGAAGACAAACTAGCCACGATATTCACGAATGAACTTACGTTGATTAATGCTTTGCCACATCTGTATTCTCTCAAAAACAACGCGGCTGTCATTGTAGTGGAGCTGCGTACCAACAACTACGGAGTTATAACAGCTTTGAAGGACTTGGGATACTTTACGTTCATTTCAAACAGCCCCAGCGACGTCGCAGACTTTGGAGCTTGCGCTTATAAAGCTGCGTCCGAATTGCTGCAACCGGTGTTCCATTTCGTCAACCCCACACCAGGGCCAGTTCACGGAAGTATCAACCTTAACGAGATCACCCTGCTTGAAGAACCAACGGAAGACAGTACTTCTATCTTAGAGAATGTCAACAAATTGGCGTATTACGGCAATGCAAAGGATCCACAAAATCTTGTTATCAACTTATCTGCTTTAGCTACGCGGTTTCAAAGGATTCTACCGGGTGACACGGCTTTACTAGAGATAAACGTTTACCGTCCATGGGACATAAAGGAAGTTTTCGAATACGTTCGGTCATCTGTGAGGAAAATTGTGATTGTGCAGGGAGCTAGTGCTCCACCATACTTCAATCTTTTCGATCCTATTTTGCTAGACTTTTTCGCGGATTTCAATCTGCTCATTGAAAGGAACATTGATCAGCTCATCGTGACACATGTGGGGGAAATCGCTGACGAGAAAGATGCCCTTGACAAGATCCTAGACAATCTCCGAAGCAAAAATCCTGATAAAGCTTTGTTCGTCGGAAAAACGACTCTAGATTCTGCGGTCGATTCTGAAGTCAAAAAATCGATTAAGAAAGCATTCAGCCATGAGGAAGCGTATCTGAAAGTATTGAAACAAGTCTTTGCGTCCCATGTTCAGATTTTCAATCAATTCAAAGATGAAAAAATCATTACCAGTCGGCCTGAGTATGGTTTCGGCAAATTTATCAGACAGCAAGAAAAACGTGACGCTTTACTTGCACTAGCCAAGAAATCTCTAGACCCCGCAGTTTTCAATGCTGTGGAGGCTGATGATATTGTCGCACACTTGAAGAAATGGATTGATTCGAATGAAAGATCTTTGGATGAGGTCCAATTGGATGAGGCTAATGAAGTTGCAAGCGAACTGTATGGTCTTCTTCAAAGAAATCAAGACTCTGAGACTGCTTTGAAGCTTTTGGAATTGGCGCCGTCGTCTGATGCTTTTAAAATTAATTCCAACTGGCTGATTGGTTCAGATTCCTGGTCATATGACCTCGGGAATTCAGGTGTTCATCAATTGCTAGCTTCGCGGCGTGATATTAACGTGCTCTTGATCGATTCCCAGCCTCAAGAAAAAGTGAAGACTTTGGCCGCTTCCTCTATAAGCAAAAAAGATGTTGGATTGTATGCTCTTAATTTCGGAAACGCTTACGTGGCGTCCGTTGCCGTGTACTCATCTTATACCCAGCTGTTAAGTGCTTTAATCGAAGCTTCTAAATTCAAGGGCCCGTCGCTTGTGGTTGCCTATCTACCCACCAGAAGTGAGAATGACTCTATTTTAGACATTTTGAAAGAAACCAAAAGTGCAGTCGAGTCAGGATTCTGGCCACTTTATCGCTTCAATCCTCTGCTTGACGAGAGAGATTCTTTCAAATTAGATTCGTCAGTAATCAGGAGACAGCTGCAAGAATTCTTAGACAAGGAAAATAGGCTAACCCTTTTGGCAAAAGCGTCTCCTACCCTCGCCCAGAATTTGGAGTACTCTGCAAGTGGAGTAGTGGAGTTGAAACAACGAAGGAGAGCTAAGGCCGCTTACAATCAACTTTTGGAGGGACTCTCTGGCCCTCCCATTCACATTTATTTTGCATCCGATGGTGGCACTGCCTCAGGACTTGCTAGGCGATTGGGAAGTAGAGCTCAGGCAAGAGGTTTGAAGGTTACTGTTCTCTCCATGGATGACATCGAATTGGATGAGCTAGCGGGAGAAGAAAACGTTATTTTTGTCACCTCGACTGCTGGCCAGGGTGAATTCCCGCAAGACGGAAAAGCTTTTTGGGATGCTCTCAAGGCGTCAAATGATTTAGATCTGGCGTCGCTGAACTTTGGCGTGTTTGGCTTAGGTGATTCTTTGTACTGGCCTCGTAAAGAGGACAAGCATTATTTTAATAAACCTTCGCAGGATTTATTCAAAAAGCTAGAGCTGCTCTCTGCCAGGGCCATTGTCCCCTTAGGACTCGGTGATGACCAGGACGCTGATGGTCATCAAACGGCTTATGGGGAGTGGGAGAAACAGCTATGGGAAGCTCTCGGCGTATCAGGGGCAGCTGTTCCAGACGAACCAAAACCCCTAACCAACGAGGACATGAAGATCGCTTCAAATTTCTTGAGAGGCACAATTGCCGGAGGGTTGAAAGATGACACCACTGGTGCTATATCTGCCGCGGATCAACAACTAACCAAATTTCATGGAATTTACATGCAAGACGACCGGGACATCAGAGAAACAAGAAAGGCGCAGGGTCTAGAACCGTATTATATGTTCATGACCAGAATTAGGCTACCTGGTGGAAAGGCGACCCCTGAGCAGTGGCTAATCTTGGATCACTTGGCTGACAAAACTGGTAACGGAACTATTAAAATTACAACAAGAGCAACGTTTCAGTTACACGGAATTGTAAAAAGAAATCTTAAACATACAATCAGAGCTATGAATTCCACTCTGATGGATACTCTTGCCGCTTGCGGTGATGTTAACAGAAATGTCATGGTCTCAGCTCTACCTGCAAATGCAAAAGTTCATGACCAAGTCTCTGAGATTGGGGCTAAAATTTCTGAGTACTTGTTGCCTCGCACAACAGCCTACCATGAAATTTGGTTAGAAGGACCTGATGACCGTGACCAAGACCCCAACTGGCGATCAATTTTCGAGAACAGAGAAGGAGGACCTATAAAAAAGAAGACATTGGTCGGAGGGAATGCTTTGGTAGATGTGGAACCGTTATATGGGCCAACTTATTTGCCAAGAAAGTTCAAGATTAACATTACTGTCCCACCCTACAATGATGTGGATGTTTTTTCCATCGATGTGGGGTTGGTCGCTATCGTCAATGAGAAGTCGCAGATTGTTGAGGGTTTCAACATGTTCGTTGGTGGCGGTATGGGAGCTACTCACAACAACAAGAAAACTTATCCAAGAACTGGTTCTGGCTTTGGTTTCGTGAAGGCGGACGAAGTACATGTGGCAATCGAAAATGTCATGCTTGTCCAGAGAGACCACGGTGACCGTCAAAATAGGAAACACGCTCGTCTTAAGTATACCATCGACGACATGGGCGTTGAAGTGTACAAACAAAAGGTTGAAGAATTGTGGGGAAAGAAGTTCGAACCGGAGAGACCTTATAAAATAACGTCCAACACCGATTATTTTGGTTGGGTTAAAGACGAAAGAGGATTCAACCATTTTACCACTTTTATTGAAAACGGGAGAGTTGAAAATACTCCTGATCTTCCTCACAAGACAGGCCTCAAAAAAATTGCTCAGTATATGCAAAAAACTGGGTCCGGTCATTTCCGACTAACAGGAAATCAGCATGTGTTAATTAGCGGTATCGAGAATCAACATCTGGCCGAAATAAAGGATTTGCTCAAGACCTATAAGCTGGACAACACCGATTTTAGCGGTTTGCGTTTATCGTCGGCAGCATGTGTTGCTTTACCCACCTGTGGTCTCGCAATGGCCGAGTCCGAAAGATATTTACCGTTCTTGATCTCTAAACTTGAAGATGCTTTGGAACAGTATGGCTTGCGTCATGACTCAGTTGTCATGAGAATGACTGGGTGTCCTAACGGGTGCTCTCGTCCCTGGTTGGCTGAAGTTGCATGCGTCGGAAAAGCGCCAGGAACTTACAATTTGATGTTGGGAGGTGGTCATCATGGTCAAAGACTGAACAAACTTTACAAGGCTTCTATAAAGGAAGAGGAAATCTTGAGTATTTTGAAACCGCTATTCAAAAAATGGTCGTTGGAACGTGAGGATGGCGAACATTTCGGAGATTTCCTCATCAGATCAAAGGTTATAAAGCCAACTTTAGAGGGTAAATTTATCCATGACGATGTCGCAGAAGATGCTTTTTGAAGTTGGCCCACCATGGTCTACCAACATGATATCACGCTTTTGATCCTTGACTCTTGGCAGTGGTTTCCTTGTATTTATTTATTTGTAAGAGCACTTAAAACTAAATGAGCTTATAAGAATTTCAACGGAGTTTACAAGACGAAGATATCCCGGCTAGTGGATTACATCAAAGAACATTTCAAATGGTGTTGAACAAATCCAGGCTTCTCAGAACTTTGCTATTTGCTAGCAGACGAGGACTGGCAGCGAGATCAACAGCATTTTCTTCTCCTAAATCTGCTCGCATAGTGTTCAAAACCCCCTTTTTAAGACCTTCAATTGCGCTAGGAACATTAACTATTTGCTCCTTATATTTCGCGTCGCAAGGGCTCCTGAGTAACGATGTTAACCAGAAAAATGAGTCTTCCGACTCGGTAGGTGTCGACAAATCTATTTCGCCCTTTCCCACAGAATTGGTTCCACCTTTTTATCCTTTGACTACAAAGTACGTTTTAATGGGGTTTGGTACAAGATCAGTGACATTTCTATCCTTTAAAGTGTACGGTCTTGGACTATACGTTGCAGAGCAAGATTTGAGTCTTCTCAGCAACCTATTGTGCTCGAGCTTTCTTTCCAAGACTTTCATTGACACTGACTCAACGAAGTCGCATCCTGAGAATGTCAAAGCAACACTGCAAGATCCTGAAAAATCTAGAAAAGTTGTTGACAATTTACTCGATGCTGGGGTTCGCATGGCTGCCAAGATAACACCTATCAGAAATACCGATTTTAATCACTTGAGAGACGGATTGATCAAATCGATTTTAAGCCATCCGAATGCTAAAACCCAGCAGGAGGCTATGAATGCTGGAATTCAAATGCTCAAAGAAGCCTTTTCAAAAAAAGGATCAGTTCCAAAAGATGATGATTTGATTCTTGAGCTTCAAGCGAACGGAAGTCTTCAGCTATACTATCTCGGTAAAAAAAAGAACGAAAAAGTGGTTATGGGACGCATTGATGAGCCTCTTATTGGTAAATGCCTCTTCAGTCAATACTTGAGTGGACCCAAGCCTTTAAGTCAGTCCGCGAAAGACTCATTTGTGGATAAACTTGTGACCTTAGTGTAACGTACAGCCCCAACCAAGAACTACATATCGTAATAAGACCAATCTGAAATATCACTTAGGCACCTTGTTAAATATTCTTCAACTATGCTGGAAAACGAAAGCTTCTCTTCCGACAATCCAGCAGCAGGATCACAGAACGCCCAAAAGACGTTAAGCAAATGGAAGGGCAGTGCGACGTTGTCGACCAGACGCCGTGGGTAACTTCCCGGAATAAATTCGTAATCAATGAAAAGTCAATCTACATTCCCGTAGATTTTGGTACCCCAAGGTCCCGAATCCAATGGCGTAATCGATAGTTTAGTCACCAAGAATCTCGCCTCTAATCAATCTGGCACCCATGCGTTATAAGCCAGAATCACACCGACAGCTTACGTTATTTTGAGTGCGAGAACATGTCCGTCTGATTTGCAAGCAAATTTACTTAAGATTGAATCATAAGTTGAGCGCATTTCAAGTTAAATTCTTGAGCTTTGGACTAACACCGCCTTCGAATTCAACTGACATCTGCGCACCAAGTTGAGATTTTCTTACACTTTTCGATCTTACCGTCGAACCCATGGAGAAAACGTCACCATTTTCGTTTATCTCATTTAAGATCACGCCTGCCAATGTATCACCAGCAGCAGTAACGTTACGCACCGTGATATTGGCATTCGGTATTGGATAGTGTTCGAACAACAGTCCTAATTTGCCTCCCATGAAATCACGGCCAATGGAAGCGAAGGATACGTCTGCTCCTGTACTTTGGTGGGGGGACTTAGTCACATCCTGGGTCAGAGCAAAAACATAGAGACCATTTGCTCCGTCTTTAACAATAATGCGAGGGAAATAAGGCAATAGATAGCATCCCATTTGGAAAATACCTCTCTTCAGCACATCTTGAACAATGGTGGTATTACTCGTGCGCTGAAATTCTTTCAGATTGATATCAACCTGCAGGCAATCAAGAACGGGAAACCAATTATCAATATTAAACAGTCCTTGTTTATCAAAAGACTCGAAAATGCTTTTCAACTCACAAACGGTTGGCGTCGCGAGGTAAAAAGAATTGTTTGGATAAACTTTCAAATTCTTCAATTCGCTGATTTTGGTGGCTTTGACTTGTGAAGTTGGCTCGAAGATCAAACGAAACTTTTGCCGCTGTTGCAATTCGACTAAAGTTTCCAAAATCTTTACAGACACGTTTGCATCTGTTAGAATAACACCAGGCTTTAATCTCTGTAACTGGTCCATCAAATGCTTTTCAGGTAATTCGGCTGCGATCTTCATATCAGCACATGCAATAATTAGCTCACCATTTTTCCGATGTAGCGAAATGTACTGAGCTGTGGGTAATGTCTTGTCTATATGAATTGCATCAACAGGTATCTTTGCCTTGTCCAAAATCGCCGAGCCTGATAAATCGCTGCCAACAGCACTTATCAAGGTCGTATGATTTGCACTCTCGGAGTTTGAAAGAAATGATGCAAGTGCGACATTGTAGCCAACACCTCCTATCGCTGAGCGGGTACTGCCAGGGTTTGAGTCGGCCATTTTTACCGGCTCCCGCAGAGAACAATGTGTATCCATTGCGACCGAACCTACCACGACAGGGCCTCTTAAAATTCTTGCCGTTGTATGCAAAGCAGCATCGATTGATCCAGCCTGCGCTTGCGCTTCAACCTTGCTCAGTGAAACATCAGAAGACGACGCCAATTCGACAGCTATTTGAGCTGCAATTTTGGCATTATTCATAACAAACTGAACATTGCTTTCGACAGATTTGCCAGCTGTCCTACGTGCTATTTCACCAAGTAAGAACGGCGTCAGTTTCTTACCATTTACGCCCAATCTTTGAGCCTCTTCGGTCGCCCTATCAATAGTTTCTGCGACTAATGTACTATCAAGTGCAGCATCCGCAGGAGGTGGAACGCAGAAAAGATATCCCGATTGTAAGTCCATAAAATCACCAGCCTTTATAATCTCTGCCGCTTCTTTACATGTCTGAAAAATCACAGGAGATTTTACACCAGAGTCTCTTGTAAAAAACCCCGGTATATTGGTGCCATCCGGCCCCATCGTGGCTACAGTACAGCCTTTTGTCTCCAAGTATTCCATCGTTTTTTCGATATCCAAGATGGCCTTAGGACCAGCACATACAACTGCCACGGGAGTTCTACCCAATTCTTCGAGATCAGCACTGATATCCATAGTAATCTCAGCACCTTTATGGACGCCGCCCAGTCCACCAGTAGCAAACACTTTTATTCCAGCCATATGCGATAGAATCATCGTACCTGATATCGTCGTTCCACCGTGCATTCGTTTTGCCATTGTATAAGATATATCCCTTCGAGAAACCTTATTTACGGCTCCCTGCAATGCAAACCCAGCCAATTGACGAACTTCATCAACTGAAAGCCCAATTCGTGGTTCACCATCCAAAAATGCAATTGTGGCTGGTATCGCTCCATTTTCTCTAATAACAGACTCCACTTGAATAGCCATTTCAATATTCTGCGGATAAGGTAGCCCATGTGTAATAATTGTAGATTCAAGTGCCACGATGGGTTTCCTGGCATTCAATGCTTGTTGAATTTCGTTTGATATCTTGATATGATATAACCTTCCAAAACAGAGCCTTGGACGGCGTCTCGGAACTGAGATCAATTGACTCCTCAAGAACCGATTCATTGCCAGCATTTCAGTCGGATCTCAACTAAAGACCGTTGAGAAACAATGAATTTTCTCTTTCGTCTTCTTATCTTGTAAGTCTTTCAAGGTTCAAGCAGATATCTTATCAAACATCTTCAAATTGATAACCGAAGAGGCGATGACCAACAATATTTTACAAGAATGGGTTCATCGAGTCGAATCATCACTGGAATATACTCCTGACCAAGATACGCTGATAGACGTGGTACAAGAGCTCTTGGCTTACCATAATGAACTTGATTTAACAGCTAAAGTCGCTGCAGTGAAGAACATCGGTTTCTTTATGCTTGACACAAGAATTGACAAAAAAATAAGAACAAAATGTGCTGAGATGCTTGAGGATGTGATAGAAAATGAAGTAGAAATGGCATTAATTCAGGAACTGTTGAGGCTGTTGCCCAAGATTCGTGATGACAAGCTTACGAAGGGTGGACGTCGGAATACTAAGGAGAATCTGAGTTTAAAGCCAAAGATGGGATATTCCGCTCGCGACGAAGACGAGAGACAGGCATGGATCCAAAACGGTGGGAAACGTAGTGTTTCGTTGTTTTACGTTGTTTTGAGAAATTTGGCGCATTCCGATATTTCCGCTAATCTGTGGTGGATTACTCCCGGTATTTTGAATGTTATCGACGACACAACAGATTTAGTCAATGTACGATTGCAGGGAGTGACTCTCTTGCATACGTTTTTGACGTGCACTATTGATATGCACTGTCCGTCCAGGTTTGATTTCTCAAAAACTGGCGTATTTGAGTTGTTTGAGAGTTCCTTGACAGGTATGTGCTACAAATTTCCTGGAGCCGACAGTGCTGAAGTTATTTGTGAAGTTTGGAACAATGTGTTGCCAACTCTAATCGAGCTGTATCGCATTCAATTTTGGGACAGCGAACAAAAGTACCAAAATCATCTTGACAAACTATTATCAGATTTACTATTGCAGTCTATGATACCGCGGGTGTCGTCTGATTACGCACAGCTAAGCATCATAGGTTTGAATTACGTTAGACAAATTTTGAGAACCTTGGGTCCAGCTTCAACGCTACACATTCAAAGGATAATTTACACACTGGGTGAGTATTTTGTTCGAAATCCGTTCATTACGTTGTTCCCACCTCTCATGCACGAAACTCTGCAGACATTACAAACAGCGGTCGAAGTTTGTCCCAATTCCAGAGTTTCTGCACACAAATACGATCTGCTTGCTGTTATCGTTATCTTATTTGAAAAATGTCGCGCAGAGGGTTCACTTGACGACGACATTACGTTGAGATTGCGAAATTTCGTAAAACTTTTGATATCGTGCGGGTGCAGTTGGTCATCCGCGGAGTTGTCGCTGCTGCAAGATCGAAAACTCGATGTCCTGGCATTAGCATAAACTCGCGACCACTTAGAGAACCTTTTATTGGAATACATACATTATATTCTAAAATCACTGAAGGCCCTGCAACCCTTTGACAATACGAATGTTCGTGTCCAAAAACCTATTAATACAATTGTTGAGGCAATGTTCCTCTTGGGAGCTCAAGTTTGCGTCATTTACCGAGCTGACACAGTTTTTAAAGCACATATTCGTGAACTGATGAATTGACATCTGAACTTTTTGTTTGGAGTTTTCTGATTCCAAAAACGTCATGATCTCCTTTTTAGAGCCATCATCCAGGCTAGCTAGGTCTGCTTGTGTAATAGTAGACATTATGGAGGGGGGTGGTGGTTATCGCAATCTACTAGCTGTTTACGAGATTAGCTGGTGAAGAAGTTCCCGGCTTCTTATTTGTACATCATGAAGTCATATGAAAAAGTGTTGATAGCAGTTTTTACGAAGGGGCTTCCGATCTTAAACTTTGGAAACTTGCTGGTTCTTCGATGTGTTTAGAATGTAGCTCATCTCAGATCAAGCTTCCACTCAAATGAGCTCATCTCAAATTAGGATATATTTAGAAGTCCTTGAAAAGGAGATTTTAAATAAAGAATTGTTCTTGCAAGAGGTGAGACGTGCAATTCAAGCAGAAACTGAGGAAGGCATTTTGCAAGAGAATGATCCAATAGAATGGAAGCAATTTTTGAGTAAGCCTCTTTTTATGCCTGACAGATCAGATCCCATTGGAATTTGTCTAGCATCCGTTAGTGCCAGAGAAAGGCTAGAGTCGTCAAGACAGTTTCTAGCCGACAATTCTGTAAATGATTTGGTTGAAATGGTCGAATATCAAAAGACCCTTAACGACGGCATGAGAGTCCTTCAAACACTTTTGAAAAAGCGAATTGATACGGGTGACAATATTGAAGACGTCACCACCATACAATTGACTCCTAAAGAATTCAAAGAATTAAATGGCTCGCTCAAAGATATAATGAAGAGATTTTTGATTGATTACTTAGCACCAGACTTATGTGAGCCAGAGGACGACAGCGAGCTGTTGGGAAATAAAATGAATAAGGCTTTACAAGTTTTACTATTGGAGAAGGGCCAAGTGCAGAAGAGCATATTCTTACGGGAATGTGCGGCGCTTTACAGGGTACTTATTAAATGCAGGTTTATCAGGGAATTCACTTCAACAGATCAGAAATCAGAAGTGATCAGTCTGATTGATTTTGACGAAAACTTCTGACTTTTCATTCCTCATCTTCACCGTCATCCTCTTCGAGCACGATTTCTGGTATTTCAAAGTCGGAATCACTGTCACCATCCGCCTCCCGACGCTCAGTTTGTTGCTCAACGAAAACAGCGCGTTCCGCAATGGTGTCCTCAGCGCCATTGTCTATTTGCTCGGATACGATTTCTTCCAAAACGTCATAATCTCTTGCGACTTTAGCGACCTTGACACTGACTTCTTCTGTCTTTATATCTGCGTCACTTGACCTTCTTTTGAAGATCTTGTCCCGATGTTTCGAGAGTTCGTTCTCGATCGATTCCTCTTGGGTCTCTACATGTGTCTCGATTATTTCACACTGAGAATGTGATGTTGCGGGGGTTGCGTCTGGGCCACCGTTCTGCTCTGTTGCAGGAACCTCGGTCGTTTCTTCCAACGATAGGCTTTCGTTGGTGGAAGAGGCGTTGTTGTCCTCCAAGGATTGATCCTCCGCATATTCAGGAAGCTGAGCAGGTGCTATCGAATGAACAACTCCAAGCGGCAAACGTGGGTTGCAAATTACACCGTAAAGCTCATCTCCCGTCTTTTTCAGCAAGCTAACGGCCATGGGTAATATCGAACAACGCTCGCTTCCAGGGCATAGTACAAGAGCTCTTAGGAGATCCCTGAACGACGCAGGAACGTAGTTTAGCTGCTCATTGAGTACAGTTGCATTTTGTATTGCGTATCGGGTGATTTTGACATGATGATTTGAAGGTATGGACTTATGCCTGATCATGGTTGTCAAAAACTCGTTGATAAAAGCATAAAACTCAAAAGAATTCTCAATAGTAAACGCTTCAGGATGAGAAAACACATCAGACATGGAACCGGTTAAGCGCTTATTTGACTTCTTATCCTTTTTGTTCGAACCACCCTTCTTGTCACTTTGATCAATTCCCGACAATAAGGAAAGTGTTAAGTTCATGCTCTTTGTAAAATGTAGAGCCACGTCGACGAGTTTAGGTGCCAAGGAACCATCATCAAAGAATCTACCCATAGCCGGAAGAATATGTGAGAGGAGCTCGAACACGTCCTTAAGGGCTGGGCGTATTTTCTTGACTCTCTGAAAATCGACATTCGTGGAGCCTTTTCTCGTTGGCACGATCAACTCCAATGAGCCTAAGAGCTCCGGATAGAAAGGTATCAAGCATCTGCCATAAATTGGCGCTAGATTCTGGAAAAGCTTCACACCCTCATGTTGCATCTTGGAGGATAAATTTTCGATAACTGAGAGTAACTCAGCGTCTCGACGCAAACCTCTCTTGAGAGGTAAGTAGTCAACGCTCAAATTCAAAAGCGCTTGAATGACTTTGGAAATGCCGCCAATAGGAACCCTGATAGCAAACGGCGTTGCCAGCGAACAGAAGGAAATAATCAAATTATTGAGCACATCTAGTCTTTCTGAAATTCTCCACAGCGTAAATGGCTTGTTCATATCAACGTCGAGCGCCTCAAAAAACCCCACCGAATTGAAGTTTTCGCCTTGATAGTCCGGTAGAGATGCTACCAAGCGTTCCATTTCAAAATCGGCACTGAAATCAAAAAGCTCGCCGCAAAGCGTGATCAGTGGTCGAATCTGAGAGAGCACCAACAACAATCCATGGCGGTATTGCTCGTCCTTGCGAACACTGTGATGTCCTGAACTAGAGTTTTTCGTTTGCGGATTGAGTTTTATAAGATGCGTGTACGCGAACGTGTCGCAAATAAGACGTTTCGTTGCAACATCAAAGCTTTGGTAGTCTTTGGTTAACAAGATCACCAGGACGTTGTAAAGCTTGTTGACAAAAGGTCTGAACGTATTGGTATTCTTGTAAAGCAATTTCTTCAAGAATGGAAGACAGAGCCGTGGCTCGTATTGGGAAAGCTTGATAAACGTTGGGATAATCGCGGATAACTTCGGTGTGAGGACTTCCCTCGTTACGGCGGGTTTGCCCCGGATTAAATCTATGAGGTAACCGACAGTGTGCACAAGATTGGTCAAAACGATTCTACCCTGTTCGCTGGAAACGGAGCTAGAATAGTACTCGACTTTTTTCTCTAGCTTCAAATACAGTTCCTTCAGAAAAACATCAGCATGTGCGCATAAGATAACAGGATTATAAGCGCAAAGAACCAAGATCACATTGCAGCCTTTCCATAACAGATAGTCGTCACCAGATCTCAGAAGCTTGAGTACTCTGTTAACCAGGATAAACAATTCCGATTTGAGCAATTGCTGATTAACGTATTGAGCGTCGGTCAACGATTGAAGAACGGCTTGAAATTCGTAGCCAGAGGTCGATTCCAGCAAATTGGCAATTTTGCTCACGGGGATAGAATCGGCACCCATTTTAAGATGTTGTGACAATGATTTGAAATCTGAAATAGCCTAGATATCGCTGTTCTCAGGCCGCGATGGCCTGTGCATTAAAAAATGGAAAATTTAGCTCATCTCATCTCATCTCAAGAAAGAAAAAGAAAAAAACGTCACGTGTATCGTAATTACACCCATCTTGATCCGCGCGAGAGGCATCACTTCAAGCTTAGCCGGTGCGGCTGGCCTCAGAAAGGCTGTGTGTTCGAACTTTAATCATATTGCGACTATTACCCCGTGCTTTGCGGCCTCAAATTCATCCTGGCCATACGACGATTTCTAGCAATGCCCTTGTAGAAGGTTAGGCAATACCAAAGAAATGACTTCACAGGACGAACTGGATTATCACACGTTATCCACCCACTGTATTGTACGTATAAATCATACGGATTTTCATCAAGAGCCTTGTTGGCGCAATCGGTAGCGCGTATGACTCTTAATCATAAGGTTAGGGGTTCGAGCCCCCTACAGGGCTTTTTTCTCTACTTTTTTAATATTGACATCTATCGAAATTCTAAGCTTTAACATATGGGTAAAAGAGAAGAGAGTAGATCTAAGAGTCGTTATAGGAGGGCCAAGTCCTATTTTTGCAGGTTTAGCAGCCGATTCCGGTGGTCTTTTGGTCGAATTGATGAGCATTCATGTCAAGCAGCGGCAAAAAACTGACAATTGAGGAGAGATTGTCGCTAGCTGCGAAGAGCAGAGCGAAGCGGAAGGGAAAGAAGTTGAAGTCTGGAAGTGGTACACCGGTGGTTACGAGTGCACCGGGTTTAAGAGACCAAACTCCTGATTTTGGATTAAAGATTGAGGCGGATTATGATGATGATCGGGACAAAAATGTGGAAATCGGAGCGAACTGGTCAGAAAGCTTTACAAGGGCATTGCCCGAAAACTTTAGGGAAATGCAGTCGGAGGAGGTTGTGGCGGTGTTGAGACCTGTTTTTGACGATATTCTTCAAAAACTTAATGAGACTCAGAGCACACTGGAAGCGTCTGCAGAACTTTCGAGACCGGGTACGAAGGACAGCGCCCTCGTGAAGTTACTCCAGCAGAAAGATTTGCAGATCGAGAATTTAAAGCAGGAGGGTGAGCAACTCTCGGTGCGAGAATTGAAACAGAATAATCTGGTCAAGACGTTGCGTAAGACCGTGCAAACTCTAGAAACAGATCTTGAATTGGAAAAAGAAGTCATTCACGAGAAGCAGAATGACCTGAACAAATTTCGAGACCAAAACGACAAAAATTCCGAAGAAATTTTGATCCTAAGGTCTCGACTAGAAAACTCTAACAAAGAACTAAATGCCGTTGTAGATCGCCACGAAAACTTTGTTGCCCTGGAACATGAGCCTCTACGGACGGAGGTATTGTCCCTGAGGAAAGAGAATCTAGAACTCAAAGCTGGTTTGGAAAAGATTACTGAAGAGGCAACGACCACTTCCTCAGTGCTTAAAGTCAAATATGAAGCGTTGCAGCTTAATGCGCAACAAGAAATTACGAGGCTTGAGACCGATATAGAGCGGTTACGCATCGAGGTAGACAGTAATACGTCCAATCGGTTAAATGCAAACACAAATTCGGATATGAATGACCACGAAAGGATTGTGAGAGATTTCACAAAACTCGAGGACGAACATAAGGCCAGCACTAGAAACTGGTCGACGATCGAGGCTGGCTTTATTAACAGAATCGCAGCTTTTCAGGCTGAGCTGGAGAAAAGCTCAGAGACTCAAAATTCTCTGAGGGACTCTGTTTTGAAATTACAAGAGAAGAACGAAGATCTGGCGTCACAGATCGAGAGATTCACTGCAGAAAACACGGCACTGAAGAATGAATACCATGAACGCAAGGAAGAAATTTCAATTGTACAAGCGGCTTTATCAGAAGCTCGCGAGGATTACGCATTACTTGCAGAAAAATATAGCTTCCAGAAGAAACAACTGGAGTCGAATATTTCAAAAGAAGATATCAATGATAGCACTCCAGTTCCGGTTGAATTGAAGTCACCATTGATAGATGACCTTGGTCGTGTAGATCCCATTTCCCAGTGGAGTTTAAGTGCAAGCGCCGAACTGGAGACTGGTTCGTTGAAGGATGCCGAGTACGAGTGTGAGAAATCGGATTTGGATATTGCTGATCAAAACATCAGCCAAATTAGTGGAGACGTTGCAGAACTCGATCTTTACGACAGAAAGCCAAGCCTCGCTTCGATAAATTTTACGTCATCTCAGCAATTTACCAATCCTCAAAGTCAAACTCGTGGCCAAATGAACGCCCAGATGGTCAGCAAATTGGGTGGTGAAGTGAGGAGATTGCAGACAGAACTCTCTTCGTTACAGGACTCCTACGAAGCATTGCAAAAATCCAAAGACGATGCGAATGAAAGCATCTTAAAGCTGATAGAAGAAAACGAAAAAGCCAAAAAGTGTGAAAGCGCACGCTTCAAGCTTGAACAAGATGTCAGTGATCTCGAAACTAGACTTGAAGCTTCTCTTCAACTTTTGGGTGAGAAAACTGAAAAAGTTGACGAATTGCAGAACGACGTGGACGATTTGAAGGAACTGGTTCAAATGCAAATACAACAAATGGTTGATATGCAGGAAAAGGTCAGATAACCTCAGGGCAGTGAGAATAATTTGACTCTATTGTTACTATACATTCAATAAAAACTGCTTTGGCGCGTGCTCAATTGTTGCCCTGCTCAATGGCAAGCTTTGTATGCTCTTCAATGTCAACAGCTTCCCATGGGTAGCACAGCCACACATCGGGGACCGTTTCGGCGGCTAAGTATCGATCGTTTTGCATCATATAATCAGGGAATTCCGCCTTTTTGGGCTTATCCTTGTTGTGAAGAACAAAAATAGAAAATATGGTCTCTTCGTTTTCCCGGTTTAGTTTTCTCTGCTGTTCCTGCACTTCTTTTTCCAATTCGACAACGGCATAGTGGAGCGTCGTTCTAGTGTCGTCAACTTCATCGACGATCAAAACACGTTTACCGATGAGAGAGTCGAAATGTTGTTCTAGAGAACCAAAATCTAGCCATTGAGTCCTTATCACTTCTTTACCAATGCTTTCCTTGTGCTCATCGAGACCCAAGTCCTCATAAAGAGAAAGTCCGATGGCCTGTATAGGAATATTTTTTTGACCCTTCACTTTCAAAAACGACCTAACGATTCTCGCAGGAATCATACCACCGCCTGTGATGGCGATAATCACATCTGGTCTCTCACCTCTTCTCATGATCTCTTTGGCAACTTTTTGACAAAGTTTATGGATATTGTTGTAAGAAATGAACATTTTATCAGCGGCCAAAGTGGATTCTGTCATTCTAGCGAAAACTTAATCGAGAATGTCAAATTCAGAGAGAAAATTGCCACTCAGAGACCGACTTTTCTAATTTAAAGCTGTTTTATTGCTGGATTTCATTGATAGCTCATCGCATCAAAATCTACAAAAAATTTTCAGCGATGCTTAACTGTGTTGACGAAAAATCGAGACCAAGTGAAGATTTACCTATCAGAAACGACAAAGAAATGATTATTGTATAAAATGTTATTAATTAATTCATCTGTCAAATGCGACGCGTTGCGGTTCATTGGGCCAATCTTATTGACATTTTTAGCTCGTTTTTTGGTTTCTTGTACAGTTCAAATAATCTGCCTGAATAACTCGAGATCCCACGTCAGCGATATCGATAGCGATTTGAAATCGTTAGCTAACTGCTATATTCGAGGGCATCGACAAACTCATCTCCTTCCCCGTTGACGTAGACGAGAGCAGATTCATCGGCCGCGTCATCACCATTGGGTACGTCACCTTCTTCTAAAGCCATGTTCGCAATTTGTTGACGCAAATTGGCTTGTTCACGCAGCATTTCGAGCTTGCCCTGCATCGAGAGTAATAATCGGTAGCTGCTGCTTGTGCACTTCAAAGAAGAGCGCAGTTGCTTGGTGCGTTTGGTACTAGCACGATCTTGCCGTTGAAGTATTAGCGAGCGCTTTGTAGTGAGTAGCCACTTGAGCCACGTTGCCGAAGTACTGTTACATGACCATGGATCCCTAACGAATTGATCTGAAACAATGTGGTATACCTTTATCAAATTCTCTTCTGAAAGTGTCTTCGTAATAGCAGACTGTATATGGGACTCAGATAAAGAATCCATGCTAATCAATTGCAAAATCGTTTCCGAGGCAGCGTTGCTGTTTAGAGCTTTTATGATCAAGTTTAGCGCTTGGCTGCCCTTCATTTCCGGCGTTTTGTGCCGAACATCTCTCCCTTTTTCAGGTTGTGAATGCGATGATGATGCTAGCCCATGTTCCGATTCTATGCTATTAGACTCAGCGCTAAAGGAGATCAGTCCTCGAGTTCGAATCTCTTTGGCTGTTACCAACTCGAACTGTGGCTCATTGACGTTCAGCCACGCAAGTAACAAGTCATCATTAACAGATGAGAAGTCCAAGATTTCACTATTTTTGCATTTTATGCTGCACATAGGTTCGTCTTTGCCATATTCATACACAGAAATGGTATTATCAATGCACAACGCGACAATAAAGCTCCCAACGCTTTTCACTTGCGTCGCTTCTATGTCCCACGAAGTGACAATCTCTGACGTCTTCAAATCGATCACTGACAATTTTTGCACGTCGACCAGAGCCATTAAGGATGTATCTTGGTTCAAACTGGTCGCCGCTATGCCTCCAAAAATTTCAATATGACACATTTTTGAGGGCTTTTTTTTAGGCGAAATGTCCCACACATGTACTCGGCTTTCAACTATCACAATCAAATATACGTTCTTGCCAAATTGCAAAACTTGGAAATTTGATAGGGATTCGCAGTCAATATCACCCAGAGAGAAACTTTTTGATGCTTTCGTGGCCCATATGTTAAATTCTTTGACTGTATTTTGTTCGTCCAGTATCCAGAGTTTCGAACCCAAGGTTGCTGCGCCTACGATCTCTTTCTTGGTCTGAATGATGTTAAAAATGTCACTCCCAGTTGACGAGAAAATGACAACTTTGCCACCAGGGAAGATATTCACAAAGTGCGACTCTGCTTGCGAAGGTCTAGTTCCAGCATCTGTATCATTAAGTTTTCTTTTGGACTTGATGCCACTGGCGGCGCCAGGAGTCACACACCACTCGAAAAATTTCACTTCGGTCAAATCAAGATCCTGCTGTTCATAATCTATATGAAAAATTTGTGAACTCGTTACTTTGTAGTCCTGAGCACTGTTCAATGGGTAAAGGTTCACCAGCCGTTTCTGAAACCCGTTCAGCCTGAATACGAAGCTGCTCGCATCCGGAGAAAAACTGGCAATGACTTCTGCACTGCTGCTCATCTTTCAGTCAAGTTTCAAGAGCTCAAACCTGTTCCCACTAAGCCACAAATTTGGTTTCTAGTTAGTGGAATGGTGATGAGATGAGCTTGGATTTTTCAAGTTTTCTTTTCTTGAAAATTTTCTAATTACATTACTGACAGCCGGAAAAACCACCCAAAAAATAAGGAAACCCCTGTTCTTTGATCAATTCGCGGGGCACATATTGGATTGAAATATTCCAGAGTTATGATCTATATGTTCACTTCGAAATCCATAATTAATCTATGTTAGTGAGCATAGACTAAGGATATCACCATATACGAACTACTCGTATTTACAAGCTTCCTCTTTCTAAAGGCTTCAAAATTCAAAATCTGCACCAAAGAAACAAGTTTAATCTCTCTGTTGCTTACGTGCTATTTTAGTTTGGATTATATTCCTGTTTTGTATATATGTCAGGGCTTGAGGAGCTCTTTATATTGGCGACGATGATGATGCCGAGAGCCCTTCGTACATTATGCTATGTCAAACCTTCAATTTACCCAGTAAAATTTTTCAATGCTCATCTCATCGGAATTTGGCTAACTTGGACGCTAGAATAGTCATCTTGAAGAGAGGTTTGGGGCTCCATTCTGGTTTGATTTGAACTTCTAAACACAATCACTATGAGTTTCAGAGGCGGCGGAAGAGGCGGACGCGGCGGACGCGGCGGTCGCGGCGGTTTTGGCGGTTTCAATAGACCTGTTCAGCAAGGACCCCCAGAAACAGTTTTGGAGATGGGCAGCTTTATGCACGATTGTGAAGGTGAGATTGTTTGCCGCTCGATTAACCCTAAAATTCCATACTTCAATGCACCCATTTACCTTGAAAACAAGACTCAAGTGGGTAAAATTGACGAAATATTAGGACCTTTGAACGAGGTGTATTTCACGATTAAATGCTCTGATGGTGTACAAGCGACCAGTTTTAAGGACGGTGACAAATTCTACATTGCTCCCGACAAGCTGCTTCCAATTGAACGGTTTTTGCCCAAACCCAAGATCGCTGGACCTCCTAAGCCAAAGAAAAAGAGAACTCCCGGTGCACCTGGTGGACGCGGTGGTTTTGGTGGCAGAGGTGGACGCGGTGGTTTTGGTGGCAGAGGTGGCCGCGGCGGTTTCGGTGGCAGAGGCGGTTCTTCTGGAGGTTTCGGCGCCCGTGGTGGTGGTTTCGGAGGCCGTGGTGGAGGACGTGGCGGATTTGGAGGCCGTGGTGGCCGTGGTGGCGCCCGTGGTGGCAGGAGATTTTGAATTCACTGGCATTTTATCAAACCCCCACAGACTCACATCCTTGTATAATAACCGATTAAATACAATTGTATAGAACAAAATTACTCTAGACGACTACGCTAACCCGCAACTTTCTAAAATTGCGTATCTCAACCTGTCAATGCCGTGTCTTTTAACATTTTTCTTATCAAGCGAACTCAAAAAGAGCAACTGCGGCAGTGTGGCCAATTCCGATACCCCACTGATCTCAATGTAGTTATGAACTGTACCCGCATCTCTCAATTTGTCGAGCTTAGTGAAAGCGATTTCGAACGGTATACCGTAAGTCTGCAAAAACTCGATTATTTGGAAATCGAATTCCTGGAGACCTTGTTCAGCGGATATAAGGAGGAAACACCTCCGTAGTTCTCTGCGATTTCTCAAGTAATGCATAGTTAGATCTCCTTGATTGTGGGTGCTCTTGACACCATATCCTGGTGTGTCAATTAAGCGTAAACGGCCGCTGATGTTGAAACAGTTGATGCCTTTAGTAAAGCCTGCATGTCTGGAAACTCTAGCGTGCAAATCTAGTTTATTCTGGGAAAATGCGGTAGTTAAATTGTTGATTACGGTTGATTTCCCGGAATTGCACCTACCAAGGAATGCTACTTCAGGCAGATGCTTCTGTGAAGACCGCTTTTTTGGAATTTCCATTTCACTGCTGTTCGATGCGATCCTTTCTTCCAAATTTTGCCTCCCAGATTCTCCAGGTATATCGAACGCATCGAAAGCACTCCATTCAAATTTCACATTGCTGGAATTAAAGAATTGATTGGCTTTCCCTAGACTTTTGGTGGATGGTCGACGACATTTTTGATCGTAATATTCTTGAAGGGCTTTAACAAGTGGTTTTGGTCTTTGGAGTCGTCTAGCCTTTTCCAATTTGTTTTCTGCTTTTAAACTGGTGTCGGAATCCTTTTGGCGGCTCATAGGATTATTAGATTCATTTACATTCAACACTATATTGCGAGCATCAAAACTCATGGCCCTTTGGACGCCTTTGTTTCTTAAAAACAGGGAACCAAACATCACAATAATGATAAGATTTTGGTTTACTTTGTCAACCAGATATCAATTGCTCCAGACCATCGTGATCTCTGCCAGTCTTTAATTCTAATTCTTGAAATCTAGTTGTCAACTTTTTCAAATTTGACTATAGAAAGAGAGCTCATCGTTCTCTGGTAAAATTACACACTACATCTGATTTACAGATATTATGAGGGTTGGTAATAGGTATAATGCATTAGACAGTAACGCTTCAGTCGTTTTTGAACAAGGTTGCGAAAGCGCCGTCCTCCGTGTTTGGATCATCTAAGATGTCGCCTTGATCTTTGTTTTTCCTAATGAGTCGCTCATTTGCTCGTCGTAAAACGGCTTGTCTTCTTTCGTGATGCTTTCTGTCATCTTCATCTTCATGATCATCTTTGGTGCCTTTAACGGTTTTGATCCAATCAATGAATTCTATCATCAAGGCTCTTTGATTCTTGTAACTCTCGACGTTTCTCACATTTTCGTAAAGTGATTCCACATCGAACCCATGAGATAATTGGTATAGATAGTCTCTGGAAGTCTTGTATTCTTTGCAAAGTGTCAAAAAAATGACGGTGAACACATAAAGACCCTCATATAGGGAATCTTTGAAAGCGCTTTGGCTTAAAATATTGAAAAGTAGATTAGGCATGACATCCACGGTGAAGAACTCGTCAACTTTCTCATGTTTGATTAGAGTGTCTGCAAGGCAACTCTTCATGACCAAAATGGAATTGAATGAGCACTTGCTGTCTCTGAAGGACATTAGATGATTCAAAAGTTTTAAAAATGGTGCCAAAATATTAATGTCGCCAAAGATCATCTTTCTCATCTTTATTTGATGCGAGGTCAGCTTCATATTCGAAGCTTGCGAACTCCCGCTAACTTGGCCTATGCAATCGATGAGAAGACGTACAACTACGGTGGTCAGTTGCCTCAAAAGATTCTCTTCTAGGATTTCTTCGGTCATCTCATCTTCGTCTGTGGGAGGGGGATTGACGTCTATATTGTTCATGTAAACGGCCCATCGCTTGCATAATATGATGTCCAAAGTCTCGAAAAGTCGAGGCAAAAATGCAGGCATAAACGTAGCTGCAGAGGACTCCGGACAATTTTTCAAAAGAGGTCTAATGGCCACATTAATGATATGTTTCCATCCGTGTGCCGAGACTCCGGGACTTATATCTTCAGTTCCGGGCTTGAAAATGGCAATAGACCCTATAATTAGTTCGGGAAACTCTTTGATGTCATACAGGATGCTTCCAAGACTAGAGATAGCACTTAGAACCAATAAAACATACTCCCGGGTATATCTTACAATGTGGCCGACAGAATCTGCGAAATCACGTACAGTTTGCATCGCCTTCATATGCTCATCAATAAACTCATCCTTAGATTTATTAGAAGCACCTGCTTCCCAGAATCGCTCGATAGTGGAGCATTTGACAAAGGATTGAACTACTACTGGAAGCTCTTTCCAATTATCGGAGTCGTGATATGACTGCAATTGGTACAACAATCTCAAAATGTAAGGTAAAATGGGTACAATTCTGGGCTTCCAAAGTGTTTGAAGCATCTCAAACTCTTTCTCGGATTTAATGCTTTGCATGGAGTAGTGAACAAACATCCTCGTAGCGCGCACAGGGAATAAAGTCTGCCAACGCTTGGCAAGCTCATTTTTCAAGGCTTTTCCTTCGTCGTCTATTTGGATACTCAAAAGATCGCTATCAGCGTGTATATCCCGTTTTTGGAAATACTCTGCGATTTGAACAATTCCCAACCTTTCCATAAACCAAGGCAAATCTGTTAAACCCACTACAGTATCTTTGTTTGACCACGCAGCAAGTTCTGGATCTACTAAAGCCGCAAAATTGGCCTCCTTCTCATCTAACGATGACTTCAAAACAATTGTTAAAAGGAATGACTTGAAAGAAATGCTTTCGTGATAGGAAAGTCTTGGCATGATGCTTCCCACCACATTTTTTAAATCGTCGTAAATTTTGCTCAAAGAATCAGGCATCAAAATCGCCATTCTGTTGAGCTCAATGCCACATGCATAACGCAGATCTCTGACCGAGTCTGATTGCTCATTTTTGTCTTCTAAATCCACTTCAGGGTATTCTAAAGTAGCGCTTGTGATGATTTTCTCAAGCAACTTCAGTAAGACGTTATCTTTCAACATCGTCAAAAATAATGCGAAGTTTTGAATCTGCTTCTTCAACAGCAGTGGTTCTCGCAAGTTTAAAGCGATAAGTTGATCGGACAAAGTTTCAAGTTTGGTTAAGATTTCGTTTAATTTAGTGTCGTAGGCCGAGCTTTCAGGAAACCATATTTTCCAACGTATGCACCCATTGATGAAACATTCCACGACCATCAAGTGTGACAAGGCGCTCAAATATGGTTCGCTCTTGTGATCCAAAAATGAAGATTTCAAAACCTCTTGTCCATAGGAGGATCCAAAAAACGTGTTCAATCGAATATTGAGCCAATCGTATGCGAAATCGATTTGAACGCAAGAAATTAGCCTTATTATGTCTCGAATTCTTTTTCTGTAGGTGGAACAAAAAGATTGGAATTCCGAATTCGACTGAAAATCGCTCTCGGCGAAATTTTTGGAGACATGATTATCGATCTGTTCATAGTATACCAGAGCATCAGCCGAGAATTGGAGCAATTCCGGTATTACAAATTTCTCTAGTAGCGGTAGAAAATCGTCATTTCTTAGACAAGAGCACCAAAGGTCTAAAGTTAATCCACTAACTATTAAACTGGGGTTAGAGGTAGTCCTTAGCACTAGCCTCAAATACTGCTCAATTTGACCATCTGTGTTATCTATTTTGAAAACACATGTGTAGAGGCAGCTGATCATGTCGACAAATTTCTTTACAATAGGGTATTTTGTTTCGTCAACCTCGCTGGGATCGAACTGTAGACTGTCGTAAACTTTGTTCAGCAGAGGCATGCTACTGAAGACTGTATTGATAACTGACTGATAATGTGAATCCTCGTTGTAAGGACGCGTTAAGAGGATATGCAAAGAGTCTAAAGCCATTGACTGGGCCTTAGGAATGTCACTGAGAAGGCACTCTAGTAGCAAGGTCGAGACATCATTGGTAATCATGATTTCACTGAGCGGCCAGTTGAGAGATGTCTTCAAAGTTTCTAAAAGTCTGGTGACATAGACAGCGTTGCCATTTTTGAGAGCTGATCTCAATTCACTGATCCATTGGCTGAACCAACCGTCAGGGTTGGCCTTGAACATAGTCCACTTTTCAGTGAATTTATAGCGTGCCGAAAAAACGTCTATCGGGCTAACGATCATCACACATAGGGGTTGGATCACAGATATCCGTTTCAAAACTGTCATATCCTCAAGCAAAAACACGTCTTCGAAAAGCGTGCGGAAAATGATCAGAGTGAGTTCACGAGAGGCTTCGTTCATTTGCCAAAGTTGAACAAGGTTGGCATCCATGTCTGCCCAGGAATTGAGCAACCCGGCTTCCGACACATTGTCTTCTCTCAGCATTTCTCCCCACACACGTTTCGCGACTTCAACCCACAAAAATGCGAGTTTCGCTTTGATATACCGGGGATCATCCGGCTGAACGTCATAGTTCAGCTCGACAACCCATTTTCTCACGGCCACACGTCGATCCTCGGTGTAATCAGACCAATTATGCTTGATGGCATGTGCAATCAATCCTAGTCCAAAATGCTTGAGAATATAGTTCGTAGAATTGTTGTGTGCGATCTCATATCCCCAAAGAGGTGCCTCCTCTCGCGATTTTACTTGATCGAGAAATTTCTGAGCTTCCAGGCGCCGCGAATTAGCCGAATTCACATCGTAAATCACTTCAAGAGCTCCAACGACCTGTGAAGCCCCATTTGCATCCATTACGCTACTTTCAGGTTATTTGTGCACGCTACTTCTCAAGTAGGCTTAAGTCTTAAAAGCGTTAGTATTCAGACAAAACGAAAGTCTAAGGTCTTTTTGGCTACCAACAATGACTTCTTAATCCAAAGACGATGATCCAAGATGTCCTATTAAGCCCCAAAGCCTGGCTCTGAATCGTTCCGCTTCCTCGAAAAGGGGGATACTCGATTGCCAGCTCTTGGTTACTTGAACCTGAACACACATATGTTCCGTACATAATTACATCACCAGCACCACTATCACCATCTTCATAAATGAAACTTCTTCTTCTCTTTATCCATTTCCGGAGTGTGTTCCCATTCAGTCTCTTCTTTAACGCCGCGTTGCAGACGCTGTAGCTTCATTGTAAATTGAGGACCTAGCTCTTGCAAACCGACCCTCTTCTCGTTTCTGAAAATGTACCTGTGCCTTCGGAAAAAGATGTAGTCGCGCTGGTTATGAAGCGTGATCACCTGGCGGCCTTCGAAGTCTGGGTTCTTAGGAAATATGGACTGGAACAGACGGCCTACAGTTTGGCCCAAACGAGTGTGGAAATTGTTCAAGATCAATTCCGGGATGTGACTTGTAGGACGACCATGTCCTACAATTTTTTGCACTTCGACAAAAGAGCTTATTTTGAAGTAAAAAGTGGGGCCCTCGGGTAGATGGATGAACGTGAGCCCAGTGACAACTTTTTTGTCTTCGTTGATTATCACGAGGTCTGTATAGTTTCTGTTGTTGCAAAATTCCACGATTTCCTTGAGTTTGAATCCAAATTTCCTTTTGACAAAAGTTACGTTGGGCAAAACTTCGATCAGGATATTCGCAAACTCGTACGCCTTTTTCTTGGCGTTCACATTCGTGGTCAGCAGAATTTTTGGTGGTTCATTGCTGGTATTGAAAAATCTCGCCAATTCGTCCTCATCTGCCTCTATAGGCTGATTAATGGTCTCGTCATACACTCGTGTATTTTCTATCGTGTTAGGAACGTTTTGCTCCAGTCTTTGCTCCTTCAACTCTGGATTTTCACGCTCATGTTTTTCACGCTGCTTTCTCATTTTGTGCCGTTCCTTGTTCTTTTGGTCTTTGATGTCGGCAATCACTTGCTGCCGTTTCATCTTGTTCTTAATTCGCACTTCTTCGACCGCCATCTTGAACTAAGAGGAAATCTGGTTCGCCCTATGCTGACGCTTGGTTTCTGCGATGAGATACCTCATCTCGCATCTTAAATTTTTCAAGTTCTTTTTTTTCAACGGCGTTGAAAAACCAGACGAGGGTCGACTGGCAGTCGATTGAAAATCAATCGGTAGCTTGGTTTAAGCTCAGTTGAAACAGTTCTAAACGGCATGATACGTTTTGTAAAAACTTGCCCAATTGGCAAGAAAAATTATAGTATCTTATCTTATATAGGATCTTATTACATGTGGATGTACGGTATAAGTAGTCATAGTGAGCTCTGAAAGAGTTACCTTAGTTCTTAGTGCCTGCGACGGATTTCTTAGGAGCATCTGGGTCTCTCTCATCAGCAACTCTGTTCTTCTTCTTAGGTACTCTTGCCAACCAGTAGAAGAAAATAGCGAATCCAAAATCGATAAAGATATAGCAAATGAAAATACCCCAATTTCTCCATCTGTCCTTGTAGTGAGAACTTACCTGTGCAAGATAATCGTTGGTAGTAGACACCGGACAGAAAGAACATTTGTCTGTTGCACTTGGACTCGTGAGGTAACCTGTGCCAGCCATCTTGATGTACGGAGCCATGTACTCACCGCACGTCTGACCTGCGGGCGGTGTGAACGAAACCAGTTCATAGTGTGAACAATGAGCGGGCGCATTGGCTAGACCCGTAGACATCAGGCCATCAATGAAGTAAGTAAGCGGAGACGCTCTGTACATGAACTTCCAGAAGCCTGGCATGTTTTGAGGAGTCACCATGACACCACAGAACGACAACGATAGCGTAAACATTAATGAAGCAATGTGACCAGCAGACTCAGCGACTTCGATTCCTGCAATACATAACTGACCCATTGATCCAACGTAGACGTAAAAAGCCGTGCAGAATAACCAAAATAGTGCACCACGTTCATGTAGCTGGTGTGCATAGGACGCATTTCTGTAAAAGCTTACCGGATAGTAGTAAATCAAAAATCCCAGGGTTCCTACTGCAAAATTCCATGGAGCCTCGACAGTAATTTGAGAAAGAATGAAAGCTTTCCAAGAGAAAGTCCTTGAAGGCCTTTCTCTAGCTTCATACAAGTCACGTTGAGAAACAAAAGATGGTAAGTACTGTTGCAATGTTGGATTGAAGACAACGGTAAACATGAAAATCGATAACATCTGATTTTGTAGACCTTGCAGAGTACTGTCAGATTTGAAAAAGGTAAAGCCGATGAAAATCTGCGAGATCAACGTTAAGATGATCTTGGACCACAGATATGATGGAGTTCTCCAGTACTGTTGGAACAAACGTTGTGTCACCAGTTTATATTGCGTAAACAAGGAAGTAGCAAATTCAGTCTGCTCAGCAGCCGTGTCCAGAGGACGCTTTGGCAGTTCTCTTTCCATCCAGTCTAATTCCTCCTGGACCGCTCTGTACTCATCGGAATTACGCCAGACCTCGCCGTAATCTTTATCGGTATGTGATCCTGGTGCCGCACCTATAACCTCGAGCATCCATTCGGCAGGGTTGGCACCAGGTGGGCATTTTGGAGCACCTTGAGACTCAAAGTAATCAATCATTTTGGAGCAGCCATCACCGAGATCGCCGAAATAAACAGTCCTCCCACCACGTTTCAAAAACAAAAGTCTGTCAAACTCTTGCATCAACAAGGCCGAAGGCTGGTGAATAGTACATAAAATGGCTTGTCCGTGGTTTGCAAGTTTTCTCATTAATTGACATATGGCCCATGCAGTTTGGGAATCCAACCCAGACGTTGGCTCATCCAAAAACAAAAGGAGCTTGGGCTTCGCGGAAAGTTCGACGCCAATAGTTAATCTCTTCCGTTGCTCAACGTTCAAACCCTCTCCTGCAACACCTACGACGGCGTCAGCGTACTTTTCCATGTCAAGAATACGAATTATCTCTTCGACATAATCATTCTTCTCTTCGGTTGATACAGACGCAGGTTGACGCAAATACGCTGCGAATCTGAGAGATTCTCTAACAGTAGCGGTTTGCAAATGCAAATCTTGCTGCTGACAATATCCGATAGATCTTGCAAACGAAGCGTCACGTAGATGGCCATTCACGAACATATCGCCCGTAACAACACCTGTGGTTACTCTCGATGCCAAACAATCAAGTAAGGTAGTCTTACCCGCACCAGAAGAACCCATAAGGGCTGTTAATGTGCCAGGCTTAACCCAACCATCAACGTTGTTCAAAATTCTGCGATCTTCCTTTTTGATCTTTACATCAAAACACACATTTCTCCAGTGGAAAATCGCCTCTGTTTGCGAAAGCTTGACGTCCTGAAAGGACGATGTACTACTTTCCCCGCTCTCCTCCAAAAGCTTCTTTTCGTTTATACCAGTTTCCATGCCTGCGGAGTTTTCCGCATCTCCGCGTGCGCTTTCCAATTTCTTAGCCCTTTTCATTTTCTTCAATGACTCCCTTGTAAACACCAAAACCTCACCACGTTGCCTTGCACTCTCATTGAATTCGGTAAAGGCCAAATAGACGCCCAAAAAGAAAACAACATAAGCCATTCCAATTCCAAAACCACGCCATTTGTGCTTGTGCAAGTAATTGTAACTTAGTCTGAGGTAATCGTCACCAAGCACATAATCTTGACCAGGAACTGCACCGACGGCGGAGCATACGCGTTCCGTGCCGGTTGCATTAGCATAGGCCGGACCTGTAGGAACGTAAACAGAACATTGGAACTTGCGGCCGTGAAACTCGTTTACCATCAATGACTCAAAAATGTAAGACAGCGGGTCAATGTAGGAAATCCACTTGGACCAACCGAGCATTTTAGTCTTTGGAATAGCGAAACCTGTATAGATGGCCATCGATAACAACAAGAGGGAAGATGGAACCATAGCTTCCGAAAATGTTTTAGTGGCAGCTCCCAGACATCTAAAAATGTGAGACATGGCGAAAGTTGCAACCATATTCATCAAAAAATAGAAGAAGAATGCGCCAGCGCTTTGCCTCAGATTGCACAGGAAATATAGTGCAATGTTGAAACAAATAGCAGTAACAATTTTAGCTGGTATTTCCGAGATCACCGACGCCAAAGCGTCTGCAGATGGATGATATAGAGAATAACGCTTATGCTTTTCGGAGATAGGTCTGGCTTCATAAAGAGCGAAAATTTCCAAAAGACACGAGAAAGCATTGAACAGGACCGCGAAGAACAGAGCACCAGAACGGGAGTAAAACCCAGCCGTGTCGTCATGTTTCAAAATCTTGTAAAACATCGAACCTAAGATAAATGCCATAGCAGCGTTACCAACAACCTGGAAAATAGTGACACCAGCGTCACTCCTAATTCTTTGTATATTCCTTCTCAGTAGGTACTTGACTTGCATTCCATAACTCACTGTGTAAGGAGAGCTTGGTCTAGAACGCTTTGATTGTTTGGCAGTATGCGCATCTTGCAATTCCTGTTTCGCTTTGTCACTATCACGCGCAAAGCATTCGTCGATCTGTCCTATTAGTCTTTTGTAGTTACTAGAATTTCTCCAGTGTTTTTCCATTTCTTCGGCCGTGCGGGGAATGAATTTATTCTGTTTTATGAATTCCTGATTCATGATTCTTTCAGCTGGATTTGTCACAGCAGTCAAGAAGTCTGCTGTGGTTTGTCTTTCGGGAGATACGTAGCCCATGTCTTCGAAATATTGCTTGGCTTCGGAGGCAGGGCCATAATATATCTGGTATCCTTCGTGAAGAACGCAAACTTTATCAAACAAGTCGAATGCGTCTTGAGAACATTGGTATATGGCGATAACACCCGAGGTGTTGGTCATTTGGGCGTTGACACGCAAAGCCTTGATAAATTCTAAAGCCGTCGCAGAGTCCAAACCTCTTGTAGCGTTATCCCAACACTGCAGCTTTGAACCGCAAATGGCGACTTCCGCAATCGAGACACGTTTTCTTTCTCCACCAGAAACACCTCTCACGAGGTCATTTCCCACTTTGGTGTTTCTCGTGTGCGAAAGTCCGTAAGTGGCCATGTAAACTTCGGTGACATGTTTTGCGTAGGTTTCACGGTCCATTCCCTCAATACGGTTGGCAGGCGTTGACAAAAGCGCTATGGTCTTAAGAGTGTCGAACACAGACAAATGCGGGAAATGCACATCCGACTCCGCGTTGTACACGACCTGACCCCGGTAGTGTTTGGCGATCTCTTTCGGAGTCAGGCCGTCGTACCTAATCTCGGACTCGGGCGCAACCTTGAACCCATGGGTATTGGAAGAAATGGATTTCAGCAGCGTCGAACACCCGGACCCTGGACGGCCAAGCACAACGAGCAGTTCCCCCGGATTCAAGATACCGTCCATGCTCTTCAAAATGTCGAATTTATCCGAGGGCCGAGATTTGCGCACGCAACGGTACCCAAATTGAAGTAGCTTCCAGGGCAAATTCGCCACCGTCGACTGGTAGGCCACGTCCGTAGAGTCACCGTACGCCCGAAGATTCTTCCACGCGCACCCCAGCGAGAACGGCTTGTAGTAGTCTGGGTTTTCAGCCGTTAGGTGGCTCAGATTGCGTACCCAGGCCTCTGACGAAAATTCGTCCGAGTTTGGATCCAGACGCGCGTTGTAGCCAGGTTCACCAGGCTGCGCCGCGAGAGGATTCACGGCCGCGTCCGAATTCCCCGAAACTGCGACGCTCGCAGCGGTAAGCGTACGAGCGAGATCTCGAATTTCTTTCTTGTTAGGTCCATCGTAGAGCGACTGGTCTGAATGTTCCTGCGACATGATGTTGCAGGTAACTTCAGCGGAACAAAAAGTCACTTGTAAAACACAAACCGCCTGGGAGGACCGATACTTTACAATATAGGAAACTTCTCATTACACCGTTATTCTTCAACGAAGAACTGACTCTTTATATCTATCGCCTTGTTGTTCTCATCTCGGTGATTCCGCCGTTCCGCGGAATCGTTTCGGCAGCATTATTGTTTGCTAGGGGTCGCCCCGGGTGGCGCATGGTATTTCCTAGGAAACCCTATAGGGCGCACGAGCGAGACCTTTCTTCTACTGTTAAGGTCGTCTCGGCCGTGGTGCAATATGCTCCGCGGAGCCGCGGGATGCCCACGGGATGCGCGTGGGTGTTCCGCGGAACAAAGCCCACCCTCCGTGGGCTTTTGTGCAGCCTCCGCGATGCGCCGATGGTGCACGGATGTTTTGCCACGTTTAGCGATACTGCCAAACTTTTTTTCGATGCATCTTCTATATTCGTCGTATTTCCGTTGCTTACGAATTTTTTCCAAGCTCAAGACCCCTTTTCTACAGGCGGGTACCGAGCTAAAATAAGATACGTGCCTTTGTTTGTTTCTTTTTCGTTGACGTTGGCCGCCGAGGCTGGGGGCGGGTTAGGCGCCCTATGAGGATAACTCACAGCGAGAAGAACAGGTGTCCAGTAGACAGTGTACGGCGGTGGACGTTGTGGCGAGCGCAGCCCGCAGCTCATACACGGTCATCTGTCATTTGGTCCGTGGTAGAGCCGGTTCGGGCGTGTTTCGCTTTTGTTTCCCGTATGTTTCCAGCATCCAGTGTTTCTGTTTTCGGCCCTCGGGAACACCACCTTCGTTCCAGTTTGCAGCGGGGACGGAACCGGTCGTTCGGGGTGATAGCAGTAGTTTGTCACGTGCTCGCAGCGTCAGAATACAAGGTTGGTGCCAGGAGGCAGGTACTGAAGGAGGCAGGTACTGAAGGAGGCAGGTACTGAAGGAGGCAGGGGTCTTTATGTAGCGATCTAGGCCCGCTTGCGTAGTGTTGTTGCAAGTTCGGTACAGGTCCCGCCGACACGAGCGTCTAAGTGAAATCTTCAAGAGCACGTCACGTCGAACGTCGCGCGTCGTGACAGTCAATCTCTCGACACAAACCGGTGTTCGGGGCCGCGTCCAATGGGTCCGCTGCGGTTTTATCGTCCGGCACTTCTTCTCTTTGCATTTCAGCATCGCTCCCGACCGTTTGTCTTCCGAATTTCTGGTACCCATGAACCTTGCTTCTCCCATGTCCGCCGCGGACTACGTACCGGGATCCAACGGTGGTAGTCCGGTCCAATTTATAAAAGAGTACATTGAACAGACGCTAAACACGCCGCCGGGCGTGCCCATCAGTGTGGTGGCGGACCACTACAAACGGCAGCGGCTCATCGAAGAAATTCGAGACTCAGAAATTGAGTACGTCGAGATGCTCAAAATCCTGCAAACGTGTTTCTTGCAGGTGCTGTCCCTCAACGACTATGTGCCGATAAAACTTTTGAACAGCGTTGTTACGCGAATCCTGAGTCGCCACGCGCAGTTCAGCCATGACCTGGACGAATTGCTGAAAAATCGGGTGCGCAGATTTGACGAGTTCCGTCAAATCCACTGGAGTGACCAGTTTCTGCACTGTTGGGACCAGTTGGACCTGTGCCACGAGGTCGCGCTCCTGCTGACCAGCGACGTGATCCACGTCAAGCAGTACCGTGCGTATTTTTCCTATTACTATCAGATTAGTGAACTGCTGTCCCGTATGAGCGAAGAGGGCCAGGACGGCCTTCTGTTTGCCATACTTCTGCGCATCGAGCTGTGCCTCCCCAAGTACTATGCGCACAATTCTCCGCAGGGTTACAAACGCGATTTTTCGTTCCGGGCCATGATCCAGCTACCCATGAGTCGCGTTTCGAAGTATCGCCTGTTCTTGGAGTCGATGGCCGCGTTGACCGCGAATTGTTCCGTCATTGACAAAGAAAGTTTTGGCAAGGACCTGTCCAGCGAGTTTTCGTCGCACATCCAGCTTGCGCTCGAGACCATGTACCGCACTCTGTCACAAATAAACGAGCCCGCGATCAACGAGTCTGTCGACGACACACTGGCGGTAATACAAAGGCGACTCGTGTTCCCGGTTCCGGATGAGCATTTGTCCATCGAGGCCCTGGGCAGCTGTTTTTTGCGAGGCTGCCTCGCGGTGGCCTGGATGGAGGCCGAGGGCTCGAATTACTCTTTCAGCTCGTACCGCAAGTCCCGGTACTTGAACAGTTTTTACAGGACGAAAAGAAGCTTGCAGCTGGCAGGCGGCCAGTTCGGCGTGTTTCTGTTCAAGTCGTACTTGATTTTCGCGTCTATTCCTTTACCCACGGACGACGACACCGCGTCGGACAGTCAGTGGGCAATAAAATTCGCCGTACGGCTGGCGGACTGCCGGTTGCTGGACACATCCGCGACCGATTGCGACGCGGGGCTCTGCACCAATTACGAGTTTTCGCTGAAATTGCAGTTCGAATACGATTTCAAGCTGTGGGAAATGCTCATCGTGGCCCGAAACGAAGCGGAACACGTTGCATGGCGAAGAGAGCTCAGACTGTTCATCGATGTCATCAACGGACCGCACCAATTCGGCCCCGCGTACCAAGTGGGAATTTCGCAGTCTACTTTGGAAAGCACGCTCCATTTCAGCGATTCGACGACCATACCAAGTCTAATGGTGCCCTTGAAAGCGTACAATCCGCAACTCTCAGGGAAGCTGGATCGTGTGCGAGCCGTGAGACGGCTCGCACGCAACTATAGCAGTTGCAGTTACGGTTCACGTCGTTTTGCCGTCGAAGTCGAGTTCCGGGACTTTGGTTTCGACCTTTTCACTTCTGCGACTTGGTTTCCCAAGAGTGCCCGCTACGAGCACCGGCCCGACTCCAGCTCTCTTTCGCTGAGCGTCTCCAAGGCCGCGACGCTCGACGCAGATGACGGATTGCGCTTGGACACCCCGTCGCAGTACGACGCACCAATCGGAGCCACAGCCACAGCCGCAGCCGCAGCCGCAGCCGCAGCCGCTGTGACCCCCACATCGACTTCGACTTCGGCGGCTCTGTCGGCCGCTCCGTCGGCCGCTCCGTCGGCGTTCAAGCTGGAAATCACCAGACTGGCGCGGGCGGGGATCGAACGCGCGTTGCAGCAAGTGTGGACAGACTACCTACCGCTGACCGGCGCCGGTTCCCCTGCGCCACTGGACCTGCCAGAGGCATCGGTGCGCGAGCGCGCCGTTGCCGCGGCAACCAAAGTCAAGACTCTCCACCGCGCTAACTCCGAAAACTGCGTGGCCACGTCCCCGGCCACAAGCCGCACCCTGAGCACCAGAAGATGGTCCATCCGGTGCGTGTTCTCGCGCAAGCGCACCGGCTAGGCCGGTGCGCTCCAACGCTATAACGATAAAAAATCACTTGATTCACTTTTATTTATAACTATGCAAAACTAATGAATGGTCGTTGCGATGTGTGCACAGAGAGCCGCTGGGCCCGTCTAGCGCATGGAGTCGTTCTTGGATGCGAATTTGGCCTTGTTCACGTCGCCCTTAGCGTTGGCGGAGCCCTCTCTCAATATTCTGTCGATGGCCTGTTCCACCTTGATGTGCTTACCAAATTCGTTTTCCAACTGCGACTTGGACGCTTCTCCAAGTTCACCCTCGGCGCCTTCGCCCTGCTGGTTCGTGAAAATCTTGAAAACTCCGACGGTTTCCGTCAACTTGGAAATCGCGGGCGCTTTCAAGTACTCTTCGACGGCGGCCTGCGACTCCACGAAAATGACGAAATCGGTTTCTTGGCCCTTGTAGAAATACTTTAGTTCGCTAGACATTGCGTGTGTGTAAATGTGTAGTGGCAATAGAGAGGTTTTTGAGCAGATATGAAAATCTTGAGGTTTCTGGTCTTACAAACAACTACCAGACTCCCTCACTCAACCCAAACGACGGCCCTTTAAATAATGATTCACCGGTGTGGTCGTTCGTAACGCTGCAAGACCTTTTTTTTCGAGAACCTACTACGCAGGATTGCTTTGGTTTGCTGGGACGTCGCCACGTTCACCCTTTGCTCTTGCACAGATGTGGGTTTCTTGTGGCAGGGGCCGCTGGCCACGTTGTTACGTAGAACGTATCCTAGACAAACGCTGGGGACTTCAGGTACGTAATTAGTTGGCCATTGCCGTTGCCGTTGCCGTCTGTTTTGTTCGTTCTGGAAGCTATTACGTGTGGAGGAGCGCAGGCCAGGGGACGCCGGGGGAAGCACCGTTTAGCAAAGGAGCGAATAGATTACGTCAGTGCGTGCGAAGTGAGCAGGCGAGTTGTGTGGGTGTGTGGGTTTTGGGGTGTATGGGTTGGAAAGGTGTGTGTCCGGGTAACGGAGGTGTCCGGTTTTGGCAGATGTAGGGCTCGGCGGTTAAAAGAGATGGGTATATACATTAACAGTACACATGCCGCCACGGCCGCTTCACTCGTAGTAGTGCCCATTCGCAATATACCGAACCATGTACTCTTCCACGTGGCCCGTGCCCTCGTATTCGTCTTCGTAGCCGTCGAGATCGCTTTGTACGCTCCCGGTAGCGCCTTTTGCGCCGGCTCCGCCGGCGGTGCCGGTTTCGCTGAAGTCCTCGTCGTCGACCTCGACCTCCCGCATCGCCAGTTTCGCCGCCTTGACGTCGTCTGCGTCTTCCGCCTGCGCGAGCAGGCTTTCCAGCTTGCGCGGGTCCTTGTTGGCAAGGTCGTTCTCGAGCAGCAGCGGCTTGTCGGCAGCAGCATCAGCAGCAGCGCTGGTAGTCGCGTTCCCAGCTACTTCCGCGCCAACCAAATCCTTGACAGACAGTTTGGTGAAATAATCCGTCGTAAAGTCACCCCGCTGGATCACAACGTTGTCCAGATGCCGCTTCTGGTTTGCCTTTTTCAAAATATTGCTCTCGATGGTATGCTCGCTCACAAAGCGGTAGATGTGCACGTCGCGGGTCTGGCCGATCCGGTGGCACCTGTCCTGGCATTGCTTGTCCATGGCAGGATTCCAGTCGGAGTCGTAGAAAATGACACTGTCTGCGCCAGTCAGGTTGATACCCAGACCGCCGGACCTACTCGAAAGTATGAACGCCGTGACGCGCGGGTCGCTGTTGAATCGTTCGGTCAGAATCTGCCGGTCCTCAATCTTGGTCGCACCGTCAAGTCGCATATACAGGTATCCGTGATAGTTCAAAAACAGCTCCAAGATGTCCAGCACTTTGGTCATCTGGGTGAAGATGAGCGCTCTGTGGCCACCGTCTTTCAGTTGCCGCAGCAATTCTGCCAATTTCTGAAGCTTACCGCAATCGTATTGTAAGAGCGATTTGTCCGGGAAAGCGATAGCCAGTTTGGTTTGCAACTGGTGGAACGGATTGTCCAATGCGCGTAATTCATTTTTCACCACGTCTGACGGTACCGCGAAGCTATGCATCTCGTCGTGCACCCCAGCAAAGAAGTCGCGACCGTCAAGTGTCACAACATTCGGAGTCACCACTGCAAATTTCTCGATAATGTCTTTGCTTGCAAATACCCTGGTTTGCAAGGGCTTCAAGGCCTCTTCGAAGAACTCCCCGCCTTTTGGAGTTGGCTGCTGTGCGACATTCAACAGATTTACTAAATTTCTGCCATAAACGGGTTTACGCGCGCATCTTAACTCGTTGAGGTACCACGAGAAATTTAATTTGTCAATAACGTTTGCACGGTTCTTCGCAATCGATTTTTGATAATAGTCGTTCAAATTTTGGAAGTTCGTGATCGCTTCAAGAGCTTGCGAGTTTGAATTGTCCCTCTCTTGTAGTTTGGACAATTCTTCCTTGAAACGAGAAATGCATCTCATTCGCTCAATATCTTGAGAATGGTGCGTTGACATCGTTAAGTCGTTATTCGTAAAGATAAAGTTCAGTTCGTCGAGGTTCACCGTCGTGTCGTGATCTTTATAGTGTAGCTTTCTCGATATTTTACAATTCAGATCCAAATAGTCGTTCATGACACAGTTTTCAATGGCCAAAGAGGTTAATATGGGTCGTACTTCGAAAAGGTCCGGGTGATTGCAAACTTTCCGCAGTTGCATTAAACAATTGATGATGGACATGAAATTTCCGCTCGCAAGAGTGGCCTTTGTTTGTGCTCTAGACATGAAATCGTCATATAGAAACCTTTGTCTTTTCGACAAACGACAGTAGACAATATGCTCATACTTAGCAGGCATCTGTTTTTCAACATCGGATTTCAATCTTCTCAGTAGGTAGGGACGTAGAACCTGGTGCAACTTTGCCACTGTCTCTTTTGTCTCTTGGTCTTGTTCAAATCCTTCTCCTGTTTGAATAATCTTATCAACAGGTCTTCCGAACCATTGCTGAAAGGCTTCCAAATCCGCAAACCCTTGAATGCCTCCTTTTTTATCGACAGCAGTCTGTGGCATCAGGAAATAAAGCAACGACCACAATTCGGCTAGATTGTTCTGAAGCGGTGTTCCTGTTAATAGCAGTCTTCTATCGGTATTAAAATTGAGCAATGCTTGCCACCTTGTGGATCGGAAATTCTTGATGTTATGCGCCTCATCTAGAATCATATATTGCCATTTCTTTCTCTTAAAAGAGTGCTGATCATGGACGACAAGCTGATAGGACGTGATGCAAATGTGGAAAGCATCACTTTTATTCCACCCTTTTCTCTTCTCTTTTCTCTGTTGCGGCGAGCCATAATATGTCAGCACTTTGAACCCCGGGGCGAATCTTTTGAGCTCCATTTCCCAATTCAGCAGCACAGACGTGGGAACAATGATGAGATGTGGTCCCCAGTTTTGCTTTTCACATGCAAGATACGCTAGAAAAGAGATTGTCTGAATAGTTTTCCCTAAGCCCATTTCATCGGCTAAAATTCCATTGGTCTTGTTATTGTAAAGAGAAGCCAACCAGTTCAAGCCTTGCTTTTGATACGCTCTGAGAGTTCCTCTCAGTAGAGAAGGTACCGGTACATCTTCGACCGACAGCGGATCGTCCGCAGGTTTCGTCAATGTCTCATCTGGCTGATCCTTTTCGGACTCAGCTTTGTTAAGGTTCGTTAAACTTTTGTCTGTGCCATTGGGCTGTGCTGCCCGACTACTGAAGGAGGAATCAGACTCATCCATGGATGTTTCTCCAGTTGACGTGTCCCCCGTGGAATGCAATTGCTCGTCGGGGCTCGTGTAGTCGTCTTCTTCTGCAGAATCATCTTCATCACTCAAGTCGGTGAGGAGAGTTGCTAAATTGGGCTTAGTGCCCACGGAACCACCTTCCTCTTCAGCCTCTTCGTTTTCAGTATCCCCTTCTGACGAACTTGACGATAAACCTGATATATCATCGTCTTCGTCTTCATCTAAGATATCAGGGGAAGCATCTTCAGCATCTGAAGCTTCTCTCGGTGTGTCCTTTAAATCGTCTTGTCTTTCGGACCCAGCATCCCTGCTGGACCCTCTTTCTGATTCGAGGTCGCTGACTTGCGCTGTATCGTCATTTGTCTTGCCCATGTTGGCATATTTTGCTTGTAGCTGTTCAACTGAAAGCCTTGCGTCGTCTTCAGCGTCACTCATGCTTTCACTTTCTGACGATGAGGTCGTGAAAGCGTCGCTTTCGCTCAAATTCGAGCGGTCGCTGTGCAAAGAGTCCTCAAGATCTTCGTCATCGCTATCGTTGGAGAGATGTTTGAATTGAGCTCCGAGAAGTTGAGTACTCTGTTCCAACACTTTGCTCAGATGTCGTTTGCCCTGGATTTTCTTAAGCTGCTCTTCTTCCTCGGTCTTCAACACCTTATAAGCCTTTTCAGCTACCATCCAACGTTTTTTGACGGCCTGAGCCGCCGATCGGGCGAGATTCTTCATTCGTTTATCTTCTTCTCTTTGTTTTCGTTGTTCTGCGCCTGCAATATGCCTGAAATGCTGTTCAATCATCATGGAAACTTTCCTTGCTCTCGATATGCGAGCCTTTCTGGCTTCCTGAACCAGTCTACTCGAAACGATTCCCTGGTTAATGACATGGTCCCAGTGAGTATGCTGATTTTGTTCTTTGTAAAAATACGTGACGGGGTCAGGCCTGTGAGCCTGAACTCCCGCGGCATCTTTGAGTGTAATGGGTTGAAGTGAATTCGAATCAGGATCATATTGAAGAACCCCATTTTTAATTCCCTTCTTTATTGATTGAAACACACGCTTTTGGTCGGTGACATAATTGTCAAATTCTTCTAGAGTGACGTGCTCATCAAGGGACTTAAAAGATCCCAGAAACTTGCGAATTGAACCAAACTGAGGTTTCACAACATGCAAATGATTTGTAATGGTCTGCTTGGGCGGATTTACCGTCAGCTTAACCACAGCCTTCTTTCGCCTGCGCCTTTTAGGCTCATTCTCATCTTCTTCCGAAGACGTCGTGAAGTAAAATTCGTCGATACCCTTCTCCCGTGATAATACAGGCTCTTCTTTCAATGCTGTCTTCTCTTTCTTTGGCAACTCCTGCTCAGCAGTAATAACCTCAACTTTCTGTCTCTTTACTGATTTCACAGGTTCTCGCAGCGCAACAACCGGCTTTCTTTTATACGATTCCTGATTGAGCATGCATCGCAGTTCTTCGTATTTTTCGTCCACCCTTGGCTTCACGCGACTAATACAGTCTTCCAGCGCGGACTGCTCATTCCGTACTTGTCGACTCCTAATCCTTCTTGCCGAACTTGTAGACTCGTTTTTGATCTCGCCAGAAACTGCGCTCATATCCAGCTTGGACCTACTCAAAAACGAGTCGAAGCTCGCTGAGCTGTTTCGATAAGACGGATCATATTCTAGCAACGAAGTGAACTCTTTGAGATGGAAAAGTTCATTGACCAGAAGCTCGTACTTGAATTTGATCTCGGCTAGTTCTTCGTCTCTTTTTGACATTATCCAATTATGCGAAAAAACACAACCTGTTATAAGTTCTTTACTCAACTTTAGGACATCTAGAAGACCAAAATGGACTGAAAAAAAGAATCTAACTATTTGTAATCAATTTTAGAACCTTCTCCCGTTATTTTCAGCCAACTACGATTTCTTTAGGTAGTGGTTTTGTGCCAAAACGTCTTGATCCCTTCGCGTCCCTAGATGATTTTTATCCGGTGGCAAAACCGCGATTTGACAAACATTGTGTGAAAAATTTTCGGGGGGGTCGTAAGTCATGATATCAACACTTTTTTTCTTCCCCGCCTTTAATGTGAAGACAGGGAAGACCCGAAGAGCAGATGACTATGGAAAATAAGTAACAATACGACTCCTATGGACTCTCTTCCTGAAATGCTTTTTGTACTTGTAGTGTAGACATTCGGGAGGGAAAGGGGTACTAAAATGCCTACCGTGGAAACATTTGCAGGTCATATAAAGTCAGCTCGCCTCGACGATGCTGAAATCGATGTTATCTTCCAACCAATTTCAGTCAAAAAAGAAGCAATACACATCCCCTCGATAAGTGTGTTCGGTGGCTTAATTTACATCTTATAATGAAACGAGAATCTCTACTAGGTGTGTTCATGTTTTTCAGTCTCTAAGGAACTTTTAAAAAATTCTTTATGTTGTGTGCATCGTATTATACACAATTGGTAATAATTACAGGCCTGCCGAATCTGAGAGACCCCGGAGACCACTTGTTTAAAGCTTGGTTAGGTTCAAAAATTCGAAATACATATTACGAAAGCTCAGTTCCTCCTTCAGTTTTGAAAGGCGATCCAAGCGGAAGCTATATGTGAAGGAGCATGATATGGGACACACAGAATAGTTTTGTGCAAAGTTTCAGGATTTCATCCTAACATCCGCGATAGTTTAGTGGCTAGAATTCGAGCTTGTCGCGCTCGGGACCGGGGTTCAATTCCCCGTCGCGGAGTGTATTAAATTTTTTTATCGAACTAGGAAGCCTATTTGCCCAAGTGAGCGATGCTCTCGTTTTTGAATAAATCCTTCTTTTGAGATTTAAAACTGGACCAACAAGCTTCACGGGAGTCACCTTGTGACAAATTTGAGCATGAAGCCTATTTGCCCAAGTAAGCGATGCTCTCGTTTTTGAATAAATCCTTCTTTTGAGATTTAAAACTGGACCAACAAGCTTCACGGGAGTCACCTTGTGACAAATTTGAGCATGAATTGACTAATTAAATCTATTATCACATACAGACTTAGATGACAATTATTATAATGCCATTTAGGTTTTAAAAAGCAGATCCCCATGGCGAGTATACGCTTGGCATTTGGAAGGATAAACAAGTAACACAGGGTATGGTTTAAAAAGAACAACGCTTGACCTCAAATCACAAACATTTAAGGCACCTCTGAAAAATAATGTAGGAATTCAAGTCTGGGGAAATAGCAAATAGGTAAGAATAACAAAAAAACGATTGATACAGTTTGAGCCATGCGCCCAATAGGCTGTGTGACGCAAGTCTAATGCAGGTAAAACATATTAGCGAGTAAAACAAAACCAAAGTAAACATGAAATGTCAAAAAGTCGGATCAAATAGAATCACAGAGTCATGAGGAAAAATAAATAACGCATTAATAGATTGACAACTGGAAGGCAAGAAAAGAAAAAGAACAGGGCAGTTTCATGCAAAGACGAAACCGTTGCTACCTTGTTCGAGCCGATCAATGGAAGCGGCTGTACGGTTGACATAGATGTCATGCCCTTGAATAGTAATTTGTGGATGAGCGAACAAACCGCCATTTTCCCCTGAGCGCGCCGAGACTGCAAATTCTTGGGGAAAGGTTTCAAACCCCTGAGAAACAGCAGAGGCATATTGCTCATTGGAACCAATGCTGTTGCCAGGTCTCATGGGCTGACTTGTAAACTCCATGTTCGCCAAACCAGGTATCAAAGAATTTGCCGACGGCTTTGCCGAGTCGTTAAACGAACTTGTAGAGGCGTTTTGCGAAAAGAGTCCAAACCCTCCATTAAGTGAGTCCCAGGTAGTAGCATAGCCATAAACAGCGGGCATAGCCAACTGGCGCTGATATGGCACGTTACTGGCAGCCTGTTGTTGAGACGCAGCCAATTGTTGCTGTTGATCTTGCTGCTGGTGTTGGTGTTGTTGTTGTTGATCCTGAAATGCCGAGGCAACGGCCTGTTGCATTGCAGCTGCCTGCTTGGCACTTCTACCCCACGAAAGCCTTATGCGTGAATTTCCAATCGGGAATCCTTGCATTTTAGCAATGGCCGTCTCAGCTGAAATTCTTTCCACATATTGGACAAATCCGCAACCTTTCCCAAGAGGGATCTTGACGTAGACGATGGGACCAAAAGGTTCAAAATACGTGCGTAGTTCTTCCTCGGTTACCAAAGATGACAAACCGCCGATAAAAACGGTAGTGTTGTTTGGATCCGTGAACTGAGAAAGTTGAGGTTGCGGCTGGACAGGATAGGCGTATAGACCTCGCATTTGCGCTTGCTGTTGACTAAATTTCTGGTGCTGATGTTGACGCTGCTGTCTCACGGCAAAATCGATACCAAAGGCCGAATCAGTTTGTTGCTGTAATGCAGGTTGTTGTTGGTATTTAGGTTTGTTCTTGGACGTCGTACTCACCCTGATGGCTCTACCGTTCAAGAATACTCCTTGCATCTCAAGCAACGCCCTTCTTTGCTCCGCTTCTGAGCCGAACTTAACAAACCCATAACCTTTAGAAACACCTGTCATTTGGTCGAATACGATCTTAGTATTTAAGGTAGACGCAAACCGCGATATGAAAAGCTCGAAAAGCTGCGCTTCGTTGACGTTCGGCGCCAAATCGCCCACAAAGATAGAATGTTCATTGCCAGGCGCCGTTGCAAAAGATGCCCAGTTAAGTTTTAGAACTTTGCCTGGGAAGCTAGGTAATGGTAATCCATTTTTCAGCAGCGCATTGGAAGCATTTAAATGAGATGGAAATTCCACAAAGCAGTAACCTTGGTTCCCTCCTGATCCCATTCCAGGATTCCCCGTACCGCGTATGAGACGCACTTGTACATGAGGCTCACCTAGAGACGCCCAAATACCTCTTATGACAGATTCGTCCCAAAACGGGTCCAGATCGCCCATATAAAGCTGGCTAGCTTTCGTACCCGGTTGTTCTGGTTGAACTTGGTTTCGATCTGAATACATGTTGTTACCAGATGAGAACCGGTAACCACCGTTGTTTGAGGGCCCGTACGACATTTGTACCAGCAAATGTTGAAAAACGAAGAAAAACAGGAACACTCAAATCACGGGCTCTCGCCTACTATCGTTATCCGAATTCTTGATGGGAAATCTTAAAAGAACGCCGTTGATATCGTTAATCTTGGACGAACTTCGTGCCTCCAATTCGTCCACAATACGTCCAATAACTCTCTGTAACAATAAAGTTAAACAAGAGACCTAAGTCGTTGGTAAGCCTTGACTTCAAGATATGGACACCCTTAAAAATCTCGGTCTAATCAAACCCGGTTGAAGGCTCGTAATTATATGCGAAATCTCCTTGTTGTTGTTTGTTTTCTCGAATCTCAGGGGTTCCTTCAATTAGCATTTTTTTCTCAAGATCATTTCATCAACATCATCAACATGAAGAGCTGGAAAGCTCCAGTATAGAAAACAAGATGAAAACGCAGAATTAGAGCCAAATGTGCAAGTCATGAAGTTCTGAATCTTTCCTAGGCATGTTCTGCGATTTATTCACATATATGACGGAATTTTGCGGAACTTGGAGCTCCAGGGCACCTTATAGAAAATATAAAAGAATTTCAATCTGAGATACTGACACTCAACTTTGTTCCAACTTGAAGCTACCTATTTGCAATTGCTAACATTATTGACCAACCTAGTAATCGAATACCTATTTTGAAGTCGCTTTGAAATCATTTCGGAGCTAATTTTAGTCTCAAAATCGTAGCTTCGCTATTGATGGCCATAACAAAAAACAATAGCGACCGACGTCATACTTGTTGCTCACTTTCACTTTCCCTTACTTGGACTTCGTCCATTAATAACTTCAAGCTGTTAGCACTTTTGCCAGACTCACCGCCGTCGGCAATTAGCGTCGCGACTTGACTCATGATATCGTCATAGAAATAATGCAGTACAACTTTTCGCCTTGACGAGGCGTCTTGGAAAGAGACGCTGACAAGATCTTGCAAAGAAGACGCAGACTGATTGATATCGTCCAGGTCCTGAATCTCGCGCGCAAAAATTTTTAGATGCTCATACGGTTGTGGACACTCCGGGATGAGATACTTGTTGTGAGCGGCCGCACTATGCTCGTCCGGTTGCGGATCATCGCGCATAACCAGTTCCAGACACCCGCATTTGATCAACAAGTGCAACGCATCGATGTTGATAGCGCGTGCGTGCTTCGCGCGCGCGCTGTTCATATTGACGACGCTGGCGCTACTGATCGCCATACTAACGCTTTTCTTGGGCTGACGGTTCCCATTGTTCCCATTGCCATTGCGCTCGGGACTCTCGGCTTTCAAGGGCCACCCAAGGACCCCAAACATGCCTCTCAGCAGCTTGATCCACGAGTTTCTGGTAAGTTCATCGGCAAAATATTTGAGTCCACACGCCAGAAACTTACCACAGTCACGTTGTACTGGAGAGAGAATATGGGTCATTGCACTGCTTAAGAACAGAACGAAAGCCCTACAGTTGAGACGTAAAACGTCACAATTGTACTGCCCAACTTCATCTATCATTTCCAACAGCGCTTCTCGGACCTGTCGGTCATCGTCACACATCATCGGATAACACGCGTGCATTATTTGGGTCATACATCCGGAGTGTGCAATTTTCGGTACTTGTTGCTTGAAATGTACCAATGTCTCTTTTCTGGTTATTGCACTGTGATGCTTGCATAACGATAATCTCTTGATAACACTTTGTTCTAATTCTTGCTGGCCGCTTTTCCTAGTACCCGAACTTCTTTCTGCTGATGATAATTTAGTCTGGTTCGGCAACAAGATGGTCTTGGCCACGAACGAAGTATCTGTTAAATTTGAAGGTCCCTGTTTAGCTTTGCCAACTTTCAGCTTTTTCTTCTGGAAATCCTGTTGCTTCAAAGTCTTCTTCTTGGCCATATTTCAGTATTTGATGGGAGTTGAAAATTGCCTTTTGACCTCTCGATTAGTCTTATAACGGTTTCTTATTACTTCGACTTGATGCGATGAGCTTGGAAGGGTTAAAATTTTCGTCACCTTGAAAACCAGATTTGACAGATGGAACTTGAAAAATATGAAAGAACAGGAGAGGTACCATCAACAGGGGTATGCGATACTTCATTTTGTAGAGCTAATAAATAGCTATTTGGCGGTGTTCTTTTCAAAGACGGGGCGATCCTGTGGCTTGTAGAAAGCTGCGTAATAACACTGCGTAGACCCTTTGGCAAATTCTACGACGACGGTTAGGGAAAAACGTTTGTAACAAGCCGGGTGCAAGTGCTTAAAGACAGTCTTTGTTCTTTTCTACTCTTGAAATCAAGTCATGTGTGCTTTCGTTGCTGTAACGTTTTCAAAGAGTGCAAAACGGATGCCAATTGAATGTTACAGGAAACTCGCCCGTAATCTAGAAAGTCGACTTCACACACTTCATGTAATCATCGGATCTACTCGCGTTCGGCGAAAACTGAGGGCTTCACAGCAAATTGAAATCTGACTCGTTTTCCTTGTCATAGTTGTCATGCTTGTCTATTATCAGTCGGAAAAACGTGGTTCAAATACCTTGAAAGTCTGATCAAGTCTGTCAACCCTAGCATCATTGAAGTAATATCAAGATGGAACTTTAGAATTTGTTATCTTGTCCTTTCTTTATATGTCGACTTGTTCATTAACTTGAATATTTGAAAGAACAGTTGACAATCATCAAGAACCACTGCTCTCATATCAAATTTGATTGAAAACACCTATAAGGGGTCTTTAGAAAGGATGAGTTCTAGAGCCTTGAGAAAACTAGCCGGTAACAACAGTCTAGAAGCAACTTTAGCGAAGCTTACAGGTCATCCAGAAGACGTTGCTGCGGTTGAAGATGAGCCAGTGAACAAAAAACCAGTGAACATTGGCTTCTCTGCTTTAATGGGTAACGATGATGACAGTTCGGACGAGGAAAGTGTAGAAGAGCCAAAAGCGCCATCACCAGAACCAGAACGCATTCAAACTTGTACTAAATCTCAGAAGAAGAAGAACAGAAAGGCTAAAAAAAATGAGAAGAAGAAGAAGGCGCCAACTGGGGCTCCAGTTGACGCGGCAAATGATGCGGGTCATAGCTCTGAAGAAGAGCTTGATCGCATAATTCGTCAGTTTCATAAAAAAGACCTTGAGAAGCAACGGGAAAGTCCATCGAATGATCTCGAGTCGGATTACGACACGGCTAAAGAAAGCGAAATCGAAGACTCTGATGATAAAATTCAATCTGGTTTTGGCATAGACATTAACATGGATCCCGGATTCACCACATTTTTCGCATTTTCAGAATTCGAGAAATTCTTTGGTCATGTAGACATGAGGAACTTAAATCCAGACAATGAATTTCGTCTTTTGTTCGATGATCTTTCGCCAGAATCCCTCGCAGATGCAGATTCGATGACATCAACCCATGTTTCACCGCAAGTGCTCAGACAGCTTGAGAAAATGAAGAAACATGTCGGAAATTGGGGTGGGAAAGATCGCAGAACGGCCCCTAATGGCTCCACGGTACGTCGTTTAGCGTTTACCAAGATTAGAGATGACTGGCTACCAACTCCTAGAGGTGAATTAACTTTTCGAAGCTTGACACCCAAGGAGCTGGAGCAGTGGCAATGTTGGCAACGTCCAGAAGACTGGAAGGACGAAATCCAAAACACTCTCAAGTTCTGGAAAAATAGCGGTCTAGAATTTTACAAATTTGATGCTGTCAGTACAGAACTCAATAAGAAATCCCTCTCTGAGTTTTTCGTGAATGTTGTCTTACAACCTGACCATGAAGCTTTGATCAATATGATCTCATCAAGGTATCCTTATTGCGTCCCGGCGTTATTGCAAGTCGCGCTTATTTTGGTAAGACAAGGCGACAAAACGAATAGTAATGGGCTCGTGGAAAGGGCGCTTTTCGTTTTTGACCGTGCGCTAAAAGCGCACGTAAGATTTAATGGTCTCAATTGTCAATTGCCATACATTTTCTTCCATAACCGGCAATTTTATCTGGCAATCTTCAGATACATTCAGATAATATCCCAGAGAGGTGCTGCTTCAACTGCCAGCAATTGGTGCAAGGTTTTGTGGTCTTTATCGCCTCTCGAAGATCCTTTTGGCTGCAGATATTTCATGGATCATTATCTTTTGGCGAACAAAGAGTACAACTACCTTATCAAACTGAGTAAATCGCCGCTGATTGGAACGTATACGCAGTGGTACACATTTTCACTTTCTTTGGCATTTGTTTTGAGCTACCTGAAATTAGATCTGGCCACTGATGCCCGGAATGAATTACAAAAAGCCTTCTCTGCGCACACTGCTAGCTTCATCAGAGTGTTCCTAGAAGTTCTTTTGGGAGACCCTCAAAAATTGGGCGATGTGGCCCAAATTAAGGAAACAAAGGCTCAAGCATTAGAGTCTCAGGCTTACGTTGTAAGGATGAAGGCGGCCTGGGGTCCATCAGAATTAAGCTTCCTACACAGTGAATTGGTTCATATTTTCGAGAATTGTCACAATAAGCACGAAATTGGTAGCGGAGCTACCAGGGAGCCTGTTGCGGAGAGCAATTTTTTTGTATCAGGCATCTCCGTCAATCTGCTAAGATTCGCTATTTTGTCACAAGAATCCTCTCTCATGGCTTGTATCCCAGAAGAAGTTTGGTCCCACTTTGAAGTCTACGAATTCGACGTTTTGGCACCAAACCCAATCGACAGGCAAAGCGAAGAAGTTGTCGAAACGATCAAGAGCTTCACGGATGAGAGAACCCTGATGATGTCTCAACTCGAAGGCATGCAAGATGACGAATTACTCAATCAAGTTCAGCAGCTGTCTCTACAACAATTGCTTGATGAAACTCAGATACAGGCCGATAATTCTGAATAAAGATAACTGTAATAATGATACATATGCGTTTCATGTAAATTGATTTATATAGTTTCCACGATTAGCATGACGGATGAGCTTGTGAATTTCATTCGACCCACGACTCTAAGGCTGTTTAAAACATTCATTCCTTTAGCCTAATTATTGATTTCGGTATCCGGGCTTCCTGCAAGAGATCCATTAAGCTCTTTAGGCTCTAAATCGTCGCTGTAATCTCGACTCACGACATCAAGAGTGTTCGGGTCTCTATTGAACAATTTCTGGAATCGATTTCTTTGAGACTTTTTCTGTAGTGCGACTGGTCGCTTGGAAACTTTATTCTGTCTACCAAAATGAGGTCTCGAAACAGAGTTGGATGCATGGTGGTGGTTTTGCATTGATGTGCCCTGCGGGGCAGAAGTAGCTTGAATCGACGGGAAACCCTTTAAGTGGCCATGGACATTGCCCCACCTTTGAAAGTGTGAAGAAGGTTGATAGTAAGGATTCATTGGATGCGTTTTTGTCGAAGCGGACATCACGGGCTTGCCTGGGTATGAAGAGACGGGCACATATTGCGTTGTTGGAGGCATGGCTGCTATACGTAAACCAGGTGTGAAAGGACGTGCACCCATTTGTGAGTGCATGGGTGAGAAAGGAGCTGTAGTAAATGCATCTGGTGCATATAGACTTGGATTGTCGCATAGATAATCGTCCATTGTGTAACTCCTGGTCAAGTAGGGATCAGAACCTCCAAATTGCGCCTCCGCGATCGAGTAAGGGTATCTACCGGTGAAATGATTCCCATAAGGATGCCAACCTTGAACGGGAGGACGTGGGTCAGGACCGGGTTTCGAGCTGTCAACGACTTCTTGGTCGTCTGCTGGATCGTCATCGGAGCGATCATGCGTAATATCAGGTCCCGTTCCTTTGCCCCTGTTATTGCCCTTCATGTAAGAAGCATAAAATTCGCCATTGGTCATAAAATGGGAACGCGCCGCTGACATGGGCGGCGGTGGAGCCGGAACGTGGAATGCATACCGCGCGGCAGAAGCTACCACGGGCGTAAATATAGCGGCTTCTTCCAAGAAAAGCTGGTTTTCGTAAAAATCGGTAGTGGCAGAAGGGCCAGGAGCCATTTGGGCGTACCGGTCATCGAACTCGTCGCCGTACCCTAGTGGGTCATTGCCGCTGGGCAATGGGTCCTGTGGATATTCAACTTCTACTGGGAAGTAATCCAGTGGGAAATCATCTTCAGCGGGCGGTGGATCGTCGAGAAGCGACGGTGGCGCTTGGGACGCCGAATCAAGTCGTAAATGTTGCGCCATGGGGGATGTGCCGTCCGGTGAAGAATTTATCGGAAGTGCGTCCCGCGTTGGGATCGCTGCCACTTCGTCATCAGGGTCAAACTGAAGCGCCGCTGCACTTTCTTCTTTTTTGATAGAATGCACTTCGGGCTTCAAGTTTTTGACAGGGTACCCGTATCCAGCGGCAGCGGCCGCTACGGGTATCGATTTAGAGGACAAAGTGGCCGCTTCAACGGCTACTTCTGTAGCGGCATGAGAACCTGGTCGACTCACGCCCAACTTACCACTCATATGCTCAGAAAGTTGCTCATACAGCGTGAGACCCGAATTGTCGTCGTAAGTGAACGACAAAGCGGGTTCACTGGCCGGTTTGGTTGTCGGCACCTGGCCTGCAAGCTGCCGTTTGAGATCACGTTCCAGGGCGTCTGCAAACAACTTGTTGTGCGGCACGCTGAACCAAAAGAACACTTTTTGTTTTTTCTGGGTCTTGAGGCACATATTCTTGAACAGAAAAGACAGAAACTCGGACCTGGGCAGTTCGAGCGTCGCATCGACGCCGCACTTGAGATTTCGTAGATCTGAGAAGATGCCTTCTTCGAATTTTTTCCGGTCGACCACCTGTCGCCCGAATTTTTGCATTCGGTAAACGCAACATTTGACAATGTCTGTCCCCGTCACGTAGTACAGATTGTTCCAGAAAACACACGACACAAAACCTTGGTCGTTATTCAGATAGTAACGCCGTATAATCTGGTTTTCCTGCCAGTTGGCCGGCGCAGTTGCAAGGAAAAACTTGAGATCTTCAATGAGTCGCAGCGACTCTTCCACCTCACTGGGGGATGACGCTGTGACTCCACCGGCATTGTCCTGCGGAGATCGCAGAATTTCCTGCGTTTTCAACTGCGTCTGTGCCATTTCTGGCCAACGTATCGCACTTCTCGGCGTATCTCCGTGTTCTCCGCGTTCTTCGTTTATCTCCGCTCTCCACTCACTCTCCTGCGAATATGAGATGTGAGTTTCCACGATATTTCGAAAAAGTCGGCCTCGTTTCCGTGTCCGTGTCCGTGTCTCGCTCCCAAGAATGTTTCCAATCAGTTTTCAAAACGTTCTCCTCTTATAACAATATCAAACACCCACAGAAAGGAAAAAAGATCGACTTTTGGTTTCACTTTCAAACGCTTGTTTCTTGTAACAGATCCCTAGTTTCTCTCTGAACTTGTTCCAGCTTGGTCGCTCATTTGAGGTTTTCCCATACTAAAACCATGTTAACCGTTCAAAGGAAAAAGAAAAGCAAAATTGCCGTTCGAGGTGACCAAAAGTAAGAAGAGATCACTCGTTTTGTACGTGGGCCACGTGACTTCTTCGCCCTAGCAGTACTGCTGGACAACTAGCAACGAATGTGCCACCAGCTGCGGGCAACGGCGTCTCAGGTACTCTGCCAACCTGCTCTCACTACTTGCACAATGTAGCAGGCACGTGGTATAGCTTGCCACTTTGAGATCGAGCATGCCGGCGCTGTCAGAGGACGAAAAGAAAGTTTGCTCGTCGTCTGCAAGCAAAGACTCGAACTGCTGCAACGTCCGTTGCGCGTTTTCAACAATGGGGTCTAGCAAGCCGGCCACAGGGCCTGCCATAGGGCCTGCCATAGGGCCTGCCGGTGAGTCGGCGTATCGACTCAAGGCCGCGTGCCGCAGTTCGAACCCGTTGCGCTTCAACAATGCCATTGTGACGTTACGTCTCGACACGTAGCTGAGTACCGCACCGTTTGCCTTGTAATCGAACGCGTAGGTGCGCAAGACGTGGTCTCTGGGCGCGCCAAACACGGTTTCTGCGATCCACGCGTCGTAAACCACGCTGTCCCACAGCGCTGCGTACACCACGTCTTCACAGTCTTTGATACGCGACCGCAGGATCTCATTGATGCCCTCTGTAGACCGTACAAACCGCCTTGACGAACCCTCGATGAGCACCGGCAGGCTTGCGTCGACCGCCGCGAGCGGCGATAAAGTTACCATCGAATGCTGGGGCGCTGTGCTTTGCTTTGTGCTCTGCTTTGTTCTCTGCGCACCGCCAAGCCCTGCACGAGTCCCCAGCTTCAATCTGCTCTTGCGACACAGTGCCAGCTGCGTAAACAAACACCACGGATCCGACGCAAGCAGTCGGCTTGTGTCGCCGTGTTCAAACACATTGTACACGCCCAATGCAAACGTATCGGCACCAGACGTCTGGACCGCGTTCTGACCTTCAAAATAGCTCCTTCGCATAGACTCATCACCCTCAAAGTCCTCATAATCGCTCGCTACTGGCGGATACATCTGCAGCGGGAACTTGTTGAAAATTGCCTTTACAGGACCCGGTACGTTTCCAAAATCCACCATTTCTTCGCTCAATACTATAACCGATATTCTAGAATTACAATAAAGGCACGAATCGTTCTAAATTCCACTCTTTTGGGCCTTGTATTGTCTCTTTTATACGTTTCTTTCGAACTGTTGATGTCAAGTTTTTCACCAGTGTCAGTTTCCTCATCCTGTAATATATGGGAAACTCAAAAGATCATGGGTTTTGGGGCCTGAAACCACGGTGGCGGGCCCATTTCTACCGCTTTACCGACTCAATTACCATTCTTGATTTGTATAGTTTTACATAGCCTTTTTAGCGGGAAAACAGGTGCAACGCTGAGGGCGAAGAGCACGTTTGCAGCTTCACCTTTAGTTATATTTTCCAAATAGGATTTCACTGCCGTGGGAGATGGCCAGGATGCCTTGTCCTGCTCTTGGGACATTTTGGACAGATATGCAGAAATTTTCTTGTGTATTAAGCTCTTCTGGCGCGGCGTTGCGGCGGTTTTGCGCCAAATGGCGAACTTTGTGAAATTTTTTGATGCAGGTGCGACAATGACGCCGTTGGTACCGTTAGCGCTTCCGGTACCGGGCACAATCAATCGATCTACAATACTGGCGGCGTTCGACATCGCGGTGCCCAGATCGCAGTTTGAGACGATTGCACGCGGTGTCGCCTTGAGACCCGTTTGCTTGCGGATTGAAAATGGCATTTCGGTATACAATTTGAGCGTGTACCGAGGCGGCGACGACTCTGCACCCTTTGGACACTTCAGCTTGTATATGCGCAAATGGTGTCCTGCGTTAAGTGGCATGGCCCATGCGTTGGATGAAAATCGGACCCACGGAAACGGCGACGTACGTATAACTTCAGCGTCAGTGATCGCTTGTGCAATAGCGCCATCAAACTCAGCGCCCGCGGCAGCTTGGCAAAAAGCTTTGAAAGTGTCGTAGGTTGCCAGGGTAAGATCAAATGCGGTTGAGTTCTGAACGAGTTCCTGAAACCTCGTGTGCGCCAAAATCTCACGATCCTGGTTTTGCTTGACTTGCATTTCGCGCTCTAGCTCTTTGGCTTGCAACTGCTCTCTAATAGCAGCCAATTGCTGCAGTGTAGCTTCTTCCAGAGGGACTTCAACAGCTGCGGAGTCTATGCCAGCGAGCGTCGGCACTGAGACGACTCCAACGTTCGACACTCCCACGAAGTCAATCACAGAACAGTACTCCTTGGCGTGATGCCGACGCAGACCCCTGCCAATCATTTGTACGAGCAGAGACCGCGATCTGGTCGGACGGCACAGCAAGATACAGTCGATATTTGGAAGGTCTGTGCCCTCCGTAAAGATCCCGCAATTCATCATGACTTCTATTTTGCCCTCGCGAAATTCTTGAACGATACGATCCCTTTCCAGCTGCGGTGTGACACCCGTCACGTATGCGGCAATTATGTCACACGAAGTGAACAATCTATAAAGGCTCTTGACGTGGTTGACGTCGCATCCGAAGAGTAGCGCAGATTTGAATCCATGCGTTTTTCGCTTCTCGAGATACGTCCGCAACACGATCTTGTTCACATCGGGTGTGTTCATCACACCCGAAAGGCTCGTACTGTTGAAATCTGAACCCGTAGTAAACACTTGCGACAGATCCACGTCTATGTTAACCGTTGTGAATTTGCCCTCACACAGCCATTTGTCGTCGATCATCTCCAGGATTCCGCGGTGATACACAATCTCGTCAATGACTCGCGAAAGTGCTTTTTTGTCGGCTCTTTCGAACGTGGCGCTGAACCCAACTACGGGTACTTTCGTGGCGTCCGTGTCCGCGTTAAAATGCTTCAAAATCTGTAAATATGAGCTCGCAACGGCGTGATGCGCCTCGTCGATGATAATTAAGTCAATGGAACTTGGATCAAAGCGCTCTAACCTTCTCAGCAATGTTTGCACCGACGCTACCACCACTTCAGCCGTGTCAGGATCACTTCTCATTTTGCCCATTTCTATTTGCACATTGAGATCCGGGAAGAAAGCTCGCAATGTATGGCACGCCTGCTGTGCAAGCTCTCGACGATGAACAAGCACCAGAGCCTTGTGATACCGCGAAAGTGGCCGCGAGGAGCCCTCCGGCAGCTGATTCTGATGCGATTTCCGTAATGAGTCGATCAAATTGGCAAAAATGACCGTTTTGCCGCCTCCCGTCGCAAGTGAAACCCCAATTCGACGTTTACCGCTTTCAATAGCTGACACACATGTCGAAATACATTCTTGTTGGTAGTCCCGCAGCGTTAAGTATCTTCTCGAGCTGGTCCTCCCAACAGTGAAAGCCAACTTGGCGACAAAGAGACCCCGAAGCATCCAAAAATCTCAAAAAAAATTTCGTTGGGCTACTGAAGTATTCAAAACTCAATTATCCGTATCCAATCACCTCTTTTACCCGTCTTATTGCTCGAAGTATGTCAATCTCTAGGATTTCTACGCTTACAACATACTCAATGAAAGGTTCACCAATTGGTACCCAAATCGAGTCAAAAAAACCTACAGCAATAAGTTCCGTCTGGACACCAGATTTAAGTCTTTTTTAGATGCCCTAAATGCCTTGAAGTTTCACTGCAAGCTTCTCCTTTTATATCAGAATTCAGATCATCGGGTTGTTTTCGATCAGTTCGATCTTATTTTCTGAGCATCGGATACGAAAGCCACGAATATCATGGAATTTTTCAAGGAGTCAACACCTACTACGTATACATATTCCAAGACACAACAAGACCAAATAAGTTGACGACCTATAGAGGGAATTCCAGCAGCATACAGCGTCTAGAACTTCATAATCCGGTACAGTCAATATAGGGCAGTGGAAACAGGAAAAAAACGAGTTTTTCTGAGTTATTACGACTCTTGTACGCCGAGATAGGTTAAGTGGATCTGACAATTCAGATTGACAGAACCGCTGGAACACAGTTAAAGGTAGAGAGTAGAGCTCAGCTACTGCGCTATTTTGATTGAAGCAGAAAGATTGGCTGTTTTTGTCGCTTTTGGAAGAACTTTAGAAGGCAGGAAAGCCAGGTCGGGATTTGTTGGAGACAAATCTGTAACTGCTGAGAGCGTTGAACGTAAGCTAGGTGCCATGACAGACGAGTACGAAATTTATAAAGAGGGCGGACTTCTTCGCAATAGGTACAAGAAAATTGATGACATCAGCGAAGGTTCGTATGGTTACGTGTCGTTGGCCAACGACGTTCAAACCAAAAAATTAGTCGCCGTCAAGCATATTTTCAAAAACGAGAACGACGATGATGAAGACGACGATAAAAATTGCAGTAACGGTTCCAGCAGGAGAAGCACAGACCGAAGATCCTCAAACGGCAGAAAATCGATGATTTCGGAGAAAGTTAAATCGAAACTATCGAATAACATCTGTTTTGAAGTACTCTACGAAGTAGACATTCACCATAAGGTCGGAAAACACAAGAATATTACTGAACTTTATGATTTCTTTGATTCGTTTATTATCATGGAATACTGTTCAGGGGGCGATCTATACGAGGCAATTAAGGCCGATTACGTTCCTCGTAAGACCAAACAGATAATACACATCGCTTCGCAGATCATGGAGGCAGTCCAATATGTTCATAGGAAGGGAATTTATCACCGTGATATCAAGCCCGAGAACATCCTTATTAGCGGTTCAGACTGGACTATCAAGCTTACGGACTGGGGCTTAGCTACCACTGACAAGACTTCTCGCGATAGAAGTGTTGGTAGTGAACGCTACATGGCACCCGAACTGTTCAAAGGTAACCTTGACTGCGATGAAGAAAACGATTTTTACGAATGCGATAAAGTCGATATTTGGGCCATAGGTATTGTTCTTCTCAATGTTGTGTTCCATAAGAATCCTTTTAGTGTTGCCAATCAAACAGACAAGTCTTTTTGTTATTTTGCTGCTAACAGAGAGGCCCTGTTTGACGTCTTTTCAACTATGTCTTACGATTTCTTTCAAGTCTTGAGACATAGTCTTACCATCGATCCCACCAACCGAAATTTGTCTCTAATGCAAAAGGAACTGTTGCGTCTTGGTGAGTTCACCTTGGACGACGAATTTTACAATAAGCTCACCGACGAGGAGTACACCACATCTGTGGAATCAGGAGCGACACCTACTTTCACATCTACTACTCCTACTGTTGTGGAGCGACTAATTAGTACTACGCCAACAACCTCCGACACAATCACTCCTTCACCAACTGATCATAAGACTGCGAAGGAAAAAGACCCGGTTCCGCGTTTTAGATTCAGAAAAAGAAGCCATCCAGCTCAAGGCAATTTGCACAAGAATGCGCTGCCGATCAAAATTGATGATACCAAGATCATCAGGAATTCTAGGAAACCTTTGGCAATCCCTACTCCGAATACCCACATCAACAATTATTTCAATGAATACAAATCTAAACAAAATGAGAATTTCAAGACGAGAGATTTCTTTACGCCTCCAAGCGTTCAAAATCGGTACATGGAGGGCATTTTCAATGGGAAATCAGGAAAAAGCCGTGGTCGCAGAAACTCTCGTGAAACTTACAAGAAATATTCTTTTAGTGGGGCAACTCCAACCTCCAGCAGTCACCGTTCAGCCCTCAAGCCAAACACCAATCATCTCTCGCCCAATGGAGCGAGACGGGGGTCTCATTTGTCGACAGGCTCGACTCCCTCTGGGAAGTATGTCCCACCTCACTCACGTCCCAGCTCTTTTTACGGATCACCCAAAATACCCAACATCACTTCTGTGCTGGAGTCCGCTCTCAACGCTCCTGCTCCAACAGAAAGCAGCACGTTTCACGAGAAATATCAGGTCGCTAGTGATTCCAACGACAACGATCTTGACGATGTATTGTTCACTTTAGAGGAGAACGACTTGGATGGCTTTGCAACAGATATTGATGGGCTTTCTTTGCATGGTGATATTGCAGAAGATGTTCGACAGGAGGCTATCTCCAAAAGTTCCCATGATGCGGGTGAACACGATGTTCCCGATCTACTGAGATCCCCCGTCGGTACTCACCAAGATCTTGCGTACGGGAAGGGCAATCCTTATTTTAATCAACTGACATCGTCGAGCAAACAAAGTATGGACTCTAAGCCAAAGTCAGGTGTTTACGTACCACCGCATCAAAGAAAAGAGAGGGCCCAAGCTGCGAAGCAGGACTCGATATCCTCGCCTCATTCTGGAGCAACGTTGTCAGTGTCCCAAAACTCTATCAGTTATGGGTCCTTCAACTCTCGTCGTTTCAGTAACAACCATAGCGCAGAATCGAAAGGCACATCGACAAAGGGATCTGCATTTGTGTCTAGGAACCACGGCAAGGCCACTACAGTCTTACAGCAAGATGACATTTTTGCCGAATCCAATGCTCTAGTGTTTGAGGATGACTCAGATTATGACGAGGATCCAGAAGAGACTCCCAAAAAATCCTGGTTTGGCCCGCATCAGTCGCAGGCTTTTTCAAAGACTCAATCTCCCACAAAAATAAGAACGGGCAGAAAATCGAGTTCCATTCAAGACGATTTGATAGGTTCTTTGGAACAATATAAGAACAATTGGCTAATGCTCCAACAGCAGCAAGACTAATAAGGACCTCGAGGCCTAAGTCTGGTTGTGGATAGCCTTTACCAGCACTTGATTGAGCAAGTACGACACAGGAAGCTCCAGTTTTGTTCTAGATGGATCTCGCGCTCTACGGAGTCCTCCTTGTGCCAATCAAGCTTCATTTTATTTTGCATTAATAGGGCATTTCTAGTTTTGACATTTCTATAATAAATTAGCATCCAATGAGACATAATGTTCTCATTGCCTATCATAAGCATTTTCAATATTACAACCTACTATTTCTTTCCGAGTCGTCGATGCAGAAGATTTAGCTACAAAGTAGAGACCACTGAAATATTTGATACAGGATCGGAGAGAGTTGGTCATCAATTTGGGCATGCGAAAGTAAATTTGTTGACCCTGTAATTTTCGACCGGGCTCGTGCCATATTTCACTTCGAAAAAGTTATAAACTTATTATCCGTTCATATCATCTTATTAAGGGTCCTGTCGGACCAATTTACTCTTCCTTATGGCCAAATTCAGAATATGGTCGTAGTCTTCATCATTTTCACTGGAATTATTTAGGAATGCCGCCTTTAAATCCAAGTCGCGATCACGTTCGTCTGGTACAACATTCTGAACACTGCCAAAGAAATCTGTCACCAAAACCTGTGAAGGGTCTTTGCCATACAAATCTGTCCGGACTCCAACATGAGAGTGAACCTTTTCAAAGGAATAATAGTCGAAAAGGTCCTGTAAAGTCAAAGTCGAGTTTTTCTCGATGGATTCCATGAATTCCAACGTGTAATACGTGAACCTGTCAATTACAGCGACTCCAATTTCAACGTCTGAATGATGCGAATAGGAGCTCTCATCGAGTCTGCTTGAACCGACCGCAAGAACGTTTGGAGAGTAAAATTTGGAATACATCGTATTAGCCTGACAAGTGTCGATCATGAAAAAAATCTCATTGTACCGTTTCTTCTCGTACATTTGAGCAAATGCATCGGCTATGTCATGCGAGGAGATCTCCTCTGCATCTTGGAACTTTAAGAAATCGGCTCCACCATGTCCGGTGAGGTATATGAAAATATTGGAATTTTCGTCTGTGAGTAATCTTTTGGATTTAGGCTGATCCTCACTCCATCTATCTGTTAGCAGTCTGATAAAATTCTCAACGGTTACTTCGTAGCCCTTGTAATCCACTTCCACATTTTCACCATACAAATCCAAGGCTCTGTCAGCGTTGTTAAACACACTTCCGGGGAAAAGGTTTCGCGAATTGCATGCAACGTCATCACTAAGCATAAGAATGATTTGAGAATCTGGAATTCCAAGACGTTTGACCGTCCTGTACATGCTCAAAACGTTGGCCATGTGCCTATAATTGAACCAAAATCGCGAAGTACACACTAAAACGGCCCAATTATTAGTATGCTCTCCATTAGCAGCCACAAAATTCGTGTATATCAGGATCAACAAACCAAGAATAAGGCTCATAGACCTCATTGTCGATCTTGTATTTTCTTCAACTTTTGTATTACAGATGAGCTTCAGTTCATCATTTCGCTATCATTGATAACCTTCGTATATAGTAATAGCTAGAGCATCGCGAACGTCAAGACCCATCCGAACGCGGTTTCCAGTAGAATTCGAAGGCTATTAGAGCCTTTAGATGCGCTTGAACGCCTTTAAATCTATTTAGCCTCGATGTGCATTTTTGAGCTTTCTAGGACTTTGTTCGAACAACATCGGCCAACAGAAGCCAATGTTGGAACGAATTGGGTGATCGCCCATATTATTCCTGTACTTTCTCCAAGAGTAACGAGCTGTTCTTGAGACCGGCTTCCTCAATGGTTTGACTCAGCTTGGCAATTAGATTTTCCCGATTGTGGTCGCTTATCGTGAAAACGTCAGTTTCAAAACCGTCCAATTCGGATTTCACCACTTCGTAGATGGTTTGAACAGTATCGTGGGTGGGCAGAAAGCGACGTACAAGCCTGCGGCCGTCTCCAGTACGAATTTGAATGCGGGTGGTTTTGCCCGGCTCGTTAGCGGGTTCTGGATGAGAGACGGGCTTTATGCGGAGAAATAGGTCCAAGTCTTCATCTATGGAGTCCGAATGGGCTACTTGAGTATCATTGTGACTTGTGAGCGAGTCATCGTCGCGCTTGTCGTTTGGCCTGCACTCTTCATTGCTGTCACTCGCGCCAAGAGACTGCTTAATGGCTATTTCCATCTGTTGCTCCTCGGACAAGGTTGTCGGGTCTGGCTGCGGCGTTGGGTGTCTGACTAATGGGTTGTGAGATGGAGCGTCAAGCGAAAAGTCGCTCAAGAAACTTTGCACACGGGCGATGAAGGCGTCTACTTCAGGTACTTCGCGATTCCATTGTACGAGTCTCTCACCAGTCATAGGATCCAGAATCGCTATATGAGGTAAATTGTCTCTATTATGCAATCCGTAGAATTGCACATACGAAGTGGCACTTGACGAGTCGTATTGGTATTGTAAAAACAGAAAATTTTGTTTGATGATTTTTGCCACTTCTTTGTCAGACCATAGGTCTCGATTGAGCGCCTGACATTGGAATATGTCGACCGCCTGAATATTTATCATGATCCATTTCTTTTGAACCCGCGCACGTTCCTTGGCGCCGTCCAAATCCACTTTGGCCATGAGATTGAATGGCGGACGGAACAAGATGGCGAGTTTCTGTTCCTTTGTGAGAGGCTTGGGTCTTCTCACGAGCTCAGTGACCTCACGTACTTGACCGTCTTCGTCTAGCTCCACAACGGTTTCTTCAACGTATTCGTATTCTTGCTGGTACTGTTCTTCTTCGGAAAACTCAGAATCCTCTCGTTCCTGCATGTGCTGGTTGAAAACGCCCTCTGGCCGTGACGAATCGTACATGCTACGCACACCCCTCAAGGGACCAAAGCTGCCTCCCACGCCACCAAAAGTCGTTGGGAGAACGTGGGTGTCCACCAACGTTTCGTGCCGGGCCTCATCGGGTGTCCTATAGTCGTCTCCACGACCGCTGTAAAGCTCGTTCTGCAACGACCCAGCGAGTTCGGCATCTGTACTCGTGACCCTACCATTGTTAATCTGTGCATTCCCACCATGCTCAAAGAAAAGAGATATGGCCGTTTCCAGGTCTCCCCCGGCCATATCGAGGAACTGTTGCGCCAACTCGGCACTTTGCGCATCCGTGATTGCCATTAACTGATTAACAGCTTCGTCTGACATCTCGATATCCTTGATGCAATGATTGCAAACCGCTGTCTGGTTGGTCTGGATGTGCACCTAAAAGGTATGCTTCTTAGTCGGATCTCAAGAGAGTTGATCAACTTTGAGTATATGTCATGATGGACGAGTTCATTGGAGTCACCCATTCAGATGGGCAAACGGGCCCGAAGCTGGCCTAAAGCTACCCAAACCTGCACTGAAACAGAAGTGAGGTTCCTAGCGCCGTGAGACGCTTCCGCCTCACTTTATACTCCTTTAGAACCCTCCCCGTCAGCCTCAAATCGAGTGTGTTTTCCTTGAAAGTTCACCCTACTGATAGCGGGTTCGTTTCTACGACCTTGTAAAGCCCTAGACATGGTGGTCCTAGCATCTTCTTGTTGTTTTTCCTTACGAGTGTCCTGATCTGCTTTACGAGCATCGAGTTTTTTGGCCGTGTTCATATACTGTTTGACACGGTCTAGTTCTGTCATCACGGGCCCCAAATCCTTTACGTCCAGTACTTTCATGTATGCAAATAACAACGACGACAGTGTATATGCGTATTTGTTGGATAATTCCAGTTTTTCGCGTTCATCGGTCAACAACAATAGTTGTTCGTTCAACGATTTCGAACTGAATTTTTGCAAATCCGCCTCGAGCAAGTCTAGTTGATTATTCAGATTCTTGATATACGGTTTAACTTTGCTAACGTCCTCCATTATTAGGTTTCACAATGTCGTTTCTCCTACTCGTTACGCATCCGTTGTTGTGGTGTTTGTCAAGGTGATGATGATCTTCGCTCTCATATAAATTTTTCAGATGTTCTGTAGAAGTTAAAATGAGCTTTGAACATGGAAAAGAAGAACGATTTGGCAACCTCGGGGGCATTTCCAGGGAAATTCAATGGTGTATATCTAGAGCTACACGGTTTGCCGTATATGAGCTTTTTTCATGATAGTTTTAGGATGGGAAACGAATGAGTTATCGCAAATGAAAGCATTTCAGTTTGAACGCATGTGTTTAGCGTTGTTTTGGTAAAAAACGCCCAACTAGTGCGCCGAAACTGCCCGTCAGGATGTTCAAGTGCCCAAAAATAGCCATTTCAGCTGCATTTCAAATCTAGACCGGTACTTTATACCAGGTTTATGTCATTTTGAATCAGAGCTTGGAAGGTCACTTTTTTTGAACGCTGAAAAGGTCCCGGGACTCTTGAGAAAGCCCTCTGCCCGATGGTAACCTCCTTAGGAACCTCTGAGATTCATATCTTGAAGTACAAGGGTGAAATTCCCTTTATGATCGTCCTAGACTCAGCGGTCACGTGACGGTTTGCCTTAAACTTATCGTAATATAAGCCATAGGAGATTCTAGGATATCTTGACCTGAATCCATACCGTAAACAACAAAGTAGGAAGCGCAGTATCACAGACTGACATATACCACGATGAGTAGACAAGGCTTGTGGCAACGGCACAGGGCCAAGTTTCTGTTTTCTTCCGCGATTGTAGCGTCTCTGGTGGCCAGTGGAGCAGTCACAATACTTCTAATCAAGAAGTGGCTTTATCGACAACAACTTAAAATCAGCGAACAACATTTCGTCAAGGAACAAATCAAGCGTAGATTTACGCAAACGCAGCAGGATGCGTTGTACACGATATACGAGCTGGTTCCCGTACTATCGCTTGTGTTAGCCAAAGATCTGGACGTTGAGGAGGTTGTTGCAGCACTGAAGGATAAGAAACTGGCCCGCAAATTGTCGAACGGGGGCCGTGGAGACACTGGGGCCGGAACATGCCGCTCTGAACATGACGATGGACTTTCTTCTGGCATGAGCACGAACGTTACTGAGTCGCGGGGCGCAGATATGCGTAATGCCGAGAATCGCGAATCACAAGAGCCTGCGTCCAATAAGGGCAAAACAAAAGCGGAGCTATGGAACGAGCTCAAAATCAAAAGTTTAGCCAAGCTTTGCACGCTGGTCTATACGGTTGCGTCTTTATTACTTCTGACACGGTTACAACTCAATATTTTGGCTCGGCGGGAGTATTTGGACACCGCTGTGAAAATGGCGGTTGAAAAAGAGGCCGCAACGCACTCGGTTCTACCAGAATGGTTGTCGCGGCTGTGGCCGTCGACTGTGTCAGATGCAGAACAGGAAACATCCGCAGTAGACCCGGAATCGGAGAAAGATGCCAAGAAAACGAATTACATCAACGAACAAGCGTTCTTGTCGCTATCGTGGTGGGTTCTCAACCGCGGGTGGCTGCAGTTCAAAGCCATTGCCACGGAACAAACAGAACGTCAGTTTGGCAATCTCAGCCCGCGCGACACTCTTTCGGTCGAAGAGTTTGCCGACCGGTTATCGCACGTATTCCACGCCATGAACCAAAGCCTTATCACGAACGCAGACAACGGTAACCAGGTAGGGTCTATTTTGCTTCCGGACTCCACCCTAGAACAGTTTGTTTTGCAACAAACGCTCGACCAGGACGCCCTGAAAACACTCTACGATGACAATTCAATCCTACGTCAGCTCATAAACGAGACAACTAAATGTTTGCAATCGACCGTCTCACTCATTGTTCTGGAAAGTCTCGTGAACACTGCGTTCCAGTATATAATGTCGGAAATCGATCAGGGAGTGACGAAAAAGGTTAAAAAACCTCACGCAGAGGCTGAAATCTCCGAAGAACCCTCTAAGTTCCAAATCGCTTTGTTTTCGATTGCTAGCAAAGATTGCAGCGAAGAAATGCTAAAGAGCGGTGTGGTCTCGATGAACAACGCCTTTCTACAACGACTCGACTCCGTCCCTGAACTCGACGACCTGAGCGCAAGCGTCTACAGCAATTTCGGATTCTAAATAAACTCATAAGCAAATAGAATAAGATCAAAGCCCCGATTCAAGTCATCCATACGTCGAGACTCATGGCATAATCTAGGCAGGCCGTTTCTAATGACAGCTATTTCCACTCTTAACGATCTTCGTCAACATGGTTTTATAGGACAAACCTCTTCCATAGGGGAATACGAGACGCGTTAGAAGGATTACTATTGTATCAACGATGGCTAAGAGCAAGTCCTTGAACGTTGTTTTAGTTTCTGTTGAGGGAGAACGGTTTACTGTTGAAAGAAAGATCGCCGAAAGGTCTTTGTTGTTGAAGAATTATCTAAATGACATGCACGACAGCGAGTTGCATGAGAATAGCGATTCTGACAATGAAGACGATGAAGAAGATGAAGACGATGAAATTGTGATGCCTGTGCCCAATGTGAGGTCGTCCGTGTTACAAAAAGTTATCGAATGGGCGGAACATCACAAGGATTCCAATTTCCCAGACGAAGAGGACGACGACTCGAGAAAATCTGCTCCTGTAGACTCATGGGACCGTGAGTTTCTGAAAGTCGACCAGGAAATGCTGTACGAGATCATGCTTGCGGCCAACTACCTGAACATCAAGCCGCTTTTGGACGCAGGTTGTAAAGTTGTGGCGGAGATGATCCGTGGCAGAACGCCGGAAGAAATAAGAAGGACTTTCAACATTGTGAACGATTTCACGCCAGAAGAGGAAGCCGCCATTCGTCGTGAAAACGAATGGGCCGAGGACAGGTAGTTGCAGGTTGGGATGAGAAATGGAAAAGCGAAGAAAACAGAGCACACATCATAGTGGAAGTAATAGGTGTCGGAAAGCCTACCCCCCATAGTTTGACCAGCAATCAACTACATAACCACCTTATCGTGTTTTTTGTTCTTTTTTTCTTTTTTTTTGGCTCCTCTAGGCCTTTTACTGCAACGATCGTCTTTCAAAGCGCCAGAATCACACCAAATGCACCTGCTTCATTGCTATCCTCCAAACCTCCGCCAGCATGGTTCGTTGACCTTGTTTTGCCGAGATTACGACTTATTTTTAGTGATCACGTGATCTTTTTATTGTGTCTCTGTTTAGCAAAGTATACTAATTGGGAATTTAACCGATATAGGTGAGATGATGTCGATGAGAACTCTAGTGCAAACCCACAAGAAGGAGCGATAGGAATCGCAAGGACTTCAGTGTTTAAGTGGTCTTGCATCGGGTATTTTTGAGGGAGCTGGGTCTGGAACTGCATTGCTGGCATGGGTTTCGAAGGCAGGCACAAGAAATCGGATTTATGGCCTATTAGCGAAAAACCTAAGTTCAGCCTATTCCACAGAAAGAAGAAGAATCCAAATGCAAAGAGTACGAAGAAGCCGCAGGTACCTGTAGAAGCAAATGGGAAGCATATGGTAGCGAAACGCAGTATTCGAGACCGATCGTCGTCTAATTTGACGCAGGATTATGACGGAAGAAGCAAATCGGCGAGTCTTCCCGAAATAGTATCGCTAAAGATGAGTCGACAAGAGAAGAAAAAATCGCCGTTATCGTCTGAAAGTGTGCTAGAAGGTGATAATGATGGCATTGGGAAATCGAAACCAACTTTAGCCAATGCACTGGGCAAGTCCAAAGTGCGCCGGCGCAACAGCCCCGGATCTGCATCGAAACAATCAAGTCAGGACCCAAGTGCAAGCGGCACCACACCGGGCACCAGAATGAACTTGATAAACTCGGTGAAAAATATAGCAAGCTCTGGAACCCAGTCTCCGCAGCAGGAGACCAGGGCCGCAGATTCTGACGACAACGAAAATAATGATTCCAGCGGGTTTATTTCTGGTGTGCTTTCGGCTGCTCACAACGCTGCAAACCATTTGATGCGTCGAACGGCGAGCTCTAAGCTAGCCGATGAGTCTGTGACTAACCAAGTCGCCGATGATACCGTCGTGAAGAACCCTGTCGATTCCGAACCCAACCTCTCGTTTCTTCAGCATCTCGATTTCTTACTTTCTACCGGGCCAGTGGGTACTTCAAATGCACTTGCACCGCCACCTAATAATCCGAGCCTGAATCGTTCTGGAAGTGCAGCGACCGTCGGTGAGGGAAACTCTATTGTTTCAGCCAAACCAAGCATTTTCATTGATGAACCTAGTGATAGCCAAGATCAGTCATCGACGGAAGAAACGGAAGCCTTGTCTCTCACAGATAGAATAAAATTTCAACCGTTGAAGGGGGAGTCTCAACTGGCGACTTTTGGGAAAGGCAATTTGTCCCTGGGGGTCTTTGACAACAATAACAATAGCAATAACAACAATAATAATAATGATAACTCTGGGACCCTTCCTTTGGAACGAAGTTCATCTCGTGCTTCTCATAAAGAGGAGAACGTAGTTGCTTTGAAAGCCGTTGGAAAACGAAGAAAAACGATATCTGCAATTAACATGCATGGAGATAGCCGCTCGCAAAGCACCGTGAACAACGTGCGCGAGAATAGTCCACTTCCCTCGACTTTAAATAATTCAGAGGCTGTTAAAGGTATGATCACACCTACCAAAGTGCAAAGCATATCGGAAGCAGAAGAGAGTAAACGAGATGTGGATAACGAACGTCGATCAAGGCGTAGACGTGATTCCAAGAATTTTCTGTCAAGACGGTCATTTTCACCCTCTAATAAAGGCTTAAAGCTAGCCCTTGCGACCAACCCAAGATCATCTTCCCAGAGAAACCGTTGGTCTACGGCCGATTATGATACAAGTTCAGATAGCGAATCTTCGAATGGATACAACGGCGGCCCAGATAATGATAACAGTCACAGTAGAAGTTCAGTAAAGCTTCGAAACGTTACTTACGCTGACGAGAAGAAAAACCATGAGTTTCACACCATTTTTAAGGATGCAGGCATATCTCCCAATGAACGCTTAATTTCAGAGTTTAGTTGCGCTTTGTCTCGTGACATCCTTCTACAAGGTAAAATGTTCGTGTCTGAAAAGCATATCTGCTTCAATTCCTCGATCTTAGGGTGGGTGACCAATGTTGTAATCTCGCTGAGCGAAATCGTTCAGATTGAAAAGAAATACACTGCCGGAATATTTCCAAATGGTTTGGTCTTCCATACCCTTCACACGAAATATGTGTTTGCCTCGCTTCTGTATCGAGATCAGATTTTTGATAATATCACAAATATTTGGAATCAAATTATACTAGGAGTGGATGCCGGAAGACTGTACGACAATGCTTCGTCTGCGAGATCCAACGATGATGACGTTGAATCTGAGGTGGGAAAAAGTGAGCGAAACGTGCAGCCATACTCCACTTTCGAAGAAGATTACTCCGACGATGATGATATTGAAGATTCCGACATGACAACAAGCGACGGGTCTTCAAATGTCGGCTCTGAAGAAGACGAAAGTCATGAACAAGGTACAGGGATAGCAGGTAGCAGGCTAAGCAGCCTCAGTACGCTAGGCCCATCTCAGCACTCTCCAACTGGCAGTGATGTGACCAAAGAGAGCGCAGGTAAAGTTGTGGAGGAAACAGTTTTCAATGCGCCTCTTGGAAAAATTGTTAACATCTTATTCGGAAATAATGTCTCTTACGTCAAAGATATTCTCAGAGCTCAAAAGAACTACGATTTATCTGAAATTCCTCCCATTTTAGAGACGAAGAAAAGAGAATTTACGTATACCAAACCTATTTCAGGGCCAATTGGGCCAAACAAAACCCGATGCCAGATCACAGAGACTCTTGAGCATTTTGATCTCAATGATTTCGTGAAAGCAGTTCAAATCTCGCGTACGCCCGATGTGCCCTCTGGTAACTCATTTGTTGTCAAGACCATCACCTATTTATCTTGGACCGCGAATAACTGTACAAAAATGACGATTTCGGTGGCTGTAGAATGGACAGCAAAAAGCTGGGTGAAAGGTGCGGTAGAGAAGGGAACCATTGATGGGGTAACAGCAACAAGCAAGGTTACGACGGACGAGATTAAAGCTATCTTGAATAATATTGCCAGTAACTCTGATGAAACAGAGGAATCAAAAGATACCAGTGAAAACATCATCAAGTTACCGACCATTGGCCCCGCTGAGCACGCTCCTACGCAGCCGTCTTACACCAAAGAAGATGGTGATGTGGTCATTGACGATTCCATCGTTCTGTCAGCGCCGCTTGGCACTATTTTCAAGGTTTTGTGGGGCGATGACACCAGTTATACGCGGCGTATTGTTGAGAGTCAGAAGAATTACGACTTGTCAGAGATACCGCGTTTTGCCGACGGAACAAGAAAATATTCTTACACTAAGCCCTTAAACGGACCAGTAGGTCCGAAGAAAACCAAATGCCTGATACAAGAAACAATAGAACACAGTGATTATAACACCTACGTTATGGTACGACAAGTCACTAGGACACCGGATGTGCCATCAGGGAATTCCTTTTCGGTGCATACTAAAACGTTTTTGTATTGGGGACCCAAGAATACTACGAGGATGCTAGTTGTTTCTAAAGTGCTTTGGACTGGGAAGAGCTGGATCAAGGGCGCAGTTGAGAAAGGATCCATCGATGGTCAGAAGTCCTCAACCCAGATCATGAAGGAAGAGCTCAAAGATATCATTTCTACAGCCAGCATAACGAAAACAACGCATGTGCGAAGAAGGAGCAGAAAAGACAGGAGGTCGCAGGTTGTTGCCCCTGAGACCAAAAAGCCCCCTTCTTCCCGTTCCGCCAACGCGGGAGGCGGGGTTTTCATCTCACTTCTTTCAAGCCTCGTGAAAACAAGCATGCTACGCGAACTTTCATGGCTCATTATTGCGGGCTTTCTCATTTTCATCGTTCTACGCTTCAGCAGCGGCAGCCGACACAGTTCTTACTCGATTATAAAACCTGGCAAAATTGTAATTGATGGAAACACGTACAACTATGTCCCAACGCTGACGACGATGTACGATGTTTACGAAGAACGACTAAAGCACGGCAAGGGAGATGATATTTTTGAGGGCAATGTCGTTAGCGACGCAGAGTCTCAACTTTGGAACTGGATTCATGACAGAGGAGAGCAAGTCAAGCAACCGTTAAGCTTCAAAATGAATGATGGAGCTGATCGATTGCGGATGCTAAGCACTCACGAGCAGCAAAACTTGGCAGAGGCGATAGACAGCGCAGAAGAGCGTTTGAATACTCTTAAAAGACAATTACAGCATGCCAAGAATTTGACAGGCTCGACCACAACTTTGGAGCGGAAACGACGATGAACTATTAAGCGCCAAAATACCGGTTAAATGGTACAAACGGTCTATGCGTATATATGTATATTTGTGTACATGTGAACGCTTTCCAGAGTGTGCGATATAGTATAGGATCTATGGAGTTTTCCTTATGACGTCTTGCGTGATAAGTGATATTACTGTTCGGCGGCTATTAATGCTATATAAGGGGGCGATGGAGAGAAAACATGCCTTTCCTTTCCCGCCCATCTCTTCTTCTTAAAAAGGAGAGAAGATGGGATGAAAACTTTCGAGGACTCATGCAATTTACGGATTGCTCATAGACTATGCACAATTGAGCTAGAAACTAAGAATTGGTTGTTGAGGTGTCAAGAAACTTGAGCAATTGACCCAGATCTCAGCGAAAAGGTGTTAATGGGGTTTTTTTGAAATTACATATCCGAAGTGGTTCAGCTGACGGCCTAACTGAAGTTTTCATAGAAGAACACAGACTTTTCACGGAACCCGGCCGCTATTTTGAGTAGCGTCTAGATCGAATTGAGATCATCACGAAAACGTCAGCATCCAGAGAGTTCCGACGACTTGTTCGCTGTGTTTTCTCGTCTGGTTGTCGTCCTTTTGGGAGATATTCTATGGTCACTTTCGACGTGGGAGAAAGCCTCAAGCTAATTTCCAGCTCTTCTCTCTGGTTTAGGACCACGAACTCGAATGATGCGCCTGGCAGTAAGTTCACACGCAGAAATAAAGGTGTTTCCAATCCATTTATTTGCAGAATCGCATTTCACTAGACATGCGGCTGAGATCAGCGCGCTTAGTATGGCTGCTGGCGTGCTTTTCCGTTTTCTCAGCCATTTTTTCATTTCCAACAGTGGGTGCCAGCGATTCTAAAAGTCCGGTCGTTGATGGGATCAAAAACGCACTTGACGTCAGTACGGGAACATCTCGCGAAGATGTGCACGTTGCCAGACCTGCTAAATTCAAGAAAACAACGCCCAGGACTGAGCGACCAGTTAATGTCGCAAGCGACTGTTTCTCGGATAAAAATCGCGATTTCGACTTGGAATATTCGTCCGCGCCGCTAGAAGTTTATCCGGTACCCATATATCACAAATCATCTCCTTGGAGCTCGTCGGGGGGAAATTTCGAGGGGTTGACTTTAACTTCGTACATAATAGTGACAGATGTGGAAGGTGGAATCCATGCGATAGATCGCGAAAACGGCAAGCTATTATGGAGCCTACAAGGTGAAGGACTTGCACCCTTAGTCAAAGTTGAAAATTTTTCGAATTCCACTCTCGAGAAATTGATCGTTGAGCCTTACGGCGATGGTGCAATATTCTATTTTAATGCATTTCGTGGGCTACAAAAATTGCCATTAACCATAAAGGAGCTAACAGACGCATCTCCCATGGATCTCAAAACAAATTTTGTCATCAACGAGAAAGGTGCGATGGTCGAAGACGAAAAAATCTACACGGGATCTCGGTCTGGTGCGGTTTACACGGTGGACCTTTCAAGTGGTGAGCTTATTTCTGCATTTGGGCCAGGGACCGCCAACAAACAATTTAAATCGTTTGGACGTGATACCGGCCTTCCCAGAGGTAACCATAGCCACCGCAACAACGTATGTGTGCTAGGCAAGTCTACGTTTGACTTGGGTATTCACTCGCAAGAAGGAACGGTTTACAACCTGACATATGGGGTCTGGCAACATAACAACGTGGATAGCTTCATGGTAAACACCAGCTATCGGCCTGAAGACGGCCTACATGTAATGATTTTCAAGAACAACACACTTTTAGCCGTTGATACCGAGATGCATATGGTTTCTTGGATTTCGGTACCTTTCCAAAATGCAATAAATAGCATCTTTGATGTGGTTGTTGATGAAAACCGAGGAGAGAATGTCATTATGTGCCGTCCCTTTACTTTGGGGGACAAAACTGTGTCGAGCTCTGAAGTTTTTTTGGGTCAAACTCATGACAAGTCTTGGTTTGCGATGTCTGGGGACAATTACCCATCGCTGGTCGCGTCAGCGCCTAAAGCAGCTTTTAGAGCAGATGAGTTGTGGAAGCTTGGGTCGGATGCTATTAACGAACACCACTTAGAGCAAATCATCTTGGGTGTGCACCATCTGCGAGAGCTAGACTTTGCGCCTATTTCTCAAGATAGAGTTTTACCCTCTTCTGTCACCTTCCCAGCAGCGTCTCGATTATCAATTGGTGGACGTACAAATGATGCTTCCAAAGGGAAAGAACTTGTCGTAAAGAGCTCGTTTAATGAATTGGAGAGATATGTTTCTGCAAGCGACCTCTTGGCATACAAATTACAGGTGGAAAAGGAATTTACAGACAACTTGGTAAAAATTAATGAAGACAGTTTATCTCACCGATTTGTTAGTTTCATTTATCGAGTTTTTGAGGGGGGGTTGATGTTAGTTCTTTCTTTTGTCATGCTGGGCTTCCTTGCAAAAGTCAAAGCCATCCCACCAATTCACAAAATTCTCGAGAGAGTTGGGATCCTAGCTCAACACGAATTGAAGTCCCAAGAAGTTGCAGAAAATGTTTCCAAAAACAAAATTAGAGACATTTTTGTTCCATCTGAACATGAGGAGGCTAGGAAAGAAAGGTCACCTTCGGATTCTGACGTTGGTGAGGCAGAAAAGTCGAATGGCCTCTCCTCCACAGATAAGAAGAAAAGGAAGCGAGGATCAAGGGGTGGGAAAAAAATGAAGAGAAAGACTGAGGTTGACTTTACCGATCAAGTTGACGTCCGGCAATTTGACTTTGAAAATGATTTGAAACATCTCACTATTTCGGATAAAGTTCTCGGATATGGTTCAGCGGGAACTGTTGTGTTTCAGGGAAGCTTTCAAAATAGACCAGTGGCAGTAAAGAGAATGCTCATTGATTTTTACGAGGTTGCTACGAAAGAAATTCTTTTATTGACGGAGAGTGACCATCATCCTAACGTGGTCCGATATTTTTGTTCTGAAGCAACTGAAAGGTTTCTATACATAGCATTGGAGTTATGCACTGGGACTTTGGAAGACGTAGTTGAGCAGAAAAAAGCATCGCAAGCATTGTTAGGATTGAAGCAAGCTATCGATCCAATTGAGATTTTGACTCAGGTGGCTCAGGGGGTAGCGCACTTGCATTCAATGCGAATTGTTCACAGGGACTTGAAACCTCAAAATATTCTTATCGCATCGTCGCGCAAATCTTCTCGCGCCAGCGAAATGACGGGTTCACCAAGAATTCTGATTTCTGATTTTGGGCTATGCAAAAAGCTGGACGGAGATCAGTCTTCCTTCCAGCCCACAGCTGTTAACGCGTCGGGAACGGTGGGATGGAGAGCTCCTGAGCTTTTGAATGGTTCTGTTCAAGTCAATAGTGGGCTGGGCCCGGTCCTCAGTGAATCCACAACTTTGCAAGCGGTAGATTCTGATGCTTCGTCCCAGAGGCTGACGTTCTCGATTGATATATTTTCACTAGGGTGCATATTTTATTATGTTCTCTCGGGCGGCAGTCATCCGTTTGGTGAAAGATATATTAGAGAGGCAAATATTTTGAGAGGGAAATATGTTCTCGATAAACTGCACTATTCGCTAAACCGCAAGTCCTCGGTCCTGGAGGCGAAGGATCTAATATCACGCATGATAGACGTGAACTCTGTTCGGCGTCCATCTGCTTTAGATGTGCTAAAGCATCCACTATTTTGGTCTGTGTCTAAGAAGTTAGAGTTTTTGCTGAAAGTCAGCGATCGATTTGAAATTGAAATACGAGATCCACCTAGCTTTCTTTTAGAAAAGCTCGAAGAAAAGGCCAATCTTATCATACCTAACCGGGATTGGACCAGAAAATTTGATAAAGTGTTCATGGAGAATTTGGGGAAGTACAGAAAGTACAATGGCGACAAGGTGATGGACCTACTGAGAGCTTTCCGCAATAAATACCATCATTTCATGGACCTTCCAGAAGAGTTAGCTGAGGTTATGGGACCCATTCCGGATGGATTTTACCTATTTTTCGTGCAACGATTTCCGAACTTGCTGTTAGAGATACACCTACTCGTCAAGCAGTACTTAAGAGACGATCAAATCCTCAAAGCATTCTGTTAACCAGAGCCCAAAGCATAGTCGGCAACTTTTCGTTCCGTAAATACCAACTTAATCAAGCATAAATATAATCACGACACCATCTGCATTAGCTGTCGTAAGTGGAGCTATTCCCTTCATCAGTAACACTATTGTCGTCACTTGGTAAAATAAAACTTACCGTTCTGTTTACATTGTCACTTCCGTGGATTCTTTCCCGCCTCTGACTACTCGTATTTTCCCTTGAGCGCTTTCGCGTTCTGGGCACTGTAGAGTTGCGGCTCTTAGCCATATCTTGTGAGCCTACTTCGCGTGAAGGCTTTCTTGATGGTGTATTATCAATCATATCCCTTGACATATCCATAGGAGAATCAAACTCATGCGGATCACCAAAAGATTCTTGTCTCGGTGGTGGTGGCGTATGCGCATTATTTTCGCCAGTTGTGCTGAGAATCGCTGAATATTCATCTTCTGATTGGTTTGATGAATCCTCCTCCACTTTTTCAGACTTTGCCTCCGTTATGATTTGCTCCACATGTTCGACGATCTTTTTGATGGATTTATGAGAGCTGACGTCGATATTGTCATTATCGTCGATGTCTTGAAGAATTTCGCGAATTTCCTCTAGCTTGTGCAAATCATCCTCAGATGTCAATGTAATCTTATTAATGTTAGTCAGTAACATTTTTTTCACATCTTTTCTCTCAAATCTGTTGTATATCTTCAATACATTCAATAAGAAGTCTAGTTGATAATTTTCTGTATCATCTGATTCTTTGGATTGATTCACAAGTTTACTGGGATCAGTCCAGTGAATAAGTTGTTGAAGGATGGCACCCGGTCTGAGCATGGCCTCAGGTGCCATATCATCACATTCACCTTTCTGTAAGTCGTCCCATAGCATCGTTAATCGAAGAAAAACGTCCGAAGCCACGCGAGCCATCCTTTTCTGATGATTACGATGAGAAAAGCAATACACTGGCAGGCAGAAGGCGAAGGCTTGCACTAAGGCTTCATTCTTTGCATTTGCCGGTGAAAAACACGAGAGGACCAAGGTTTCGAACAAATCATCATCGACAAAAACATCGCCCAAAAACAATTTGCACAATCCTTCGGCAGCGATTGCTTGACATTCCGGCAGCTCGTGGTTCTTCAACACTTTGTAAAATATTTTATGCAATGAAATGGAATCCACCTTCCCCTCCCCATCGACCACTTTTGATCCATGTACCGAAAATACATCAACTATCACTTGTAGGGCTATGTTTTTCAGAGAGGGATCTCCTTTTGAGACGCACATTCCCAAGATGAACATACTTTCAGCTGCCAATTCAACGTCTAAGATGCAACATAAGCCTAGATTTCGCAGCCCTAGTTGTCTGATCTCGGGTTGAGTATTACGTACAGCCGGCCGTATTAGGGTGTCTATCAGGGAATAAATCAAAATATTCTCAGGTAACGGGGTGTTGATGAGTTCCAGCATATAACGCGAAAGCACGAGACAGATCATAAGCGTCTCAGAACCTGCTTCCTTTTCGATAGCAAACTTCTCAATGTTTTCCTGTTGAGGCTCTTCAACCCCTTTGGCAAGGTTTTCAACTGCCGAGTTAAATGACTCAATGGCATCAGGACGTTCTTCGTCGTCACCCAAGTCAATTTCTCTCTCTTCATCCGCCTGTTCTTGTCGCTCAATGTCTTCGTCACGCAAATCGGTGATGATTTCAACGCTCATTGTTATAAAATCGCGTTCATTTATGGAAAGTGCCCTTAGAACTTTTAAGCCAGCTTGAATTAAGGGTTCTGGTAATTTGAATCGAGCCAGCGAATTTCTTATCAAGTTGAGCATTGCTCGCCTCCCCATTTCATCACTGTAATCGTACTCGGATGCGGCCGAAAAAAGCTGTAATATAACGAATTCGAGATTTTGCTCATTCTTCGCTGAAAGACCCTCTTGACTATATCTTTTGTCCAGATATTTTTGCAAAGTTTGAGATAGAGAAGTCGCTTCGGGAAAGTTTTTGTCGATAACGTCGTCTAGCTTGTGTTTGATGCAAAATAAGTAAAGGGATTTAATTAAAAAAGCGCTTTCGGTGCTCACATCATCCCATATGTCGGAAGGAAGCTGTATTTTGCTAATAATGTCTGGTCTACTTTCCAGAATGGCGTTAACAACTTTATCGGATGAAGAGGTTTTCGAAACTTGCAAATACGACAACAATTGTATCACGTCGCCGTCCATGATATTTAACCAATCGAATGCCACCAGCCTTACACACGCATTTCTGACACTTTCATCCCGATCATCGAGCCCCCAACTGAGCAAACGGTTCAAACTCTCAATTTCGACGTCAGCAAAAACTTTTTTGCCCATAGATCTGAGAATGCGTGAGAATACGAGTCTTCGGTTCACGGGGTTCACATCTCGAGCTCTTTCGAAAATGTATTCTTGTGTTTGGTTGTTAAGTACCAAGTTTAGCATTGAAGCACGTCGTACCTCTGGACTGGGATCATGTTGAATTGCCGTTACGAGAGATGCAGTAGCACTGTCGGGATCTATGGAATCGCCGTCCTCGTCTTGAAATTTGGTAAGACAAAAAATCGTCTGCACTCGCACAGAAGGTTCTTTGTCGTGGACGCGCTTTTCGAGCGACCATGTGATCAGGTTGTACAGGTCTTCACTGATTTCACCCAAATTATCCATTATTACAGCTAGTAATTGTGTGACTCTATATCTGACATTTTTGTCCTTGGATTCAATGCCACGTAATATGTGTCGAACAAATTGGTCAATGAACCGTGATAATTGTTCTTCTTGTTCCGCAAACGTAGTTTCGTCCGTTGCTCTCGCTTGTTCAACGTCTTGTTCGCTGCTTGCAATGAATCCTCCAACCAGTCTCACAATTCGGTCACCAGCCGGCTCAGCTCTTCTGAGCGGTAACACCAAAACAACAAGCTTGTTAAACCAGTAGTTAAAAACCTCTTCGTATCCCTGTTCAATGGCTTTGGCTTGTATTCTTTTCAAAACTGATATGTGTCTCCGATGACCTGCATAAGTCGATTGTGCTTTCTGAAACACGTCTGCGAGCGCCCTGAAAAGCCTCACGTTAGCAGATGACCCAGCACCATTATTTGGGGATGCTTCAACAACAGCTTCCTGCATCGGATGGGGTGTTCGAGAAGCTAAGCTTCGGCTCATCTTGTATCGTAATGTGGTGTTTACTTCTGAATCTTGTGAAAGAGCTCATTCGTATGGAGTGATATGACGCCGGAAAGCACACGAGTTGGGTAGAAGACACGATCATCAAAGGCGCTTCCTATACGCCACCACAATTCGAATTTGCATTTCTTTCGTCTCCTATAAATGTAATAAAATCTTTTCTGCGCCTTTTTGTCCTTTGGAATTGGCAGTTCTTTCCGCTATAATTGGTGGAATTTTGAATTCATGAAAATTAATTATCGATCGCCCAAATATGGCATATAGGCTCTTGTGAAATACTTAGTGAGGTTTGTAACAGTAATCCTTTGAGCCTTCACTGAATATTGCCGCTTTTGATTGTACGCTTCAGATATGTTTTATTCGCACGTGATCCTGATGACAGTTTAACTGGAGTCGATCAACTTAACTGGGCGTTTTCGGAATGATAAATGTGCCACTGTAATAGCTTTTAACTGTTGGAAGGAGTTGGCGAGAAGATGATATCGTCCAATTGCATCATCACGTGATCGATATGACAGAATAAAATTAGAGGATTGGACAAACGGTTGGCATTCCACGAAAGAGCTAGAAGCTAAAACAGGTCCATTGACAGTTCTAGAATCATCAGAACATCGTGATCAGATCATATGTGGTATGATGAATGACGTATGATGAGAATTCACCATCTAGATTGAAGAAAGTAACGGATTCCAAATTTGGATCAATGTTACAGAAATTGTATAAAAGGAGCTGATATGACCAGGATCGTAGTGTTCATGGTCGTAACATAGCCACAGAGAGATATAAGTACTCAATTCCTTACCAGCTTTATTATTTAGATCAATTATGAACGAATGAAATGAACAGTTCAGAAAACTATCAACCATCGCCAATGATACACCTCAACATTAACAAGACCTGTCTGATGGTTGAGAGTTTAAATGCTTCCAGTTTGTTAGGAAGGAAGCCATTTCGTGAGAATGGGCAAGACAATACTGAGGATTGCCAGCGTCGATAGTCGACACTCATCAATTAATTTAATGATTTCCACGCTTCGCAATAGTAAATATATTAGGTATTTGGCATTTGGATATCCGCAATTGTAACAGTAGGACGCCGTAGGTCGCATCGTCTCTTATACAATTTGTGTGATACAGTTTTTACTTTTGATGATGAACATGCTGTAAGCGTCGCACTACGCCCCTATGACACTACGAATGATCTCATAGTACTTAATTAGCGATTTCTGACCATTTTTAGGATTGGTAATCATAGCTTCCCGTTGAACATCCACGGCTATTCTGTCTTTTCAATTACGTGACGTCATTCAATTAAACTTAATAACACGTATCGTAAGATATTTCCAAGGATAGCCTTTCCGTTTTCTGTTACTTTACAGCGAGTTTGGACTTTTTCGAGAAACGAGAAACCTTGCTGGGTGTATTTTGCAATTGACTGAAATTAATGAAATACCTTCCCTTTCAATGATTTTGGAGGGATGCAAATTGTCGACCATTCAACGCGACTAATGCAGAGGTAGAACCTTCGAAGCTAAATCTAGCAAACTTCGGGGCAATTGAATCAGCATGAACTTTTTCAAAGCTTTTGCCAACATTTTATTTCCAAAAGACACATATTACCTTGAAAACTTGAAAACCAGCTTAGCAAACATCTCACGTAGAGAGGCTACTCGGCGACGTGAACGACCAAAAGCACCGATAACTTGACAAGCCACCCGATAGGACCCTACGTAGTCAGGATGTTGGGAAAGAATTTCGACTTTTAATATTTCACAACGTTTGTAAATTCCAGAACTACTCAAAGCCTTTTTTCCCGCACTCATCAAACCTTACTCGAGCTGCCCGCGCAATGTGCAGATGCCAAGACTGTTTTTGTCGGCACTCTTCAAGAATATTTTTGTCTTCGTCTTTCGATTTCAGGTAAAGGAGCTCATTTCGGAGCGCTTAAGACCATAGAGTTGGAAAAAATACCGGAAAAGCACCCTCAATAGGATAGACTGATAACATTACATAAATGGATACAAAAACAGACTGTTTTCCTCGAAATTTAAAAAACGAAAGTTATTACGCTACAAAGGTCGGTTTAAAAAGTTGAACAAAACATTGAAATCACGATTTGTTAAATAATTACTGACAATAGCTAAACTGGAGGTAGATCCTTTAACATGCCATTATTTCACGTTTTCTTTCCTCTCTAAGCAGGAATTGATGACATTTTCACTATTGAATTTTTCACCATTTCAAGAATATGAAAATTTTCTATCTCATCTCATCTCATCTCATCGCATCTCGAAAACCGCGCCTTGGCAACACACATATGACCTCCAGCGAGTCGAGCAGGGCTGTCCATCGAGCCAGATTCGTGAACTATAACGGCAGTAACATTACGGCACTGGGTTTCTCGCATACTTCGAACTGTGAAAAACGTGCACCAAACGATTTAAGACTTGCAGTAGGGAGATCCAACGGGGATATTGAGCTGTGGAATCCACGTAATGGGTGGTTCCAAGAATTAAAATTTCCCGGGGGGAAGGACAGAACCATCGAGGGACTTGTTTGGTGTAATGTAGAAGGTGAACCTTTGAGACTGTTCTCGATAGGTGGGTCGACGGCCCTTACGGAATGGAATTTGGAAACCGGCTTACCTCTGAAAAATTATGACTGTAACAGTGGCGTCATATGGTCCATGGCAATCAACTCGTCTCAGGACAGGCTTGCTGTTGGGTGTGACAATGGTTCTGTCGTGCTTGTCGACATTTCGGGCGGCAAAGGCTCCATGGAACACGATTTCATTCTGCAAAGACACAATTCTCGTGTTTTGTCTGTTGCATGGCAATACGACCATGCCGTCATTGGTGGTTGCGCTGACGGAAGGATAAGAACTTGGAATGCTGAGCGAGACGCGCCTACAAAAGGTCGTCTCTTAAACACGATGAAAGTGGACAAATCCAAAAAGGAATCAACGCTTGTTTGGGTCGTTATTTATCTACCCAAAATCAACCAAATTGTTTCCGGTGACTCCACCGGTGCAATCAAGTTCTGGGATTGTCACTTCGCGACGCTCGTGCAAAGTTTTAAAGTTCACGACGCTGACGTGCTATGCTTGTCTACTGATGAAAACAATTCGAAGTTATTTAGTGCTGGGGTCGATCGGAAAATCTATGAGTTTACTTCGAACGTGCCTACCGGTCCGAAGTCCCTCTCCAAATGGATTGTGACTTGCAATAGATTACTCCACGCCGGTGACGTCAGGACTATGACCTCTTTTCAGGCCAAAAATGCACAACTTCTCGTTTCCGGTGGAACCGAAAAAGCTTTGGTTGTCAGTCCGCTAGATTCGTTTTCTGATGGAATATACACCAAGATTCCCTTCCAAGTGCCATTTCAGAAAAACATTTTGATTAACAAAGAACAGCGGCTGTGCGTGATGTGGGAACAGTCAGTTATCAAAATCTGGGCCATTGGAATAGACCAGTTGGAAGCCAAGAACTACAAGTTAGTTTGCAAACTATCTTTGAAAGACGAGCAACACATCGCCACTTGCGCTCTGTCTCCTGATGGACAGGTTCTCGTCGTTGGGAGGTTGAGCTCTACCAAAGTGTTTCATCTGCAACCACAGGCTTCAAAAGTCAAGGTGACAAAACTGGACAATGATTTTTTACTCAAGACAGGTTGCAAGCATGTGCGATTCATCGACAATTCGAAACTTATATTCGTATCAGCGAATGATGAAATCCTCTTTTTAGACCTTGAAGACGATGAAAATGACGAGAAGCCTCGCTTGATAGGAATGCCAGATGATTCGGATTTTTCTATTGCAACAAGGCTTGACTGGATGAATACGATAGATCACATTGACGCCTTTGAAAACAGAGCCGTCATTTCACGCCCCTCTGGGTCAATACAAGTAATAGACATCGAAGAAGGTTCTGTTCGAACGCTTGCTCGTTTGCCAAATGCTGTGACTGCCCTTCAACTTTCAAAAAGAGATACAGTTCTGCTCACAACGAGCGACAATAAACTTTTAGAGTTTAATGTAAACCCCGAACACGAAGACTCGGTACTATCACAGTGGTGCAAAACCAACAAGGATCGCCTGCCGAAGGATTTCGAGAATCTGAAAAACAAGTGGTTGGGGGTTTTCTGTGATGGGGATAACGAGAATAGAGTCTGGCTGTGGGGTGTGAATCTGTTAATGAATTTAGACCTTTCTCAAAATCTACCTGTGAGCTCTCGAAGGAAGCCCGAGAAACGTTCGAGGGACGGGGGTTCGGTAACCAAAGCCTCGACAGATATCGGTGATGAAGACGACGATGAAGACGATGAAGCCAATATCTTGAACGAATTTGCATTGAGTTCCAAGCAAGTAACCGAGCGTAAACCTGTGGGTACCGATAAATCTTACTTTTTGACCGACAAATATAGGCCAATTTTATTCGCGGACGTGCTCTCTCATAACGAACTAGTGGTCATTGAAAGACCTGCATCAATGACGACAGCCGATGTAGCTGCGTTTGACCTTCCAAAGTTGAGATTTTAAAAAGGTACTTAAGTTTTAAATGCATCATTGATGAAGACGTTTTGATTTTTGGTTAGAATTTTGAGCGATCCTGATGCCCACCAGTGTTAAAACTGCGCTTATCGCAAAGACTTGATCAAACCAAATATCTATTAGGATACTCGGTACTATGAACTTTTTCCCAAGAAGTTCGTTAAGCTTTTCTGAAATATCAAAAGGTAGGTTAGAACGGATCATTAGTATCGTAGCTGACACGTAAACGCCGGTCAATTCCGATATGACAAAATTTTTGATAATGGATACAGGCTTTTTTCTTCGTTGTTGTTCGTTGTTGTAAAGAGGAAGTGGGTCCGTACTGTCCGCGTCTCCAAGACTTCTGAGGGCTCCGATATTACCTTGCAAAGGAAGGACAGTGATGAGATAGGAAACAGTAGTTAACACTGTGGTAAAAGAACATGCAAAAAGTGACACCGAAAGAATCAAAGAAATCAGTTTGGTAAAAGAATCGAGCTCTTGTTGATAGTTAAGTTTCAGAAACAGAAAATCCAGGATTTTGGCTAAAGTGACTGCTAGTGGGTCACTGGGAGAATTGTTTTCCGCCGAAGTAAAACGCTCAAAATCCGCATCATTGGCATCATGGTGAACATGCTTGATTATAGCAGGTATCCGCCTGAAAAATACCGAGTATAGCTTGTAAATGCAGTAAAACAGGAAAATGATTTTAAAAATGCTTTTGAAGTTATCAATTACTTTGGATTTCAGTTTCGAAGACTTTTTCTCTTGATTTGATGCTTTTCTCCCAGAAGTAAAAACATCAGCAGACGAGTTGAATTCAGCTCTAGCATGAGTTTTGTATTTTCTCCAAAATGAACTGATCGCATAAAATGGTGTTGATACAGATGCGACGCCCGACAGGAAGGCCATGACACTGACACCAACTATCGACAATTTCGTCAAAAGATTCTGGGTATGCTTAAATGGGCCAAAATTCAATAAATTCAAGCTCAAAACCCACAGTATCATGGCCGTGCTTGTCATTGCGACTATAGCGTCTCTGGAGTATCTATCGCCTAGAAATTTGCTTAGCACAGAAAGACATATCAAATAAGGTTGAGCAAAGATAAGACTTACCATTAGTCCGGCGGAAATACATGGCCATATGATCCCACTTGCAAAGGAATGCGATTCTTTAATGTCTGCGTTTTTGATTTGCAAAAGTGTCATTTCGATGGCAATCAAATATAATCCAAAATTCAGTGAGAACAACGATCTAAGCGTTGCATTGAACTTCTTTGACTCAACAGCATATTCACTATGGAGTTTCTCCTGAAATCGAGTTTTTCTTCTGGACATGTCTCTGGCTTTCAAGCAATCTTGGTATTCAAAAAGGTCTCTATCGAAAAACCAATGCAAATTGTTCCACAAGAATTGATAAGACCTGTTATAAGCAATGTAGAAGCTTGTCACCAATATCCCACATAGTAAAAGATCTTCCTTGTATATCATCTCTGCCCAGTATAGGTAAATTAGTTCAATAGCGAAGAGGAAGAATCCAAAAATGAAAGTTGGTCTGTTACAACACATGAACTTTAGGAGTAAATGGTTCTTTCCAATGGGTCAACAACTTCAGGAGTCTCCCAAGCTGCTGGTTTGGACGATTCAGATGAGTACGCTTGCCCAATATGTGAAGAAGAGGTAAAAGGTCTTGTGAATTTGAATTCGCATTTGGATGATGTTCATCAACTGGGGATGAAGAAAGCCGAAGACAGAGAAGGAAGGCCTAGTAAATTACCCAACGGGACCAAGAAACATGCTAAAATTGATAGACACCTTCGTCGACAGATCGATATGAAGAAGGATCATTGGATAAGACCGATTAAGGGTTCGAGCAGATGTGAATTCTGTCATCAGATTTTGAATCAAGAAAATGGGATTATCAACTGTCGAAAATGTGGGCTGCTGTTCTGCAGAGCACATTGTAAACAGCCTGTGAAACTTGACCGAATGGCCCATTACGATCCTATTCGTGGGGAACCATGTAAATGCTGTCTCAAGTGCCTCGAAAACCGGCCCGGTTACAATGAATTTGGGTTTATCCGTGACAGAACAGCTGTCTTTTCGAAGGCCAGGAAGTCTAATAATGAGGATCGAGATTTGCGTGAGTTACAACTGGAACATAGGTTTATTAGACTGGTTAATGGTATCGTTTATGTTTATCGAGTCTTTGAAGGAACTTTCATGGCTTCTTTACGCATCAGTGCGGAAATTAGCAAGTTGGAAAAAAGCATAGTGCCGTGGGAACGTGATGAATTTGCAATTCGATGTTACATTTGCGAAACTGCTTTCGCGATCACAGTTCGCAAACATCATTGCAGGCTTTGCGGGAAAGTTGTGTGCGATAACGAAATCAACAATTGCTCGAACCTGCTGCCGCTCAAAAATTTGATCAATGCCGCTGCGGACTTGCCTCTGAAAATAACCGCACAAACAGGTGCAGATGTTCTAGATATCGAGATAAGGATTTGTGCTGTGTGCCTACAGTCATTGTTTAAGAAACGGAAATTCCTGAAAGAGCGAGTAACCCCGCTTTCTGCTTTACTTCAAAAGTATGAAAGTCTTCATGATATTTCTAGGGTCATTATGGGTATTTTACCGAATGTTGAGAGGGTGCTCGATCGCGCAGGCGGCATTGATGCGACCCCAGACGAAATTTCTCAACTTTCCAAGTTGCGGCGAAAGTTGCTAGACTCCTTTTCAATGTACGACTTCATGACAAAACAAATACTTCAAATGCAAGCTTCTAATGCCTCTGAAGCCAGAATAATAGCCTCTATCAAGTTAAGTTCTGCCACTTTCATTCAAGATAAAATGCTTCCATTGAAAAGCATTTCTTCTGTTATATCTTCCAAGCTGAACACACAAGAACGTACCTCACCACAAGCCTCAGAGCAGCTCAAATTTGACAATGATCTTACCATAAAGGAAGTTAAGTCCTGTCGAACGCAGTTGATGGTTTTAAAAGAGCAGAGATTCCTAGTTCAAGAAATGATAGAGGACGCTACAAAGCGGCGCAAGCTTGACGAAGCTTCTACCCTTACGAGCAATGTCAATGAGATCGACGTCCAAATTGAGGAATTGACCAAGAAACTGGGTCAACAAGGCTTCAAATGACACTCTCAATGGAGCAAGACGGGTTCAGATGGATTTGTCATTCTGAACGTAAATCGAGTTGGTTGAAAAGATTACCTGTGCGTTACCGTCGAAATCAATCAGATGCCTAGAAGTTGCCAAAAGGAAGCTTAGGTTTTTGACACCGTTTAAGCATGGATGTATGTTAAGGAGCAGATGTTCGAGATGAGCTCCCATGGTTTAAAAGCCCGGAAAACTCGGTCAAAAGTTCTTCAGGACTAACAGGAAGTACGCACAGAATGAACGACGCAGGGAACTTTACAACTTAAACGTCAAAGCATGGAATGGTGAGCCAATATTTTCCTCGGACGGCAAGAAATTGGACTCCAGTATCAAGAAAAACACTGGATTCATAAAAAAACTGAAGTTAGGTATCGCTAAAGACAGCAAAACGGGTTTATTAAAGGACATTCAAGAGATCTCTTTAGAGAAATACTTACCAGAAATCGTCGTAACGGCCCATGAGGGACTTACCAAAGTGTCTGGTAAGAACGAGGACATAGATGCGGCCGTGGAAATCATAAGCGCACTTCATCAGCGGTTTAGTCAAAGGTTTTCGCCCGCATTGCTTGAGCTTTTTTTGCACAATTTCTCTAATCAGGAACTAGAAACAGAAACCGAAAAAGAAGAAGCTGCACGTGTTGTCAAGGGGAAAGTATGCGTGCGTCTATTAACCGAACTGCATCTCGTTGGCGTTTTCCGTTGTTTAGAATACACTTCTAAGGAAAACTTGCCGACTTTTATATCTAGAAGACTCGGAAAGAAAGAACCTCTAGTCTTTACCGTTTTGAGAGAGGTTTTGAATTTTAAATTTAAAGATGGTTACTCTACCACTATTGCGACCAATTTCGTAAAACGATTTTCTGATGTTATCCTGTTTGATGCCTCAAGTGATCCTGAGCCGTTCAAAGATGAAGACATGAACAAAATGGTTTACAGGCTTCTCAAAGTGTTCAGCGAAGCAGTCAACGTGCGAGCCGCTGAGTTGAATCAGACCTTGAACAAGCTAATCAAAGAACATAGAAAGGCGCAGATTCGTACTGGTAAGACGACGGACGAGTTTTCGGAAAAGGCAAGTGGGCTGGAACCAGTTTTGCAAAGATTTGAAAACGCTGCTTTGATTTTATCCAAGACGTTTGGTCTGGATATGCCAACCCTTGATAAATTATTAACTGGAGAGCAGGAAGAAAATATCCCGATTATAACAAATCAAATCAAAATCGCTTCAGACCGGCTTTGGGAAAATGAAGCCACCAAAAAATTTTACGAGGTTCTACCAAATCTCGAAATGGCAAGTCAAGAGAGTGAAGGCGATGTGGCAGACGCTAAGACGGACTCAGTGAATGAGTTTTTTACGAAGCTCGAGCAGGCGGAAACCAAAGAAGCAATTGACGAACTGTCATTGTTATATTGGACTAACAATCTAGATAATAAAGCCACTAGAAAACGGCTTTTGAAGTTCTTCATTGAGTCACCGGACTGGAGTAAGATAAGACTCTATGCTCGGTTCATTGCCACTAATGCAGCTCCCTTGGCGGAAATTAAAGAAGAGCTTATACAGCATCTCGACAGCGGCTTTAGAAATCAACTCCATTCAAACAAGATAAATGTTAAAAACATCATTTATTTTTCTGAAATGGTCAAGTTCTCTCAAATACCACCGTTTATGGTTTTCCACAAGATAAGGGCACTAATTTTAAATATCAACACGCCCAACAACATCGAAATTTTAACAATTTTATTTGAGAACTTCGGAAAGTTTTTGATCAACCACCCGATGTACAAGGAACAAATGGAGAAAATGGTAGAACTCCTTCAGCAAAAGAAGAAAGATCATGGTCTTTCCGTCAGTAACAAATGCGCTATTGATAACTTGGTCGTCTTAATTTATCCACCGTCTTTGAGTAAGCTTAACTCGCAAACCAAAACTCTATCCGCCGAGCAGCAGTTTTACCGCGTCCTTTTGCGTAGAGAACTCAACAATTTCCAGCCGGAGAAAGTTACCAAACTAGTCAGGAAAGCTGACTGGAGCAACAAGGAAGTTTACCATACGTTATTTGCCATATTTATCAAGCCTGAAAAAGTCAGTTTTCAGTCTATGGACAATTTAGCGAAGGTTACTGGTGGAATATATCCTTATCACAGGAATTTTGTCATAAAAGTTATTGACGCCATACTCGAGAATGTTCTAAGGGGACTGGAAATCAACGATTTTAGCATGAATATGAAAAGAATTGCTCACGTCAAGTACCTTGTTCTTCTCTACAATCACGACCTTATAAGGTTTGAAGTCATTTTGGACACAATGTTCAGAATATTGAAATACGGGTACCCCAAAGGAAGCCCAAATTTGGGATTCTTGAATGAATACGATTTGCCAGACAACTATTTCAGAATTCAGTTGGTCACTACGATGCTATTATCCATTGAAAAGAACACTCCCAATCTTAAGAAAAAAATGCATCTTCTGATGAGATTTTTGGAATACTACTCTTTTGTCAAAGACCATCCTCTCCCTAAAGAAACTCAATTCAGATTAGAAGATGCCTTTTCCAAAATGGCCCCACCATCGGCTTTCGTAAGGAGTTCAACAATAACCGAGAGCTCCAAAATGTTGCAGGATCTGCTTAAAAATTTGGGGGTAGTTGGGATGGAACTAGTTGCAAACGCAGATGACGATGATGCAGACGACTCGGACGCGGCTATAGGGGACGATGACGATGCTGCATCAAATGGCAAGGATAGTTCTAATGACGATTTGTCGGATAGTGAGCAAGAAGAGGAACAAGACAAGAACAATGGCGCTTTATCAGAAGATCTAAGCGACGAGGATAGTACTAGCAGCTCGTCAGAAGATGAAGACGATTTTACAAAGGTTGATGACTATTTGGAGAAGTGGCGTGCAAAAGAGGAATACGAGGCTCACCTACGTTCAGAAGAAGACCGAAAAGCCGAAGAAGACTTCGATCGACAATTCAAATTGCTAATGCAAGAATCCATGGAGAGTCGTAAAAACGAAAAAATATCGGGGGGTAGTATTCCTATGGTTTCGTCAGGGAATAATATTGGAGCAATGGACTCGGGTGTGGTACAAACAGCCATTTCGGCAAACGAAGACAAATCCCACAAAGTGTCATTCACCTTTTTAAGCAAATCGGGCAAGAAAACGCAGGCTAAAAAATTAGCTCTACCGGGTCATGTCAAATTTGTAGCAGATGTTTTAGAACAGGGAGAAAAACTAAAGGCAGAAAGGCAAAAGATTAAAAATATTGTTTTGAGTCAGAAATTTGACTAAATCGTCCGGCTGCCAGCGTACTAATGCTATCGTCTTTAATGAAAATTTTAGCGTTTACTAGTTAATTCATTTGTACATAAATTTCAATGCATTTTCGTAAAGTGTAGATGACTAGTCCAAAATCAGAGATCACTTTACTTTAATTACCACCATCGTGATGTCATCTTCTTTGCCTCCCAGGTAGCGTTTGCCCGTGAGCTTCGAGAGCTCCTGGGAAAACACACTTGGGAATTGAGGGTCTTTGCTCAACTTGGCAACTTGTGCAACAATTTCGTCGCAAACAGTTTGTAAATTCGAAGTACGAGTATGATCTTTCAAAAAAAGTTCCATGTCCCCCGTAGCAATATTGTCAGTAACCCCATCAGTGGCCAGCACTACTATATCCTCATGCTGTAGCTGGAAATTGTATTCATCTGCATCTGTGGGCTTATTTTGAATATACGAACCACCCTTTCGAGCCGCTTCTTTCACCATATGATCTGGTATGATGGCCAGCTGGTACGGAGCATTGAAACCAACCGTCTGATATCTAGTTTGGAAAACCAGCTTGGCATTACGAAAAACACCACACCAGGAATCACCTAAATTTGCAACTGAGAGTTTCCCGTCGCGGGATAATTTGGCTACCAGAGCCGTTGTTCCCCCAACTTTCACAATTCCAGCTTGTTTAACATGCGAAAACGCAGCGTCAAGAAGTGTCTGAGGATCAAAACTTTTGTGTTGGGCCAATTCACGCATAGTACCACATAATTCTCTACTGATCGCACTGGAATCGTAACCATGTTCTGCCCAGCCACCTACACCATCTGCAACACCCGCGTAAAGCTCATGGCCACGATTCATGGTCATAAAGAAATTGTCCTCGCCAGTAGGAGAGGATTTGTCCAGTTTAGCATAAATCGCATCTGATCTGTCTTTTGGCTGGCAAGCAACAACGGCTTTGAAGCTAAAATCGGGCCCATTTGCTCCTATACCTTGGTGAGACCCACTGCTACCACTTCCACCGCTAAAAAAGCTTCTCACGCCCCATTTCCCACACTTGTACGCGTCTTGACACGTTAGTACAATTCCGATCATAACTATTCCCATTCCCGACCAAAACATACGGTAAGATGCTCGTTGGAAAGCTGAACCTCCTCTCCCAAAACTGATAAACATATCTGAGTTTCAGAAAGGTAAACCTGATTTCTATTGAGGGTAAACGTTCAGATTCAAGTTTGTAGCGTTTTTCAAGATCCATTCTTAAATATGATTGGTTCATGAATCCAGATTTCATGAAAAATTTTAGGTAACGAATTTCAAGAAACTTGGTAAACTCATGGTAACACCATATAAACGTCGATATAAGGCTAAATTGACCCTTCCATATACTTGAATCAGGTTCAAATGTCTACGATAAACGTTTTGAGATATACTGCCGTCGCTCTAGGAGCTCTTGTGGGTTTCAAGACAGATTTCTCGTTGAAATCTGAGGCTTCTAGAAAACAGGAGGAAAACAAATACCAGACGGAATTGAAGCTAATCGAAAAGGCTAAGGCTGAGTATGCCTTGTTGCAAGTTCCACAGCAAACGAAAGCGCCAATTTCTGAGAAAAAATTGGACCTAGAAGACCCAAATTTGGATTACGGCGCTGTGATTTTGACAGCTGTTGAAGGCTTGAAGCAGTAAATTGGTGATAGGGACATTGAGAGCTAAGGAAAACAAGATAATACACACCGTCAAATTGTGGTAGATTTGTAGATATTCATGATTGTAAGCAAATTTTGACCTCGAACGTGGGGCCAGTTTTTGGCCAAATACATACATTTTACTTTAATATTAGCAGAAAGAGTGGATTACTGAGAAGCGATATTTCTTTTGGAATTCAATGCAGATATGTACATGTATTTGGAAGGGCAGTTTACAAGTGCGATGGTCTACGAACCCTGTGGAAAACGCGGCCCGGAGGTAAAGCGTATTTCTCACGAACCGCAGGAACGTTGGAATCCCATTGACTGCGCCATATGTGGGCTCCCACGGGCAAAAGTCCGTTGCGACGCGAGAACTCCCGGATATTAAAGCCAATTCGCTGTAAAGGTTCTTTGAACTCTAGCGCACCTTGTTGACGGAAAACCCAAACCGCGAAACGCTGTACGCCTGCATTTTTCTCGGGCACCGGCGCAAGATATTCTGCAAGCAGCGAGTTGCTGTCGAACTTGCGAGAATCTACCACATTGTCGTTATAGGAAATTTTGACATTAGCAACTCCGTAATGCAGCACCGTGTGGAAAGAATCTGACGTAAGGTCCGGCTCGTCAGGGTTCACGACAAGCACAGTATACAGCTGAGAATTTGGATCAACCTGATCAAATTCTTGGATTTTGATCACAGGTGGTAGCCAAGTGACGTTTGAAGACAGCAATTCTCCCGGCTCAATCCATTTATTGACACCCGTAGAAAATGGGAAACGTACACTTATTTCTGCTCGAGGCTCGAGAGTCGGCAATGTGTCTGGAATGACTGCCAGAGTTTCCAGACGCTGCATGAGCAACATCTGGCCATAGGATTCCCAATGACGACGTCCCAAATGACGGTAGACGGGTTGTTCATAATCGATAAGTCGTGGATTGTTCTCGCGCTTATCACTAAATTCAAAGTTGTACATCACTTCTGGATTGTTCAATTCCGCGTCAGTAGCCAATTTCTCACGTTGTTCCGCATCGGTCTCCTGCGCAAGCTGTTCATACTTTTTCGCGGCTCTGGACTCCATAAATTCGTAACAAGTCTTAAAAACCTGATCGATCTTCTCAGGAGACCGATATTTCACTCGATTAAACCTTCTCTTGATCGATGGCGGTCCACTGCCTGGTGTACCTTGCAAAACGCATCTTTTCACCGCGGGTGATAATATCGATAAAGACTCTGGTCTTTGGCCGAAATCTGACCAGATTTTCGTCGTGTTCTTTGAAATTCTACCAGTATGCAAAGTTCGCCTTAACATATTGACCAATTGTCCCAGGGGATAGTCACAATTTAGGTTTACAGGTTGTTCAATTCTTGGTAGCTCTTGAATATATCGAATCCTGGAAAATTTTTTAATAATTCCAAACGATCACGTGCTATGCTTCCTGATGTTCGCTATTCAACGTCCAAGACGTACTTATACTGAGATATAGATGAGTTGAAAAGCTATCACCAGCTGGTTTCGCCTTTTATTGGTGGTATTTTCTGCATTCAATAAACGGCCTCGGAGGGAAACCCGTGAAACCCTCTTGAACGAGCCCAAAATTATTGAAAAAAAGATCTCATACGGGAGTTTTGAGTTTTAATCAAGAAAAAACAGGAAAAGTTGGTCGACACTAGATTGGAAAGCCGCCGAAGGTCTTTGTGTAGTTGGTAGAAGATAGGCGGGTTTAACTTATAATGGAATGGCATTATGGTAAAACCCAGCAAGATGATGTCATTTTCGTGTGGTCTTCAATCCAACGACAATGATTAGAAGTGCCGTTATGGTATGCACTAATGAAGTTCATAGAAGTTTTAACATCGACATGTCTTCGTGAAGTAAAGTGTTCACCAAATCATTAGAAAAGCATCCATACAGCACCTCCGACTAGAATGGCAAGAACCACGGCGGTTAAAATGGCAGCGCCTACCTTATCCTTATGTGTGATAGTTAAGGTGCTCTCCAGCACGTTGGTCGTACTAGTGTTGAGCCCCGCACTCGCATCTCCTACGGAAGTTCCACCCGTGCTTGCGCTGTAAGGCGCAGGTCTATCGTGCACCAACAGCATTTGTATTACTTCCAAAGCACACGCTTGCTCTCCCAGACCGTACATTCCGTCGTTTTTACCTATTTGCCAGTTGAGTCCACAAGTGTGACCATCGGTTCCTCCTGAACAAGACTCGGCGGCGCCTTGTGCAGAAGCCTCGATTAGCGGATCAATCGACGATGCGGTAAAAGGTGCCAGTACACTGGTGAGACCCATCATTCTGGAAAAAATACTCTTAAAGGAACGTTGGTCGTTGTTACAATTGCCCGAATCCTGACAAGTAGCCTCATACATGATCTGGTTTTTAAAGAAAAACGCTTCTGAACCACCCAAGACTTGTGTCAAACGCGTCTCCCACGTGGAAGATCCATTTGTGGCGTTGTACATGTACGCAAGTCCTCCTAGAACGATACCTTGGTTGTAGCTCCACTCGTTTTTCGTAATATCGGTACAGTTGTCATCGGTGTTGGCACCGTCATAAACGTTGGCTTTATCGCTCAAAACTATAAACCCAACGTCATTGAGCCAATCCCATACGGTACCAGCAACATCCAAATACGTTTGATTCCCGGTGTAACGACCCAATCTCGCCGCCAACTGGAATAAACACGCGTTGGGGACGGTATTTTTGTAGTTGTAGCCAGAATTCCACGTGAAAATTTGCCACCTCAATCCACCACCGCAGTGGGCCGTATCCCAACGTGCCCACATCTCATTGAATATACCTTGGGCCATTGCAAGCCAACCAGGCACACCCTTTTCGGTCGGATTTGTAAAATTTCTCTCAACCGCATCCATGATCGTCAAACCCCAAACACCTTGGTCATCGTTACCTTCCACCATCGACTGATTCATTGGCATAAAGTCGTAATGTGGTCCAGCTTGTGCAATCATCGCGTGGTACAACATTTGTTCATAAGTGTCGTTTTGACATAAAAACCAGTTTTCTAACATACCTCCAAACACTTCACCCGCTTCCCACCAATAATAGGGCGGTTGAAACATCCCCACTGTCCCACCATATCTGGTTCCGAGATAATAGTCCATTATACCGCCTTGAATAAGCGAAGTCGCGCTACAAATTGAATCCTTCGACGAAGTGTCTAAGTCTAAACTCAACGCTCTACCAGCCCATAATACCAGCGACGCCAAAACCCACCAAATCATCCTTATGTTGTTCCTCTGATCCTTTGAATATATGGTATAGACGGACTGATGGGAGGCTATGTAGATCTGGTATTCTTAATTTAGGACCCTTCGTACAAAGTTACGATCAATAACCTCGAGCTATACAGTTCGAGAGAGCCACCTTCACGCGGCCTTGACCGGGCTTAAATAGTTGGTCCAGATCGGTTTCAGTAAGAACATCTTACAGGACTCACATCAAATGATACAATTTGAGGAGCGTTTCTCTTTGGTGTTTGGTGTTTTAAAAAATTCGAATGAAAATGCAGCGTTTTTTGACCTTGATCGTGGTCTATTTATCGTAATCGCCGTGTGTGTAATTAGCGAAGAAGTCTAGCAGATTTCTCTGAGCCAGATCGACAACCGATTGTGGGAATCTTGAGGCAATCTCGTTCGAAAGTTTGGTGAGACCGAGGTCCTGTACTACGACGCTCATTGCATCAAGCAAGATCACGGAAAATTCACAGTACCAACGATGGTTCCAGCAACAAAGTCTTACGCAAAGATCGATGATGCTGTTATCCAGATCACGCAGAGCCGTGAGTAATTGCGATGACGACAGTTCTGTCGAATTTTTCACGGTTTCACGCTGGAGTAAATAGATGTGCAACAATTTACGAGAGCTCTGTGCCGAAAACCGCTGGGCAAGGCCCCGATCGAATGCAACAGCAGCTTCTCGGTAATGTCCGAGACGATAGGCACACAAACCGAGCAATTCCCACTCCAAGGTAGATTTCGTGTACCGCGTATTTTGGGCCTCAAAGTGCAATTGTTCGGCCTGCCACAGCGTGTAGGTTTTCAAATCTTCATACAGCAGCATGAATAAGTTATCAAGCCATCTTTCACAAAGTCTCTTAGAGCGGAACCCGTCAGCCGGGTTTTTGGACCCGTCTGATTCCGAAGGGGGAGTCGACGCAACTTGGTATTCTTCCTCCATCACAAACAATTTAGATCTGTATTTGAGTAGTGCTTCCCACCCAGTTTTCTGCACGATTTCCGTCAAAAACTTGTAGGCAATTTGGAACGTGGACTTGAGGTTTGCAGCAGGTAAGTTGATCAAGCTTGCGTCTACTGCTCTATGCTCGTTTATCACATCCTGAGAGCTGAGTCCCGTTACTTCATCCAGAATTACGTCTACGGGTAATGGCAAATGTAGGTTTGGAGAGTCCTGCGCCACGGGAACGACTCTTTTGAAAACGAATTTCTCCTTGAGTGGAGTCATTGGAGATGCGTTTAGCGTCAATAGAGCGTTTTCTACATCGTTGAGACCAATGTAACTGCTCACCAGTAAATGCCAAGGTCTGAATTCACTGGGCGAACAATTAACCGCTGTTTCCGCCACACTCCGAGCCGCTTTGCAATCCCGTTTCCGAGTGAGTAGAAATTTCGCTTGCACGCACAACAGCTCTGACCGGTAGTCAGCAATTGAGGTGCCCTGTGCTTCAAGATCGTCGTGAATGGCCTTTATGGCCTCAATTTCGCGATCTCCCTCGAACAAGATGCGCGCGAGTAAGACGACAATTTCTGGATGTAGTGGGAGCATATCGGCGAGCACAGAGTGAGCTAGATCGAAGTTTTGAGCAAGCCTTGTAACGTTAACGAGGGTCTCACACAAGTAATTGTTTGTTTTAGACACAACGGAAACATCACAGGGCCCGCCTAACGTGGGGCCCTTGGCGTAAACCAGTGGGAAAAGTTTGATAAAAGTTTCAGCCACATCGCCGATCTCGCCTGACATTAGCGGGTTCAAAATCCGGGTTTCCACGACACTGTTAACCTCACCTTCCTCCTTATTGTCAGTCACCATCGTTATGCTCCGCACAATGCCGCTGGCAAACGTCTCAGCCCAGAGCATATTCCCATCATCTTCGCCAATTTGCAGTATCTCGCCGCTGGCATCAAGCAAGTACGATTGGACGGCTCCCGGTATGTGAACGACGACTCGTACATCACACTTTCTGAATGCATTCCAGGCCGAATACGTGATTCTCGCCACTTTGTACTGTCTGTGCTTGCCAAACCAGATCTGCGGTTCCTCTGATATTACGTCCGCCAGCGTTTTGAGATAAACGGCAATTGACGTTGGGTCTGAGGTGTCTGCACCGGCACAGTACAAAAAAGTGCCTATTTCACCCTTAAGTTTGTCGTGGGTGTGCAGGTCCTGGGTTTTAATGCCCAAGGAAGGTTCCGGCGTCAAAGTCCGTTTATTATTAGACTGGGATCCCGAGGTCGACGCAGACGGTATATATTTGGTCATAGTGATCAGGTCTGGCGGTCCCAGATCCTGGAACTGCATCAGTTTCGATTTTCTTTCCTCCAAAGCATGTCCAACGCTGTCTTCCTTTACTCTAAACCGAGTGTTAGTTAAAACTTCCGAAAAACCGCGGAAAAAGGCGCTAGAAAGTGCGCTTATATCGTAATTTCAATCCACATGAAAACATACTCTGGAATTGAGCCCTGTGAAAGCATTTTGAATGCCTTTTTGATGCCTTGCCTTAATGTTTCTTTCAGCTGAATAGGAGCAAGCATTTCTTAAGTGTGTATATAGAGGAAATTCTAAACGTATTTAGTGATTTGGAACTCTTTATAAGACGTAACACTACTCCACTATGAGCAGAGCAAACACCTTCTCAAGCTCGGAAAACCAACTGAGACAATTCGAAATCGTGCACTAGCCGCCGTTGTCGAACGAAGTACTTTTAAATTACTCCAAAATATACATATCATTACAAACGAAAACTCACATCGCCGCGGCCTCGTCTCTCGTCCTGCTTTACCACTACTGGCCCACAGGGTTGTTACTCTCGTCCGTCTCTTCGTCCAATTTCCATTCTTTGCTTGTCAAACAGTATTTTTCCGGCGGTAGTCTTGTGCCCCACATATTGACGACCTGAGGCAGACCCCGCTTGTTTCTCTCGGCAGCGAGCTGTAGCATCAGTTCCTTGGGGGCAGTAGGCTTGAATTGGTATTGTGTACGTGCCGCAATAGCCAGCCGTATGTCCTCTACGGAGAGCTCTGCGTTAGACTCGCCACTTGCGTAATCACTGTATATCATGGCATCCTTGAGCACACCGCGCGTATATCTGTGTGCGAAGTCCATGAGCTGTAGCGGAACCTGATCTTCATACTGGTGGATATTTTGTGACGCCAGTAACAGATGCAACAGTCTCACGTCTCTTGGAACGCTGTCCTGCTCTTCATTTGTCATTTCAGTTTTATCGTCTATTACTTGTGGTGGAATAAGGTTTCCAAGTTTTTCATCTAACTTGAAGAAAGTTGACAAGTTCATTATAGAGAGCGATATCTAAAGGGAAAGGGCTTCATCTCAAGACTAATAAATGCGATATATCTGACTTGTAGGCCGTTGTTAGGGGGTTATTGATAGACGGCTTTTTTTGCATATTCACGAGTGAGCCTCTCATATGTAGTCATCTGAACAATGAGCGATGAGTTAAAAACGAAGTTGCGCTACATCGGTGGGGATCATTTAGGCAAGGGATTTTGAAGTTCTCGCTTTATGAGAGCAATCACCATGGTTCATTTTCTAGTCCTGCGAAACCGGTCTTCATCATCTTCAAAGGATCATAAACTGCTCGAAGCCAATCAACCTTGAGTCTGCGCTTATTTCAGCACCGGAGGAAATTGGTGGCAGGCAATGGTAAAATTACTAGAACGTTGAGACAACTTTACGTGCTGAAAAACCAAAGACGGTAACAAAGCTCGAGGACAAGTACTTCTGCGAACAGGCGTCGTGTTTTGGTTGATGTCATATGCTGATCTCGTTGGACAAGAGCAGAATATCCTCGGAACCCAGGCTTAAAAATGCATGGGTATGCTCATTTCCCGCTTCCGAAGGTTTCTATCAAAACCATGAATACACGTCCCATGCATGCTACCCATGAGCATACAGCTTTTGAAGGGTGGTAATTATAATTGTTGGTCACGTGCTATGATTTCTCCATTATGTCTCGAGCATTTCAACATACCTGGCCCATGCAGGTTGTCTTCGCGAATGACCCGTGATTACATCTTTATTTTGGAGCAAATCTGCGACCACGTAATGCCGACATACCATTCCATTTGCCGTTGTCTCCAAAGAAGAAAAAATGAAAAATCACTTCATAAATTCGAGCTAGCCTCACCAAGTCATAACAACTGACGCGCACTGTGAGCTACAGTGTTTGAGAGGCATGCATCAAATTTTGACATGCACTTTCGATTGAGGAAGCTTCCGATAAATGATGTTGTCAACATCACGTGATCACGATGACAGAATGAGATTAGAGATAACTGAATGGATGTTTCGAATCCGGTTCCAGAACCAGCAACACGGAATTCAACTAATGCATGTGATGGCCATCACCGTTTTACCACCACAATCAGATCTGGTTAGGTATAATCGATTGCATAATGTGTAAATTCTTACCGTTGCTGACTATGGGGACATAAGGTATCGACGAAAAAGGACATACAATAATTGAATAGAACGATGAAATATAGCTAGCTTCGAAGACATATGAGTTTTTGTGACCTACCATATTTTGCCGTCAATTAAGCTGTGAATGAAAGTGTCCGATTTCGAAGAACATCGAGAGCCCACTCTTGTTATTCTGATTACCGTCTTCAACATAAAAGAAGCAAGGAAGGTATCGAAACTCACATACACCACTGTTCAGCGGTATTATCGTTAGTGGCAATTTGGCCGAGTGGTTAAGGCGTAAGATTAGAAATCTTTTGGGCTCTGCCCGCGCAGGTTCGAATCCTGCAGTTGTCGATTTTTTGCCTTAAATTATCTCCCTAAACCTGCTAATCAATCTTTGGCTTTTCACCATTTCACATCTCTGAAAACCCTAGCAATCCTGGCCACCGCATACTCATCCTCCATATGAATCGGGTTTGGGTTCGTAAAGGTTATGCTAGTATTTTCGCTTCAAGTCTGATCGTAGCCAGCTACCTTAGGCCTCACTACTAATCCTAACGTTTCGATTCTGACTTCTGATCACGACAAAGAAGCCCATTTCTGCGTATTCCTACTAGAATCATGGCTTTTCACGAGAATTTTTGGCAACAAAGCCTTCAACCTCATCGATTCTCAAGGAATTGACCGGTTGAGTATTTCGAAATATGTTGTGTCCCTGGCAATTTGCACTGTAGGTGCAGGCATTGGTAGCGAATTTGCCCAGCACTTTTTATCGCACGGCAAAAGAAGCTTTGACGTTTGGGACATAGCATGTAACGTCGCCGGCAGCTCTGCGGGCATAGTGCTGGCGTACTGGCATGAGAACCGATAATCCAGCAATGGGTTCCAGAAATTATTACTATATACAACGTTATTTACAAACTCATCGTTTTTACCTCAATTTGATGTAGGCTCTATGCGCAATCGCCGTCTTGTGCATCTGGTCCCGCTTGTCAAAACCCGTGCTGTTGCCCTTGAAAACGGATACCAGCTCCTCCCCAAGCCGCACGGCAAAATCGCTCGAACTACGCTTGTTGGCGCCTTCTACAATCCACTTCCAAGCGAGTCTGTTTCTTTGCCGTTTGTTGAGCGGAACCGGGATGACGGCCGCTTTGGCAACGCCGGTCTTGAAAGTTTTCACAATCATGAGCGGAGCCAAGTCGTCAAGGGCTTTTTTCAGCGCCTGGATGGGGTCTTCGCGAACTTGGCAGAAAACCAGGTACAACGCACGCGACAAGATCTTCTCTGCACGTTCTTTCTTACCGTGTCTCATTATCATGTTTGTCACATGTTGCAAAGTCTCGTCATTCCTTGTAGGTAGAGGGACGTTTTTCAGCTCTTCCCATTCAGCCACTTGCTGTGGAGATGGCTCGAAGCTTTTCTCGCCTTTCATGGCTTCTTCCAGAATGTTCACCTTCGACTGTCCCGGAGGTGCTAAAGACGTTTCGGGCAAGAAAGGCTTCTCGCTAAACTCTTGACGCAACGACTCAATGGCTTCCAACCATGAATCGACCTCTTGATCTGTAAATTTCGTGTCATTAGCTGGGCTGGCACTGCGAGCATCGCTGCTTTGAAATTTCACTCCAAGCACCGTACGGAAGCCTGTCCTCGCCTGGGGGTATAATCTTGAGCCCAATCGGCTTGAAAAAATGTTAGTGCTTCTTCCAATCATCTTTTTCGCCTAAGCAAACGATTCCACTGTTGGTCGACAATCGCCTTTCACTGCTGTTTGGTTTAGACGTGATTCTTGAATCTTGAACTAGTTTTTTTAGTCTCTCATTTATATCGTGCGATACGGACTTCAGGACTTCGATCGAGCATCGTGGTGAAATTTGGCATCTCATCGACAAACCTTCCAAGGATCTAAAAAAGCCAGAGTCTGCACTTTAAAGGCCTGGTTCCGTGCTATTTGATAATTTAATCGGTTCAGTTCAGCTTTGGAAACCCATTAATTGCGAAAATTTGTTAAAATCAGTCCATTTTTGAGGATTTTGGAGCAATTTCCTGTCTGCTTTTATCGGAAATCGTTTTCTATCAGTCTTGATCGTGAATCGATTCGGACTGACCACCTAGAAGGGCCTGGTCTCAATTCGTCTCGCCAATCAAGATGATGGGCATAAAGTCTATTGTTTTGAATGAAAAACTTACCAACCTAGTGGTCGATGGTAACCTTTCAGTACTACGAACCACAGCAGCAGAACAACTTCTACCAGAATTGATACTGCACCTTACACAAACTATTCCAGACGAAATATTTGATACAAATGAAGATATTTTGGAACTGAAGGCGCGGCTCGCAAAAGCGGGCAAATATTTGGATTCACATTTCGTCAAGGCCAAGAAATATCCATTTACCATGCAGCGACTTTGCGAGCTGAGTTACCATCCTTTAAAATACTTCCATCGACATGAACTCCAGAAATTTGTTGCCGCCCTTGAGAAGTGTTGTTTCGTGTTTAGCTTCTGGGAAGCCGACGACGGCACGGAACTGGATGAGAACGACGACACTGGCGAGGTAGCGCTCTCTAAGATAGGCTGGCTGGATACCAGGGAGGAAAAAAGGATAGCGCCTTTTCTAAGAGAAGTGGAATCCATAATAAGCACAAATTTTGGTTACGGAAACGATGAAGGTGACGAAGATGGGTCCCGTGGGAATGACCGACAGGAATTCTACGACTACGGTGAACAAGACGACGACGATGACGATGATGACCAGGACTACGTAGATGACGACGGTGACCCTGAAGATGAAGCCGATGGAGTGGAGATGGACGACGAAAGCACTACAAGCGAAGACGAAGAAGAAAGCGATACGCAAGATGGACTCCGGAAGCGGAAGCCTCAGGAACTCGATGATTACGACTATGAAAATAGTGCAGAGACCACAGGTGACGCTACTCCCAAGAAACTGAGAATTGGAGCGGAGTTAGAGATTCAAGGTACAATAGCAGGATCTCCAGGTAACAGAAACAGATCCGAATTAGCGAGTGTGAGTTTAGAGCAACAGATATCTGTATTAATATCACCGAAGGGCCAAAAAATTAAGAATACGGATAACGACGAGGATCGAAATACAGTTCACGCTACAACCGATGAATGAGTTAACTAAAATGGAGGAAAGAACAATGTATGGAATATCCTGGTGACAAATAAATAGGTTGGAATACTATTCTAGTAAAAGTACCGGTGAATATGAAAATAGATAAAGAAATGGATGGAAACAATACACGAGGTATTCGGCTGATTTTTTTGTTTGTCGGCAGTAAAAGTTAGTTACATGTAAAGTCAATCTCGTGCGTTGTTCTGATAGGTTTGTTACTCGGTTTGTATCTTTCATGGACTTCATAATGGGAATGACTGGGCAAATCTATTGGAATTAAAAAACATGTCTTTCAGTGCTCAAAAACCAATAAAACGGTAAACAAATCACCATCTCATCATGCTCATATCGGCTCTGATTCTCATGTAGTCCAACAAACCCTCGATTTGTCCGGTAGCAGCGATGGCAATGTCTTGATCCCACAATCTGTCAGAGGCCCATTTCTTGACATCGCTCACCTCAATAGCATCAATTTTAGCGAAAACGTCAGCAAGAGCTGGCTTGGAACCAAGAGCCAAGGTTTGAGCACCTAAGTTGGTGGCGATGCTAGCGTTGTCCTTAGCAGCGGAGGCCAATTTCAATTTTAGTAGTGCCTTACCACGAGCCACTTCGCGAGGAGTGATGGAGACGGTCAATCTGTTCCACTGTTTCAAAGTGAAATGAACCATGTCGTCGATTGCGTGGAAGTTGGAAATGACCGTGGAGAAACCCCACAGACCAGAGTCCTTGTAAGACAAAGAGAAATGATCGTAAGAGTCACAATCGTGATATTCTTGAATGGTGTCCAAGAGTTTGATACCTTGCAAACGAGAAGCTGGTTCGCTGGCGACAAATGAGCCGAAAATTTCAGCGGCCACTTGAGCAACATAGTAGTTTGGAGAAGAGACGGGCTCACCTTCAGCAGCGATGGAGATCCAAGCGGCGGGCAGAGTGTCGTCTCTCAGTCTAACCTCAGATCCCAAAAAGGAGGATTGCTTCTTTAAAATTGGCTTTTCACCAGAGGCCAAGGAAACCTGAGATTCGACAGCCTTGACAAGCTCATCGTGAGAAACGTTACCGGACCCCACAATTACGGCGTTAGAGGCCAGAAAGTGGTTCTTGGCAAAGGATTCCAAGTCAGCCTTCTCCAAAGTCTCAATCGCTTCGCGAGTACCTCTGACGGGCAAACTTAGCGGAGTGTTTTGGAAAGCGGTCGAGTGCAAATGCTCTAGGACTTTGCCGGCATGGTCTTGAGTCTCAAAGGCGTCCACTTCTTTCAAAACTTGGTCCTTGGAAGCAGCGAAAGAAGCATCGGAAATCCCAGTAGACAATTTTTTTTGCAACAATTCCAACACGCTAGAAGGTGAAGAACCACGCGAGGTAGCCACATAAGACTGGAAATCACGTCCCACTTGCGAGGACAACAGGAAACCCTGCTGTGCCGTTTGAGCACCGTTTTCAGTACGGAACACGTGACCTAGCAAATTGGATACACCGTTATTGTAAGGGTTTTCAGCAGCAGAACCACTGCCGAAAACAACACCGACACTCGAGGTGGCAGAAGCTGGATTACTTTCGGTGGCTACCACGGTACCATTGGACAGTTTCGTGATTTGGGGTTTTGGGGCCGCCTGCGTGGCAATGGATCTCCTCAGGATCTGCGATTTGGAAGCGGTTCTTATCATGTGTAGTGTGGTCTGTGGGTATTGACGTTTTATGGATTCGCAGATTCTCCCACTATGGTCTGTAACGTCTTGAGAATGAGTTTCCAAACACGAGCTTTGTTGGGTCGAATACCGTGAGAAGGTCTTGGTCTATCAGTTGTAGTTGGGTTTATTCTTTAATTTTTTCCTAGTAGTTATATCGGATTTTAAGTAAACGACAAGATCTGATTGGTTCGTACCAGGGGATATGGACCAGTAGGTCTTGATCTTACATGGTAGAAACATCTCCGAGGAGGCTTCATATGGGATCTTGAGTGGTTTTGAAGTGATTTAAACAATTAGTTTCCCAAGAAATATGTTTCCAGTGTCATTGAAAATTATGTAATGCTAGTAAAAAATTATGACAAGAGTGATTATTTATTTTGTGAAGGGAATCTCCAGCGCTGGGTGTGCATAAGGTGCGTAACAGTAGAGTATGCAGTGTCTAAAAGGCTATACTTTCCTAAGGGGCTAGTGGGCCCCTGTTGCACGTCATCGGGCAAGTCGCTTTGCAAAATTTATTCGTCATATTATACGAAAATGACACAACGATCACGTGAACAGATTCTAGCTCTTCTCGGCAGCGACGTGAAGCCCAATGAGACTACCCTGCGTCGCTAGATCAACTGGTGAGTGCCCCGCTATTTTGCAGTTTTTGTTAAAAATGGTCCGTGGAAACAATGCTTTTTAAATCCATTTGGAATCACACTTCGGTGAGAAAAAATATAATAGAAGGCCGTTGGAGATTATTTCCGACGAGGTTTGCCATTTACCTTGCCTCTGCTCTTGCCAGAAGATGAAGTCCCATTTATTCTGCGAATTTCCTCTTGCGAAATGACCAATCCATTCCGGGTGGATCTGCCTATGGAATGGATTTTTGGTCCGCGGTGACGTTTAGCAGACCGCTGGGATTCCTTCATTGCAATGCTCTGGCCTATACGCCTTTCGATGTCCTTGTGGTATGTAGCACCGATTTTGCGGAACTCACCTTTCTTCACCCTCGACAGCACGATACCACCCTCGCGCGCATCTTCTTCGAACTTGGCAATCTTCTTGACATGTTTGTTCACCATGCCCTTGCGTACGTGCATGGGCACTTTCTCTAGCTTACGGTTTTGTCCGTTTGTCGCGGACAGATTGTTCAGTCGCATCTCTAAAGTGCGTGCGCGTGCTTTGCCCTGCAGTGCGTCGTCGTGATACTCTGCACTGTCTATCGTTTTCATAGTAAGATCTGCACCGCTACTGCCACTGCGGAACGCGCTTAGCAAGTGCGATTCTTTCAAAAACCTCTGGAGTTCCAAATCATTCTTGAGATTTTCCGCTTCTGTATCCATGTCTTCACTGTCTACCCTCTTAGATTCGGCCATTTGCGCAGCGCGAGACTCCGCCAGTGCCGATTTTGGCGCCCGTCCACTTCTTACCAATCTCTGCTCCTGCTTCGTCGGGGGAGCATACGAATCAGTTGGATCTTGAAATTTTATCACTTTAGGTTTCCGTTCTTGAAATTTCTCGTCGCTTTGTTGTATTTCGTCGTCAGAAAACCCTTCAAAACTGTCCCAATTGCTGTCAGACTCGTTTTCCGACTCACCTTCGCCGTTATCGCCATCTTCACTGTCTTCACTTTTCTCGCTCCCTAAGTTATCAATTTTGGTTCTGTCTTCGAACCCCATAGACTCTAAACTGCCGAACTGAGCTTCAAATGCTTTTCTTTGCGCTTCCAACTGTTTTGATAGCTCTTTATCGGTTGCCATATTGGTCTAAATTCCTGTCTTTTAGCCTGTTTTGTTGCTTTGATTCTAGCTCATCGCATGTCAATTTTTCACTAATTTTTATGATTTCTTCTTTTCAAAGTGGATATGTCAAGATCTTGAAGAAACCGTTTTGTCACCAAGAAGTCAAAAACCTAAAGGCACTCAATTAGCTGCCAAACCCCCTCAGTTATGACCAAATTTGTTGGATGTATTGATTTACACAATGGGGAGGTTAAACAAATTGTCGGAGGGACCTTAAGAGACGAAGAAACGAGTAATTTAAAGACAAATTTCGTGTCGAAGAGGCCTTCATCGTTTTATGCTCGTCTTTACCATGAGAAGCACATTGACGGGTGTCATGTAATAAAATTGGGACCTAACAACGACGAAGCAGCAATTGATGCGCTGAAAGCGGCTCCAGGTTTTCTCCAGGTTGGTGGAGGCATAAATTTGGACAACTGCGAAGAATGGCTGGCTTACGCTAGTAAAATTATTGTGACAAGTTGGCTGTTTACTACGGAGGGCGATTTTCAAATGAATAGATTGAAGCAGATTTCGAAACAGTGCGGTCCAGAGAGACTTGTGGTTGACTTGAGTTGTAGAAAAGTCGTGGCAACGGGAACCGTCAAATGGGTTGTCGCGATGAATAAATGGCAGAAACTTACGTCTTTGGAATTGAGCGCACAGACATTCCAGTCGTTGAGTATGTTCTCTCACGAGTTTCTCATACACGCGGCGGATGTAGAAGGTCTCTGCAGGGGCATAGAAGAAGACCTTGTCGAGCGACTCTACGAATGGACTAAAGATCTGCCCAACGTGAAAATAGTGTACGCAGGCGGCGCGAAAAGTATCGAAGACCTGGAATTGGTCAGTGGATTGAGCCATGGCAAAGTGGATCTCACTTTTGGCAGCTCTTTGGACTTGTTTGGCGGTGAATTAGTCAAATTCGAAGACTGCTGCAAATGGAACGAAACTCATTAATAAATCTAAATCTGTACGTACACCCCTCGCGATCGTCCATGAGGCAAATTTTTACAGGATAAATTACAAAAGGTTTGCGTATTTGGCATTACCATGCGTCATCGAACCCGGGATTCGCGCTGCCGTCGAATTGGGGCGCACCGCCCGCGTACCCCAACCCTGCTTCCGCCTCCATGTTTACACCACCACTTTGTTCTGTGAGACCAGCTGCACCTCCATAATTGACCTTTTCTTGATCCATTTTCTTCAGCGAAAACAAGATATCCGCGACTTTGTCCTGCAGTGTTTTGATACCGCGAAGCACGACTTGATCTGAGGAAATGGATCCAACAGTCTCGACATTCATGAAAAAGGTCGTAGGTTTCGCTTGGTAGTCAAACACGTCGTCGTCGTTGGGGGGGTCTTCGTACTCGCAATTCTTCGATTGAGGCCATTCTGCCACTTCATCTTGTTCGTACCAGTAGTCGGTGTGCTTCAATTTGTTCCAAGGGTCGTATTCAAATTCTATTGCGGCGGCTGGTGACCACTTGGCGTGTTCCTTGGATATACCCTTCTTGGCAATGCATTTGAGTTTGAGCTCTTGTCCCTTCCGCAGTTTGCAGATCAACACCCCGTTGCCCTCTTTGTCCTGTATGATAGGATGCCCAATATTACGTCCCATCAGATTACTCACTATCACCAGATCTTTGGCGTATACGTTCGTAGTCGATTCACTTTCACCAACAGCTTGCAATGTTAAGACAACAGAGCACCGATCGCAGTGGTCCTCGCAATAACAATCCCTACAGTACACGACGTCGTTTATATCGGTACTCTGCAACGGTATCAAACCCAAACGATGCGCTATAAATTCATCGGCCAAAACAGAAGTGTTCACTTCCACTTCTACCGAGTCAATCGCTAAAGTGGGGATTTCAGATATCATAACTCTTCGAAATGAATTGGCCAACGCCATGTCAACGTTCGACAAAATGAAATCGACATTGTCCTTTGTCGCCTCTCTTATCTTCACCTGTGGACCTTCCTCTGACATTCTTGGCACCCACTGGTTCACGTTTTAAAGCTGGAGTTCAGTTCTACCTCGTCCTGTATTCCCATCGCCTAAAAACAGTCAAATTTTTCAAAGTCATATTGAACGAAGGGCCAAACCAACTATCAACATGGAAACTTTTGACCGCTTTTGATCAAAATGAAGGGGGTTGAGGCATGGCTACTGGCCGAATGCCCCAGGTTGTGAGGAGCCAAAAGCATTGGGATTGGCAGAGATATCTGTGTAACTAGTGGCCAAAATGTAAAGAAAAGATTCGTGAGAAAAGTAGCCGCGTGCGACACCTAGAAGTTGCTAATCAATTACAAGTAGTCTTTCTTGGATTTTTGTATTTTTGTATGTCGTTTTCGTGGTAGAAGTTGATGGCATCTTTAAAGCGCGTAAGCTAGCATGCAAAACTCCTGAATTTCATTTTTTATTGTAGTGTTTATTTCAAACGTCAATGGTCTTCTCGCCGTCAACGCAGGCAGAGATTGCAAACTCATTGGAAGCTAATGACTATGTCTGGTAGATCTAATGAACAATTTTTTGAACAATTGCATTAGAAATACAATGACACTTTCACTGCTCCTAGCTGTAAGAAGGAAGCTAATTTGATCAGGTCTTTCGTTATTCTGTCGCTAGTTGACACTGACACTTGACATAGGTGAAGAATGCAAGCAGTTGGTAAGGTAGAGGTATCAGAAGTCAAGTCTAATACGATGAAACAATCAACTTTGAAACGTTAAACCCGAGACTTATGGTTTAAGCTTTAAATAAGCAGTTGACAGTTTACAAATTCTTGACTACATATTTAAAGACCGCGTTGCCAAGGAACTTAGTGAAAGTCTACACTCAACTTTGCAACGCACGGGTCAAATGTAAGCTTTTCAATCAATGCAAGCATATCGTGGAAGGCTGCCTTAGCGGAGTGGTGAATTTTCGTTTTCTCGCAAGCACTGTCAACACCATAAACCTTTATATTAACAAACATAGCATGTCATTGAACAAATAAGAATGAAACACTAAACATTTTGCAAACATCGAACATCGGTCGAGTTACTAACTTGAGCAACTAGATATTAATTATATTTTCAAGATCCACTATTATACCGTGTACATGTGTTAGGCATTGTTCTCATTCTATCACGTCCTTTTCGAAAGGCTAAGCAACAGCAGTTCGATCAAAATCATTCGTGGAAAAGTGAATATCCTGACGATATCACCGAGGTTCAACAGGCAATAACAGCATAATTTATCAACTGGTAACCCAAAGTAACCGCTACTTCAACTGGTTCATCTCTACTCAAGAATCATCAACGACGTTTCAATTTTCGACACATTGGTTATCACTTGACAAACGTCCTGATAGACACATTAGCCTCTCAAAGACCCATTGATTTCACCTCAATATGCCTTCTCTCAAAGTACCTAGTGTACGGGCAAGAACAGCGATCCCAGACTTGCGATTCGAGCAAACATTTATGAATGCGGTTCGGAAAGAAGCCATTGCACGCCATGGAATAACAGCTAAGACTCAGGACAGTTCTGACGGAAAGGTCAAGATTACTGCTGGTGTTGTATGTAAAGTTATTTTACGAGACGTGTTTCTCATGCCTTTTGTACAGGGAATCCTATGGACCAGCGTTTTGATAGCCATGCGACCTTGGCTCTCGAACGCTACGAGAAGCGGCCAAAGGCTGGGTCGTTACATATACAGAACAATTTTGGGCAAAGATCTTGTGCCGAAACGAGCCTAGGTTACGATATTCACGGGTTAGGTATGGCCAGTTTGATATACTTTAATACTTATGTACAAGTGCATGACAGACTACTACTGAGCAATGGGGAGGAGCGTTCCTCAAGTGAACTGGCGAGATCCACCGCGCACAAATTCAAGAATTTTCCATCCTTCTGTCTCTTTGTCGTCTACCTTTTCGGGGTCTCTTGTCAATACCATCGCATAAGAGCTCATCACAATATTGGATTCGGTGCCAGCAGCTATTTCGCCTGTCTTGGCCTTCCGGTAGAGGTGAATCTCTTGGGCCCTACATCCTACGACAATGACGGGCAAATCTTGTGGTGGTAAAAGCTTTGCACTCACGATATCGACGCCTCTAATGTCTAGAATACGGCCGTCTGAGAAAAGACCTTGTTCGCGGAAAATTTTCTGCTGGGCAGCGTAAACGTTGTAAGGCGCCTCGCTGAACCATTGTTTTAAAACGGCCTCGTCGCCCTTTACGTAGGCTTCAAGCACTTCTGGAACGATGTACTCGCGCATATGCTTGGTGAAGGACTCTGTATTGAAAGTCGCATCCATCAATTTAAATTGAGCCATGACACGGGCTGACTCAGTTTCGGCGAAAAGACCCCCAATTTTGCCACTAATGGTTCTTAGCAAGACAATCAAAGGATTTTCACTGTCATCCCACAATTTCGTTTTGACCTCTTGTAGTTTCCGACCGAAGACGGTTTTTTCTTTGAAATCTTCGACTTTTCTGCTAAAAGATTCCTTTGCTTCGACGTCCGTAGCCACAAGAGCGGTTCCGGCTTCATCGTCAACTTTCACCGCCTTGGGTCTTTTACCGGACGCAATGTCTTGCTCTCTTTTGAGTCTTCTCGCCTCTTTCGAAATAAATCCACCGTACCGAGAACTGTTTTCAGACTCCATCACTTCTGACACATCTCTATAAACCCGTGTATGTCTCACGGGTTCAAAAGACTCATCCAATCGCTGCGCCGTCTTATTCACCGCGGTTCGCGTCGATTTGCTCAGATCAGATTCCCATGCCTTCAATGCGATGTTTTCCATTGACTCACCAGTCCGCTTCAACGTCTTCCCCACAATAGTGGAGCCCTTTTGAGCACCTAAATACGCCTCCCGCGCTCTTCTATAAGCGTCAGATTCACCTATTTTGCCCGAAGCGTCTTGAAGGGTCTTGATATTGTCTTGCAACTCTTTTGACTTCTCCCATTCCTGTTTGAACGTTTCCCGGAAAATTTGCAACGGCGATCTCGGATTACCTTGGCAATGCCTGTTACTTTGTGAAAGTAGACGCCGCGAAGCAACGTTGCAGCGCAAACCACCCTTTCCCAGCATCACTTGTATCGGTTTCTTACCGTCCTGGAATCTTTATTATAGTTGGTTTTCGTAGTATTTAAAACTTTGCCAAAATTTTGACATGCCAGTGAATGGGTTCAAGCGATTATATAAAGACACGAAACCTGAAAGACGTAACTAAGCTTTGAAAATGATATACACGTGTTGCTTTACTGGATTATCTGAGCTTAGTGCTAAATTTTGCTTCCAGTTATAGCCGGCAAATCTGCGATATATACTAATTTAGTCAATGCCAGGAAGTCCATTTATGTGAGCGATACAAAGGAAAATTCAGGGCAAAGTAGTTAAACTGCTACAATCTTGAATGAGTTGATCACAGAACCCTTTGAAGGAAATAGACCGGCATGCGCCTTCATTTTTGTTAGTTTTCCTGGCACTTTTGACCAAAAAAGTAAGCATGGCCCTCCAGCAATGGCATGTGTGCGAGCGAACTATATATAAGGGGACAAATCAGCACCATCAATCTGATTCCATGCTGTGATTATATCTTGAGGTTTTTGGAGTTCAGTTAGACGGGTTCTAATATACAAACACTCGAAATATATGAAAAGGCAACTCAAAGCAGACCTAAAGGAAGTTTAACGATGATTTTGCAAATAAATTTGGTATTCAGAGTTATTAAGAAATAATTCTCCACCGAAAGCCCATTTCTTAAGATATTTGGTCATCAAATTGGTCATTAACATCACTATTCCACAAATTCGCTACTAATAGGCCCGAAATATTGAAAAGACACGGAAACAAACCGGAAAAATTCGAGAAAGTCTATAGCGGATAGTAACGCTTACACGGCCTTGACCTTATATAAATAGTGACGTTTTCGATGAGAGCACTGTGAATGCACGTGACTGTTTTGTCAATTTTAATGAACGAAAGCATTGAGGATATGATGAGTTTCTACCTATAATCAAACAGACCGCTTTTTAATACGAGATATTTGGGTTTCAGAGTCTCTCTTGGATTTTATATAACGATAAAGGCCCATATGAGACTATGAGCAGGCTTAACAAATCTGTCCCGGGCCAATTTAAGCCTATGAACACACTTTCAAGCGGGTCAGCTTTAAAGTCTTCGGGCTCGAGGTCTTCCTCTTCTACCGGGTATACGAAGGAGAGATTCGACCCGCAAGCAGCTTCGAAAGTAAGGAAACTTGGTGAGACAATGGCGTCGCTTTCGTCGAATAATAAATGGCATCATTCAGAAAGTCCTATGACGCGTAACCGGAGCTCTCGAGATGATATAGAAATTGTTGGGGTCGATCCGAACACACGCGAAGAGTCTATCAAAGAGGTTATCAAGCTTGAAGGAACTAGTGAAAGGGATCTTTTTCAGGGCGATCTGTACATCTTCTTCGAAAACCATGACAGATTGATGAAACGACACGCAGTGCTACAAGTAGCCAGAGTTGACGGGGACCTCCGAACAAGTGTTAAACGGAATAGTCAAGAAATTGAGGGCACCGCAATACATTTTTTAACCGAGGGAAAAAGTTTTGCGTTCGATCTTAATTACAAGGGTATGTTTGTAGATTTGAAACACGCTAGAATCGTGAGATTTAGCGCCGAGGAACAAATAAGTGGAGTCATAGGAATTGCGTTCAAGCACAATAGTGGGAGGGATAGCTACCGAGAAAAATTTAAGGAATATGCTGAGCTTTTGCAAAACAGTTTCCTTGACGTTTACCACATAACCGGAGAAATTAATGAGCACACCGCTATGAGTATAACCAAAAGAAACCACACGGAATCAAAGGCTCATAGGGATCTGAAGGACCGAAGGTTCAATTCATTACGAAAATTACACAAGTCCATCTCTAGAACGGGGAATAAAATTCAAGTTCCACAGGGAGTAGATCAAATTAATGATAAGGAAGAAATTCGACAAGAAAATCCGAGCAGCAATGTTACTTCTCCCGCTAAATTTTACGGCAGATCGCAGCGTCACATGACGAGATCTAGCGTTAATTCTTTGCAGGATCATAAATTATCCCGACTTGAAACACTTACTAGAAGTTCGCGCAGTTCTCCTGTTCGCGATATCTCGAGTGCGGAAGAAGAACCTTGCAGCAGCGATCCATATGAGACGCCAGAAAATTTCGAACCTCCTCTGTTCTACAAATTTCAAGATGGATTTTTCATGTCAATTACTAACCAAGATTTTGGCACATTGTTTAATCATGATTGGATTAATGATTCAATTCTTGATTTTTTCACTAAGTTTTGGGTCGAGGATTCCATTAACAAAGGCGTTATCAACAAAGATGATGTATATGTCTTCTCATCTTTTTTCTACACGAAATTGGTCAGTGATCCTAAAAACTACTACAACAATATTTGTAAATGGGTTAGCGGAACGGACCTTTTTGCAAAAAGCTACTTGGTTTTACCGATAAATGCAAATTTCCACTGGTTTGGAAGCATAATCACTAATTTACCAGCAGTTTTCAAGTTTCTGAGAGAAGAACAAAAATTGTCAGGTAGCCTTGACAACGAAAAAGGAACAAAATTTGAAAATAGTGACGAAATATCAATCACACCTCCTTCAGTTACATTATTAGTTTTTGATTCGCTGAGGCAAAATCAATCAAGGGCAGTTGAACCGATCAAGGAATTTTTGATAGCTTACGCAGCGGACAGGTACAACCTTGAAATACCCAAGAACTTAATCAAAATGAAAACATGTCTCGTACCACAACAACCTAATATGAGCGATTGTGGGGTCCATGTCATTTTGAATACAAAAAAGTTCTTTGAAGATCCGTTTGCTACTCTGGAATTATGGAAAATGTCTAAATCCAAGGCCAATTCGCGTCAAATTAACGAGTATTTCGATAGACGGGGTAGAGTAACCGCTAGAAAAGAACTGCGGGAAATTCTCTTGCAACTACAGCATATACAGATCAAAAGTCATGGCGCACAGAGTCCGTATTTCAAAGAAACGAATGATGAACAGCACAGTGACGTTGAGATAATAGAAAATCTGGAGTTCATAGGTCCGCAGCAAAAAATGAGCAATGTATCAGGAGAGGATAATCAAGCTGATCATTCGCAACCAAGTCTCTATGTCGACACGAAAGGAATATTACCCAATGAGGAACCTGGCCAAATTGGGAAGCTTGAAGCATCTAAATCCACACAAATTGGACTTTCCTACGAAATCAGTTCTGAGCCTTTACAAAATGATGAGGATGGTTTGAGCAAAGAGCCCAATCTTCGCCCTTCAAAATTAGCTGCGTCTGCCAGAAATCGCTTAGAAAGCTCTCCTCTAAGCAACAACGAATTCTCGGGCCTCAACTAAGTTGCACTTCTTCATCCTATTAAGAGTTACAAAATTTGTTGGTGCAATATATCTCAAAAGAGTAGACCTGCAAAACATTGAGATTTTCAACTCAGCATTGTTCATAGTCACATATCGTGGCGGATGTATGTCACTTTCGATCCAAGATTTGAAGATCGTTTCGCGACAGTATCGATACCTATGAATTGACTGCGACATCGATATAATACATCTCACATTTAGCATTTACGTCATTTGCATATAACAAAAAATCCTATTCATCGTAAACTTGGCTTTCGCTTCATACCTTAAGGCTCATATTTGAGAATGAATAGGTGCTAGGAAAAATATTCAACGCAGTGGCAATCTCGGGACGTCTTCACGAGAAGGCGGTCATAGCAGACTGTCATAGCCAAGTCTGCCAAAAAAATATTATAGTTAACTGTTGCTCTGAAAGTTGGGCTCTATCTGACGTCCTATTTCACTTTCATTGTATTCCCTGCAGTCAACAGCTTTGGATGTGGGCCCTAAAATAGCCAAGTAAATGCTGCATTAAGCAGTTTCTTTAGTGATCAAGGCGATACATAGTTGACTCCATCAAAGTGAATAGCGCCCGGATTTTGCGCTTGATAGCATTTTGGCGAAATTGGGAGAGCATACGGAAAGACACAATTGTAAACAGAAATCAATTGCACTACTGGAGACACAAAGGTGTGGTCTTGACTTGTATTCTAGAAACTCTAAAATTCACTGATCATAATACTGGCCCACAATGCCGTGAAATGATGTTTATAAATTATTTCAATTTGCCGTTAGGTCGAAATAAAAAATGCATTAAAGTAGCTTACCCCTCGCTCATCAGCAGCTCTAAAATACCTTCAGATCAATTGTCCTCCGCCAAATTGGTCAAAGTCTTACCACGGCCGTAAACTTCTTCCTTTATGTTTGCCAGCGTTTTCTCTATGGTTGCATCTATGGATTTGTAGTGTTTCCAGAAATAAAACCCAGAACAAACGATAGGTGAGACGAAATAAAACGCTTTTTGGTTTAAAGTCCACGGTATATTAGGATCTTCGTTTGTTAAAAATCTCCGTTGCGCCAAAAATTGGTACACCGAAACCAGTGAGGTATATGGTGAGTTTTGTTGATGGTACTCTAGGAAACACAAAAAGAATTGTAGAACAATGGAAAGCCCGCTCGTCATTAAGCACTCCACAACATCAGGTTCGACGTAGCTCCATGCGTTTCGCCGTAGGTCGCGGCCATCGCGTCCCCGGAACCATTTGGTGGTACGGTAAACGTGACGCAAAAGATCGAAAAGTAACCATACCGAGAGAGGTAAATATTCAGTCAATTCTTCAGAGTTAAAATTGAAATCTTTGATGGAGGTGGTCCAAAATTCCAAAGCTGGAGGTAAGGGATTACCGAAAGAAACTTGCGATGCGTCTTGTTTTAAAACGAAAAGCTTGAAAAAGAGAGTGTAGGCAAAATGATAATTGTAAGCAACAAATTGAGGTTTAACAAAGTTGATGAACAGAGTGCATAGCTGCACCTTGAAAAAATTAAAGGCAGGTCCCTGAAAGAGATTTTGGAATGGCTCTCCAATGTTTTGCGCATCCTGAATATTCATACGCCCTTCTTCAAAATCATTATCACCGACCTCTCCGTCTTCGGGATGAACGTTAACAATGTTCTCATTAAGGATCGCTCGCGCTTCAAGCCTGTTTTGATGAAATTCTAGGCCTACGGTGAAAACAAAGCAACCTACTAAAATTGCTGGAATTCTCACAGCAAAGCTAGAGGTCATCGTTATTGGGTGGAGACTTGTTCCTTTGAGGACGGTCATCGGTATCTGCACTGCTAAGAACAAGCAGCTCCCGAGGAAGTTGAACAAAAATACCAACGAAATGATTAGTATTGAAGCAAACAACCAAATGAGAGTAATTAAAGCGGAATATCTCCAGCGAAACCGTGGGGGAACGTAAACAACAGAGTATTCATCAAACTCCGAGCTCTGCTCGTCTAAAAACCCAAATTCACCAGCAGCTTGGTCATTTTTTTCCCGGATGAATTCAAGATCGAGCGGCTTCAAAAGTTTATCACTCTTAGTCACTGGTACAAATAGCGTTTGGGCGTAGTTACGCGAGATGATGTCGTTGGCTGGGACCCGCATTTGAGTTCCATCCGGTATAAAATAGGCATGTACACTTTTGTTCTCCTCAAGTAATTCGCACGCTTGTGAGAACGTCTTTGGGTGGGAGTAAAGCTCAGGGTTAGACCATTTTGCGCTGGTAGGTGCCAAGAATCTGTAAAGATTGTTTCGATACAGAATTCTACCTCTCTCCATCGGGATATCCTTGTCAAGTATGAATGATGAGAGTCGGAGCTTTTGACAACTTAGGTCAAAGACCTTAATCCAAAAAGTTCTTAGCCAAATGCGCGGACTTTTGAGGGAATCCGAAAACCAATTTGCCAGAAGGGTGATGGCGCCAAGGCATCCGGCTTCTATCGACGAAGCGGCGTCATTAGTAGTCAAAGGCAACACATCAGAACGTAGGAGTACTGGAAAGAGGTAGCGAGTGTAGAAACCAAAGCCGACGACAATGAATATGGCATAAATGAGCATCGAGAGGGCCAAACGTGAAATTTGAACCCTCATTGGGTGGATAAGGCTATCATGCAAAATGCGAATGTTAGGGTCATCTGGGGACCTTATGAAAAATAGAACGCCAGGCCTAATGATGTAGTTTCTTACCATTCCAACAAACTTGGCAAACCAATACATGTAGGAAGTTCCTGCCCCCCAGTAGAGGCAACAGGTAAAAAAACCCCACGAAAATTGCTGTCCATAGAGAAGACTACGCTCTTGAGATTTTAATAGTGGTGACAACAAGGAGTAGTCTACCATTATCCCGGACAGAATTGGAAAGCCGATCAGTTCAATGGCGAAAAGGGTGAAAACTTTCAAAGAAGATCGTATGGCAAAGAAAAGTTGGAAGATGAAGCGCAGATTTGGGTTTTTCATGCCATTTTTAGGACCATGACCTTTGGCTAAATATTCGGTGCTTGCTGAAATGACAAAAATTGTCGCCAAAAAAGTCGTTAGAGCTGGAACGCCCTGAGCAATAATCGATATATCATTTCCTGGTGTCCAAGGTTCTTGAAGGTATTCAAACCAACCCAGAAATTCAATAGGCTTTAATGCCATACTGAAATGTGCCAAGTAGGGAACTTTGAAAAGAAGGCCATGAAGTCTAGGCACACCACAAGCCTGTAAGAGTCTTCTGATACTGCGAAGAGAACTCTGTGATACGAAAATAATCGATCGCAATAGCCCATAGCCGACGAAGGTTGGGATCACGTATGCTAAGAAAAGGTATATTGTAACAAACACTGCACTCACAATGTAATACACGGGCAGGTTTTCAGCCCGAATTTCAATGCTGAAAATGGCCTGTTCTTGGTTTGCGTTTGGAAGTCCCTCTTGAGCATCGACGTCTTCTTGCGGAAGTTCTTCTCGTTGAACCGGGGCAGGAGCAAAAACGCGTGGTTCTTGGTGAGGCGCGGCACCGTTGCCTTGCATTCCCTCATCCACAAGCTCGTCAAAACGATGCGCAGCGCGACGATTTAGTATTTGCTCAAAGGGGCCAGCATCATCCAGCTCACCAGGTTCTTCGTCCCCTGCATTCACGACATTTTCTTCTTCACTAGTGCTCTCACCAGTGGAAACATTATCGGTGTTGAAATCACTGTCGTTTTCGTCATCACTGTCACTGTCGTCGTCGTTTCTCATATTGTTGAGAATAAAATTCTCACGATTACGTACCCGTTCCTCTGCTTCTCGCAAATTGAGTTGAGGAGCCTGCAAGTCCGGTTCAGGCTCTTGTTCAGGTACTTGTTCATGGTCCATTTGCAAATCTCCTCTTTGTTCATTTCGAACCTTCATTAGGTTGACTATATGCTGGATCGTAGTCTCATCCATGCCAGGAAATTGCTGTCTCAATTTCTCCATCATAAGTTCTTCTCTGCTGTACCTAGGGCCAATCTTGTGGTATACCATTTTGCTGAAAACTGCTTCCCGAACCACCATATCGTATTGGAAATAAAGCGCTATATGAATTGCTGCGACAGATACGATCTGGGAAAGTGAAAACCCGTAATTCTTGGCGAGTTGAAAGACAATTTGCGCTCTGGTTGGCTTCAGAGGTATATTGGATTTGAATCCAAACAGCATGCTCAACCAAAAACTATTTTCCACGGGCAATCGGCCACCATACAGCAAAACTGTGTAGAGTTTCCCCACCATATTCCACGTCAATGGCACTCCTATTGCAAGCAACAAAACCGCCAGCGCTATTGTCACAGAAAACCGAATCTTTTTCAAAGCTCCGTCAAACAATTTTTTGATAAGTATCCACGCTGGAATTCTTTCTGGCATGTTTGCATCGTATACCGTTTGAAATTGGATCGGATAATGACATATGTCACATTTTATCTCAACGCCAGGTCTGTTTATATCCACGTTTTTGGATCCCACCCAGTCCACCAAACAGGACTCATGAATGTATTTAATCGATCCTCTGCATTTACAAGGATGGAAAAGAGGGCTCTCTAACGTGCTTTCACCTCTACAAATCCGGCAAGTCGCGCCGAAATTCCTCAAATCTTCCTCCTCAGATTCCTTTCGAACGAAATCAGAGCTCATTATGCTAAGAATGGCCTGAGAAGAGAACGAGCTTTTCTAGTTAAAACCTTCACTATTTAGATTATTGTGGCCTTCTCGTCATACAAATTTTTAGTTGAAATCGGGATCATTTCCTGGTTTCTAATCGAAATTCAAAAAAGTTAGAAAAAAGCCCTGTAGGGGGCTCGAACCCCTAACCTTATGATTAAGAGTCATACGCGCTACCGATTGCGCCAACAAGGCTCCTAATGAAAAATAACATAGCTAATGACAATATATGGGTAAAATTGTATCACGCTATATTGCTGACTTTTAACTGGGTTTACGCACTAGGTACTTGTTAACCGAGTTACCACTCAGAGTTGAATCCCACCCAACCTTTTGCGCTATTGGCAATACAAGGGGGATCAAGAAGCCCGTATTTAGTTCAGGTACTGTGTGCAGGTTGTATATATAGAGACGGTTTTGATGATCAGGCGACACCCGACGGCGATCACGCTGGGGCACAAAGATATCCTGGAGTTGAAAGAGGAATTGGAAGAGCAAAGGCTTCAACGAGAGATCAAAGAGCAACAGAAAAGATGGCAGATGTCTGAGCAGGAAGCCCAAAATGCTTCGCAGACAGATCGAGACCAGAATTTCGGTGAATTTGATGATGAGGACAAAAATACAAGTCACATATCAATTAAAGGTGAAAGTGCAACACAACCGGGACCGCAATATCAGAGTCCTAACGGCGCCATGGGGGACAGAGACACATTGAACACGCATCGTAATCCATTTCTAGCAGAATAATAATGAGGGTGGTGTAGATATTCTATATTTTGTGTGCCGGACTTGAGCCAGCTTGTACGTAAAAGGATGAACGGTGACGCTACTGTGTTTAGAAACCACGATAAAAACTTTCATTTTTTCGATTTCTGCGTGTGCATTGGCATGGATTTTGTCCTCGCATCCTGCTTGGTCTCTGGATCGGCTTTTGGCTCAGATTGCAAATGCTTCTCATCATGTTCAATGACCCACGATCTCACTTGCTCACGTCTCGCATGCACGTCGACAAAGTTGGGCATGTACGTAACGTCGCCATACGGATCGCTACCTGCCAAATTATTGCTTATTGTCGCTCGGTTCATGCTGATCTCTTGCAAGTATGCGTTCTGTTTGATCAGTTTTCCCTTCCCAGGCAGCAAGAGGAACGAAAGCTTGTCGTTCGAAAGGAAAACCGATAGTGTGAATATTACGAGCCCGGATAAAACTTCTAGTTGTATATCTCTTGGCAAAGTGAGCTGATCGACATCGCTATTTCTCAATGCTAACTGCTTTTTCAGTACGTGAAATTCGTGACTGCTAAAACCCGAATGCACCAGTTGGCATATAGCAACAACTAGCAGGAATTTAGAAAGGATCGACATTGGTCTAGAGGGCAGGTTCTATTTATCAAAATATGTTGATATTTCAAGGTTCTTCTCATTTCAAGTTCTGAGAGGCATTGAAAATATCAGCAATCCGTCACTCGTGTAACAGTACATCACGCTTGAACAGCTAGTGACAGTATGCTAGTTAGCTAGGAATATGTAGAGACGCCGCCTTTAAATCTCGGAACTAAAGCTTTCATTAGCGGCCCGGTTTGTTGGCTCAAAAGGGGGCAATTCGAGTGCGATATCTTCGTCTTCTCCGGAGTATTCTTCGATGGGTTCAAGTTCTCCACTTGTTTCATGTCGCGGCGTACCATTTCCTTTAGGCGGTAGTGGTCGTTGTTCTCTGGTTTCGAAGCCAGTGTCGTCGACAAGCTCAAGGTAAACGTCACCGAACAGCTGCTTGTTAAGATGTAGTCTTTTCATAACGTGGCCGGTTTCGTTCATGTACCCCAATTTTGCAAGACTCTTTAGTTTTACGACGAAAATGCAGAGTTGGCGGAAGGGATCGGGTATGCTTGTGTCTCTAATATCGTTCAGTTCAACATCTTCTCTTTCAAAATGATCAAGAGATACTTCCTGTTGCTGCGCGGCAAGACTCTCTAAATAGAGAAAGACATCGTTAAAAGCGTTTTCCACGTCTGAGTCAATCAAAAGCTGATAAAAGGATTTTATGGTCAGCCCCCATTCAGGTTGTTTATCTGATACTTTGATTTCGAACATCTTGAAGGCAGTCAAGATGTCTGCTAGAGTCTCGCACATGTGATTCTCAAGTTGATACCGCTGCAGCGAGCTTTCGCCATCATTAGCACGCAGTGCAATCAGGACAGCAGATATCTGCTCTGCGATAAATTTGACCATGTCCAAAGTTGTTCGCGACACCGTAACGGGACCATTTTCGCGATCAAACACTTCGAACCAGGCTTGTAGTGCCCATACGACAATTAGTGTCATAAGCCTAAAATCAACGATTTCGGTTGTTGTAGTGGTCAAATTTGCTAACATTTCGGGCAATCGATTGATGAACTTGTTAAAAAAAAGTTCTAAAAATCCATGACCACACTCTAGCGGGTACACTTTACTCATCAAAACCAATTTGTTGATGTAAAGACTGTAAAGAACGACAATCTTTTCATTTGCACTGTTGACGTCTAAATCGTCCAGATTCTTTTCGAGGTAAGTCTGTAGTAGCACTTTCACGTTAGCGGCTTCTGATTTCCAAAGCTCGTTGACAGACGGTACATTCACTTTGTTGCAAAAGTCTAAAACTTTCGAGTATATTTGCCAGGTGGTATCCTCTGGTGCGTTAGATATCTCGGCTTTAGAAAAACACCTGACGACGGTTGCGGCGATCTTGGAAAATGACTTTTCCTGATTTACCTCGGCCCAGTCTTCGAAGTCAAAGAGTTCAAACAGGCGCAATAGTTGCGAAAGTATAACTTCCGAATACAGGGGAAGTTTCGCAAACAGCCCTTGCAATTTTGGTAAAATTGAAGATACAGCTTGGGCCTTATTGGCCGACTTGCTGGCATTCACACCACCGTGACATAGGCCATTGAGGACCACGACATATTTTGCAATGTTGTCTTCCGAATCTGGCAAAAGCAGCATGCTTTGTTTCTCTTGTTCCAAATGCAGAGACTGAAAGGTATCATCGAATGTGAGAAGGTCACACAGGGGCTCCATTAAGTGGCCGAAATGAGGTTGCAAAAATTCACTTGCCTGGAAAAGGTACTCTGTCTGTTGATCGGGGCTAGCCTCTTCCTTAAGCGAAGTAAGGTGTATGGTTAATGACGTTATCAAAAACTGAATAAAAATACCCACTTCTACCACCTTTTCGATATCAAGCTGGCTATTAGGCACCAGCGAGCTTTGTTCTTTGAATCTTTCACATCTCTCTTCTTCAACATTGGAGAAAAACTTCGCGACGCCGTTGAGAAATTTGACGTTTTTGGCTGAAGAGGAGACGTTTCTCTTCTCTTCCTCAAACAGTAGACTGGAAATTTGCAGAACTTCTTCGTCCTCAAGATATCCAAAAGCGTTGAAGTGAGAAAGTAGTTGAACTGCTAATAGACGAACTTGATACTCCACGTCTCTCTCCGCTATATCCAAAAGACGCTCTTTAAACCTTTCGAAAAATTGACGCAGGGCTGTATTTCCGACTGTATTTCGACTCCGCTTATTGCTAAATTTGACAATTTGTAACAACATTTTGAGAACATTTGATCTTACGTTAGATGAAGAATCAGACAATAGCCAGCCAAAATACTTGAGATAGCTCACCTTGAAGAAAAACTCGGGATAATTTTCTAACCATTTAGCAAGATGAATCATTGACTCCGCCCTAATGAGCTCGTCAACGTCTTTAAATCTATGCATGAATGAAAGCTTAATCAAGTCGTCAACTAAAGCTTCCATCACTGTCTTGGAGTCTTGAAGTTCTGTTATGCTTCTTTTAAGTCTTTCCATGGTTTTCTGATTACTTCTTTTCTTCTTTTCCTCCATACCCAGCTGCCTGCGAAGGTTCACCAAATAGTTATTTTCCAAGTCCACGATGAGGGCGGTAAGGGCGTCCTGAGCCGAGTACAAGGCAAGTATAGCCACGTATCTCAAGCACCTGATTTTAGAGACAGACATTGCTGAAAGCCATGTTAGAATATCCATGATCAAGACACTTTTTTGAGCATTTTCACCCTCGGTGGATTCATCGTAGAGCATCCCGCGCTCGTTAGCGATTGTCATAAGATTCGAAGTAAGTGACATGAAGTTTTCACAAAGAAACTCGTAGCGAGCTTTTTTGGGATGATTTTTGCTTTCTAGCAGATAAAATTCGTGAATCTCTTGTTTTTGAAATTGCAACCGCACCTCATCCATTGTATCACTGCAGGACTCATTGTTTGCCACATCGTGCTCTTCTACTTTTAAGAGAGCTCCGCAACAACCTAAAAGCAAGTTCACAAATTCCTGCACAGCTGCATCCCGGTTTTCAGCATATTTGTCAAGCCAGTTGTTGGCAACCTCTTCTATGGAGACGTCGCCGGAGTTTGCGATAACGTCAAATAAAAAACAGGGTTTGAAATCCTGTAAAAGCCCAATATACTTTTCTCTGGCCTGCTTAGACGCCCGATGAGCTCCCGTTGGCAGCCTGCTTTCCTTAACGCGCAACTTTTTGCTTGATGTTGGCTTATTGGCACGCTTTCGTTTCCCGCTACCCACAAGACTCTCTTCGTAATCTTCATCATCTTCACCCAATTCTATTGACTCGTCTTCTTCGCCTTCTTCGTCTTCTGATAAGTAGGTTGCTTCATCGGCTACAACCGCGGTAGGGGAAGCACCCTCTTCACATTCTTCATCATCGTGATACGATTTTTCTTGAATCCTCGTTGACCGACGTATCGACATTATTTTCTTTGAGGTAACGAGCTAGCTGAGAACCTGCTGTAACGCTAGTTGGATCTCTAGACCTCTCGATGTCGCCAGATTTCTCAACGTTTCGTTACCAGACGATGGTTACGCGTAACTTCAGATTTTCTGATTCCATCTCGATATTAATTTTCGCGTTTGGTCACGAAGAACGAAATTAGGTACGATCTTCCACTAATGAGAGACTGACGCGATGGCCTAGCAGTTCATGTGTCCATGAAGGGAGAGGGCTATCAATCTTCAAGTCGAAACAATGACTCGTGCTTTCAATTTTCGCCGGAAACGGTCAAAACTCTAAAATACGTCTCTAGAGTTCACTCCACTGTCTTCGCCTGTTCGCGTTAATAAAACAATCTTAAAAGCTAAAAGGCGCCTCGAAAGCTAGAACATAAGAGTACAGCGCCCAAAGTACGTAAGCGAGCAAAGAAAAAACAAAAACAACGCCCCGCAGGGTTTCTAGCCTCCTCCGTGGATCATCCACTCCAATAGGTCTTGACCTTCTTGACGACCGAAACTAGTGATTGCAGGCGTAGCGACGACGATGATCGCGACGGTAACATGCTGGGTCGAACTGCAAGCCTTGGACTCATACCGTCGCGTGAGTCAAAGATTTCGTTTCCTCCTTCCCGTGAGGACAAATCGTAGGGCGAAGTCGCGTGATCAAGCCCCACATCCTCCGTACTGCTTAACTCGTCCTGGGACGAGACTTGGATATAGTCGTGCTCCGCATGCTGTGAGTCAACACGTTCGCAAATAGCAAGCCCTGCGCTCGCTTTCGCCTCTGTAGCACCTGGGTTGCCGCCCCTGCTACCAATGGTGATTTCGTCAAGGTTTTCGTTGTCGCCGGGCGAAATCACGTCTATCGCATCTAATTCCGGGTTCCAAACGTTGTTCAGAAACCCATGGTCATCTGTTTTCGTTTCGAAGTATGGAAGCGTGATCCATTCTGTATCATTGATGACAAACTGACATCTTTACGTTAGTGATTGATCTGATCTGTCGTCAAGTTTTAAGCCCACATACCTTAAAAATTATTGTCTCTTTGCCGAGCGGGAGGGTTACGCTGAAACTGTCGTCTTCGTCGTCGTAAGTCAAAACAAATCTCCTGTGTTCCCAGTTGTCGAAATTGCCGGTAATCATGATCTTGTCGCTGGGGGAATAGGGCGCAACGGCCTGCCCTGGAATGCGTAATTGCTGGGTAGACATTGTAGGAATTGTTATCAGAGTTGAATAATCGGCCCTTGCAAATTGCTCGATGGCCTTGAATCAGTTGTCACTGTTGTTGTTATCCGAAATCCCAGTACTCTTGTGATATGAAACCCCTACCAGATAACCGCCTGGAGATCAAACGGACATGTACGTTTGTACGGAAGGGTAGGAAATGAGTAGATTACTAAGATGAGTACTGAATGAGTACTGAATGAGTATAGAACGAGTATAAACTGAGTAAATGATGTTTGGACGAGACTCAGGACGTTAGCCTCGCGACAGTAGGTAAGATTTCTAATGTCAGAACCGCTTTATAGTGAGTTTGTAGCTTGATTTCAGAAGCGACTCATGGGTTTGCCGTTGCTCGCTTTTGAGTGCATAGCACCTCACAGAGAAGACCTTGCTGATGAAGAAAAAAACGCCCGAGACAATAGCCATTGTGGAAATGAATATTATTGCACGCCGGTAATGGGTGAGCGTGCCGTCGCCGATTATGGCGCCCGTAATGGGGATGCCGGCGAGAAACGTGAGACCCACGAGAAAATACATGGTAGAGTAGCGCGTTCCAAACTGATCGGTGCGGCAGATTTGGCCGCAGCAAACAGGCGCAAGGTTCAGCAGGGACCCGTAGAAGAACCCATACAGAGCGGCGAACGCAAGCATCACGGCACTTTTTTTCTGGCCGAATGGAAGCCAAAGCGCGAGCGGCAGAATTCCCAAACACACGTTGATCACGACCATGACGTTGAAACGGCCCGCAAAACAATCCGCAAGATAGCCGTAGAAATACCCGCCCGCGATGGAAAGAGCGTTCAGAACTGTAACAACGAGAAAACTATCATTCTCGGAGTATCCGACGTCAGTGCAATACGATGCCAGATACGTCAAAGTCGCACCCGTCGAAAGTTCCGCAAAACATGTGCCCAGCGTACAGAACAAGAACCGTGGATCTGAGAGCGCCTTGTGGTCGAACGATTGCAAAATGTAGCGCGCCAGGTCTCGCAGTAAGGACAGTGGGGTCGTTTTCTCGCGCGGTTTGGCCGATGCCGTTGTATTGCTTGGTGGAGCCAACTTGGAGACGTCTTCTTTCACTAAACAAGCAGAGGCCACGAGCAAAGCCAATGCGATGAAAGCCATTATTCGCATGGTCCAGGAGTACCCGATTTTGTTGTAAAGCGAGCGCAGTAAAAGCGGGTACACTACCCCGCCAATACTGCCACCATTGATCGCGAGTGCGGTGGCCGTGGCCCGTTTACGCGAAAAATAGTGGCACACCACGCCGAGAAGCGGAGCAGTGAGGACTCCCGTCCCGATCCCGTTCAAGCAACTGAAACATAGAAGAAAATGCCAGACTTTTGAGCAATTACCCAGAACAAAGCTTCCTGCGAGAAACAGTGCACTTCCGAGCAAAACCGGTTTTCTGACGCCGTGGACATCAAAATAAAGTCCACTCAAGACACTAGATCCAAGCATGAAAAAATTGTACAAAGAAAAGATCCATGAGATCGTAGACGTCGAAACCTGAGCCAGCTGATTACTGGCAATATAGGTCTGAATGACGCCTGCACTGAAATATAGGCCCCAAGTCGGAAATATGCCCAAAAACGACCCGAACGTGACTAACCATGCATCAAGACCTCCCTCAGGATACGTGTGTCCGTCGTCTTCCTCCATATAGTCCAAATCTGTCTGGCAACTCCGTGGAGCAGATAGTTCAATTGCAGCATCAGGACCGCCTTCGTCGAAGTCAAATCTCGCAGCCCGAAGTTTTGAGCCACTGGCTATATCGCAGACATCATGTTGGATAGCAACATTAGCCATTACCTGTCTCTCTTCCTGAGGTTTTGGTGGTCTTTTCATATGATGACTGACAATGACTAGAGTGGGAAAGTAAGTTATAAATATCAGGGCCCCAATCACATGACTCTGTCCGAACGAAATGTCAATTGGAGTCTCATCGTCTACCTTATTCACTCCTGGCTCATCCAAGCCATGACTCCGAACCCCGCCAAAGCGGCAAAAAGCTGTGCCACGAACTTCTGCAATTCTTTCGCTTTAGAACCATTAGTTGTTTGCAAAAGATCTGGTGCGATGCCCACTGCCGCTATGTAGATGAACCCACCTACAGTAATTGGTAGCATTTTTTCGTTACTCGAAGCTATCCAGGAACTCTGCGTTGCTGTCTTTATTGGTAGACCGATTTCTGGAATAGTCTTGTATGCTAGGTTGTCCGCCAGTGCCATTTCGTTGAAAAAACATCCTAGACCAGTTCCTAAAAGAGCTCCTATTGTTGTGACGATTTGTGACTTCAGAGTCTCTTTGAAACTGAGACCGGACGCCAAAAGAATGGCAGATTCGCCCAGTTCATGCGGTAGCTCGTGCATCAGGATGGCAATTGTCGTAGTTACTCCGAAACGATCGGATTTGTAAAAAGATGATGCCAATGCGAATCCGTCCGTGACATTGTGTACAAATCCAGATACTAAGCTCAAATATGCAGACGTTTTGAGCGAATCCCGGTGGTGGCCGTGGTCACGGTCGTGGCTGTGACAATTGTTTTCGGTCAAAGTCGGCCCATCTGGGATGTTGGCGTTCCCGCGCCTTCTGGACAGCTGTATCGCGTCGCTTGACTCCTCTTTCTCTTCCCGAGAGGAAGAAACACCTACCACTTCTCTTTCCGACGCAGGGTGACGCTCATGGTGATGATCGTGGTCATGATCCAGGTGCAAAATTCTAATTGCCTTATCGACAAGCATGAAAAGTACAAATCCAGCAAAAATCAGAGCACCTAGCTGAGTAGTATTAGATACAAGTTGCTTGTCGTGATGCTGCAAATTCAGAAGCGGACCATTGAAAAGTGCTTCCATTTCCGAAATCTCAGCGTCGTTTGATTCCAGACCAGTTATAATGTCAGTAAGATCCTGAAGAGTGAATTTGGTTGAGCTCGAAGCTTCAAATATCTCGGGGAGCATGTGTAGCAGAATGTCTCCCATTAGAGTTCCGAAAGCCAAGGCCACCATTAAGGGCAAAAACGAGTTCCGTTTGGAAGTTCTAAAGCCAGGAATCGCGAGTACAGCAACTACTGGTGCAACAGAAACGTATAAAGTAGCCAAAAGCGCATTCGTGCGCGCAGATCCTGGGAAAGCGTATTTCACAAGTATATTTTCCAGAGAGCTTTGTTCATGATGGCTGTGACTCCCGTGAGCCGAAACACCGGCTAGAAACAAAACCCCCACTAAAACAAACGACGCACTTACAGGTGATGGTAAAAACATTGGCTTGAAATGTTCTTTACGCAGCCTGTTATACATCCAAAGCCTTATGGCTGAAGGCCATCTCAAGTAGCTTAATTTTGTCAAAAAAAATCCCAATACAACACATGTCAACTAGGCATTAGAAGCTTGCCAATGGCATCTGCTCAGACACGACAATGCTTCTTTTAACAGTATGATGCAGTACTTAACACACCTTTCAGTACGATTCCCAGTATCAGTTTGACTAACTATCGTTCAGAGAAGACTCCGACATTTGAAAGCGATTTCAATTGTAAATGTAACGCTTGTGGAAAAAGCAGCAACAGCAGGAGTTGATTTCAATTCCATTCCGTGTTATTACATTGTTGAGGATCTCAAAGGACACGCGCACTATATCAGTGAAATCCAAGTGAGTCCAGGGTTTGTTTGCCAGTTCAACGAACTGCCTCCAAGCTTTTCAGCATTAACGAGAATCAGTATCAAGGTAGTGGGCGAACTGCCTCGTAATATACTGAAAAACAGTGCCAACAAAAATGAGACGTGGGTTGTGCTGAACTCTGTGTCAATTGATCTGAATCAACTGCAACCAGTTGATGTCGACCAAATAGACTTCCTTGGGGATCACATCAATATGCCTCTCTTGGAATTCACCGACGGATATTTTGTAGCTTGCGATGGGCTCAAAAGCGATGACCATTTCAAGATTGACATGGAAAATAAACCGGTATCGACATTAGTCCTGCGAAAAAGTTCCAATTTTAATAGTCTTTTGAAATTGAACAAGATACTTGAATTTATGGGCCAAGTGCAGCGCGAACTGGATGACTATTCTGCTCAAATCGAAATTAAACTGAAAAACAGAGTATTTTCGCATCGCCAAGAGTATGAAAAGGCCATTGAACAAGTGTCTACAGAGTCTCAAATTAAAGCATCAAACGTAAATGTCCTGAAGGCCAAGATCGAGAGAGTTACATTCGGCGACGACGAAGTGGGTGGCCTTTCGGGCGAAAATGACGATGAGTATGGAACGCTTTATTCGGATTTCCTGAATCGAAAGCATTTCTTACAAGCGGTTCAGGCCCGTAAAATTGATCAATTAAGTGGGATATTTGCTGGATTAGATGTTCTTAACGACCGTGACTTTGGTTTGGCGATTTTGTATATTGATAGCAATACCGGGAAGAGCACGTTTGACTTGAAGGTTCTGAATGCTGCTCAGATGGTTTCTATCGAAAATAGAGAGCGACTTAACGCTTTCTTGGGATACTATTTACTGGTTGTCAAACTGCTAGCGCTTAAAGTTTTTCATGTTTCACTCCCGCATAGACTTTTGTTCTACGGGAGCACCTCGTTGGTAAGCGAGTCTCTGCCGCTTTACTTGACAAAAACTCCACGCCCGCATCATATGACGGGTTTTGAAAATGCAATTCATTGTTTCAATCTAAATATCTTACAAATCAAGCAGCATTTGGAACGCTGTTGCTGACAAGGACCTGGCGATCAAAAAAATCTTCCGGCGATCCTTGGAGTCTTTTCCAAGTCAAAATCTCTTTCTTGGTATTATCTATCTCAAAAATCCTAATACGGCGCTCGGTTCCGCCATAACCAGCATATCCACCTTCGCCAGCGCCACCCCCATAGCATAGCCAAATCTTATCCTCAAGCTTTGATGATATAGAATCATCAAGAAGACAATAGTCATTGCAGTGATCATGGCCCACTGAAACAGCACTTACACCCATCTCATGGAGGAACGACAGTCCGCCCGAATTGTATTTTGGAGCAGTTATTCCCTCTTTGAAATTTCCAACCAGCGGATTCTCTGCCTCATCGCGGGTAGAATACATGTCTAAATATTCAGGTATAGGGATGTGAAAAAACGCCATACTAAGTTTCTTAGAATTATCTGAGTTCTTGGCCGCTAGGTCTCTCATGTATATCCATTGGCTTTCTTTGATCCAGTCGTAACCGGGATAAATCTTGGCATTGGATGAATATTTGTGAGAATCCAAAAAATATAGCGCAGCTGCATCTTCTCCATCTTGATTCTTGATACTAAGTTTGTAATTGCCCATCCCAAAACTTTTGTCATTCTTATCAAGAGGTCCCATCTGGAATAAAGAGTATGGGAGACGGCTAACGTATTCGGACAATTCCCGTCGACTCATACTTCCTTCGTCATCATGATTGCCCCAAACCATAGCATAAGGTATACGTCTTTCTATAGCAGGTGCAACAGCCTTAAGAAGAGCGCTGGCTGAATCTTCTCGGCTCAACTCTCCCATTATTTGGTCACCGGTGAAAACCACTAATTGAGGCTCTTCGAAGTCTAGCACTTTACCAATAAATTCAACGGTCTTGGGATCCGCGTAGCAGGTTTCATGAACAGGGAACTCGTCTCTACAAACACCCGAACCGACACCCAAGTGCAAATCAGCAAGTTGAACGATTTTGAACTTATTGCTTGATCCGAATGTCAATTGCGGCGTGTCGATTTGGAGCAAACTTTTGAATTGCTTGGAACTCACGAATACGCCGTTTTTTTGAGTAACGGGGCTGCCCTTGTGAAGAATCCATCCTTCACGGGGATCTGTGCAATCGTCTCCAAAAAGTAAGTCCATATCGGAAACGTAATCTCGGCCATCATCCCATCCTCCAAAAGGATTATCGAACTCTATCAGAAGTCCGTCTTGTGGAATTTTGGTACGAAGTTGGATGCTTCGGGGCTCCCTCATAGCCCTAACGTGAATCTCAGTTCCTGTATTCTGCCTAGACAGGATGTAGGTATCTAGTTCTTCGACGGTAAGCGTGTCGTAGTATAAATATTGCGACACTGGCGACAAACCCCGCAGAAACGTCGTAGATCCTGAGATATCCTTTTTCACCAGCTTTCTAGAACACGGCATATTGGTACTATGGTGATGTAGAGCTCTTTCAATGGGACACCATTCGATAAAATGACCGAGACGGAAACAAGAAACTAGTCCAATTCCGGTGATTATTTGTCGCTGTCGATCCAAAGTCTCAAGTGTCGCGTGTAATTTTTCCAGGTTCACGGGGCTCTCGTCTTTCCAAACTATGAACAAATGCTTGATTCCCAAACCTGATCGCATGTCTATAGATATCCTGTAGAGCGAAATCAAGAGCATTACAAAAATAAGGAATGCTCCGTAGCGAAGATATCGTCTAGGAAGCCGAATCATATCAATGCTTGTTTGTCAACCCGGAAAATTTATGAAAATGCCAAGGTTGTTGATCCACTTCAGCGTCCACTTCCAATTCTTAAAGTCTTTAAAGAGTATACAAACTTCGCCTGTACAAACGTCACCCATAAAATAATTCCGTAAACACTCCATCTTTAAAAGATAATCATATATAATCTGGAAGGTGCAAGAGCCTTTGGTATTTTGATAACCCATCTCGTCATGACCTGAATTCGAACAAAAAGGCCTAAATCGAGGCAAAACAACTCAAATTTTGATGTCGTTATCGTAGCATTCTTGGCTATCTCAACTGTACTATTTACTCTCGATCACGCTGCCTCTCAGCCCTTCTGGCCAACTCTTCCTCGGATATTTGGGGCCTATGGCCTCCTACGGCAAGGGGTGCTCCATTTTGCAAGCTTGAACCCGGTTTTGGCGCATGCGGTTTCCTGATTCGCTCTAAATCTACTTCAGCATCCTTACCAGCTCTTCTCCAGTGAAACTTCTCGTTGTCTTCACTCATATTGTGTATATTCTATAGTTCAACAAGAAGATATAGGAAATTAAGAGACGAAGAATCTCTTGAGATAGACCGAAAATACATATAAAGAACAAAGACAAGGTGGAGAAAGATGGCCACTACAAGTAGTTATGCTGAGGGTTTTCTCGATGATTTGGGGTGTCGCAACCATCTAGACAAGTTTCTAGAGTTTGGTTTAACGTCGCAAGAGGAAGTGATGTTTTTGGATCAAGAAATCTTGAAAGAAGTCGGGATAACAAGCATCGGCGACAGAATAAAAATTCTACAAAAGACCGATTCAATGCGAGCCAAGGGTCCCAAACATGCGGACATGATGAAAGAAGTATTGAATCATTTTTCAGCGTTAAGCGTGGGCCAATTGAGCACGAGTGAAGAATTGGTGACCGACAAACATTCAGCTATATTCATATTGAATGACGGATCGGCCAAAAAAGTGAACGTAAACGGGTGCTTCAATGCGGATTCGATTAAGAAGAAACTTATCAAGAAACTGCCGAGAGAATTCATCGCGATTACGCCCCAGGGTGAAGAAACGCGTACTTCATCAGATTACGACGTTTTCGTAGTAGACTACATCAAGAACGTACTGCATTTGCTCTACGACGTCGAACTGGTCACTATCTGTCATTCTATCGACCGGGTTGAGAAGAATCGCCTCATATTTGTATCCAAGGATCAAACTCCCAGCGACAAAGCGGTGCTCACTTCCAAAAAACTGCATATGAAAACGTTGAGCGTTATCAGTCAATTGGGCTCTTCTGCCGCGATTAGCAACAGCACGCCAAATTCCAGAGCTCATTTCCGTGTCGGGAATGTCGTAAACGCCGGCGAAACGGGCTCTGTCGCAGCAGCCGAAAACCTACGCATCGAGAACAACAAGGGCGGACTTCGCCAAATTTTCAGCCAAAGACCACCCAGTGAGCTTATTTCGACAAATCTCGCTGAATATTTTCCTCGGGCTGACATGTCAAGACTTCAGAAGACCCTCAGAAACTCGGTACGCCATTCCATGCGTTTGAGCACTATCAAGGGCCATGTTCGTGTTACTACGGGTAATAACGTAGGAGAAATTTTGGTGAATAATGCCAATGCGGTTGACGCGGCCTTGTTGGAAAGCCTGGACACCAATCGCGGAACTGACACGAATGCGACACGGATGACTACCGCGGAAGATACGCTCAACATGTCTTCACCATCGGAGCCAGGGCAGCAAGCGCAGCAAGCGGCGCCTCGCGTCGAGAATATACCCTCTGTCGATCGCATAGAGCTCTACAGTGTGGAATCTAGCGAAGAATCTGACGACGGAGACGGCGATATGATATCTTTACCTACCAAGATTGCCACACCAAAGTCCTGGCTGAAGGGAGCCAGAATTGGCGCAGGTAGTTTCGGAAGTGTTTATTTAGGAATGAATGCCCAAACAGGAGAACTTATGGCAGTAAAGCAGGTAGAACTGCAGCCCACTGCGATCACAGCGGGCGTATCGGTTCCGGATGAGGGCAAAAGATCCGGCAGCGGTGGTAATAACGTTGCTGCGGCTAAAAATTCTCAAGTGCATAGAAAAATGGTCGACGCTCTACAGCATGAGATGGGCCTGTTGAAGGAACTTCATCACGAAAACATTGTAACATATTTTGGGTCTTCTCAGGAGGGCGGTAATTTGAACATTTTTCTGGAATATGTTCCAGGAGGGTCAGTGTCATCGATGCTGAACAGCTATGGTCCTTTCGAAGAGCCCTTGATCAAAAACTTTTCAAGACAAATACTAATAGGATTGGGTTACTTACACCGTAAAAACATTATTCACAGAGACATCAAAGGTGCAAATATTCTGATTGATATCAAGGGCAAAGTGAAAATCACCGATTTCGGAATCTCAAAGAAGCTTTCACCATTGAATCAACAACAAAATAAGAGAGCTTCATTGCAAGGTTCTGTCTATTGGATGGCACCAGAAGTCGTCAAACAAGTGGTCACTACAGAAAAGGCCGACATCTGGTCCGTCGGTTGTGTCATTGTCGAAATGTTCACCGGGAAACATCCATTCCCGGACTTTTCGCAAATGCAAGCGATTTTCAAGATCGGCACCAACACAATACCAGAACTGCCAACTTGGGCAACAGAAGATGCAAGAGATTTTCTGCTCAAGACCTTTGAGCTAAATTACCAGAAAAGACCTAGTAGCATTGAGTTGTTAAGACATTCTTGGACAAGCAGCGGCGTTATATAAATAATAAGAAATAGCTCGAGATTTTGACCGTTAACCGGCCAGAAACTCCAACGGATCTTCATCGGTAGTCAAGCAGAGCTTAGCAGAGTCTTGTAAAGTATATCAACTATCACTTTGAACGCACGTCACGCTTCATAGATTGATGTAACTTCTCTTTAGATGGTTCAAGAACTATAACGTTAGCCATATAGAAGGTATTCAAATCGATTTATGTCGTTTAGTTCATGGAGACAATTTCAATTTTACGATGTTACCCCAATTAAGGATCCTCAGACGGGTACAAGCTCGCTTCTTTACTCCGACCCTACAATTTCAGCAGCAGCGTCTTTGGGTCCTAATAAGCTCGTTATAGCTGTTCAGTCGAAAGTGATAAAGATCATTGGTCTCGGAGAATTGAAACTGAAATACCAATTCACTGCTTACGCTGACGAGTTTCAAATTTCGTACCTGTACGCGATATCTGAAAACTTTCTGGTCAGTGTCGGAGAAAATCTGGGATCACCCTCTGTCATAAAGCTCTGGAAGCTGGACAAGTGTCCCAGGGATGCGTTTGATTTCCATGCTGCCATTGAAATTAAGAACGAGAAAAATACGTTCCCCATTTCTGCCGTTTCGATATCTCAGGATGCGACGTGTCTTGTCATCGGGTTCGCAAATGGTCGAATTATTCTGGTTAGAGGGGATTTATTGCGTGATCGAGGTTCAAAGCAACGAGTCATTTACGAAGATTCCAATAAAGAGCCCATAACGTCACTTTATCTCGATTCCACGTCAAATATCTGCTTTGCGTCCACAACTTCGTCGATTTTTGTACTCGCAACGAATGGTCGCAACAACGGCTTGCCTGAGACGGTTTTAAACTCGAAATCTGGAGTAGACCTAAATTGCAGCTCTTTGAATTTCGATGATACAGAGCTTGTGTGCGCTACGTCCGAGTCCCTCGAATTTTATAAACCAAACGGGGAAAGACGCTCACTGGTTGTCGATATTCCTCTGCGGAGAAGAATTCAAGTGATTGATCAAAGCCGATTGCTAGTTATCAGTGGGACAGAGGCACCAAACAGTGCCGCTTTGAATATTGATGGCTTAGTGTCTTCCAATAACCGCGCCTTGGTGCTTGATGTCCGAAATAAGTTTGTCACTATGACAACTTTGATCTCGGGGAATGTTCTAGATGTCTTCACCGGTGAAGTAGGTGGAATAACGTCGCTCTATATACTCAGCTCAAATGGAGAACTTTACAAGCTGCAAGAAAAGTCTGTCGATGAGAAACTACACATCTTAGAACAAAAACAGCTTTACGAGATAGCGTTGGAGCTAGCAAAACAGCAGGACATAGATGAAACGAAAATGCAAAGCATCAGAAAGGAATACGCTGGTCATCTCTACGAAAACGGATCGAGGTCTGCTTCTGTTGATCAGTATATTCAATGTATTCCAATAACAGAAATTAGTGAAGTGATCGCCAAATTTGGAACAGAGAACACGACAAGTATTAGCGATGTGCGAAATCTCTCGCGCTATCTAAAAGCTGTCATTAGGCGCAATCTTGGCAATCCTGATCATGTCACGCTGTACCTGATATGCTTGATTAAACTGAAGGATGAAGATTCTATTGAAGACTTCATTTCACATTTTAGTCGAAATGGTAAATTAATGGATGAAGCCGAACCCGAAAGCAGCTGGAATACAAATGACGATGCCTATTTTTTCTCGGATAAAATTTTATTTGATCTGGACCTTGTCTTGAGAATGTTGACTGAATCAAACTTACTTAACGAGTCTTACAAGCTAGCTAGGAAATTTTCAAAAGATCCTATCGTGGTCGTGGAAACTGTTCTGGGTAATCTCCGTGATGCACATCGGGCTCTTCTCTACGTCAAAAGTTTGGCGGTCGATGACGCTCTAAGGGTTTTGATCAAATACTCGAAACATCTTCTACAGGTTTTGCCGAACGATACCAATGCACTACTCATTGAGCTTTTCACGGGCCGATACAAGCCGAACGCTTATAATGACAGCAATCACAAGGAATGTTCGAGTGATGATTTAGTCAAAGACGTTTTTTACAGTTACAGCACCTTCGTTAGAGGCATGCTTTCATCCTCTGGAGATGTTAATGGCCCAGAGGTAGATCATCCATCGACTTATCAGCCCCCAAAACCCGCTCTTATCTTCCCATCTTTCATAGGACATTCGTTTGAGTTCGTTGTCTTTTTAGAAGCCTGTCTCGAAAGTTACAACAAATTTGATGCCCTGCCAAATGACAAGCAAGTTGTTTTAACGACGCTTTATGATACGTACTTGTCACTGACTTTAGAAGACAAAGAAGAGAGACAAAAAGAATGGAAAGAAAAAGCATCAAAGGTCTTCAAAGAAAGTCAAAAGTTGGTTTCGGATTCCAAGATTTTACAAGGCGGTGACAAATTAAGGGCTACGTCGGGCGTTGATAACTCGCTCATGAAGCTTATATCGCATGTTAATCAGTTATCGCTCCGACAAAATTCCACATCAGATGACGAAGGTGAGTTTGAACTAGAGTTCGATGAGACAATGAATTTTGCCGATACTTTCAGATCAAATCTACTTAGTCGTAGCCCACAATACTGCATGTTTTTTTTGGAAAAATATGGGGATAAAGAACCGTCGCTATATGTTATGGCGCTTTACCACTTCATTTCGTCCAAGTCTGTCTTCCAGGGAATTGGAGGAGAAACTGTCTACAGGCAGAAAATCTTGGACAAAGTCCTTGAGCTAAATTTGATTCCGATCCTGGAAATTCTTCAAATTTTGGCATCTACTTCCGTTGCCACCATGAGCCTGGTTAAGGATCTACTTATAACCCATATTCAGCAAGAAAACCAAGAAATCAAAAACAATGAGAAGCTTATAGAATCCTATAAAGCTGATCTGGCAGAAAAACGAGGTATTCTGGCCCAACTCAGCGAAGCAGACGAAGGTCAGTCCAAAATACAAATGAAAGACAAAATATGCAATTTGTGCCAAACTGTAATAAATCTGCCTCTAGTTTACTTCAAATGCGGGCACATTTTTCATCAGAATTGCCTGAACGAAGAGACTTCCTTAGAAGAGGGTGACAAACTATACAGATGTCCAATTTGCGTCGTTAACTTAAAAACAACAGAGGGATTGATAGCCAATAGAGAGGAAGTGAAGAGAAACACTCAACTGCTAGAGATTGGGCTTGCCAGTAAGCAAAACTCCAGGGATCGTTTCAGAGTTGTTGCAGAATTTATAGGTAAGGGAACTTTGGAGCCGTCGGGTATGATCTTTGATGATGATCTTCGATAATTATCTCTAGTAGATGTTTTATCAGTTTGAGACAAATCTGACGCTGGATAAAAAATTTGGAGTATAAAAGCCCTAGCCTGATACATGGATTTAAGATCTGTAAAACAGGAAATGAATCTCGAGAATGTTCCAGAGCTTGTTTGAAATACAGTGAAATGTCGATGTTCAAAATTCCCTACGACAGATATCAATTAAATTATCCCACAGCAAGCGACATGACGCCAATACGAGAGTCGTCTCGAGGATACTTCCCTAATACGGGAATAACCGGAGGGGAGGCGGGATCTACTGCAGAGCAGCAACATTTAGGTAATATAAACCCATATGCTGCGTCTTTATGGGGATCGGAAATAGAATACAAAAATGGCATTAGAACGCTGCAAACAAAAAATCAGGAGACTAGAGATGCGCCAAATCTCGAGAAACCTTCAGCGAGCACAAACGAGGACGATACAGTAAATCTAAGCACGACCGGCCAACCTGTTGGAAATCGATGTTCAAATTACAGCCAAGGACAAGAGCAGCTTACGGGAACTCTAGCAATTGAAGATTTGAAAGTGGTCGCCTATTTTGAATCCTTGCGTGCGGTGGTCGATTCTGAGCGTAATTTCTCAGATTGTCTCAGCAAGACAGATATGGTATATCGGCGTGAAATGCATCACAATAAAAAGTTCACCAACAAACTCTTACGGAAGGGCACGTGCGATGAACTTTTGCTCTTTGGAAACATAGGAACCATCTCAGAGATCGGGCAAAATTTTGTCAAATCCTTTGAACGCCGAGCGCATGATTTAGGGGGACTCAGTTTTCAAACAGACCTGGCTTCTCAGGCTACCGATTTGAGCACTGTAAAACAACTCGACGCTTCTTCGTTCTTGGAAACGTACTTGAACAAAATGAAATCTTCTTATTTGAGCTACGTCATAAGCTTCTACAAGCAAATGGACCTGCTCAGTAATTTAAAGCTTTCGAAATCCTTGATATATTATAAATGGTACTCTGAATGTCTGGAAAAGGCTGACTTTGCGGAGCTAGAAACAATATTCCAAATGCCACTTGAAAGGCCACATCAACTGCTTGTCCTGATCACCAATATTATAGAATGTGGAGAGGGTCTAATACCGCCGGAGAGGACGGCACGACTCAGTGTTGTACGAGGTCGATATCAGGCTTTTGCTCGCGAAATTGACGAAGCGCTGATCAATGACAGCAAAGAGACCTTGGTTCTACCTTCTACGTCCTGTACTTTGAGACCGCCTAGCAATTCGGCGTCTTCCGTGTCCGCCTTTAGCTCGGTTTCAAAATCCTCAAGTCGATATTCGGATACAACAACAATTAGTGGGCGCGATAGAGAGTCAAGTTGGCCATTGCCTCGTGATAGAGAAGAATGTGATTTCCTTAATGAAGTAACACTGAATGAGTTGGTCGATCGGTTCAAGCTTATCGATAAGCATGTCACACTCCTTATCGATCGGTTTTCAGATTTTGATTTCGTCAGCTTGACCAATGCTAATCTCGCGCAAGCCAGAGTCTGGAGTCAAGTAATGGATTTCGAACCCCAGAGCGCATTGCTACCGTTGGATCCTAGCGTGATGTCTGTGAGTGCGACATATATCGAGAAGCTTTGTCAACAGCGCCAAGAATTAGGGCTTCTAAAACTCCAGGATCTCAAAATACGAATTTTAACGCCTTTGGACAGAGTAGCCAAACTGTGCTCCGTGGTGCGAACCAGATTACAAAATCTCAAGACGCTGAAGAGGGAATACCTCGCCCATTTGAGAAGCCACCAGGACAGGGACATCAAGACCAAAATCTTGAGTGACCATTTCAAGAAGTTGCAACTCGAAATTTTTAGCGAGCTTCCAGTTTTCATCAGCATGATGAACAGTTTCACGGTGAAGCTGGTCGCCATATACACCTCTATCCTGATGAATTATCTGAAGATCCTGTGTGGAGGCGAACGACTTCTCAAACGAGAATTAGAGTTTATGAAGAGCGGTGAGCGGGAATTCGGTGATCATTTCGATATTTTACAGCTCTACTCGTCGTCAAGGTACTACACTAAGCAAGTTGTTCGAGAACATTGGAGATACGATGAGAATCCTAAAGGTAGTCGAATAGTGCGGAAGCTGTTCGACTTGTAAGGTTAATTTCGGAACAGGCACCGTTGAATCAGGCTGTTGATAGAGGCGAAGCAAAACTTCAGTGGGAAAGAGCATAAAACTACCTAAGGAATTCCGTCCATTGGTTATAGATCGGGGTACGGACGGAAAAGTCGATGAGCCGTTCGAAAAGACATTCACTTTTCAGACGAAGTCTTCGTAGAACGGTCTAAAAATTTTCAAAAATTGAAATATGAAAGCCTGCGATGCGATGCCCATTGGAGAGATAGATTCATTTAGTCCTCCTACAAGAAAGCAGCTTTTAGTCGTCATGTCCAGTGCCGCAGAGAAAGCCAAGTATTTACCAGTAGTTGTTGAAAAACCCATCCCAGTCACTTTCGATTTAGGCAATTTGGCTGTTTTTGATTCGAACACACTAGATGCAAACGAATTGGACTCATCTAACGCCCAGAGAGAGCAAAACATCCAAAGTATCGTCCGTGACAATGTGCAACTGATGATAAATCAAATTCTTTCGCTACCATTGAGGACAACTACGGATTCAAATGGTTCAAGTGGACAAGGCTCTTCCATGACACTTGTACAGCTTCCTGAGCCCACGAGTGAACTTCCCAGGGAAAAGCCGCTTCCAAAACCCAAACCACCTACGAAATGGGAGCTGTTTGCTGCCAAGAAGGGTATTAAGTCTAAGGAAAAGTCTGGCAAAATGGTGTTTGACGAAGCTACCGGCAAATGGGTACCCAAATGGGGCTTTAAAGGTGCTAACAAGAAACTGGACGACCAGTGGCTGGTAGAAGTTGATGAGAGCAAAAACAAGAAGGAGGGTGATGAACTGATTGATCCACGTACGTTGAGCAGAACGGAAAGGAAAATGCTCATCAAGAAAAACGAATTGCAGCATAAGAGAAATCTGAAAGAGAACAAATAAAAGCGACCCTGTTGCATCTTATAGTGTATATTAGTAAAGAATTTATTAATTTGACCAGCATTTTTCCAAGCGTTTTGGTGTTCCTTCGGTTTCGCTACTCTAATGCCTTAGTGTTCTATGCAGAAGGGTTCTTGTAATTTGACAATATAGAAAACCTGCTACAAGTAATATGAGGGACGGTTCAAAAATGGCAGATATGTCCGAATATGTACCCATGATTGACGTAAGTTAACTTTGTAGGATTGATTCACCGCGTTTTGGTACCTATTCTAACTTTCAAGAAGGCCATCTTGAGCGTTTCCAATCCTGACGAAGTGTCGGCGAAACGAATACGCAAAGCGTTACAGGAATTGTTTGCAACAAACCTTGAAACCCAGAGAAAGAAGGTCAATATGCTGATAATCGAAAGGTTTAATAAAATGCAGGACGATCGTCTTCAGATTTCGCAAGCAGAGCTTCTGAAACGAGATGCTGCCCAAGCCCGTGATTTACAGAATAGGTTGAAAGAAGGATCCAAAAGGGCCCGAAGCGAATCTGGTAAGCCGAAGAAGGTGAAGAAACGAACGAGACAGTCCGATTCTAGCAATAACAACTCTTTAGCTCAGAGAAAACTACAATTAAGTCCCGAATTGCAACAATTCTTAGGCGAGAAGCAACTTGCCAGAACCCAGGTCGTCAAGAAAGTTTGGGACCACATAAAGGAACATGATTTGCAAAACCCTGAAGACCGTCGTGAGATAATATGTGACGATGCAATGAGCCAGATTTTTGGACCGAAAGTGTCCATGTTCGCAATGAATAAAGTGCTTTCTAAGCATTTAATCAAAGTTGACGATACTCCGCCGAACGAAAAACCGTCGGATTTGGCAAGTTCACCAGGAAACGAATCGTAAGTTCATCCATGGTTCGTTTGAATCTACGAGACAAGAATTGGAGCTTCAAAAGTGGGTTTGTCTCGCTCCTGTATCATTATTATGTACATATATTTTAAGAAGAATGGGTTGACCATTTGAAACCAGAAACTTTATTAATGATCTTCAAGAAAACAGATCGAATGAACAACGACTCAGTGGATAATCAGCCAACTCGATATCCCAGTTCTGTTAAGAGATTTGACCATGAGCACCTCAACGAAGCACGCTCCTTGATGGGTGACCATAGTACTGTTTTGATCCACTGCATACAGATATTATTGTTGGAATACATTAATGAACCAAGATTTAGAAACACAGCACCGGAGCCAAGACTTGAACGACAGCGATCTCCCGGAGTCTCAGAAGCACTTTCAAAATCTGGACGTAAGATCAATAAAAGAACTTCATGGTTTGGAGGCGATGAGACTATGTCGGCCGGTGCGGAATCGAGATTGATGAAACGACTGTCACCAGCGCTTGGAACATATCTACGGAAAGTTGTAATGCATGAAGTCAGGCCTGCAAGCTCTAATTTACGAAGATCTTTGCTGAAACTGTACAATGATTTGTATTTGGACAGCAGTGGGAGAAGTTCGAATTCGGATATTCAGAGCATAGAAGAACTGATCTTGCGATTTTCCAGAGTTGTGAGTGGTGAGCTTTCGAAACTAGGTATTTCAGATGGTCAAGAAGAAGTTTTCAAGCAGGTCTCGTATTTTATTGATTTATTGTCCAAACTAGCCGCAGAAAGTAAAGCTTCCTCTTCTAAATTAGATGCTAGACTGCGCGAATATAAAGTCGCGTTTAAGAGCTCATCGGCTGTGCCATATAGGACTTCGAGTCCCGGTAGTCAGCGACCTAATTTAATAAAGCCGGACTTCAATATCAGCAAAATCACACATGCCACGTACCTCCAGAAATTGCTTGGCATCGCGGAAGACAAGTTTCAACGAACTATCGATGATTTGGCCGCATCCGTGTCAAATGAAGCTCTTTTGGCAGAAATAACCCTTTACAAACAACGATTGATCTCTAGCGATCCACATTTTGCTCGATTATTTACCTCGCAATCTTCCTTTTCATCCTGGCAAGCTTCTGAATTAGAGGACTTGGATCAGCTCATAGCGAAACTTAAGAGCTCAAAGGGCCAAACTTTTGAATCACACCACCAAACAACCAAATACCCCATCATACCAGCGAAAAGTCGCAGTTTATTTGTCTATTTGGCACATTTGATCTTCAAGCAAGAAATAAGAGAGTCGAAAGAAGCTCTTGTCGATTTCACTGTGAGTAACGACGGTCTCTTTTTTTTGACAAAATGCGCTTTGTATTGGAGAGTGAACTTGCAATCTTCAAAGGCATCTCTGGTTTACTGTGCTGCTAACTTGGAGGTATTACAGGGTGAGACTCTCGACCCAACTCTTTACGGCGTGTTCTACAGAACCGTAATTACTCGAGTCTTGAAAACTGATCAGGACTGTAATACGCTATTATGGACTGAGCTGGACCAGAGAACGTGGGCCTCGAATCTTGAAATTACTTTTCATCAATGCATCAACTCTCTCTTGGAATTAATTTCCAGATTGCACGAGATTCCACGCCCAAAATTCTCCCCTGTTCTGCAAGTTTTCCATGGCTCGCTACTAGCTGATCCCATGTTCTCACAAGTTGGTGATTTAAATTTGGCTATGAAACTTCTGAGAAAAGCCCTGTTCAAAGCAACTGAATCCTTTTATGTATCGCTTCTGGATAGCGTCCCCAGGAATAAGAATATTGACATATCCCACGTCAGTGATGTTGCGTATCGAATTTTGCAAGAAGTCAAAGAAATTCAAAAGCGGTACAGCCGCCCTCTTTTGGATGAAATCAATCTTGCACATGAAGTCGCTATATTCCTGATTGCGGCTTTTGGCGCTGATTGCTCCACTATGTTAACATGCGCCGACCATTACTCTAATGCTGGTGAGATGAAGGCTTTCAAAGCACTCGACGCCTTAGAAACGTACAAACAACTTGCAGAACTTCGCGACGTCTACAAGCAAGTTCAGCCATCAAAGAAATTCCCCTTTAAACTAGAAAGGTTTTTCGTGAAATATCTGTCTGCGATCTGTGATGACACTTGTGATAGAATTATGGCTGTTGTTCAAAACTCAATTGAAAACGAAGAGTGGAGACCTATTAGCGCAGAGCGAAACTACAGTGCTTCTGTCATTGACGTTTTCAAGATGATATCTGAGTCTATTGACGTTTTTGAAGGTTTTAAGTGGAATAATTCCTACCAGATAGCAAAGATTTTTACATTCCTTTTCAAATCAATTGCCGATGCGCTAGCACTGTATTCTTCAAGGGTCTTGCAAAACTTGAGGCAGGAGGTCAATGAACTGCAGGCACTTTCAGACAAAGAAAACGTCGACGATCAAAAGCAGCAATCTAGTATCGCGTTTTTCTCTGCGTCAGCGGCCAACAAAATGAAAACTACTTGGATTTTTAATGAAATGAAAAGTGCCCTGAAATCTTCAGAAATGGTATTACCGCTGCCATTTGTTTATAGCAGGAAAGTTTGCACATGTCTTAGTGACGCTGATGAAATGACGAAGCTTGTTAGTAAGCTAGAGGATAAAATTGATTTACAGAAAATCTCGAAGATTGTCAATGAGACGGAGCAAGCCGGCTCCAAAAGCAAGAGAATTTTGGCAGGCCTATCTCGTGGCCTGTGTCATTTGTATACCGTGAATGTTGTTGGAGCCAAAGGTTTACGGCCATCGTCCTCTGGGAAACCGCTGAATTGTGCTGTAAGCTTTGTGGACATGAATAAGAAGAAGGAAATAGCCAAAACGAGAATTGTTACAAGCAGCACGCATCCCACTTGGAATGAGGAATTTGAATTGGCGTTACCCCATGGTGAGTCCAAATTAATAAGTGTCACTCTTTGGGGTTATAGGTCAAATGAGGACTTGTCATCTTCCAAGACTTTAGGCAGATGCTTTCTCTCATTGGATTCGAATAATTCCAAGGGCGACGGTCTGCCCGAAGAACTTTGTTTGACATTCGATACTCACGGCGATCTAAAGCTAGCCATTTCAATGGAAACGGAGCAGCTGGATGCTTTGTTCTGCATGGGCCGTGCTTATAGAACTTTGGAAAGAGCTAGCGAACACTCTGTGCATCTGGTTGTGAACCAATTCACTACTTTCATTGACTTTGCCTTTTCGCATTCCACCCTGAAAACCATTTGTGGAAACGCAGGAAATGTTAAACCTGATAAAGCGATTGTGTATGATGCGATTGTACCGCTTTTCGACTATTTGAATTCGAACCTTGCCATACTCGCAGTGAATTTGTCGCGTGATTTGTTATTCAAAATCATGCTAGAAGCCTGGCAACTTGTCTTGAAAGCAGCGGACGATCTCCTTTTACCGAGTCTTTTGGATACCCAGGCACTTTGGGAGATCAAACGTCAAGAAAAATCGATATGGTTCAACGCTTTAGATGCTGCAAAGACAAGTTATAAAACGTCTACCGGTTTTGGAAGAGCATTGACTCAAATTGAAATCGACACGGTATTCGAATGGCTCAGAATTTTGTGCGTTGAGTTTTTTCACAACAATGGAGAGGGACCATCCCTAAGCAAGCTGAAAAGCCATCACTACCAGCGTTTGCTAATAATACCCATATTTTACGATAAACTGGACCAAGAATTAATCGAAGAGGTCAAAAGGCTGGACCCTGAATACGAAAAATACCTAAGACTGGCAAGTGATATTGAACCTGATAAACGGTCGATTCGGGTGAAAAGCACTAGAGCAAACACAGTTGCCAGAAGAAAAACATTTCATGCGAATTGGTCCAAACAAAAGCGGAAACAATTGGACGATGAAATTACTAAAGCTGACAATGATCCTCTCGAAATAATGGCTGCCACCCAAGATATTTTATTGCGAATTTGTCTTGCCAAGGGCAATTACGAATTCGTTACCGACACACTAAAAGCTCGTGAAGCTAGCCAGAAACGTCTGCTGGCCGAGAAATTCGTTCAAACGTTTTCTTCCGGGCGTCACTGAGCCCACTGAAAAAACATACAGATGCAACGCACAGCTTTGACAAAGTTGCTGAGACGTGCTGGCCTTTGGAGCAATCTCACAATACCAGTCTCAACAAAACTGGTGACATAGAAACGCATTGTGTCCGAAAGCCAGTCTGGACAGGATGGACGATTTTGAAGCGCTAAAGAGCTCAATTTCAACGTAATAAATTGCAGGTGATTTGATGCAATTCTAGCTATCTAATTGTAAAGTTAAGCGCAATTGTAATATTATTATCGAGAACCGATCCATCGATTCGATGATCATTGGTGCCGTTCGTATAAGTAACCAAGTGTTGTTGACTTGTTCGAAATAACGAAATTTTTGAAACTTATCGGTACCCAGTTTCTGGATATTTTGGTTTAGAGTTAAAGCCGTTTCTGGTCCAATTTGAGTGTTGAAGGGACTCGGGCGAACCAAGGTAGTCACTATGGCCCGTTATTACTATGCTGTACAGCGGGGTCGCTCAACAGGAGTTTTCAATTCCTGGGATGAATGTAAAGCCGAAGTTAATGGTTATCCAGGCGCAAGATACAAGAAATTCAATACTTATGATGAGGCTCGGGGGTTTGCAGGAGGTTCAGGTGGTCCACCGCATCGTATTCATGGTAGTTCATTCCGCAGACCAGTACAATACGAGAGGGACAGTTGCGATTCTAGTTATAGGAGCTCATCGTCATTTGGAGATAGAGACAACAGCTATAAAAGGACGAATTACGGCTGGGACGAGAGGCGAGACAGAACCGGATCTGGACGAAGATATTACGGTGTGAGGAGCTCCAATCCGAGCGTTAGAAGCGAAATATTTGATTCCTGGGAGGATTGTAAAAACTTCGTTCGCGGCAGAAGTGGTCTTTCTTATCAAAAGTTCGACACTAAAGCCGACGCCGAGGCCTTTGTCGACGGATTGGTCAAGGACGATGGAAGATTTGTCGGTATGTCGGACCAAGATTTCAGGGAAACTTATGGGACCAAGGATTGGCATCGAAACGAACTTGAGAACCGCAACGTTTACTGCGATGGATCTGCATTTGGCAATGGAACCAATTCCTCTAAAGCTGGATATGGTGTCTATTTCGAAGGCAGTGAGCACGAAAACATATCTGAGCCCTTGAGAAGTGGGGCTCCTACAAATAATAGAGCAGAAATTCAGGCGGTTTCGCATGCACTTGACCAAATATGGCAGAACTTGTCTGAAAAGGACCAATGTGTCAAATATCAAATCAAAACAGACTCTGAGTACGTTGCCAAACTGTTGAATGACCGTTACGCAGGCTACGATGAGCAGAAACTGGCTTCTCTTCCGAACAGTGACTTGATTGTACCGCTTGTCAAGAAGTTTTCCAAAGTCAAGAAATTTTACGATGTTAACGGTCGCGAACAAGACGGCAGTAACAAATTCAAAGTCGATTGGGTTCGTGGTCATGCTGGCGACGAGGGTAATGAAAGAGCAGATGCCCTTGCCAAGATGGGAGCCTCTAGGTATTGAAGATTTTGTTTTCATAATTACAGCCTCACGGCGTACCAAATATATACAAGTTGGACTCATCTGGTTTCCAAAGCCTTCCAATCAGATCTATCAGGCCATTATTTTCCGTTTCCAAAACGTAAATACCATAAATCCCAAGAGCAGATCCAGTATAAAGTCCCAACATGGCGAGCTTATGCCAAGGTCCAAATTTCCGCATTGGGATGTAATCTATTATACAGCTTGTCAAACCTTGTTGAACGTGTATGATCAACATACTGCTCAAAGTCGCGTCCAAAATAGGATGTGGGACTCCACCTGCAAATGCACTCCAAACAGGCACTACGGCCAACGGAATTAGCGAAATGGCACTAATACGTTCATAATCCCAATGGTAAGACCCATGGAAATAATCCGGTTCCGGAGGTTTCAAAGCCGTATTTACATCCCCCGTTACACCCCCAGGTGGAGGTGTTTTGAGCTTCCATTTGTTCGAAATCTGGCTCAATCTTGATGGCTTAGATGATATTTGTCTGGTACCTTGCAAGCTTTTCACACTTACTGGTCTAATAATACTTACACTCCCATAACTCAAGGTATGAATACATGGACGGCCCAAACGGAACCCGGAGTTAATACTACGGATTCCAAGCATCGATATTGACGTCAACCCCGCAACTTGTCTTCCCACAATGCTCATTTGTCGGTGTTATTTCCATATCTGTCTCATCTCATCTGAAATTTTTCATGATTTTCGAGCTGGGACAGTTGACCAACTAAAGACCAATCCAAGATAGACTTCAACCGAAGGCTCGAGCCTTTCCAAGTTAGAATCATCGCTCAATGACGGTCTTATTCTCATACAACAGGAGCCTTGTTTCGCTGAATTCTTAATTATCAACTTGTTTACAGCTTAGGCAGTGCGTGTCGCGACGCTGTTAAATTAATACTTACCTCATATGAGCCACTCTTTGTAACAAGATCAAAGCTTTATTTCTGACAAGTCACAATAATGATTAGATCGCTGTGGACTACGTTTCGGTTGCATTTTTGGGGCAATTTGAAGGAGTTTGATTATTGCAATTGTGGGCATCTAATCAAGCTCGTAATTCAAGTTTTGTCGGTTTTGAGATTTTTATTGATTTACGAAGCATGGAGTATCCAGACGAGCATCGTTTGTGGGGGTTTAGCCAACGGGGTCGTCAAATCCATTTTCAACCTGGGGCTCAAAATTTCTGTAAGGGTCCCAATAATTGGATCTTTCTTGGCATGCAATTTGAACCGGAAAGCCAGTTTCATGAATGAGAAATTAAAACCCGCGATGCTGGAAATTGAGGAATTCTTGGGGTTAGTATTCAATCTGTCCCTGATTGAAATCGCGTTAATGAACGATAACGTAGAATTGGTTGTGACTGGCGACAAAATGGACTTGGCCACAGAAAAGGGCGAATCCAAAACAAGTTTAATAATCTCCAACCATCGATCCGTCGTCGACTATCTTTTGATCCAGTTTCTCGTGCTTTCAGGGAGCGGGAGTCTTGTTGGCGCGAGAAAACTTTTGCTAGACAGAATCAGAAACCCGAAACTGCGTCCACCAACGCCGCATGTCAGATTTCTCACCTGGGGAAAAATTATTGCTTTACCGACACTTTCGTTCTTCAAAAGCTTATTTCTGAACGATGAGAATGTTAGCTTACCGAGCGCCACAATTACTAGTTTTCTTCAAAGCCGTGGGAATCACGTCTTCGCGGTTTTCCCCGAGGTGAACATTTTAACACCAGAAGTCCGGATCGTGCAAAGAAAATTGGCACATAACCAGTTTTTACCCAGACTCGATAACGTATTGTACCCGCGATTTCGCAATTTTGTTTCCGTGGTTAAAAGCTTTGCTCAATTGCAAAACGTTTCGAGATCCAGAAGGAAGTACTACCTCTCCAAAGTCGCTACAGGTGTGGATATGGCATTGTCAAAAGCGCGGAAGTTCAACGATAAGTGGGAACATGCGGGCCAAAGTCCAGATTATAATTTGTATTTAGGCTCGAACGCTGCCGACGCCGCCCATATCGATAATGAACTCACCAAGCCTCCACCTGGCCATACTATCCATTTTGACCAATTTATTTGGGACGTTACTATAGTTTATTATCGTGCACAGATACCGGAACCCTCCCAGCATTCACGCTTACACATACATGAGCGTCCTGTATCTCAGAAAGAACCATTTCATTACCAATTACAGCAAATCACACCTTCCATTTTACAAATGCTCAGCTTTGGCAGTTCCGTATCCCCTATCATCATTCGAGCAAATATCTCGAAATATCCGTTGTCCAGGTTAACAAGCATGCGGGACCGGAAGCTCGAAAATTGGTTGGAAAACCTGTGGTGTAAAAAGGATTTGGAGATTGCCGAGTTGCAAAGAGCGTTTAGATTGTCATGAAATGGCAGCCGTTGGCGTTACCAATTCAAGATGATGAGCGTGTTATATATGAGTTTTTTCTAATTCCTCGGTAATTTCGTCGACCCGCAACTCCGATAGAGTCTTTTCAAGGGCCGCGATATCAATTTCAACAAGTTTCTCAGTTTCTTGCGCTTCTTCTTCTTCTTCTTCACTTTCATCGCTGTCAACTTCCTCCAAATCATCAAGCTCATCTAGCTCGCCCTCAAAAAGCTGCTCTAAGTCCGTCAAGGCGTCGGAACCTTCTTCGAGTCTATTACCGTTAAGTTCGAGCAATCTCAAAGAAGGTAAATTGCCATTTTCTAAGGCAGGCATAATCTCGGATAATAGAGTATCTTGCGTGAGTTCATTGTATTGTAGTCTCAAAACCCGAAGTTCTTTGAACGCAGTTTCATTGAAAACTTTACAGACCGCATCAGATCCAGAGCCCTTCAGCAAACAATCGTTCAGATTCAATTCCAAAAGCGTTTCTTTCCATACTGGTAAAGCATCTGCAAGAACCGTAGAAGCGCCAGTTGTAAAAGTGTTGTCTTGCAAGTCCAAAATTTCAAGGTTAGGATTGAAACTGAAACCATAGCGAATCAAGATCGCCACACCGCTAGGTCTAATTCCATTTTGATAGAGTTTGACCACCTTAAGTCCATCGGCATGTGCCTTCAACCCAACGGCCAAGAGCGGAGCAGATCCGTTCTCAAGTCTGTTTCTGCCACAGATAAAAGTTTCCAAAAAGGGTTTCTTCTGTTTCTTCTTCTGCTGTGCTAGCCTAAAAAGAGCCTTACCGATGCGTTCACCAGCAAACGGTCCCATGCCGTTGTTGGACAAGATCAAATGTTGCAATTGAACAGCGTTCGCGATGTAATGTTCCAAGCTGTCAATCGTTCTGAGTCCAAAAGCATTGTCCGACAGATTAACTATAGACAAGTTTTGACACTCCAAAAGCACCGGAACGAAAATGTTCAAAGATTCGACCACTTCATCGACAAGGCGAGAAGTGTACAGATCTGCGAAATTGATCTCGATCAGGTTGTTCTTCACGGAAGGATGGCTTTGAATAAACTCTGCCAACGAACGCGACGCCTCAATGCCAATAGTGTTACCAGAAACGTCAAGCTTAGTTACCTTCGAAAACTTTTCCAATTCTTTGAGATGCGGTTCAATATCTTCCGTTGTAGTAAGCTTCAGAGCTTGGTTCGAGATGGAGAAAACTTCGCTGGTTTCATGAACTGGTGTAAAGTGGAGCGTGGCCATGACGGAAAATCTGAACTCAAATTTTGATGTCTTTTAATTCCCAAGTGTTGATATACAGTGTTTTTTTAATTTCCGATGAGTTCTAAAAGAAAGTTGAAAATATTACCATGATGAATAATGATAACAACGAGATAAAACGGCGTTCAAACGTTACATACAGGGTCATTTACGGATACTTAATTGATGCTGTCGCGAGCAGCAGCTGATAGTAAAATCGTTAACTAAAACTTAAAAACAGACGTGATATTATTGGCTGGTCTTGTTCTCGCAGAAGTAACGTGAGAACATACCTCATGACTATGACGAAAAAGCCTCAGAGATTAGGCCTTTTTCTTTGGGCCCAAGGGCTCCCCAATGTTTTTACCCCTCAGCTTGACACCTAGAGCACGTTCCAGCTTTCCAAGGACTTGTTGATTGGGGATAGCACGCCCAGCCTCGTAGTCATTGACAACGGTAGGCTTTTCGTTGATCTTGGTGGCCAGATCCTTCTGTGTCAGCTTTTTCTCGCCACGGGCGCGAGAAATGGCCTTGCCGACGTTGGAATCTAGTTTCTTGGGCACCACAATATCTGTTTCACGGTCAACCATTGTGAGACGTTGACCTTCGTTGTTGGCCTTGGCATTAGAAGTAGAGTATTTCTTGTCGACAGAAAGAACGAGCCCAGACCTCCTAGCAGCGTTAATTTGACCCTGCGTGCGTGCCACCTGCTGTCTTGGTCCGGATCCTCCAGCTCTGGCTTTTTGACCAATGATTGTGGTAGATTCCCAGTCGGACATGCTGAATATGCTATTTATGTGCAGTAAAAACTTGTAACCAGAAACGCAGAGACTTTCGAGACGAAGACTCTTGTGTGTTTAATTGGTAACAGAAACACTCCAGAATTACTCTTGAATTTGGCTCCCAATCAAGATGAAATCCCCAGGTTGTCCCTTCGACTCTTATATATAACCCTTGCGTTTGCGTTTACCCGGGGTTGCGGTCCTTGGAAGGTTCTGGAAATATACGAGGAGAGTAGTAGAATGACTCGAAGTGTGGCTAGAAGTGTGACTCAGGGATTGGGTCTGGGAGCGCATCCGGGAATGAGTCGGGGAGTGACTCAGAAAGTGTGAGAAGGGGATCGAGGAATGGGTCAAAAATCAACTCGTTGTGATAGTCCTGAAAACGTCGGAATAAAATGGTAGAACGAGCACGGCTTCATCAAAAGCGCATATAGGATACGTAAACTAACGACAATCGACCTGGTCACGAGCTAAGAATTGCCGCCTTGTGGGATTTTCGTTTTTATATGTTGAAACATCTCTCAACATTCAGATGTGAAAAAAGTTGATTTCCCAATGAGCATGAAAAGGCTTGACTTAAACAACGTGAAAATCAATCGAAACAGCTTTCAGTACACATGAGACCCCAAAGAGGATATTAAAAGCTTGATAATCACAGGAGTTACGCGGAGACTCTTTTCGATCACGTGATCCAAATGACAGAATCACTTACGGCTGGTATGGGGTCTTTTTGAGGACGGGACAGATACATTTGAGTAGCTGTGTAGACCATCGAAGCCGCCTCGAGAACGCTTAAGTCGGTCGTCTGACGGCAAAGATGTCGTACTCAAATCATGTGAGTGTTCGGAGCAAGCGGTCGCTTTGAACGACAGCATTCAATCTATATTCGCCCCTATTGTCTTTTAAGATTAACAACTCATCCCAAGGACTACCACCACCCCCGAACACCTGCCAACAACAGCAGAGGACCCACCAGTTGACCGACTATTAAGCGCGTTATTCCAATCTACAATGCCGTCGATAGAACTGCGGATACCTCTCACGCCGGAAGAGCAGCAGTTTTACGAACAGGAGTTCAAGAAATATGACCCGGAAGATCTAGGCATAGTGACCGGCGAATCGGTTAAAAGTTTGTTTGGGCAATCAGGACTCAGCCCACAAGCACTGTCGCAGATCTGGTCGATCTGTGACACTTCAAACCAAGGGTTTCTCAATTTGATGCAGTTCAGCGCTGCTATGCGATCAATCGGTCATTTGCAAATCAATCCCTCGCAACCCGTTTCGGAAGACCTCTACCAAGCACCAGCCGGTAGATTACCTAGTTTTGGTGCGCAACCACAATTTTCATCACCGCCAAGTGCTCGTCCCGCACTGAGTTCGAATTTTTCGAGTAATTCGGCCAATGCAACCACGGGAAGTTCTTCGATCCCACCTGTATCAGCGCACGACGTTTCTAAGTTTTCTCAATTGTTTGACAGATTTGCGAATGGTGCGCCCGTTTTGGCTGGTGACAAAGCGAAAGAAGTATTTCTCAAGGCCAAATTGTCCACGCCTACTCTGGGTTCCATCTGGGCCCTGTGCGACAGAAACAATAGCGGGTCGTTAGATAAGACCGAGTTTGTGATGGCAATGCATCTCATTCAAACCGCTATCGGAGCGGGTGGCAACCTTGCGATTCCAAACTCATTGCCTGCTTACATGTGGAATTCGGTGGATTTGGCCAACGCTGCACCAACAGCACAAACTTTGAGCGTTAATTCCACTGGAATTTCTGCCGGGTCCTCAGTGACTAGAAATCCTTCTATAGCGCGTGTTTCCTCGGGTACTTTCTCTAACGCGGCCTCCGATTGGACCCTCACTTATGACAAGAGAAAACAATTTGACGCCATTTTCGACTCTCTTGACAAGCAGAGTAGAGGGACATTGGGCTCGCAAGTCTTGGTGCCCTTTTTTCTGTCTTCCCGTCTTAATCAGGATACTTTAGCTGCCGTTTGGGACTTGGCCGATATCCACAACAGCGCCGAATTCTCGAAACTCGAATTTGCAATCGCCATGTTTCTGATCCAGAAGAAAAACAGCGGTATAGAGCTACCAGATGTGGTTCCCGACCAGCTCCTCCATTCTCCAGCGCTTGGGCTTTACGAAAGCAACCAGCCCACTGGCCAAAGCATTCAAGCACCAGTTCCTCATGCTCAACCTTCGATACCATCAAGGGACACGAAACCTTCATTTTCTGATACGCATGTTGATCAAAAACCGTTACAAAGCCAGAGCACACTAGGGGATCTCATGGCTTTGAACGCGTCTTTCTCTTCGCCTCAACCTACTTCTCAAGGTTTGAATCCATCTTCGCTAGGTATTCAAGCTGGCGATCAACACCAACAACCGCAGTTGTCATCGTCAACTACTGGACTACGACACTTTAAACCATCTTCTGCTTTTGGCCAAAGTGTTATCAAAGAAGAAGAGCCTCAACAATTTCAAACAAGTGGTCAGGCGCCACCACAGCAACAACAGGTTCCTTTCCCCCAAGAGCATGCGTCGCGTAGCGTGCCTCATTTTTCTAATTCCGGTATCCACTCACCTGCTCCCACTCCTGCGAAGCCGGAAACAACCCCATCTCACTTCAGCTCCCATTCTACCCTACCTAACGTCCCTAACTTTGCATCTGTTTCCTTACCGCAACCCAACGTTAAAAGAGATTTGTACTCTGAGGGAGACGCTTCTCTTCAACTTTCACAGGCAACTACCGACCTTGCTAATCTCTCTAATCAGGTTGGGTCATTAACCAACCAAGCCACTATGGTCAACGAAAAAAAGTCAAGAGCGCAGCAAGAGTTGCAACGGGTCAATGATTTGAAGTCGTCGATTCAGTCAAAGATGGTCGCACTTCGGGCTTCATATGAAAAGGAAGTTCAGCAGACGGATGAAGTGGAGAACACGCTGAATAGATCTCGCAATGAAGTTGAACAGCTTAAAAGCCAACTTGCTTTGGTGGAAGCCAATTACAATACCGTGAGCCGCAACTTGACGACTCTTCAGCAAGAACTCGAAGAGTCGGAAACAGCCAACGCGCAACTGAAAGAGAAAATAGGAAGCGTGAATGCTCTAGCGGCTAGCTTGCAAACGGAGTTAGGTGAGAAACAGCAAAAGGTCAAACAAGAGAGATCGATGGTGGATGTCAATAGCAAGCAGTTGGACGTTAGCCAGCTGACAGTTGCAAACATGCAATCTGAGATACAGGGCCTGGGAGAGCAACTAGCTGTATTTATGACCAAGCACAAGGAACTAGATGATTATAAGCGCAACTTGGAGGAACAGCATGGTTCTCTTAACGCTCGGCACCAAGAGGTTGAGGGGAAACACCAGGAAGTTACTAGACGGGAAGAAGAACTCCAACAACGCACGAAACAGATTGGAGAACAGGAAACCATTTACCATCAGCAGGTAGCTAGGCTACAACAGATGTTTGATGATCTTAACAAACAGAGAGACTCGCTATCACAAGCTGAAGAACAGTTGCAACAACAACACATGGAGTATGCCAAGAAGGTTCAGGAGCTCTCTGAGAATCAAATGAAATTAGCAATGGGCGAAATTCCTCAAGCAAGCCAGCATTCCTCGAAAGTCGACGATCACATTACGAAATACGTTGACGAGGCCGTGACTAACTCAAAGTTGGGCTCTCAGGATGAGGAAGACAAGCAGGGCTCTGACGTTTTCGACAAGGATTTCCCAACGTATGGCTCTCAGACTGAAATTGATGAGAATGAGACGCGTCATGATGAAGAGAGTGCAGCTGAAGCGCTTGCTGACAGATTTGATGGAGACCTAAACGAATACGGGATTCCTCGCACGGACTCGGTGACTTCGTCGGTATTCAACAACCCACCGCAGTCGGTCCGTGACGATAGTGAAGCCGTACCCCAACAGGCGCTTGCCAACGAAAAAACAGAGAAACGTATTCCAGGCGGGTGGTCCAATACTCAAACTGAGGCGGTCGCTCCTACTTCTGCAGCTACAAGTAGCGACATTGGTAATCACGAAGAGACTGTAACAGAAAAGGAAACACCTGAAGCGGTCGAAAATCCTGTCGAAACCGAAGTAACTTCGAGGAATATTGATCAAGAATTTCCTCCCATTCAAGAATTAGATTTGAACGAGAGTGATTCTACAGAGTCAGATGATGAGTTCCAGGACTCGAAAGATGAGCTGGGTCAATCCCATGCTGCGAAAGCACCGAAAGAGGCTGGTGTGGCTGCCTGGGGCCCCCGTCCTGAGGCACAGGGCCATTCTGTCAGCCATACTACTCTGGAAGCTGTTCAAGTCATACCAGATGAGGGTCAAATGGCAACAGCGGCGAAACCAAGCTCAGCTTTCGACGATGAATTTGCGGGCTTGGAGACAGCTGCTCCTGAGGAAGAAGAAGATTTGGCGGATAAATTGGAAAACCCAGATTCTGCAGAGGGTTTTGAAAAGATTGAGCATAAAGATTTGGACGACGAATTACAACAAACGGGTTTCACTGGGAGTGAGGTGGCCATGGAAGCCGGTCCACACGCGACGAACCCTGGAGCATTTTCGCCTCAGAATGAAAACGCAAGGATCAGCAACGATGAATGGGACGAAATATTTGCGGGTTTTGGAAATGGACCCCCTGCAGGTTCCGTACCAAGTGCGACGGACCATGGCGAGTCAGCGATGGAATTACAACAGCCGGTAGCCAGCAAGCCAGAATCGAAACTAACACAACCGCCCGTTAAACGTGCCATTGCCACAACTCCAAAATCTCTGGCCATAGAAGAATTGAGTGGTATGGGGTTTACGGAAGAAGAGGCGACGAAGGCTCTCAAGCAGTGCAACTGGGACCTGGAAGAGGCTACAAATGTATTGCTGGATAGTTAAGAATTATGTAGATTGGAATGGCAAACATGTAAATTAGATCACAATTGCGGATCTTGTCCTTCTTTCCGCTCTAGTAACAGATCCAAGAGGCCCTGGCGCAAAGTATCGTCTACACCCTGGTTCTCAGAGCCGAGATGGGTGTCGAAAATGCGATCGAGTTGACTCAACTGTTGCGAGATGGCGGTTTGAGTCTCTTGCAGTTCCTGCGTAAGTGTTTCGTTGACGGCTTCCAGCTTGAGGATACGATCAGAGAGCTCATCGAGACTCCTGCGACGGATCCAATTCAAATTACCGTCGACAAGCTCGTGTGGGTCCAGTTGGTCGATGCAGATCCGGGGAGTGTCTTTATCGGTGGACTGAAGCGTGGTCTTGGCTCGATCGACGAGGTCGTCGAGGTCGTTGAGCTTGGTTTCGACGTCGCGTTCGCGGCAGATTTCCTCGAACTCGTAGCGACACAACTGCATCCAGAACTCCACGGCTTGTTTTTGACAGTTGGCAAGGTTACTGCTACCGACCTCTGTGGACGCGTACGCGGGGAAACAAGACACGATTTTGTCCCAGTTTTGGATCTTGTGGACGGACTGCTGGAGGGCACGGTTCCAGACCTGGTTCAGCCGTTTGAAACGGATTCTAGCCTGGGCATTGGCGCCGGTGTCCATGGGCGAGCGAGTAGCGGAGCGTTTAATCTGGAGACTTCAAGAGAGACCAAAACAGAGGGAAGCTTGAAGAATGGAAGCGATGTTCGTGCATAGCGATGACAAAGGGGGCACTTTCGTATCGAGCGAGATATGATTATATAAGCGACACTACCCCTTTTCCGTAGATAATTACCCGCTCCCAGGTCCGGCCAAAGAAATAACTATCAACGGATCAAGTAGTTCGGGCATTTTGTTGGTTTTTAGCTTCTACGTATTCTATATACGTTTATGTCCTCTCTCAATTCCATCGGACTCGTTCGGACTTTGGAAACTGAGAGGAGATGAAAGAAGCAGCCCCGGTGTTGGTATAAGTATGGTAATTATGCTTTGATTCATTGCAGCAGTAGTATGAGGGAAGCCAGCTCTACAAAAACGGGCCTGAAGAGAAGTCCCGTCTGTCACTAGGGACGAATCCGACCGTAAAAAGCTTTTAGAAGTACAGCTTACATGGGCGATTCTTTGACAAGGTATTTTGTCGAGAATAAGAGTATTTACGCGTCTCTTTCGCGTCTTTCCTTCCACCACGTGTTTCTTGCTATCGCGATTTACTTGTGAACGATACTTTGGAATCAGACGATCACGAAAGAACAAGTCTCTCTGCTGCGGTGAAACCAACGGCATCTCAAGAAACGTCCGGTCGCACTCTTCGAAGAATCGGAACAGCTACTGTTAGCCAGTTGACTGCGCTACCCGCTCAGAATCCAACCTAGTCAATATCATCATTACAGCACCGAGTCTTCGCGGAGTCTGGGTGTCACGTGCGACGGGTGTCCCGGCTTTCATTTTTCTCCTGGCCGCTCTGCGAAGGGTCCCAGATACGATCCCTGGTACGATCCCGTTTCAACCGGGGTCAAAGAAGGCGGAGCGGAGCTGGGTCTATTTTTGTGGCAACAGCCACAAAAATAAAAAACCTCCCAGAGGTCCCGGAGCGCATATGCGTCCAACGGCGCGCGTGATTTTCCGGATCCCGGACCACGTAGCCCGGGCCCGAGCGGCTTTACTGGCACCCAGCACACAGCCTCGGCCCGGTAGCCACGTCTCCGCACCGCCCTGCCTCCACGCTTGCCATCCCATTACTAATCTCGCAACGCGCCAAGCCTCCCGGCCCGTGCTGCTTGGCTGCCCGGGTTTGAACCCTGGCCGCTTCCATTACCTAAGGGTCTTCAGGGTTCTCTTGGCGTGCGTAAAAATGCCTCAACCGGGTCTGCTAAAAGAAACGCCACGTGGTGCGCGCAGGCGGACCCGCAGCAACCAAACCCGACCGCGTATCTCCTTGCCCCCTCCGTTGCACTCCCGCTACAGCGCGCTGTGCTCGCAGCGCTCGCAGCGGCCGCTTCGGCCGCTACGCCCGCTCGGCCCGTCTGTGCTGCACCCAGCCTGCCAAGAGGCCGCGGGCCTCGGAGGGTCTCGGACCGGTCTTGGCGTGGGCCCGTGGCAGTATATATTGGCCAGACAATGGCCTGGGCGACCATCGAATCTTGAGAATCTGCTCTCACGCCCATACACCCCCACCAACACCACATGCTCGCCACGCTGACTTTCCCGGACTCGCGCCACGGCAGCAGCGCCCTCGCGGGCCCCGCGCCGGCGACCGCGGGCCACCGCTGCATCGCGCTGCACGGCGCGCGCGGCAACCACGTGCTTCTGCCGGCGCCACAGCTTACGTACGCACTGCAGCCGCAGCTTTCCGCGGAAGCAGTGCTCAAGCGGGAGCTGGACCGGTGCGCGTTCGGCAGCGCCGCGGGCGCCGCGGCCGCGGCTAGAGCCGCCGCTCCGGCCGGTGCTACGGCCGGTGCTACGGCCGACGTGCCGGCCGACGCCGGCTCTTACGCGGCGCACCCGGCGCGGCTGCTGCCGCCGCCCTCGCCGCCCGCGTCGGCCCCAGAGCAGACCGCAGGCGATCACAACGGCACAGGCGCCTTCGGGGCGCTGCAGCGGCACTCAGTCGCGCGCGCAGCGCGCAAGGCCCGCGCGCACTCAGTGTCGGCCGCAGGCAGTCCCGGCAGCGCCGGAGGCGCGGCCGTCTCTGTGCCCATAGAACAACGGCGCAGGTATCTGTGCAAGACCTGCAGCAAGGGCTTCACCACCAGCGGCCATCTCGCGCGCCACAACCGGATCCACACGGGCGAAAAGAATCACGTGTGCCCATATGAAGGCTGCGGGCAGCGGTTCAGTCGGCACGATAACTGCGTTCAGCACTTCAAGACGCACTTACGGCGGTAGCACCAGCAGCAGGCGCTGCCGCCCTCAGCATTTAGACACAGGGACCCCACACATAGAACTGTACGTACGAGAATTGAGCATAGACCGCGGGCGGCGCACGTCACGTGACCGCCGCCACTCCGCGGCTACGAAAACTTCACCCCTTTCTGAAACCGCAAACTTGGACCCCACCACCGCCATTCTCTGCCCTCGCGCCACCTCTCGTATTACTTTCGCCTCGTATCACCCTCTGGTAAGTATGTGTCAGGAAAAAATCGACAATGACTCCAAGAAAAAATCATACGGTTCGCCTCGTTTAGCAAGAACAACGCACTGACAACCCACTGGTAACGCTGCAACGCTCCCACATTATCACACGCCCACATTAGGTTAGGCTCCTGCATCCGTGTCGTACAAGACCGTTACCGTGGAACAACATACGAGCTGTAGCGTACCAGACCTCGCGTTACTCTAAACATATAAAAGCGCCATGGTGCCACCTTCCAGCTCCAAATCGAGCTCTTGCGCGGCACCCACCACACCCAACATGCCAGCTCCCCAAGATCCAGCACGCTTGCCCATCCGGCAACAGATGGAAAACTTGATCCGTCGCAAACAACAAGAAATCACACAGGGCCTCGAAAGCCTCGACACGGTCAAGTTCCGCGCAGACTCCTGGACGCGTGGTAACGACGGCGGTGGCGGTACTTCGATGGTGATCCAGAACGGTACCACTTTCGAAAAGGGTGGTGTCAACGTTTCTGTAGTGTACGGCCAGTTATCGCCGCAGGCGATAACTGCCATGCGTCACGAACACAAGAACTTGCACTTGCCAGTGGACCCAGCAACGGGGCTCCCTGACGCCGCGGGTGTCAAGTTCTTTGCCTGTGGGCTCAGTATGGTGATCCATCCGCACAACCCACATGCTCCCACGACCCATCTCAACTATCGCTACTTCGAGACCTGGAACCCAGATGGGTCACCACAGGCTTGGTGGTTTGGCGGTGGTGCCGATCTCACGCCGTCATATTTGTACGAAGAAGACGCGCGTCTGTTCCACGAACAACATAAGCAAGCGCTCGACAAACACGATGCGACGTTGTATCCAAAATATAAAAAATGGTGCGATGAGTATTTCTTCATCAAGCATCGTAACGAAACCCGTGGTGTCGGAGGCATCTTCTTCGACGATATGGACGATCGCGACCCTCAAGAGATCCTTGCGCTTGTCGAAGACTGTTTTGACGCCTTTTTGCCTTCGTATTTGCCCATCGTGGCCCGTCGCAAGGATATGCCCTTCACAGAGGAAGAAAAACAGTGGCAGTTAATCCGTCGTGGTCGTTACGTTGAGTTCAACTTGGTCTTGGACCGAGGCACTCAATTCGGGCTCCGTACTCCGGGGTCTCGTACTGAATCCATTCTAATGAGTTTGCCCGTTACCGCGTGCTGGCTGTATGATCACCATCCGGAGCCGGGCTCCAGAGAGGAGGCCTTGGTCAAGGTGCTCGAAAACCCAGTCGAGTGGGTTTAGCCCAAGAGCAGCCTTGACACATGTGTATGTGTGCCGTCACGTGGGCCTAGATCCATCCACTTACAGTATGTAGTTACGTATATCAGGGCCCTAATGTACATGTCTTTCGTCTCAGAGTCATTTTCGGATCGTGCCAGCTCTGCCAGTCCCAGATTAGTTCTCCCTCCATCTGTTACCGCAGTTACAACATTTGTAGAAAGTCGTCATGGGCTCGTCAGCAGACCGGATTTGCAACTGAAAGAAATACGCTCTCTCACCAGCACATTCATCGTAATTCGGACATTGCACTGCGGTTTGGTCCACGTTATCCCAACCACCTCCCAGGACATCGTCCACTTCTTTCCTTGGCAGTTGTTTCCGATCGTACACCTCTATTCCATCGATAGCGAACACGTAGGGACACGAGGGACATTGCAATGAGTAAACCCCATTGTCCATTTGGGATACGAGTAACATGTTGTGACAATTGGGACAAAACGAGAGCATTTTGCGTGTACGGCGGCGTTCTCCGATCTATCTGATCTACCTCATCGCAGGTTCTCTCTGGCTAAATTTTTCATTTCTCGATTTTGACAGTTAAACATAACAAGACACCGCCAATCCCACTTGAACTCTCGAGCCATTGCGTGCGCAAATCCACCTAAAAAGTGATGTCAGAGGCCCCAGATGGAAATTTAGAGTATTCGCAGGATATTGTTTCGCATGTGGACTTAAAGAGGGGGCTTCAAACAACCCAAAATGGATCAAGACGGGCTGGAAACAGTTTCCGTGTGAATAATGACAAACCGGCTAATTACAAGGGCACCGGGCGAGCTGGATCTCGTTCTCCGCATAAACGACAGCGTTCGAGCGGTGTCGAAAGGATGGAAACGGTGCGGGATGAATTGGAGAAAACTCCAACGAAACGTCGCAGTCCAGAGACACCGAAACGACGGGGAAGACCCAAGAAGGTGAAACTGGAGTTGGAGGATGAGTTAGAAGACGACGAAGAACATAGTGCTGTCCCCAAAATTGAAGACACCGATTTTAAGCTTGATGAATCGCCTGTCAAGACACCTCGGGTTTTCGCATCTCCTTCCAAATCCCCCTCTAAGCCCATTCTAACACAGTCACCTTTCAAAATCACATTGAACAAAAATTTCGTACCGACACGTCTCCCTACGGAAAACGATTATCAAGCACCACCAGAGCGGCACTTAACGTATTTTTTCGATGGATTCGAAGGATACATCGATCAGAAAAAACCTATCAGAAAGAGCAAAAAATCGACTCATTCCATGGCCATGGCGCCTATGGTCACGCGACAGCAGTATTCTCTCATCACTTCAGTGTTGAACTCGGTCTTGCACCGATCTCGAAAGGCCAAATTACGCGAAATTCAAGAAACTATGTTCCCGCAGTTTTGGTTCGAGCTTACGCAAGGTTTCTCGTTACTGTTTTACGGCGTTGGGTCCAAGAAACAATTGCTCGAAGATTTTGCATTGAAATTCTTGTCTCGAAAACTGGCTCTTCAGCTCCCCGAAGTACAAGAATCTTCAGCGAATTCGACCTTCGAAGGCGTGCCCTGCGTGATAGTTAACGGCTACAACCCTACTTGTAATTACAGAGACGTTTTCCACTCCATTTCCCAGATCATGCTGCCGCAAGAATTGAGCAAAACGGAGACCAAATACTGGAGCAATCACGTCGAATTGCAAATGAATAAAATGATTGAAGTGTACCAGGACATGCCACTGGATGTGAGACTTATATTATTAGTCCACAATATCGACGGCCCTGCGTTGCGCAAAGATGTGTTCCAAAACATCCTGAGCTTTGTGTCTCGCGTCCGCCAAATCGCGCTCGTAGCATCGGCGGACCACATCCACGCGCCGCTGCTGTGGGACCACGTCCGCACCCAAAACTACAATTTTGTTTTCCACGACGTGACAAATTACGAGAACTACGCAATTGAAACCTCTTTCGGGGATGCCATGAAAATTGGTCGCAGCGATCAAGGTACTGGTGCCGAGGGTGCTCGCTACGTGCTTGAATCGCTCACGGTAAACTCTAAACGCATGTTCAAACTATTGATCGAAAATCAACTGGCCTCTATGAAATCCCACAAAAAAACCCAAGCAACGACGCGTGGCTCCAATCCGCACGGCATAGAGTTCAAGCAATTTTACCACATGTGCGCAGCGGAATTCATCGCGTCGAATGAGATCTCTTTACGAACAATGTTACGCGAATTCATTGAGCACAAAATGACAGTGATTTCAAAAGACCGGTCAGGCGTTGAAAGCATATATGTTCCCTACACATTTGCAGAGATGGAAGCACTACTAAGGGACGTTTTGGACTTATGAAAGCCTTTTAGAGGCTCAATTCTATGATCTAATACTCATAACTTACTCACTGTTACAGCGTATGCCGTTTCAAGCGATCTCGACTTCTAATTGTTCGTCACTTTCCAGCAGAGGGTTCCCCCCTTTTGAAACTAGAACTTCAGGAAAAAGACAGTGAATAACATCTATAAAAGGGGCGGAATATGTCCAAGTCCGGCTCAACTGATAGAGAGAATGCATCTGCACGAGCTACGAGTCGTAGTAGTTCAGCTCCGGGTCTCGAAAAATTGAAAACCGGAGCACAAGTTACAGTGGGGAATCATAAAGTTGAAGTCATCCAATACCTGGCGGAGGGCGGATTCGCACACATTTACATTGTAAAGTTCTTAGAAGTTGTCAATGAACTCGAGTACACGTCGGCCACGTCACTGAAGCCGGGCGATCTGGCCTGTTTGAAAAGAGTTTTCGTTGTGGATGAGAATGGATTAAATGAGATGCGTAACGAGGTCAATGTGATGAAGAAATTGGCCAATGCGCAGAATATCGTCCATTATTATGATTCACATGCGTCTAGGGCACGTGAGGGTCCTCAGGGCTTCGAGGTACTTCTTCTCATGGAACTATGCCCGAACAACTCGCTTCTGGATTATATGAATCAACGGCTTGCGACAAAACTGAGCGAATCGGAAATTCTCAAGATTATGTTCGATATCACACGCGCAGTGGCGGAAATGCACTATCTGTCTACACCTTTGATTCATCGTGATATTAAGATTGAAAACGTTTTGGTAGATTCCCAACATAATTTCAAATTATGCGATTTTGGGTCCACTTCACAATGTTTCCCGGTGGCAACAACTCACCGAGAAATCGCGATGTTGACCAACAACATCTACGTGCACACAACTCCTCAGTATAGATCACCAGAGATGATAGACTTGTATCGGTGTTTACCGATCAACGAAAAATCTGACATTTGGGCATTGGGCATTTTTCTGTACAAGCTTCTTTTTTATACCACGCCGTTTGAGCTCACGGGACAATTCGCCATATTGCATTCCAAGTACGAATTTCCATCCAACAATTACTCTTCCAAAATTATAAACCTTATTATCATAATGCTGTCGGAAAACCCCAATTTGAGACCCAACATCTACCAAACTTTGTATCACCTTTGCTCAATATTGAAAGTGGATATCCCGCTCGAGGACAAGTACAATATGGGACCTTACGACTTTGAAAGATACTCAAAATATCAAGAAAAATTACAGCGCATCCAATATCAGATGTTTGCGTCCAACGACGCCAACCAAGCTGCCTCGATATCCGATGATTTTTTTATTAATTGCTTCGAAGTTGCTCCTAAACAACCCGCATTCATGGGCCAATCTAGCTCTAGCGTTACAGATACTACTTCCAGCATGCCTTCGCAAAGAAAGGATGAAGTTGGTGGTGGTTCTGTTGAAAGCGGAGGTGAGGAAGACATAACCGTTGTTCAACAACAATTCCCGTCTGTTGAAGATTTAGAATCCTACTTGAGACCGAATGACACTCAAAGGAAAAGTTCCTCGCATGGCTATTACGCCAATGGTAGTAGCGGTGACCTCAGTTCGCATTCTTCGAGCCGCATTGATCTTCCAACTGAAGTAGCTCCAGCTTCAGCTTCAGCAACTAAAGCACCCGAGGACACCAACGTACATCAGCAGGGCCAAAGCACTCAACAATCGACTGTCTCGGTAAACATGACAAGAGAAGCCACTGCAAGATCTGTCAACTCCATCAAGCATCACAAGTCCACAAATCCCTTCCCGTTCATTCAGCAGGACCCCGAATTCTTTACTCGAGCAAATGATATGCAAACCATTTCGCATCCCGTACCCGAACAAAGACAATTCGATCCAGAGACGTGGAACCAGCCAGCGGTCGAATCGAATAACATGGCAAACGTTTCAGTGCATCATCATCCCCAGGAGGCGCTTGCTTCTAGTAATACCAAGTCGAAAGCCCCTATGCCAGCCAGTCAAGATATTAACCCCAATTACTATCAATACTACCAAACTGCCAGTACTGCTCCAGCACCACAGTTACAACCTGTGCAACAAGCTCAATCTGCTCAGCCCGGGCAACCGATGCAGCCAAGGCAAGCGGCACAGTCCGCGACCCGTGCAAATGAAACGTACAACAACCAATTTTACCAAACACCAGCCTCTCAGTATGCATACCAAACGCCTAATATAGAAACCCAGGCTGCGCCAGTTGCTGCCCAGAGCGAAAAAGATGAAGTTTTAATAGACATTTCGCCTGCTAAAAAACATGAGCAGCGACAAAAACTTGATCTCACGTTTGACCAATTGAACTTGTCACCGCCTCCTAAGGATCCAGCCAAAGACGATGAGACCAGTATATCTCAGCAAAGCGTCACGTCCAGCGTTGCGTCCAGCGAAAGTATATCCATGGACCTACGAGACCAAAGTAAAAACCGGCAAAGCGGGAGCGCAAGAGTCACCGGGACGAACCGTGCTAATCTGGCCAAAGACAACGTAGTGCAAAAGACGAGCTCATCTGGGGTCGAATCTATGGCACCGAAAAGGAGATCACTGGACTTGAAATACCAAGAAGTGGATTTTTCGTCATCTCCCTCGCCAGACGTCTCATTGCAACGCTACAAAACCACGCAGCAGCAACATCAGCGAAAACCCCATGTGTCTTCAGATACGCGCAAATCCTTTGGTAGAGCGAGAAAATCTCTTGATCTTGACACTTTGCGGAAAGAAAATGCCAGTTCTAACGATGTTTCGAGCAAGAGAAAGTCATTTTTTGGCAAGTTTAAGGGTTAATCAAATTTCCATTCACAACAAGCATAACATCAACATGAGGCTCACCAATGGTACCCATCATGCTGCGACAAAACATCAAATCGTGAAACCCGCCAACTATCAAATAACGATCTAATTTAAAATCAGACTATTTAGCACGTTCAAAGCAAATCCAAGAGCGTCGAACTTCGGCGAGGTTGGTCAAATGCCCTACTCTTTCGTCGATGTTTGGTTTCTTGACTAGTTGTCTGCCTCGACTATTTTGAAAAATTCAGTTTCAACATGTTAACAACCCTGATCTATCAAGGAAAACATCAAGAGAAACAAAGCCGTTATGAACTCCGTCCGAGATGTCAAACAGCGCAAAGTAGGTATGGGAACAATGACCTATCAGCCTACGGATGATCAACTTAGTACTGGAAGTTTCGCAGAAAGAATAAGTGACTTCGCGGAAAGCATATATTGGATGTACTATATCCATTTACCATTCTATTTGATGACGTCTTTCGATGCGTTCTGCCTGCACACATTCTTTCTGGCGATTTTCACGCTCAGTCTCTTTGGTTTCATCAAGTACATATTTCTTTAAGGAATGAAATGTTTGGTGATGATGTTTATGTATGCCATAAAGAAAACAGGATATAAAGGTAAATTTTTTAATGTATGAAAGTGTTTTTGTAAGATGCTTCATGCGTGCCGGTCACTCGAGCATGTTCTTGTTGACCCTTTTGACTCTGTTGTATAAGGTCACGTCTTCTGTAAACACGAAATCCCACAATACTTTGCACCAGGACTCGTGTTTAGGCAAATGTTGATAGTATTCAGGACAAAGTCTGTTCAACTCCCAAAGTTTAGACCATGCAACAAAGGGGAAATCGTGGTGTTCGTTGTGGAGACCGACGTTCCACGTGAACAAATTGAGAATTCCGTAGTAAGAGAAGGTCTCGAGCGCATAATCGCGTTTGAACGAGACGTCGGGCCTTTTCACTTCAGTCTCGTCGGTGCAGGTTATTTTCTCGGTTTCTCCAGGTGTACGGTGGAGTGCGAGCTTTCCACCGGCTATCGCCTCTTCCAAGTTTAGCAAATAGTGTTCTGCAATGAAATGACCCGAACATGGGTGTAAAGAACCGGCCAGGAAAGACGAAATGAGAAAATACATGAACGAGTTTATCCCAAAACTGCGAATCCACACGAAATCAAACAAAAACTGGTAAACGACGTTGATCAAATGCAAAGGTGACATTGGGATCGAAGTTACGAACATGGGGCGGAGGGCATAGAAGAAGATTTGGAAAGTAGCGAAAAACGCTTTACCCAAGACACTCGAGAGGAAAACTGCTTCGAAACGCGTTGGGATGTCCGTATCCAGGACTTCGTCGCCCAAGAACTTATGGTGCAATTGGTGATAAGGCGCGAACGACGCCGCATAAGGAATTCCAATAGGTGTGTTAGTAAACACGGAAAACAACTTGTTGTGCCATGGGTTGCGGAACGCAAGGTTATGCGACAGTTCGTGAATCGCTAGGAAAATGTTCTGATTGGCCGTTGCGCCAATCACGTACGCACACACCCAAAATTTGACACTCAAAGGATGCGTGTTTCTTAGCAAATATGCGACCGTGCATTGCAACAAGACCACGCCCAAAACGATGTATTTAGTGAGAGGCTCATGGCCCATGAGCTTTTTCACCTCTGGATGGTCCCTAAGGATCGCGTGACGACGGATAGCATGCGGTTCTTTCTGGGAAGACCAGTAAAAGTTCTTCAGTTTCCCAACGTCGCTCGACGCAGACGGTGGTGTCACGGCCTCTAGAGTCACGGAAACGTCCCTATGCGTTATCGACATATCTGATGATAACAAGACGGTGGTATCGGCCTGGAATCGAGGGCTAGTTCATCTAAAGATTTGGTATTGAGTTTGTTAAACGATGAGATCTGGATCGGGCCTACCAAATCAACGCTTTTCTTTTGAATAGCTTCGAAATCGCGTGAACATCACGTGGATAGATAATTATGCACGATAACACAAGAATCACGTGATATGTATCGTTATCTACGCTTGAATCATTATTGACGTGTGATACACGTGATTTCGTTATCACTTGATACTTTATCGTGTTACACGTACCAGCACGTGATCTGAAATCATTATCACTTATGACGCTTCATTAGAAGCACGTGACCACACATTTTCCTCGATTTCAAATTTTCATGCAATTGATTCCTGCAAGTTGAGAGTTGGGGTTGGATAAGAAGGAAGCCAAAGGTTTGATTTCGTCTACATAACATGCTTCGACGTCAATTCGCACTGTTAACACAGCGCAGACTAGTTTCAGAAATGTCTACTAGAAAAGTACAATTCGCCACTAACGGCGTGTCACGCGTCGTGACACTTACGAGGCCCGAAAAGTTGAACGCACTGTCTACGGACATGTGTGCAGCGATCTTACCGACATTGCAAGAATACTCCAAAAGCCAGTTGAACAACGTGATCGTGTTGAAATCTTCGAGTTCACCCAGGGCTTTTTGTGCCGGTGGTGACGTGGCAAAGGTAGCTATGCAAACCCAAGCACATGGACACACCGGCGAGAAGGTCAATAGACCCCAGGAGTTTTTCGTACAGGAATACTCGTTGAACTTTCTTCTGGCGACGTATGACAGGCCCATTGTTGCGTTGATGGACGGGATCACTATGGGTGGTGGTGTCGGATTAGCGACGCATGTTCCTTTCCGAGTCGCAACGGAAAATACTAAGTGGAGTATGCCCGAGATGGATATTGGGTTTTTCCCCGATGTGGGCACAACTTTCTCTCTACCTCAAATAACGACTTTGGGTGGTACCGAGGGTCAATTGGCGTTGTATCTGTGCCTTACAGGTGATCTTTTGACCGGCGCTGACGTTTACGTCGCGGGTTTGGCGTCCAATTACGTTTCGAGCTCCAATCTCACTGATCTGCAGGCCAGACTCGCAGAGTTGCCCGTCGAGGATAGCGAACGCATGTATGAGATTACGGCGTCCGCGCTCGAAGAGTTTTCTACCGGTTTACCAGAGGGTTATCAGTTTGCGTATTCGCCCGCCAAGCTCGACGTTATTGAGAAATGTTTCGACATCAATCTTGGACTAGACGCGATTTTGAAGAAACTGGCACAGACAGCCGAATCTGCGTCCGCTACGCCAGAGACCAAGGAGTTTGCAGTAGAGACTTTACGTAAGCTCGGTACCAAAAGTCCTGTCTCTTTGCAAGTTGCCGTTGAGCAATTCCTCAGAAACCGTCACTCGGACGTCGAATCCGCACTCAAACAGGACCTAGTCACCGCTACCAACATGTGCGCGGACCCCAAGGTCGAGTTTGCCGCAGCCACAAAGCACAAATTGATCGACAAGCAAAAAACTCAGTTCCCCTGGACTCAAACCTCGCTTTCGGTTGAAGAGCTCTCGCGGATCGTGTCCCCGCGTCCTGCAAATCCGCTCTCGCTGCTAAGGTTTCCCGGGGCCGTAACGTGGAAGAGATACCCTCATCATTCCAAATTCATGCTGCCCACAGAGCAGCAGTTCCGCGACTATATCACAGGCAGTGATGGTTCTGGCAGATCACTTGCGGTTTCACGCCCAGAAGTGGTCAAATATTTCTCGCAATTCAACGCATCTTCCAAGGGAAAAACAGGCATCGAGTACCTGTGCAACCTCGTTTGCGACAGAAAATGCACTGTGGGTAAAGCTGGAGAACTTCACTGGACGGATTGATTATGTTCAACAATTATCTTGTATATATATATGAATCCCGTCATCGGCCCAGGTCAGGTCACGTGGACAGTGTGACAGAACACGTTTGCAAAACAATTAAGCATTGCTAAACAACACCCAAGTCCCACTCGTTGGTGCCCATATACTCGTTTGCTTTGTAATGATCATGACCAAATCGCTTCACGCCTCTGTACTTTGTCTTTCCAATAAATGCGAGTATGTCCCGCCTACATTAATTACACCTCTAATGATACACCGCTTACCATAGCTAATACTAAAATGTTCATATTATCGAAAATTGGTTGTTTGGCCGAGCGGTCTAAGGCGCCTGATTCAAGAAGTTCGCTTCTTAACGCTGTTTAACAGTGGAACACTCAGGTATCGTAAGATGCAAGAGTTCGAATCTCTTAGCAACCATCTTTTTTTGAAATACGAAAGGTACAGCAAAACCGATCCAAAGATTTAGTAAGTCCTTCTCGAGTTGTTTCGAGTCTCACAGCGACGATTTGCACTGGTTAACATGAGCGAACAATGCCTTATGGGGAGTCTTTTGTTGTCAGATGAACGGGTGATAGGCCAAGTTAGTTGCCATACTCACGTATATAGTGACCTTTATTTTCAATTTAAGAGATGCCTTGAGATGAGACCTAGTATTACCGTCTAACACGGGCCAACATCCCACTTCGAGTAGCTTTTTGAGTGCCCCGTTAAATACTTGAAACTTCGTCATTACAACAATGTCAAGCCTGGACGAATTTGTAGCGCTCGAGGTTCCCTCGGTAATTTTTAAGGATGACTGTGGATACTGTTTCGAGACCATGTATAACGAGAACGAATCTCAAGGGCACCATCTAGATATCTGTTTGAACTGTTTTCAGAGTTTCTGTGGGCGCCACAAGAGTTTGCATGCCAAGACCGCACTCCAAGAGCTCAATGCACATCACGACCGATGGCTGCGTGTCCAGAAGATCAAAAGACCAGAAGTTGAAGGGCGCAGCGAAAAGAAATTGAAGCTTGAAGTGATAGAAAAATCTGATGAGGAGTTGTACGAATCACGCTGGTGGCTGCTGAAAGGCTCTGATGAGTTGACCAACTGGAATTCGTGCCAAACAACATCAGATGTAGCGAAGAAGGCCAAACAAATTCTAGATGCACGCTCCAGCTCATTTGCACAAGCGTCTCAGAGCTGGCAACTCGAAGTCAAGCCCTGTGCACATGTACGCGATTTTCAACTGCCTACCAAGGAAGCACCACCAAAATCAGAGCAGGCATGTGAAGAGTGCGATCTAGCCAGCAATCTCTGGCTCTGTCTGCATTGTGGTAAGTTGGGTTGTGGGAGACAGCAAGTCGGCATCGATGGTAACTCTCATGCATTAGCGCATTTCCAGGAACATGGAAGCCATCCTTTGGCGGTCAAATTGGGCTCTTTGAGCAATTCATCGGCGGATATATATTGTTACAGTTGCGATGACGAGGTCAAGTTCGACAATTTCGAACAATGGGCCACGATTCTGAGTCATTGGGGCATTGATCTCTCAAACAAAACGGCACAAGAGAAAACTTTGATCGAAATGCAGGTTGAGCAAAACATGAACTGGGATTTCCAAATGGTTGACTCGCAAGGCCACGAATTGCGCCATTTACCAAGTTCAAAGATTTACGGATGTGGTCTTTTAAATTTGGGAAACTCCTGCTACATGAATTCTGTGCTACAAGCAGTGTTTAATGGGGGACTCACAGGTTGGTCCTTGGATGTCCTGGCTGATTTTCCCCATACTGTCGTGTATCCATCGAGCAACTTGCAATGTCAATTGATCAAACTTCGAAATGCAATGAAATACGAACCTGAACGCTACCCGAATGGCATCAAACCAACGTCGCTCAAGAGTACCGTAGGAGGATCGCATGAAGAATTTTCTTCGCAAAGACAGCAAGATGCCATGGAATTCTTGACCTTTTTCGTTGATCAATTAGACAACAAGATTTTTAAAAGCATGAAAACCAATCCCAACGATCGAATCCGATTTTCACTTGAGGATCGCATTCAATGTACACGCTGTGGCGGCGTCAAGTACACTGCACAAGTGTCTGAATTCCTTCAATTGCCCATGTTTGAAACCGAGGAGCCTCTTCAATTTGAACAACTGATTGAAAAGCATTTTGAATCAGAGATTGTCGAATTTAGATGTCCTAAGTGTTCTGAATTGACTACTGTTGAAAAATGCTCTCGGTTTGAAACCTTCCCCGATACTTTGATTATCAATCCGTCTAGAATCAAACTTGAAAACTGGATTCCAATTAAAACCAATCAAGAATTAATCATACCGGGGCTTGAATTGGAAGATGGGAATTACTTGGAAATGAGTAATTACAAAGCATCAAAAAAAGGTAGAGACAGAGAATTCCTGTTACCGGAGGACAAAGATACTGGGTTCCGCCCAAAGGAGGACTACGTAAACCAGCTTCTCGAGATGGGATTTACTAAGAACGCTGCCACTAGAGCTCTTTTTTCGACGGGTAACGACAGCACTGAAGCCGCAATGAATTGGCTTTTTCAGCACATAGAGGATTCCGATGTGAACGAACCTTTTATCGTCCCGGCCAATGCTCCCGAAGTTGACCCCAATGCTCTTGAATCTTTGTTGTCAATGGGGCTGGATCGAAATGTGTCACGTAAGGCTTTGATTCTTAACAAGGGAGATATCAACGCAAGTGTCGAATGGGTTTTCAGTCATCCGGATGACGATGGCGTGTTAGAAAATCCCAGGGAAGCATGTGTTGATGTGAAAAGCTACGGTTCACCCGATGCATCGTCCGCCAAATATCAATTGAAAGCTATCGTTTGTCATAAAGGGAACTCTGTACAATCGGGCCATTACGTCGCTTTCATAAAGAAACCTATCGATGGTACCGAGTCTTGGGTACTCTACAACGACGAGAAGATAGTTGCAGCGTCAGATACCAAAAACTATGAAGAAATGCGAAAGAATGGTTACATTTATTTTTTCTCCAAAGCAGTGTAAGGTGCCATACGCGAACTCGTAATGTGTCGTCTCCGCAAGCTTCACATTATTGAACTCAACCTTGCCCTGTTTTTTGACAAAAACGGAATACAGTCCATTGAGAGCTAAGTGGAGGTCGCTTTCATACCCTATCTACGGCGACAGCTATGCAAGATTTTCTCCTCGTCAATCAAATTCCTAGTATCTTCAGTAAATCGAGACGTCAAACATAGAACGCCTTTATACAAGACATTGAATAAACTTGGTCCTATACATGGTAACCTGGTTTTGTATGGTACTAAACAGCTACATCTGTTGACGACATTCTGAGGTCGATGAAAAGATCTGTTTTTTATACGGTTCATCGATGCATCTTGTTTTTCAAACGACATGACAGTTTTCCATGAAACATACATAAACGTTTCGAAGCAGAACAGTTTGAAACATTTAACACAAGCCTGTTTATGCACAAATAGAGCTGTGGTATATCAATCCATTGGTTAACTAGTTGGTTTCTTAGCTTAGAAATATAAGTATATAAGTACATAGTGAGACCCTGGGTTTTTGACCGCGTTCTTTTGAGATTTTCTGGAATATGAATGGCAATATTTTGGACAGCAGTCAGGGGCTGGAAGTCCAGTTCAGCAATTTAGGGTTTGGTCATGGTGGCTTTTACGGTTCAGCGAATCCTGATAAACAGATGATTGGAGCAAATACTCGGAATGGGGTCAACAACAATAACATGCAATTCCCTGGTGCACGAAATTCGAACATTTCTCCGTATGTGGGTGGGGGGATTATGAATAATGCACCGAGTTCATCATCGCGATTTTCTTCGGATGCAGCTGGAATCAACTATTTCTGGGGCGGTGACGCCCCAGAACCAGAAAATAGACAACAAGCGACGGCGGGAACTATGGCAGGTACAATGGCGGCTAACAGTATCATGGACACTGTTAACAGCTCGAAATATTCAGATTATCACACGACATTCAATTCATCAGGGAGTTCGGGTCAAGCAGATGCGTTGCATTTGGAATTGCAAATGAAAGAGGCTCAAATCGAGTCTCTGGAGTCTGAAATTCAAAAGCTCAAAGGTAGTTTCAACAAGAGTGTGATGTCACGACAAGATCCGCGCCAAATATTGTCTGATGGCACAGTCGAAATTCCAGCGTCGCTGGAATTAATGTTCACGCAATTGGCCTCGTCGTTAGCTCAAAAAGATGTCGAGCTTGAAGATACTAAGCAACGTTTGGAAAGCTTGGTTACTGCGATAGCATTAAATCCTTCAAACTCAGTTACACGCATTGGGCGATACGATGAAGAGGCCATTGCTCATAAAATCGTTATAAGGCTTGAAATGTTAACCAAAGAGAATCAAGAAATGGCCAAAATGATCAGTTACGGAAGGGCCAAAGAAGCTCATATAGAAATTGAACTTCTGAAACGAGAAAATCAGGAATTGAAAACCAAAGTGCAACAATTGGAGGATAATTCCTCCAAATAAACTCTGGATTCCTACATCCAAGTCAAGACCTTAGCTACGTATCCATAATATTTTGGCTATTTGGAAACATGAGTCCTTCCCTATTTTTTGTTATACAACAGCGACACAACTAGCTTTGCCCCCATCGAATCCTCATTTCTTCAAGGCCTCTCTTCTCTTTTGAACGGCCTGGGCCAAAAGTTCCAAAACTTCCTCGGTAGTTTCCCAACCGATACAAGCGTCGGTGATGGAACAGCCATATTTAAGACCTTCACGACCACCCTCTTTTGGCACATCTTGTCTCCCCTCTACCAAGTTAGACTCAATCATCACACCGCAAATGGCATTTTGACCATTGCTTAGTTGTTCATAGATGGATTGAGCGACTTTAGGTTGGTTTCTGAAGTCTTTGCTGCTGTTTCCATGAGAACAGTCAATCATGATTCTTCTTTGCTTACCTTCGGAGTCAAGGACCTTGGCCTTCATCAAATCCTGTCTCGTTTTTTCGACGTTCTCGGCGTCATAGTTGGTGCCCTGTTTACCCCCTCTCAAGATGACAAAAGTGTCAGAGTTTCCTTCGGTGCCGACAATGGCCGTGATGCCCGGTTTCGTCACGGACAAGAAGTAATGGGAGTGAGCAGCAGCTCTCATGGCGTCAACGGCAACTTGCAGACCACCATCGGTACCATTTTTGAAACCAATTGGGAAAGACAGACCAGAAGCAAGTTCTCTGTGCAACTGCGACTCAGTAGTTCTTGCACCGATTGCACCTAGAGAGAAACAATCGCTCAAAAATTGAGGAGAAATAGTGTCCAACATTTCACCAGCAATTGGCATTTTCTCGACGAGATTCGTGAACATTTCTCTTGCTATTCTGAGACCTTTGTTGATCTGGAAGGAGTTGTCGATATCAGGATCATTGATCAAACCTTTCCAACCGACAGTGGTTCTGGGCTTCTCCAGGTAAGCTCTCATGACCACCAACAGATCTTTAGAAAGTTTTTGAGACAAAGCAGCGAGTTTTTCACAGTATTCGTAAGCGGCCTTTGGGTCGTGAAGCGAACAAGGACCAATCACAATCACAAGACGGTCGTCTTCGCCATTAAGAATCTTGCAGATGTCTTCTCTGGCTTGTACAATGTTCTTATGACCTTTTTCTGACACGGGCAATTCATGCTGTAAAAGATCTGGAGGTGTTAACGGATCATAACCTTTAATTCTCCAGTCTTCCAGACGGCTTCTGTCGCCAACGTGATCGTTTTTGATGAACATTTCGCAAAACTAGAATACTTCAAGAGCCTTCTCCAGGGTCGCGCCAGATTCGATCTTGGAGATCTGTTACTATACTCATCTCAAATTTTTCAAACTCATGGTGACTCTTCATGAAAGAGTTTTTCAGTATTTTCACACGGGTATCATGCCCTGCCAGAATTATGCTGAATAGAGCCGAAAACGATGGAGAAATGCTTGGATCTTTCTCTGGAACCTTTTCCGTTGTCAGCTCATGTGTTATCCTAGCTAGACATTAAAATCTTACCGCGTAATCACTATCAGAGTAGAGTTCTATTATACGGACAAAAGCAACAGCAAATTCGCTTGATTTGCTGATGGACTGGCCTTACTCTTCCCAGATGGCCCAAATCAAAATGATAAAAAAATTCGAAAAGGTCCTACCCGGATTCGAACCGGGGTTGTTCGGATCAAAACCGAAAGTGATAACCACTACACTATAGAACCGAATTTTGAAATGTTGGCAGAATTTCAGCATCTTACGTTAAGAATAAGATCAGCCTTCGAGACCCTTTTCTTTGGCTAATCGTCCTTGGCAATTGAACAGAGACTACTACAAGCCTTAAATGAACAGTTACATATCTCGTGATTTCGTAATTCACCAGTTGAATTCGGTGATGGCGCGGTCGTAGCCTTGGTCCCATTCCCACATACTTTTGCTGTCACCTTTCAATTGTATGTATTGAGCTCTTCTGGAATTCTTGAAATAGTGAACCCGTCCAATTCTGGAATGGTCGAATCCATTAAATGCCAAGATATCTGCTGCTCCGGTCCTCAATCCGTCTTCAAATCTCCAATGTTCGCTGTTGTCACCGCCTTTAGAATTCCAGTAATCTGTGTGTTCTTTGATTATCTTGGCGAGTTTACCCTCGTCAATGGCTGGGTCCGTGTTGGCACGTTTGGGTAGACACCCTTTGTTGATCATGGGTACGAACCCCCATTCTCCACCGTCACCATGCTCGAACTTGTAAGTCCAGAAGAACCAACCCCAGCGAGCTTTGGACCGGAAAACTTGAGCCTGCTTGTTGCCGTAGTGCTTGACACACTCGTCTTTGCTGGACTTGGTCTTGCTCCATGTAGAACCATCCAGAACACATGAAAACTCGCCTACCATGTAGTCAGCCTTGTCCGCAGGCAAGTCTACGGTCTTGTCCAGCTCATCAGTTAGTTCATTGGCAGTCTTGCATTTATCCTGATCCGAAAAGCATCTGTAAACGTGTGAGTCGATGACAACGTCGTCTGCATGTTTGATGTCGTTCAGCCAGTCCGCCCATTGCTCGGGCCACCACCCATCAGAAATCACTATTGGAAGTGCGGGATCGATTTTACTCATATTCTGGATGGCCCTCGCGTAGAAGTTCTTTTCGTTGGTGGCCTTTTCGTCGAACGCAGCCTCGTTCACGACTTGCACTCCTATGACGTTGTCGTAATCCTTGGCCAGGTCATTCACGATGAAAGGAAGTAATTCGTCTGCTACACACTTGACCAGACTCTGCTTGTCGAAAAACGATCTATTGGTACCCTGATTCGATTCCCCGCTGTGTGCGTCTTTGTTGGCTCCGCCGGGCAGCGCATGCAAATCTATCAAAACACCAATGTTGTGTCTTGCAGCGTCCATAACAATACGCCTTACATGGTCCCAAGGCTTGGCCTTTTGGTAAACGTCTTGGAGCCCGTGAAATTGCATGTCTTTGGTGATGAACTTACCGTTGCCAACATGCCAGTAACCCACAGGAAGCCGGATGGCTGTTACGTTGGCAACTTGTTTAAGCCATTTCCAATCATCAGGACCCACGTAGCTAGCATAGTGTTCCGACAGTTTCTTAGCCGCTTCGTCGACCGAACTGGTTTTCACCAAGTTCTCAATCGCTTCTTGTTCCGTTTCACCCCCTGCAGAAAACAACGAGTCGTAAATGTATTTCTCCAGGACAAAGAGTGAACCAAAGTTCACTCCGTAGTTGAATCGGTTACGGTACACGTCTCGTTGCGTGATAGCATCAGCGTTGGGCACTGACACGGAAGTCTTCACGTCAGAAAGCTTAAGTTCTTGGACTTTCTCGCGTAGTTTGTCGAACATTTTGATATTGTGATTTACACTAAAGGCTTCTTCTAAATAAAAAGTTCTTCCTGAAGTGTCGTTCGCTACTAGAACCACTCTTAAGTAGACCGAAGTAGACCGGGTTTAGGAGTTCTTTGGTCGTCACGAGACGTAAGGGTTACAGCAATGTGATGTGGTATGATACGGTTGCTTTTCAAAACGGTTTTCCCTTGTCGACGTTGTCACGTAGGTGAAGACGGGCTAGATTTTTTTCCAGGGAGAGCAATTCCGTCATCGTTGTTACGAGCATTCTCCAAAGTTCTTATTTTTCAGGGACTAGGTGGGGTGAGGGGAGCTGTTGATGCATTGGTGATGATGTTATCCAGAGTAAACAAAGATGTAGTGACAAGGAGGGCAAACAAAGGGAAGTCAAACAGAAAGAATAAGCGTAGGGAGCACTGTAGTATTGGCAGTGTAGCTTAGGGAGTGTAGTAAGCGAGAACGTCGGTGTCCGTTGTCTGATGTCACCGACTTTCGAGACTCCGATGGTAAATTTAGTAAGTCTTTTCGAAAAAGGTATGACGTGAGATTAAGACCTCCTCTCGAGATGTACCGGGGTTCTAGCTTCTGTGGGGAAATTGCTTTCGGAGTTTAAAGGGCCCTTGTTTCAGTGTAGAGCTTGTTTTCGAGACGTTAAACGCTGTTCCAGGTCCTTATGTTTAATCTGCCATTACGTAACAACGATGCGAGGAACTCCGTTTTTTGCACTGTAAATACTTGCAAAAGGTCTTAGAGTGTGTTATGTTTGCTACGAGAGTTACTAGAGCTTCGTGCGCGCTGGGCTACCATTTCTTCAGCCGAGTGACATATGTCAGTTTCCTAGTGTTAGACAAAATTGAAATTGATGCTCATCACCACCAAAAATCCAAACCTACAAAGGTATGGAAAGGCCAGCTTTTCTGAGCCAAAAAGCACCACCCAATTATGTGGCTGGTGTAGGACGCGGGGCTACTGGTTTTACTACTCGCTCTGACATTGGATCTGGCAAAATTCCCAGCAGGTTGCAAGATAAAGACCAGAATCGCAGTGCAGGAGATGGTGACGAAGTGGACGATGAACCACTCAGGAATCGCGGCAATGCTTTTTTAGACTCGTTTGGTATGTCTTTAGCGTCAGGAAAAGTCGATGATGAGGACGACGAGGCGGATCGGATCTTCAAAAGTATTGACGAGAGCATATCCTCAAGAAATAAAGCAAAGGCCAAAATCGATGATACTACGAATACCAGGATAAATGACATTTCCGGGCAGTTTCAGGATTTAAAACGATCTTTGGCCACTGTGAGCGATGCCCAATGGGAAAATATACCGGAAGCTGGCGACATCACGCGTCGAAACAAGCGCCAGAGACTTGAAATGCAAAGTGGAAGAAAAACGTATGCAGCGCCAGATGCGCTTGTAGCTGGCAACGTGAACCTGACGAAACTAACCGAAGAGCGTGAGAAACTCCTGGGTCTTCAAATAGACGAAAATTTACCACAAAACACGGGCGATGCAACTATAGAAGATCAGGATGAATTGAAAGCTTTACTTGCCGGAACTGAGGATCCGGCTGTTTTCGCAAACTACAATGATCAAGTCGAAGATGTTAAGAAAATGAGACTCATTCTCAATTCTTATCGCAAATCCGATCCTAAAAAGCCCCAGGGCTGGATTGCATGTGCTCGACTAGAGGAAAAAGCCCGCAGATTCCGCATCGCAAAATCCCTAATCGAGGAAGGACTTCAGCATTGTCCCAGGGACGAAGATATTTGGCTCGAATGTCTTCGCTTGAATGCAGTCGACAATGAATACTGTAAAAATTTGGTCGCGGATGGCATCAGTTTCAACCAAAAAAGTCTACGTCTTTGGCTGAAAGCCATTGAGTTAGAGAAGGAGACGATTAATAAAGTAAGAGTGCTTCGAAAAGCGATTCGCAATTTACCAGAATGCGAACAACTATGGAAAATGGCAGTTGAGTACGAGGATCAGAAGGATCAAGCAATTCAAATTTTGATGAAAGCCGTAGAAGTGATACCCAACAGTATTGATCTTCTTTTTGCTCTGGTAAATTTACAAGAGCATTCTGCTGCGAGGAAAACCCTCAACGAGGCCAGGAAACGATTGCCCACAGAGGCCAAAATATGGGTTCTGGCAGCACAACTGGAAGAGAGGTCTCAGTTTTCTTCGTTCGATAAACTAACTAAGCTTCTCATAAAAGGTATTAAAGAAGTTGCCTCGCAGGGTCAAACTATGTCATTTCAAGATTGGATAGCACTCGCGGAAGCTACCGAGACGGAATTTGGCCAAATTTATTTGCAGACTGTGCGGGCAATTGTACGCGCTGCTACTTTAACATTTGACAAACAGGTCGCATACGACTCCGTTGTCCGACTCGTTGAACGCCTAAGTGATGAGCTGTGGATAACAAAAGGATCTCTTTATCACAGTATTTTGACAGAAAATCCCGGGAAGCTAAAGCTCTGGAGGAAATTCATAGATTTCTCGCGAGACGTTGACAAAATGGACGATGTTTACAGAATCTTTGACGAAGTACTTTTCGGATCGGATCAAAGCAATATCTATAACAACGCTGTCCTCGTTTTAATGTACTCTAAAGAGCTATGGAAAAACGGCGGGAACGCAGAAACTGCACTTCAAGTTTTAAATCGTGGTCTAGAAGTCTCTCAAAACGTAGACTTCTGGTTAGCTAAAACGAAATTGCTGGCGTGCGAGAAAAGATACCAAGAAGCAGAGACGACTTTTGAATTTGCCATCGAACAAACAGAAACCCACGCCTCACAGGGCATCGAAAGATTGTATTATCGTCATGTCAGTTTTCTCAGGTTTATGAAAGAACAAGACAAATGTTTTCGGTTACTGGAACAACGATACATCCCAAAACGGCCCACTTGTGAGAAACTGTATCTCCAATTGGGACAAATATACTGCGAAAGGAAAGATTACCAACGAGCAAGCGAAAGCTATTCCAGGGGATATCAGAGGATTCCGTCGAGTATTCACCTATGCATTGCGGTCGCCGAAATCGAGGAAATGCGTCTCAATCAGCCAACCATCGCTCGATCAAAATTGGACCTTGCAATGTTGAAAATTCCAAATTCGCCAGAACTCCATGTCGCCAAAGCGCGAATGGAAAGCAGGCTTTATAACCAGTCCCAGGCAGCGTTAATCGTTATCGAAGCTTTAAAGCGGTTCCCGACGAATGCGGCACTATGGGTCGAAAACCTAAAGCTTGTGACCAAGAAAAGTCTGCGAAGAACAATGTTCCAAGAAGCTCTAAAGAAGACAAGCAACGACTACCGAGTTCTTCATGAAATTGGGCTAAACTTTTACAAAGATGCCCAATACGAAAAAGCGGTCAAATGGTTCGACCGCGTAACACAGTCAAACTTATTATTCGGCGATTCTTGGCTATACCTTTACAAGTGCTACAAAAGATTGCAAAAGGACACAAGTTCGCTTATCAAGAAGATCAATCAATGCGAGCCCAGGTATGGCTCAGAATGGATAAGGGTTGCTAAAGACGTTAGATTTCAATTCCTGAAGCCTTCCGAAATGCTCGAAACATGGATATCACATAATGGCGGAAGGTCACGTGACTAGTGACGATGAGTATTTGCTCATTACTCACGAAGCCCCGCTTTCCATCTTCTAGACTGGAAAATCCCGGCTCAATTTTTCGCTTGACAATTCCGATGGAAAGTTAGCTTTCGAGGCAAGTCATCGCTGCCCAAAACCGGGTATTATGAAGCACTTAAAGTCGCCCATCGGACTTCAGGTCGACCGCGAAGGTCTTGGCCCAATTGTTGGTGCTTTGCAAACTTCTACGACATACTTTTCGCCCGAATCGACTGAAAGTTCAGGCGGAAAAGAAGACTCGAGCAGAGGCAGTTTATTTCAGCAAAGTGGAGCGGATAGAATTTTGACGGCGCCTCATTGTTTAGGCGCCGCTAATCTGTCTGATCTTGAGTTTTTTGGTCGCAGAAGTACGACTCCAATGTCGACTCCGGAGCGTAGTGATCCAGTCTCTAAAGATAACAAAAGTGTCTCTGAAACGGCATTCGACGCTTCTTGTGACGCAAGGAATGAAGGTGGTGCGTACTCCGATGTCACTTCTAAAAATGGGGTGAAATTTAGTGACACTGTTCAGAACAACATTTCAACCTCGAGAGACGCTGCTGTTCCAAAGAGAAAGTATTCTCGCAATGGGTGCTTAGGATGCAAAAAGAAAAGAATGAAGTGTGATGAGGGCAAGCCATCCTGTTGGCAGTGTTCGCGACTAGGCAGAGAGTGCGTTTACGTGCCGAATACCAAGAACAAGAAAAAACAACCGCGGGTTGGTAAGACTAATAACTCTAATGCTAAAATCAAGGCCAAGGGTCAACAGGCGGATCTGGTTCATCAGGACTTTCTAGCAGTAGCTGATTCAACTGCTGATGATACGAAAACGCCCAACTTGATGGAAGACGCTACCAATGGTATGACACTCACACAAACCCCGACAATGATCACAGAGTTGCCGAATTTGATTCCGACCAAAAACATCAATGCGTATGACGCCAATTTATTGATACAAAATTTGAACGACATTGTCAATATGAAATTGAGTGAATCGATGATCAACGAAGATTTCAAAGACCTCGACTTCCCTGATTTTGGCTTTCCAGACTTGAACGCTCTTTCTACTAGGGAGAATTATGCCAGCGTTCCCATTTCATTCCTTGTGGATAACGTGATGAATTTCAATCTCAGTTTGAAATCTTTTAAACTAGGACACATTCACGATAAATACCTGGAGGTTTTCTATTATGACTGTTTGGATTCCATTGCGCCATTTTTCCAAAACCAAGGAAACCCGCTGCGCGACATTTTATTGTCGTTTGCCAAAGGAGAATCATATCTCCTATCAGCCATATTAGCCGTGGGAGCATCTATTAGACATCGTAAAACGAATGATGTTGAGGACGAGAAAACTTATTGCGCATACTTGTCTCATTGTCTGGGGCTTCTCAGTGAACAGTTTAAAAATGAGATGAATGTTGTCAATAAGATAGAGCCAATTAGTTTAACGGTCTTGATGTTAACTTGGGATTGTATCTACACAATGAACAGTCAATGGAGATCTCACCTTAAGGGTGTCACTGAGCTGTTTAAAAAGATAAAAGCTGGCGACTCTTCCAAAGTGCTTAATGTAGCAAAATGCTGGTTTAAAGTCATTGAGACTTTTGCAAGTATCAGTTCAGTATTAGGAGGTGCTTTAACCAGTGAAGTCGACCTTGACGCTATTTTTAATCCCTTTGATTACCCATACGTCGAGTCATTGAAATTTCTAAACATCATGACTCCTCTTAATGAGTTCAATTTACTGCGAGGGCACAAAGAAGATTTTGATCTGGTAATAAAGGAAGTTTTTAAGGCATTGAATATTATTCGTCACTCTGAAAGGAACTACTTCTCGGAAGAGGGTATATTCGACAAAAGTTTGGACTATCTGTTATGGTCTAATCCCAACACTGACACATTTAAGGAATCTCTATCCTATTTCAAAATACAGAAAATTTTGGTGGAATTAGACAAACAGTTGGAATACTCCTTCATAGACAATAGTGGAACCATTCCCATTACAAGCCAATCTCATCCAAAAAACAGTAAAATTATTGACAACGCTATCGATGTTGTCAAAATGAAGAACGGTGATGAAATTGCGATAAGCTGGTATGACATCTCACATCAAACTCAAGTTTTATCCTTCTTATTAATCGTTTTGCTCAAGCTTCTGGGTATACCGAAAGAATCTATCGCGATACAGCAGATAGTTAAGAAAATAACCAGTTTTTTTGGGTTTCTGGATAGCGACGACCCTCCTCAAAATTTGAGAACCTGTTATTCGAATTTTGCAATTTTGATTGCCGGTTTGAACGCTATCGATGAGGGCACGCGGGACGTGATAAAAAAATACTATAAACTCAATGGAAGTAGATTCCAGCGCCTGACTGAGCACAATCTAAATAGGCTTGAGAAGGTTTGGTACGGTAATAAACAAGAGTACAAATTGGAAGACCAGGACGTGTTGACTTGGTAAGGTGCCTTAATGGATCCCCGAAACTGATTTGTAAATATACAACAGGCGGCTTTGCAATATGTAACTAGTCAGCTTAAGTATCAATACTTCATTTAGCTTACCACCATTAAGCCAAGAATAGAATCGATAACCTGAGCAGCAACAATCGATGTGATTTCGCCATTAGAATCGAAAGCGGGTGCGACTTCCACGACATCGGCACCGACAATATTTAGACCTTCCAATCCGTCAAGCACGGTGAGCAGCTCTCTAGAAGTCAATCCACCAGGTTCAGGGGTCCCCGTTCCAGGAGCAAAGGCAAGGTCCAACACATCGATGTCAATAGTCAGGTAAATGGGCAGATCACCAACTCTATCTTTGATAGTTTTAACAATTTCTTTGAAGTTGAGTAAATCGAAATCGCGAGCCACAATTTTGTCGAAACCGCACTCACGATCGTGTTTTTCGTCATAAAGATCGAAATATGGAGCTCTGAGACCCACATGTAGGGATTTATCGTCTCTAATGTAACCCCATTCGTGTGCAAAATGCAGGAAAGTACCATGATTGATGCTTTGCGTCTTAGTTATACCGCCACCTAGAACCTTAGGATCCCAAGTGTCGATATGAGAGTCAAAATGGATGACAGCCATTTGTCCATGGTGCTCATAGGCTGCTCTGAGAGCCATAAGCGTAATAGTGTGATCGCCGCCAAGCGTGATAACTTTTGGCACCTTGAGATCTGTTCTATTCGTGCTCTGCTTATACACGGCTCTTTCACCCCGGTAGAGCGCGTTCAAAGCCAACCGGTTGTCAAAAGGCGTCATGGGCACATCACCACAATCCACAATTTTATAGCCCGCATTGTATGGATCTAAAGTGCGAAGTTTGGACCCAGGAAAACCACGAACGGGTAAGACGCCTTGACCAAGTCGCCTTGATCCTTGTCTGATACTGTTGGGCCCAAAACGTGCTCCTGGCCGGTAAGACACCGAAGTGTCAAAAGGTGCGCCCAAAATAGCAATATCGTAATTTGGAGCATTTTCCGCGTCTTTGGACTTAAAACATTGTTCCATTGGCACATGAGCAAACGTAACAATGCCCGAAAATAATTGTATATCCGAAAGGAAACTGTCGTCGGGATAAGATATTCGGTGATTCTCGTAAAATCCGCACTGTGCCCGGAATTCTTCAGTTTCCGAATCGTCAAGAACATATTTTTTCTTTCCAACGCTCAAATCTTGGATTTCACCTTCCACATGTGGAGTTAGCACTTCGCCAAATAACTGGTTCAATATACTGTCTTGCTCATCTTCAAAAAGAACTTGTCTTTGATTGTTCAGAATTCCGGCCCAAGCAACGCCCAAAAAGTTGGCATAAATGAACAAACGCATAATCAGTTCACAAACTGCACCTAATTGCCGCTAGTTGACACCTCCTTGAGTCTCCGTCATCTTCTCATGGCTCATTTATATAATACTTTTGAAAGATGTCATCTAAAGGGCTCTTCCTGGAAAAGTTAACAAAATCACGTGATCCGCTCGGAATTTTGAGCTTCTTCGCATCCATTTCCTCGGAATTCCTTATTAGGTATAAATTCGCTATCAGTAGAAGCGGCCGATAAGGAACTACATATATCGAGAAATCAAGAAGAGCGGAAAGACTGAAAAAGTTGGAAAGAAAAACCGTTAGAAAATTGGTTTCGGCCGATGAAGAAGAGTGTTTGCTATTAAGAAGCGCGTTGTTCTTGAAGGAGAACTTCTGGATTAGTGGGCTTACGAGCGGAAAAAATGAACGAACGAAATGCGTTGAAAGATCAATGCGAAAGATACGCGTACGGCGCAATTGGCGGGCGAGAAGATGCATTAGCGGTGAAAACAAGCTACGAGAAGGAATTTCAACAAATAGGTCGTAATGCCATGCCTTTAATAGCCACTTTTTTGTTACAGTTTTCGCTTTCATCTGTCACTATTTTGTTTGTCGGAAGACTTGGAGCAGTAGAACTGGGCGGTGTTTCGTTGGCAAATGTCACTTTCACAGCGACTTCGGCCGTTTTTGTGGGAATGGCAACATGCTTGGATACTTTGTGTCCACAAGCTTACGGTGCAGGGCAGTATAAGCTGGTTGGGCTGTATTTCCAACGAGGACTTGCCATTAACGCTGTTTTCTCGATCCCAATTGCCCTTCTTTGGTGGTTTTCAAAGAGCATTTTATGCAAAATAGTAGACGATATGCGACTCGTGGAAATCGCTGCCAGGTATCTACGAATCATGGTTGCGTGCATCCCCGGGTACATTACGTTCGAGTGCGGTAAAAAATATCTACAGGCCCAAAACGATTTCACCACAGCGCAAAACATTTTGTTCGCTTGTGCGCCTTTGAATGTGCTATTCAACTACCTGTTTGTTTTCAAATTTGGTTGGGGGATTGTAGGCGCACCAATTGCGACGACGACAACATACACGCTAATGGGCGTTTCGATCATATTTGCCGTGCTACGTTTAAATTGGACGAAACGCGAAATTCATTGCTGGTCTTCACTTAAAGATTGGCGAGAAATATTCAAGAGTTGGGATTCTATGATTTATTTGGCCGTCCCGGGAATTATCATGATTGAAGCAGAATTCTTGGCGTTTGAAACTCTTACTGTGCTGTCTGCTAAATTTGGTACTGAGCTTCTAGCGGCCCAATCGGTAGCTGCGTCCATTCAATCTTTGACTTTCCAGGTTCCCTTTTCTGTCAGTGTCGCGGCGTCCAATAGGATTGCATACCATATAGGCACTGGTAATTCGCATAATTGTAAAGTCGCTACGCGGACGACATTACTTCAATTTGGGTCGCTGATTGGTGTGGTGAATTTTCTGATTTTGGTATTGGGACGGAATAGAATTTGTTCGTTTTTCACCAGAGATACTGCCGTCCAGCAAGCTGCTGCCCAGATATTACCAATAATTGGTATCAATCAACTTTATGATGCGTTCAACGTCTTGGCTGCCGGATGTCTCAGGGCACAAGGACGTCAAAGAGTTGGTGGATATCTAAACATCGTGGCGTATTATGCAATAGGGTTACCATTGGCACTAATTATGGGCTTCCATTACAAGCTAGGTCTGCAAGGTTTCTGGATTGGACTTGGCGTCGGTATTTTAATTCTGGCGTTAGGCGAGCTATACTGCATACAAAAGTCCAACTGGGCTGGCATCATCCACAGTTCTCATCTGCTACATCAAGAAGTTTGATACATAGCGTTGTGCATCGGTAAATACTTGAACTGTGATTAAAGACCAACAATTACTGGCGTCAGATACAGTGCAGACGGATACGGAGCAAAATGAAAATTAAAGCAACTTGCAGTTGTGCAGGCTGTCGTGAAATTAGCAATTAGACACAAAAGGTATACACAAGGAATGGATACGAGTGAGTAAAGTTGATAATATTCTATAGTGGGGAAATGAACGAACTGGAACGATCGACGAAAATTTGAATGCTTTTCATTAAAAATGGGTATGAAGAAACCCTTCCTTCCCTTTGCAGGTCATAAATGAGTGTAATTCAGTGCAACGATTTTGCCTCAAAGTTGCAGTGGCAGAATATCAAATTGTTTTGACGGTTTTTTGCATTTAAGCTGGAGAATTGTTACTCTTTGGAGACACAGCGGTTTCACCAGAGTGTCTTGCAGTGGCAATTGAGTTCATGGACTTTTCATGAGGCATGACGTTAAAGTTGTTGGCTTGTGAAAGCAATTGCAATCTTTCAAGGCCCACGCTGCTAGCTAGGAAATTAACCAAGCAAGGTAGGAAACCTAGCAAAATACAGTCAAGGATACCGTACCACACAGCCTCGGAGTTTGGTTGAATGACGTTACCACCTTCGGAAAGACCGAAACAGATTGGGTAGATCCACCAGATACCCATAATGATACCCATAATTCCATTGAAATAGGTAAAAACGTCCTGACCAAGCTTGAAGGCCATGTTACGAGAAGTGATCATCAAACTAGTGCAGCAACACACGGAAGCGGCGATTCCTAGCGAGAAGAACCCCCATTTGTAAGTCGAGTCGACGAGAGAAGCGATCAGCATGAAAACGACGTAGACTTCAGTCAAAGCGACGTGGAAGATGGTTTGAATCCAAGGGGTGGTAGACAAAAGTCCCACTTGAATGATGGGCCATGGGAGAGCCAAAAACCAGCCAACGTACCTGGCGTAGAAAATCTGTCTGACACCTGGGAATTCGGTCTGGGTGCTGACTTTGATGTGGTTGTACTTGGCCCTGATGCCGACCCATCCAAGGTCCGAGGCCACCGTGAAATACGTGAGCGCCATGAACAGAGTTGGGGCCACTGCGGTAAAGTAGAACACTCTTTCACGTGACGGCTTGGTGAACGAAAGTCCGATCATAAGGCCCGCTAGCACCAGGAAGAAACAAAACGCAGAAAACAGCCAGTCGGAACCTCTAGAAGTCAAGTGGAAATCCGTGCCTTTGGGGGCATTAATGGTAATGGCTTCGTTTCCGCCTCTTTTCGCTAAGTCGATGTACGTCATGGGTGATTAAGGTTAAATTATTAGAGTTTGCAGATATTCACTTAGAGATTTCAGTACAATTATTAGGATTAATCCAGAATCTCAAGGAAAAGCTGGTATCTATCAAGCTCGGTGAGTTGTTATTATTGCAGTTTAGAAAAAAAAACCCAGTAACTCTTTAGCCCCATTAAATCTCCCACCCAGCCTTTTTATACGATTTTAAAGGCCCCGTTTACAAATTACCTCTTGTAGACAACAAATAGTTCCCGAGTGAATTTGCTATGCCCTCATTCCCATTATCTCCCTCCCATGCCCACTCTGGTCCTGTCGCTGACAGTCGGATATTCCGTGATACCACAGGTTGCCGAAACGAGCTTCGAAGAAAACGAGAAGCCGCTTATGTAAGCTCGGACATTAGGCTCCATCTCACTAAGCACTGCATCGCGAGGCATTTTTGGACCAACAGCGGCGATGCGATGAGCAAGCCAACGTTAGCCGAGAAACCATAGCAGCAGCACCTGCGCAGCAGCGCGGGTGCTGCTATTGCTAAGCAACTATTTGTCTCAATAAGACCAAGTAATTGCTTTTAGAAATTGCCGAGATGGGCTAAAGTATCTCAGATCTCTTAGTAAGATGGTAGATGTGGTAGGAAAGCTTACGGAAGAGATCCGACATGTAGATGTCTCGCAACGGCTTCAAAAGTGCTCGTTGTAGGGCAATGACGTTTTAGGTCGGAAAAAATTGGTGCGGCGCTGTGACGGGTATAGCGCGAAACGTGGGTGACCTCGGCGTACCGCGGGAGTTTGTTCGGGGAGTTGTGAGTTGCAGAAGCCGGGAGGGTCTTGTTGGGGATGACATGGTGGAAGCTGGACTGGGGGTATATGCGAGCTGTAGAGGAAGTAGAGTGTGGAAGGGAGTTTGGGAATTGTGGTAGGATGGAGGCTGTAGGACACCGGTCTTGGTATCTATCACTTGTTCCATTGAAGAGTGCTGACATTTGCCTTGCGAGTGTCGTCGGCGATGTGTTTGTTTGTATTTGACGTTTAGGGCCCAACTGCTGTGCTTACATGCAAGGCGGTGTGCCGTGCATGAGTCGTAGAGGGACCGCTGCTGCGCGACGGCGCGGCGGGACGGCAAAACATAAACAACTGGCATGTAGTGGTGACCCGGTCGTGGCTAAAGAGGGTCAAATCCTTGAGGGGACATCTTGTAAAGGGGGACGGGGTGTCCAGCTGTCCCTGGCGTCTCTTTCTTCAGCTCACTAGGGTGACGCAAGCGCCCGTTTGAAGTTGTCAGACGGTGCAGTTCGACTTTGTCAGCTTGAATTGATACCCATGGTCAATGTAGCGTTTCCATTTGACGGTTGTCGTATTTACCGGTGGGTCGGCTGCACACTAGAAGAGTTCATTTTTCTTCAAGCCGCGGTTGTCAACAGTCGCATATACGTCGAGGGTTCACAATGTGCGCGTCCAAACCGTTCCCATCTCATTATGCTCCTAAATCATTTTTTGGATACTAGCAAGCTGGTCTGACGGGTCGTAGCTTTCAAAGCCCAGCAATGGTTGTAATTTTGTCAAAAGTCGCTAGAGGAATCGAGCATCGTCGCTTTGCGAAATCTGGAGGCATACAACGCGGCGCGCTCTTGGAATTGATCAATGGACACCTCGTATCCACTCATATCGCAATTCAAGATATCAAGACATCTTACAGTCAATTCATCTTATTTAAGTCCGTTTATTTACGGGAAAGGCTCACCCAAAACCTAATTATGGCTTCTGGACTGATTCCTACTTACTGCGACCGCTCTAAACGGGATACCAACTCATTTCTCATGAGTTTGTTCTTACCTTGTATCGCAAGGCGAGATATAAATGGCTGGACATTATGTGAAAATCCAAGTTCGAGGTCCCTTGTACCTGTCAGAAAGCAAGAACATTGAAAAGAGAACGCAAAATGGCTCCAAAGCAGGACTTAGCGCTTGATGTTTATTTCAAAGACGTGGACCCTCGACTCTCAGAGGGAATTACTTACTTAGCAGCCTCTAAAACGCTGCTATGGGTCGATATTTTTAAGGGCGAGATTCACCGCGTCACGGATATCGACAACCCTCGCGAGTCTCACAAGAAACTTTCAATCAGCGCGAGAAACTACGACGGTGAGTATACTTTCTCTAAGGAGTATCCAGAACGTGTAGGTGTCGTTTTCCCAGTGGACGGTGCAGACAGTGCTGCCGAAGTTGATGAAGTATACTTTGCTGCCAAGTATGGAATTGGACGTGGCCGATTTTCGACCAATCAGTGGCAATACGTGCTTCCGTTTTCATTGTGCAAGGCAATGGAGTATAAGGATCCAGTCAGATTGAGATCTAACGACGGGAACGTCGCACCCAACGGTGACATTTACGTCGGACTCATGACAGATTTCCATGTCGATCTGAATAAATCCAACGAGGCCGAGGGTTGTGTCTTATGCATAAATCTCAAACGTGGGACCGTAGACCTGGTTTGGGATCACATCTACATTCCCAACAGTATCAATTGGAACCCGAGTCACGACACATTGTACCTCACTGACTCCCTCAATTTCAAAGTTTGGCAGATGCCGTATGTGAACGGCACAGCCCAACCGGATCATAAGCGGGTTTTTGTCGATTTCGAAGATCTGAAGGCTGAGTTTGAGTCTCCTGAACCTGACGGAAGCGTCGTTGACGTCAGAAATGGCAATTTCGTCACAGCCGTGTTCTCGACGCATAAAATTCAAGTCTATAGCTCCTCTGCGCAGTTGTTACGTGAACTTTCGTTGACACACACACCGGCAATCACTTGCTGCGTTTTTGGCCCCAACGGTGATCTTTTCGTGACTACGGCGTCCGCGGATGTTCAGGAGGGCAAAGATCTGGGTCCCGGGGGAGGCCTTTTCCGTATCCCAGCCAAAATTCTAGGGTTTTCTGAGACTGGTGTTCAGTCTTCCAAGAGAGCTCCAGAGTTGTAATGTGGCAATCCCAATTAGTAAACCAGAGCATCAGCGGTATTTCCAATTGAAAAGCCAGAAGTGTTAGCCAAAGTCCCAATTAGGAAATCAAAGTTCCGAATTCGTCGAATCTCCTGCCTACTTTGTTCTATAGTGAATTCCATGCATGACGCGTAGCTTCTTGCGCGTCTTTATGTAATCGAAAACGAAAAAATAGCAACTTCCAGGCAGGGACCAATAGAGCAAAGGCCGTCAGGCTGCGGGGAACACAGTTGTTGGAAACAAGCAAACGTCGCTCTTGTTCTTGTTGCCTATTACTTGTCAATCGTATATAGCACTTTATTCACAGGATATGTCATTTTCGTCTTGGTTTTCGCGATACCGTGGGAACTCTAGATTCAACGCTCGGGTGGCCTGTTTGGTTCTTGCGAGTACGAACTAATTGGGGCCCCACTCTCACCCCTCGTGAAACAAGAAGAGAAACCGCACCATTAGTAAATTATGACATTCAGACTGTGTAAAGTCACAGGCAGCATAAAGCACCCAGACACCACTGTTTAGTCAAGGGTTAGTAAATTAGTTAAAGCAGTAATTGACTATTAATATTTAAACAGAGCACGAAAAACAAGCAAGTCAGAGAGCCTCGAAACCTTGTTGAAGACACCATAATTGGTTGTATAGACAGTTCAATTGAGTTACTCTTTACTCACACCACATCAACGTACAATGCCAAAAGTCGCTATTGTCATCTACACCTTGTACGGACACGTTGCTGCGCTAGCTGAAGCCCAAAAAAAGGGTGTTGAAGCAGCCGGTGGTGAAGCCGATATCTTTCAAGTTCCTGAGACGCTGAGTGCAGACGTTGTCAAGGCCTTGGGCGGACAACCAAAGCCAGATTATCCAATTGCTACTAGAGAGACTTTGGTTGAGTACGATGCCTTTTTGTTCGGTATTCCAACTCGTTTTGGTAACTTCCCAGCGCAGTGGAAGGCTTTCTGGGATGCCACAGGTGGTCTATGGGTCAAAGGTTCTTTGCATGGCAAAGTTGCAGGTGTTTTCATTTCCACGGGTACCGGCGGTGGTAACGAAGTCACCGCTGTGAACTCTTTGTCCGTTTTGGCTCACCACGGTATCATTTTCGTTCCTTTAGGTTACAAGAATGTTTTTGGGCAACTCACGAACCTCGAAGAGGTTCATGGTGGATCTCCATGGGGTGCTGGCACCATCGCCGGCGCAGATGGCTCCAGAAAGCCATCTGCGCTCGAGTTGGAAATCAACGAAATTCAAGGCAAGACTTTTTACGAGACGGTCCAGAAGTTCTAAGTTTGATTTCTTTATTTCGTTCGTGATAAAGCGCTAGGACTGTTCAACTTAATACAACTTCAAATCGGTCGCCTGCTGACATCAGTTCGTTTACTTCGAATATATATACTTCTTCAACCTTCAATTACAACTCGTTGATTGGTCTGACTCCGCTCACTTGTTTCTCTGCGCACTGCCGCATCTCTTCGAGTAGCCCCAGACAATTTTCATTGATGGTACGCGTCGCCATGTGGTCTCGAACGCATTGCTCGTAACGTGCCATCTGGGTACCACAGTTTTGCATCACTTTCTGCACACTGGGTACCTTCTCCTTTATACAAACCGCTAGATCTTTCTGTCTAAATACACATTGACTTGGGTCTTCGTGATTCTCTGAAATACATTTATGATACGCCACAAATTGCTTCGGGCAGTTTTTGGCGACGTCCTCCAGAATAAATTGATCCAAAAAGTTCGACATCTCAGATCCGGGGAGGTTAATATGACGATGATGGTGATGGTAATGCATCTGGGTTAAAGCATTTCCCTTTTCTCTCCCAATGGCCTTTTGTAAGTTTTTCAATATTCGTACTATGTGATACATCTTGGGCCTATATTAAGGGCGCAGCCGCCGAGTCCCATAGCTTTTCGTCCTTTTTAGACCTTTTAGCTATTTGTAGAATTCGCAATCGAAGTGGGCTCTATTCGGTTGAAGCCAGCTAATAGTATTCCGCATAGTATCTATAATTTTGGCAAATTGACAGCGGACTACGAATTCTTTTTGGGCGAATAAAAATGGAAACTGCTTATCCTACAAAAAGATTCCTGGCAAATCCAGCCGGTGTGATGATCTCATCGTGGTCTTTTCCTTTTTGAATTAGGCGCAGGAACAAGCACTAGCAATGCGTCAGCTGAAATACTGTAATCATAACGAGCTCCTAAATTGATTTGCAGTTTATAGCCCACAGCTGAGGGCGAATTGATACATGTGGTGCGAAAACATATCACAATAAGAGATCTCAGTACATTTGCTGAACGGTCAGGCTCTTGATGGGCTTTCTCACGTGACTCATTTTTCTCAAATCTTACAGTGACTTACGTAACATCTTATTTTGACATGAGCCCTGTCCATGATCTGACTGATATAGGCATCGACTTTCCTGAAAGACCAGCAGACGTAAGCGCTATATTGGGAGATAATTTTTCTCAGGCATAATCCGTTCCTCATTTTCCAAGTTGAAGGCTATTTATGAATAGTTTGTATCTCAAATGGCGATTAGGGCAACTTGATGACGTGAGGTTCCGTCAAGTAGTGGTGGACAGTGAACTTCAAAAATTACAAGAAGCATCTCCCGTGGCCTATTCTCACCGTAGGGCAACGCTTCCAATTGGTGTTACGTGCCTTGCTTTGGATAGTCAGGGTCAAACGCTTTTGTCTACGGGCGAAGATGGCAGCGTTGCGCTGTGGGGTCTTGACGAGGCCAGTAGCCAAGGTGATCTCTGCAACAAGCGGCTAAATTTCATTAGAGGCGATATTGGTGAAAAGGAGGAAGACTTGTCACGGTTCCACATTGTGCCTCGAGCGTCGGAAACGTCGGCAAATGGCCGATCTCCCAAATTTCGATCCTCTGTTGTTTCGGCCAGAACCAATTCTCAAATGCATGCCGCGTCCGCGCATGACAGACAGAGATTTCATAAGCATTCAATCTCCTCTGTTCAATGGTATGCGGCCGACAATGGACTTTTCTTCACCGGAAGCTCTGATCACAGCCTTAAGATCTGGGATACTAACTCATTTGAAGTCGTGCATTCGTTCGATGTCGAATACCGCATCTCGCAGATCGATACGCGCGATGACCTCATTGCAGTAGCCAGCGAGAACTCGCACCCAAGGCTCGTTGACTTGAAATCCATGAGTGCAGCCATTACGCTTGGTGTGAGAACGAAGGGAATGCGATCTGGTATCAACACCGCTAAATTCTCTCGCGGTTCACAGCTGCTGGTTGCAACCGGCGACGATAGTGGTCAGGTCCGCGTGTGGGACTTACGGAAAAGTAATCAAGTGGTTTGCGATGTGATCGAGCAGGATTCAATGGTTAAACCGCATGCGCAATGTTGCAACGACATTTGTTGGAATCCAGAGGGCAATTCTCAACTTATAACGACCGGAAACGACGGTAAATGCAAACTTTGGTCTATCTTGTCAGGCCGAAGCAGACTCGAGCGTCAGTTGGGCACCACAGATCCACACAGAAATCGGTTTCGGCGGCGCACATCACAATACTTGATGTGGCACGACCGTTACGTATTTTGGAACAGTGATTATGGGGAGATCTTAGTTCTACAGAGTGACGACGGAAAATTAAGAGGTTCATTCGACTATCCGCTAGGCGGTACGCAAAAGGTCGTGAGCCCGCGGTTCCAAAGCATGGCACTACAGTCAAACTTAAGTAATGGTCTGGGAATGAGACTTTTTGCAGGCACTGATCATCATCATGGCAAGATTTTGGAATTCAAAGTTTAGCCAAAAGATTTGAACGCCTCTGAAAGGCTCCAAAAGGCTCCAAATCGATTATAGAGATCATACTCAACGTTTATCAAAAACCTATGTTGTTCTGAACGAAATTCCTCTTAGTTGTTCTCACCTGAGGGCCGAATTCGCTTACGTTTCCTCTGGTGTCTTGGTCAACGCCGGTGGACGTTTTCCACGCGCTAACGATCGTTTATCTGTCTTACTCGGTTTTATGGTGTCCGTCGTTTTTCGATACCTCGTGTCTTAATTTCACCTGGTGTTCCTTACTCGGGCTCCGTAAGATCTTTAGAAAAATTTAAATGAAATGTTCACTACCCCTTTGAACTGCCATTAGAGCACAAGTACTCCATCGAGTAAATAGCTCGTTGAAGGAGTGAATTAAGATACCATTTGAGATTTTAAAGGCCAGGTGAATAAAGGTGACCCATTTAAACAGACTTGAATCTGTAAAGACACTCTTTTTTTAGCTCTCTTTACGGCTGGCGCAAGATGTCAAAGAAATTGGCGGAGTATTTCAGCAAAGGCTCGGAGCAGCAGCAGCCGAGCGTTGAAACCGAGCGCGATCATGAAGAGGAGGATGATATGGGGCCATCTGTGTCGATGGCGGTGCAAGCGGATGACGATGAGCAATTTCACAAGTCAACTTTTAATCTGAAGCGAACGCGGTCGATGGGACTTTTGGATGAGTATATTGACCCGACCAAGAAACTGATGGACAGGGGCGAGAATGAGGATGAGGTAGATGTGGGAGTAGATGCTGAAAGCTCAGGGTTGGAAACGGGACGACCTTCGGAGTCGACCTCTCCACCCGTTCCAGATACGGACAACTATTTGGTTCCTCACGACGACAACGATTTAGTCATCGAACCACAACGGCACGTAGACTATCTTTCGCACAAATGGGAAGAAAACGAGATATCGCAATCGTGGAAATACATCATATTGAAGAAAAAGAAGAAAGACGAAGATTTGGTCAATGCGGCCCGACTTGAGAACGCTTCGTGGCGTACTTGGGCAAAAGCCCGCAATAATTTGAAGACTGTGACTCCTGAGGCAGTTAACTGGTCCAAGGATTCGGATGTTACGTGGCTTTACGGTCCCATTCTGCGGCCGAAGGAAGGTTCTTCTATCATGTCCGATGGCGAGTGCGGGTACGGCTCGGACGACGAAACTTCGAAGCGGATGACGAAGAGCAAGCCAAAGAAGCAGAAAGGTCCCAAGCCCATTTTAAAGAAAAGAAGCGTCTCCGAGATAATAAAGGAGAACTCTTTATGGAGGCTTAATGTAGCGAGGCAACATAGGAAGCAACTGGGCAATACTTCACCCGTGATGGATGGTTATGGCGGGAATTATGCGCCCGATGATTATGATGCCCTTGCTGATAAGGTCAACGCACAATACTACCGCTCGGCGCCGGACGCCAATCGTGGATTTCACACCACTTTGCACACACAGGATGACATTTCGCCTTCACCAGAAACATACTCGACCTCGCATTTTGAAGACATGCCTACCGAGACTCTTCCAGCCTCAATTCTTTCAACAGCAGCAGGCAAAAACAGCAAAAGTTCTGAACACAGGGATAGACATATTCATTTTAGCGACCGAGTGGAACAGTGTATGGCATTAAACGCTCAACACCGCGATGCCGATGTTGACGAACACGAGAGAGACTATGACAGTGATCCAGGAAACGAGTATTTTGGAGATAATCACAGAAAACTTTCAACTGGTAGAGACCAAAATTTGTACCATGTTCACTCGGACGATGAGCCTGAAAGTTCTTCTTCTGAAGATGAGGAGGCAGGACTTTTCATTAGTGCACGGTTTGCAAGGAAAAATGAGGGTGTTCACTCTCCATCCGAGCATTCATCGATTGGATCTACAACTTCCAAACATAATGAAATTCCTCCTATTATAAAGCTACTACCGTCTACCACCTTAAACTATGGGTCTGATGACGAAGATTACGAAGATGACGAAGACAGCTACTATGGTAGAAATGCTGTTTCCCACAACGTTAATACGTTTAGGGGCTATGATTACCTTTACGACTACAACTCGGTGTACACTGGGGATACTTCCAATTTTATGGCTGTTAACAACTGCGATATGGTTGATGTTCCGGAGGGCTTGCAAACACCAGTTGATGAAGATCACCATCATGATGATGCGGGGCTACCTCAAACAACGCAGCGGGTTGCTAGGGGAGGTTTTTCTTTCGATGATGATAGTGATTCCTATAATTCAAACGATGATTCGCAATTCATTGAGAACTCTCAAACAGGGGCAAGCGATGATGAGACCGATTTGGCATTGAGGCGTACTTCGTCGATAGGAAAAGGCAGCAACTCTTCACTACATGGCCTGCCATCTTCGACAGCTCCTGTTTCCAGTACACATAGTTTTGTCACAGGCAAACCGCTTGAGCAGCCAGTTCAGCAACATCAGTCCCCGCAGCAGCACCTGCAGCAATCACAAAAGCAGGAACCGCTTGCTGCAGGAAATTCGAGAAAAAAAACCAAAAGTTTTATCCTGAACTCTGAGTCAGATTCTGATTCTGCTGAGGACGAAAACGCGTCGGACGTTGTTTTTGAACCAGCAGACATGGCCACCAATCAAAATGGACACACGGCAACCTCCGCCACGTACGATAATCAGTGCATGATACCAACTCAAGGCACCTCAATCACATCAATGTCGAAGTCTCCAAGGCTAGCGGCCGAATCTCCTGTTAATCGCGTCATGAGCTCCGGGAACTCCCACGCATCCCTTTCAGACGTTGCTATAGCGGGTTATATCTCCCCAAGGAGCGAATCAATGCAATCGGTGGTGGCCAAGGAAAAAATGGTTGACGGTACTCCTTCGCCGGATGTGGAACATATGAACAAAAACTTAGAGAATTGGCATATTGGACATCACAAAGACGACGGCGATGCAAAAGATAGTGATGAAAGTTTGCATAAGATGATGTCCTCGGCTCGGGAACTCGCAAGTAAATATTTACATTCGTGGAAGTAGTAGGTGTGCCGCTGCAACACCCACTGCTTATCGATCATTGTTTAGGAAAAGACACGGTACTCAATGAAAAATATTTTAACGACCTGTAAGACAGCGTAACGCAGTGATCCTGAAGATCTGAAGAATCTTCGAGAACGATTATCAAGAAGGGCTTTCGGGGTTGAGTGGAGTTTCTCTAGTTGATTTACGTACTCAATGATATCACCATAATAAAGCAGAGGTATCGATCATGGAAGGGGAACAAATCGAACCTATAGAAGCGTAGCAGTTTGTACAGAACCTATAATGTCTAGGCGACAAGATGCTATCGCTTCCAATCCTTTACCTGCAAGATCTGGAAGACAAACACTCCCTGATAGATCACCTGTGCTGACGAAACAGTTTCAATTCACAAAGAAACCACCAATTACACCAAGTCCTCCGGCTGAGGAAAGTTCGTCTCTCAATGACGACTTAATGAGTGTTAACAGTGGGTTTTACAAAGGAGATGGTCTCATTTCGCACTCAGGAGGTCTAAGTGTCGATAGTTCGTCATATCGGCGGAGTTTCGAATCTTCGTCTGCGTGGGGCAGATCAGGGCGCGGGCTTATTAGCATTGACGACCACAGTGGAAGCCTGGATTTTTCGCCACTGGGTAACAATTCGATTTATGAGATTGTCATGAATACCAGGAGGAAGAATTGGCTAGGTCGTCCAAGTGTAGAAGATATTCCACCAGTGACGCTCAGTAAGAACGGACTTCAAAATGATTGGAAATCCAAAATTGATTCCCATATCGGCGTGCTTTCGCAAGAGTATGACGTTTTCCAGAAATTCAACAATTTGCAAGCTGTCAAAGGATTTGGGCAACTTTCACTTGGACGAATATATCAATCGGATGAAGATCAAGTGCCCGTGGCCGAAGAAGATGCAGCTCGTGGTCTTCAGATATACACAAAGGATGTAAAGCAACAGATGCATCAGGTTCCGGACTTTTATTTCCAAGATGGCTTTCGATTAGATGATACGAGAACTTTCAGTAAAGTTTTGGACGACGCCGATTTACAAGTGGACTTTTTCCGCTCCTTTTCGAGTGAGGAAAGAGACAATGCGCATGAGGATTTGCAGGACAAGCTGAATTCATATCTGGACGACATCGAAAATTTACTGGTGTCTGAAATTTCGAGCTCTTCTCATAAATTTTTCTACGCCCTTGAAGATGTTGATAAAATCGAGGACATGGCTTCGGAATCACTGAAGAAGTTGGATGAATTGTCATCGAAGCTCCAAAACCATGATGAGAAAAAAGTACGGCGACGAATCAATTTGCTTAGACAAATGATCAAAAGGAAAAATATCGAAAAACTCGAACAGGGCCTTTTACAGATCAAGAAAATCACGGAATTAACAGAAGATTGTAAGAGGAAATACGAGGATCAAAAACTTGATGATTGTTTGGATGATGTGGACCATATCGAGCGGCTGATAGTCGGTGATGATACCGATCCCGTCGTTGAAGCGATAAGCAAAGAATGGCCTTACAAATTACTAGATTTGAAATCCGTCCCTGCGATCTCTCATGTTCGCGAATATCTCACGAATCTTACCATAGAACTGGGCGGTATGTTTGCTCTCAACTTGTGTGATTTACTCTTGAATGATGTTCGAAGGTGTTCAAATTCATGTGACGTTGATCAATTTCTTCAACGGCCAAATAAAAACGGGCCGTCTCCAAAACAGGAACTGGACACAAATCTCACAGAGGAGCTCAAGAGACATATAACACAATTGGCTCGTTGTGACGAGTTGGCAAGTGCGCTTCAGTTGTTTAGAGAAAAGTTCATGGCTGAACTCAAAGGCATAGTAAAACAGCATCTACCTCAAGAAGGCGAATGTGAAGATCCTGACAAATCTATTGATTCGAGAAGCGCTGCCACTGGGTCGAAGCTTTCTCGGCTGATTAAAAATCAAACTCCAAAAGAGTTCCAAGAAATGCTCGTGAACGTTTTCGCTCGCGAAGTTGAGGCGCTCAAAAGACTTTCCAAACAGCAAAAAGTGCTTTTGGATTTGTCTTTGGGTGTCTCTTTGAGCCAGATGTCTGCGAGTGACGGTCAGGACTCCAGTGAACAGCATGACATGATTATGCAATTAGATATCACGAAGGGCATACACGAAGGGATTCGTGTGATTCAATTGAGAATGGGGAAGATTATTTCGGTACGAAGGGATGTGAATGCTAGGCTGCGGTATGACCACTTTTTAGATCTCTACAATGTGTGTGGCCATTTTGTTCACGAGTGCGAATCGATAACAGGTGAATTTTTGACCAAATATCTGACAGATGTCTTAACAATGCAGATAAAAAACTATTCCGTCGTTTTAAACTCAACGTGCATAGGTTCTATCAAGAGCTCGATTGAGAAAGAGCATTGGACTCCGTTCATAGTTCCTGCCGAACTTCAACGAGACGTCAACGATATTGTGTCCTCTGCAGAGTTTGATCCAGCGCCATGGACAAGTTTGTCAAGTAAAGTAACGGAAACAACAGACACCAATGAAAACTCAAACAATCAAAAAGGGCATAAAAAATCTGTTGTTGTTAGTGATAAGACGTTCGTGGCTAGTGAATCGCTTCTGGCCGCACTTCGACAAGTTAAATCAATACTTGTGCTCTCAATAAATCTGCCCTCTGCATTTCTGGCCACGTTTGAGAGAATGTGTTACGATCTTTTGAGGTACTTTAACACGAGTGCAATGTCTACCGTGTCACTCGACCAGGATCCAGGTCACATCTCGAAAGCTGGGAAAAATTTGAGCATAATGGGCGAGTCATTGGACTGCCTGGCGGAGCTGACTACATATGTGCAGGGATTCTATACGCGCCTTGGTGATAATTCTAAAGATTTCCAACCTCTGAAACCCTCACAGTACTCAGAGCTTTACCAGCTGTTCCAGTCTTCCTCAGATAAGCTCTATCAAGCACACGCGCCGCCACCCCCCATCTAAGGCGAGAGAATCGGACACTTTTCTAGATGAGCATTTCCTCAACACTGTGGTCCAAACGCAGGCACATCGCAGGAGAACTCGTTGTGCTTCAAAATTCAGCTTCTTAAGCTGAATACACGCGGTTCACATGCATTAGATCTCTATTGGCATTACCTAGACACTACCAATTTTGTACATAGTGGCCGAATTTAACCTTCAATCCTTAAACTTGACATTTGGTGTTGAGGAAATGAATCGCAACTTTCAGGACATCGTCAGCCAAAGACAAGAAAAGAAGAATCTAGTCAAAGCCATCCCATAAGATATCCCTGGTATTACCGTTTAGTGGCCTTTTGGTTTCCTTAGTGCCTCTCGCGAACACTACCAAAGCTCTCGATAGCGTTGAATTGAACTGACGCAGCGGTCACGTGACTTTGACCTTGAGATTGCTCAGATGCGTGAAGTCACCTATGATTACCCGAGGTTTTCCCCCATACAGCAGTATATTCGTAGACCATTTTATACCTAGCGGATGTTGAAACTTCTAACCTACATTCCTTGCATACCATAAGTTGTCCTTCGTAACAGTGCCGTGAGCACTTTTCACGAGCGGCTATTACCCGATGCCTATAAAAACCCTTCCACTTCCTTTTCATATCTACATTCTTTCCCACCACTTTTCCGAGCAGAAAAAAGCAAAATACAACAGCGCCCAAACACGAAGTCCAGTTTCCTTCTTCTTCTCCTCGACATTGGCTTTTTCTGCTTTGGTACAAATGTGACGCTTTCCGGATCTTTACGGTAGAACAGGACTTAGAAGAACCTGACACGACCTAACACGATTCCAAGCTCTAGATTTACAAAACGCACACAGAAATAAGTGCCTTAGGGTCTTAAAAGCATTCAAATGGCAAACCCGCCAAAACAAGTCACGCGACCACAATATCAGACATCGTTATTCACGTACAATAAATTATCATTTGTGACGTATTTCAATATATTCACACGTGATCGTTTTGTGTTCTTTCGTTACCCGGCGCTGAGAGGCGAAATTGGACCTGGAAAGGGCAAGAATTGAATGTGAGAAACTCGTGTCAACACGAGAACCTGTATTGCCCGCGCAACAAGTTTACCCTGACGAGCTTACCCTGACAGCGGAGAAAGCAGGTTCATCATCGCGTCTGCTCATCTATGCCACAGCAAATGTCGTACAGCGGGGATGGAGTTTCGCAGGTTCACGGCGGACACCACGAGTCTGTAGAAGAAGCGGTATTCAAATACGTGGGCGTGGACCTTGATGAAAACAAACACGGTGAGCGATCCGGTACGGATGGCGACGAAAGCCAACGAGACCGTAATTTGGACCAAAAGAATGCCAGAAACGACGTGAATTGGTTCTTGCGCCACGGGCTAGAAGAAGTGGGCACAGATCATGGGGATGACGAGGAGCACGTGACTGCGTCGCCACGTGCTCACGAATCACTTGAATCCAATGGTCATCGTCAGCATGGGAATTCATCGGGGCCTGGTGCTCCACAATCTGTCGCAGCAGCTGCCGTGGCAGCTGCGCTGGCCGCGAGTTCCAAGACGGGACGTAGCGTGGAAACGGGCGGCCCGAATGGAGATCCATTGTCGCATCGTCCCGACGCTTTTCAGCCTGCGCAGCTGAAAGAACGAGTTGTGAGAGATGACCGGCCGGTGCACACTTCCGGTAAGCGGCGGCGCGACAACGGCAAAACTTCGTCGAGCAAACGATCACGTTTGCAACTTGCGGCGGTGGATCCTGAATTAGCGTCTCTCGACGACCACGAGGTCACGGAGCATGAACAGCTCGTTCAGAAGGCTATTCTCGATGCCGACTCCATCGCGCATCACCCCGATTTCCAACACTACCTGACCGCAGACGACGAGTCAGCACTCACGCAGCAGGAATTGGCGCAACAGGAGCTACCCTCGTCTCTGGCCGCCTCCTTGGGTTCGGACCGTCGCAAGAAACTTGAAGTATTGCCTAAGGTGCTGGCGCCTTCAGGAGGTCGGGACAATGACGTTTCAAGCCTAATTCAGGATGCCGCCGCGAAAGCCTCAAACTTTATAAGCCCTCAAAGCCAAGCGACCGGCAAATCCTTCGACGCCTCTGAAGAACAAGCTTTAGAGCAGTTTGTGAGTGATTATCAAGCCATCAAAAATTTGAGCAGACGTCAGATATGCGAGCGTATTTGGTCGAATGAGAGACGGAAAGATGATTTTTGGACCAATATTTGCAAGGTTCTCCCTTACAGAACCCGCTCTTCTATCTATAAGCATGTGCGTCGGAAATACCACGTTTTCGAACAACGCGGTAAATGGACCCCAGAAGAGGAGCGGGAACTTGCACAACTTTGTGCTTTGAAAGAGGGACAATGGTCAGAGATTGGAAAAGCTCTTGGAAGGATGCCTGAGGACTGTAGGGATCGTTGGAGAAACTATGTGAAATGTGGTACCAATCGCGCGTCCAATAAATGGTCTCTGGAAGAAGAAGAGAGGTTAAAGAAAGTCATAACAGAACTTTTAGAGGTTGCCAACACAGACGCAGTCACCATGCCTTCCGACGGAGATGACAACAATGTTTCTCCCAGCAAAGAATCCATCAATTGGACCATAGTAAGTGAACGCATGGGTGGGACGCGATCAAGAATTCAGTGTCGCTACAAATGGAACAAATTACTCAAAAAGCAAGCCATGTCCAAGATTAGAAACATTAGCGAAGAAGATGAGACGTGGATCCTTGGGAAACTGAGGGACATGGGTTTTACGGATGATTCGCAGGTAGATTGGGATGAACTGGCCACGCTTATGCCCGGAAGACCTTATTCGGGTACAGAGCTCAAATTATGTTACGAAAAGCTTAGGACGTGTGTTCGCTTTTACAAAGATCGTACCATAAATCAAATTTGCAAAGAGCTTCTAGGTTATGGCAATGCCAACAAGAGTGATAGAATTGGTGGTAACATTGGCGACGCCGAATTGTCACATGAGGGTTCAGTCACGAAGGAAAATGGTTCACCTCAACTCGAGGGTAAAAATTAGAAAGGTTACATATAATCAAAATATTCCCAACTATCCGTTAAGAGACTAATTTTGCAATTGTATGTAAAATAAACATCCTACAAATTATAGTAGAGGTTTTAGGAGCCATGTCAGCTTAAAATTTGCTGAATTGCTTGTTGGCGGAACCAGCAGGAGAGGAGACCTTGACGACGTTGAATCTGATGGTCTTGGAGATAGGTCTGCATTGACCGACAGTGACGATGTCGCCGACTTGGACACGGAAAGCAGGAGAAACGTGGACTGGGACGTTCTTGTGTCTCTTCTCGTATCTGTTGTACTTTGGAACGTAGTGCAAGTAGTCTCTTCTGATGATGATGGTACGGTGCATCTTGGTAGAGACAACGGTACCAGTCAAGATCTTACCACGGATGGAAACGGAACCTACGAATGGGCACTTCTTGTCGATGTAAGACCCCTCAATGGCGGTCTTTGGGGTCTTGAAACCCAAGCCAGCGTTCTTGTACCATCTCTTGGTACGTCTGTTCGCCTTAGCCTTTGGGTTGGTGAAGATGTGTGGTTGCTGCAGATAGTTAGTACGCCAATCTCTAAAACGGAGCAATATATGCTGGCCACTCCAGCAGCGGAACAATGAGTTGATGTCTCCAAATGAAACAGATGATCAGTTTCCCAGTATGTTCCCGCAAATCTTAAACCTAACCGGTTGCCCACAATTTCTGTCAACTCATTGAAACAACTTTACCCAGGGAAACATCAAATTCCATAATTCACACGCCGCTGATCTCAATATACCGTGTTCTTCATACCTTTTGGAAAGCTCTTTCGGCTTGCACAGTCAATTCAGTGGACATCTTGTTTGATCTTTGAGGCCTTCTTCTACACTATCTTAAAAACAGTATATTCCAGTTTGTCTTCGTATCATCTTTTCCAAAAAGATTGTCCCAGGTGCGCCATCGAGGGCAGCCGGGGTTCGAGCAGGTGGCCACTGGGAGAGGCTGGGGGGACGCTAGGCGGAGAGACGAAGCGTCCCGGCAGGGGGATGGGACGTACGTGCCCGCCGGTGCGAGGATACCAGACTGAGAGCTCCTGCCTAGGGTGTCGGTTGGTCTCCGGTGTGGCACCGTTCCCTGCGGTACTGCAGCCCAAGAACCTAAGGCCAGCACTCCAAGAAGGCCACCTACGCAACTTTAATGTTGCATTTCAAGAAAAAATCGCACGCATGATTTTTTCATAAAACTTTTAAAAATGTACGGGTGTCAGATACAAGCAGTCATACATAACAATTAATAAGCCCTGAAATGTGCCCTAACCCTTCTTCTTCTCAAACTCATCGAAGCTAGATTTGGCCTGTAATAGTACATCAAAAATGAAGCTGTGACCGCCATTCAACCGCAAAGTTAATTTTACGCCGCTGCAAAAGTCCAAAAACCTGTCAATGGCCAATTTGTCTCCGACGCTTTTGCAGTGGATCGTGGACAGCGGACGAGAAGCACTAAAGTCGGCCGTTTTTTCAACGTAACTGCTATGTTGCGGGATCACTTGCAATTCTATGTATTTTTCAAGCTCAAAGACAAGATCATCAGGGTTGTCATCGAAATCTGTATATGTCTTTTTCAGCTGTCCGTGTAGCACATCTGTGGAAAAACGTTCGAGCTCGTTGTAGAATTTTTCGATATAATTTGAGTCCTCCGGGAGCTGTTTGTATTCGCCTTTCAGACTGCTGATCGGAGTCGAATCTGTTTGCTGCGTGAAATGAGTCGCTGGTGGAACGATGATGCGCCCGGAAACGGATTTTGAGGTCAGACGTGCCGTGCTCGAAAGTCCACGGATCATTCGGAAACCATACATGTTGTGTGTCAACTCACAAGATTGCAGATTCGACTTACAACGGAGTGAGCGATTTCAGATCGACACTAGATCATGCTTCTCGCTAATCGCACCCCTCTCCCGATGCAGTCTTGTTAGCTATCGTAAGGAACTATTAGATAAGAATCATCCCAAATAGTCGCTATCTCTGCCATACTTCTATGCGACGCAGCCGGATAGTTAAGCCTAAGAGTCGTTCCTCCCGCAAGAGACATGAGTTTGACAGGCATGGATTCTCTTGTGTTATCATCTGGTTAAACTCCGATGGGTTACTTATCCCATTTCTTTTCTTTGATTTATTTGTCACTGATAACGTTGAGATACAATTATCAACAGCGTCTGTTTTCTACTGCTAATCCCTCGAATTTACAGACGTCAAGCAGCTTCGCGTGGTATGCGTCACGGTCCTTTGCGATATGCCGCCTCAATTGATAGATGAGAGTTTTGTTCCCAGTTCAACAAGATCTCGAAATGAGCTCAAAAAATTATCATATGGTCACCCATTGTTGACTTTACTGGAAACGAAAGAGTATAGTGGGCAGCTGATAAGTCCTGGAGTCACTTTTAGTTTCTCTTCTTTGAAAGACAATGGTGTCACTGAAAGACAGGAGTCTGCTTTTTCGATTAAGCAGCCGGCCGGAAACTAACGGTTCTTACTAATAATGCATTTACGAAGACAAAATTACAACATAGGAGTATAAATGGTGGGCATCTACCATTTCAAAACTAGACGATCGTTATTGACTTGAGATATGCTTCGTTCTGCAACAAAAGCCTTGAACTCTACAAGATTAATGTCCTCACTACCATCCGTCCAAAAAGTCGTTTTGATAAGGGAAACAGGGGGCCTGGAAGTGTTACGGTTTGAAGACAACTTTCCTGTGCCTGAGATCAGTTCCGATGAGATTCTTATCAAAAACAAGTACGCCGGTATCAACTATATTGAGTCATACTTCCGAAAGGGCATTTATCCAGCTGAAAAGCCTTATTTGCTTGGTAGGGAAGCCTCTGGTGTTGTAGTGGCTCGTGGTGACAATGTGGACAAATTCCAAGTAGGTGACAAAGTCGCATACCTGTCAGGGAACACCTTTGCACAATACACCAAGATTGCCCAAGACAAGCAGATATTGAAGCTACCAGAAACCACTACTGATGATCATATGAAGCAATATGCTGCGCTCATGGTTCAAGGTTTAACCGCTCTAACATTCGTCAATGACGCCTACTCGGTGCAGAAGGGCGATTTTGTTTTGCTGTACGCTGCTGCAGGAGGCGCGGGATTGGCATTCAACCAATTGTTAAAGCAAAAAGGCGCTCACACGATTGCCGTCGCGTCTACAGACGACAAATTGCAACTTGCTCGCGATTACGGTGCCGAGTATTTTATCAACTCTCAAAAAGATGATATCCTTGCCAAAGTCATGGAATACACCAATGGAGAAGGTGTCGACGCAGCGTTTGATTCTGTCGGGAAAGATACTTTCGAGATCACTTTAAGTGCTTTAAAGAGAAAGGGTACTTTTGTCTCTTTTGGGAATGCCTCAGGACCTGTTCCTCCGCTCAATATCGGTAGACTGAGCCCTAAGAATATCAAACTTCTCAGACCACAGCTTTTCGCCTACGTTACCGGGGCCGATGATTGGGAACGCTATTCAAAGGAATTCGTAAGGCTAGTCGATTCGGATTTGCTAACGGCCAAGATTTTCGGCGTGTACCCACTGGAAAACTACAAAGATGCTGCAGAGTTGATGGAAGCCAGAAAGACGGTGGGTAAGTTGCTCTTGGAAATTCCATGATTAATTCGATTTTCGGAGCTGTGGCGCTTGTACGAACAAATTTAGGTCGCGTCAGAGTCCGTCTCTTCCCATTGTGTCGCGAATATGGGTAAAGAGACACAAAAAAGGCGCCAATGTAATTAGCAATAGTTTCTGACTACGCTTTTAACCAACTAAAGCCTACTACTGTTTTGCCAGAGAATTAGAATAGATACGGATTTTGTTGAAATCTAAAGAAGCTTAAAGACTTAAGGTTTGCCTCACCATGAGATCAACGAGCCCCGGTGGTAACCCAAATGAGTCAGGGTCGAGCCCGAAGGGGCCTTCTGCAAAGGATCCGCAGAATTATACGTTGACACAAAAATCTCGAAGAAAAAGATTTAGAGAATGGCTTCATCATCATAGAGGCGAAGCTTCTCCGCCAAGTAGAGGAGACGAGAGTATTTTAATTGACGTGGGAGACGAGTATTTGAATTCCCAGAATGGCCTTTCTTTTATTCCTGTCTTTTCCGCGGATGAGGCCGAAGGCTGGAAAAGTAACACTCCACAGCGGCGGTCTTCCAAGAAGCTCAGAGAATTACTTAGGCATTGTATGAAACGAAGACATATGGGAGATGACGGGTTTGCCAAGGACGCAAACTTTGTGCTTAAATCACAGCGTCGCAAAGATGCAGAGCAGACTGCGTCGTCAAGTGAAGAGGATAACAGAAAGATTTTTAATGAAACTAGTGTAGAAGGACTTGCGGAAGACGGTACAGATCTGGTAGATGATTCCGCTGTTAATGGATATGCGAGTTATTGTTTGAAAAGACCACAAGAAACTTTTGATCCCGTGTTTGAGAGTAACAAAAAGCTTCATTTCGAATCGGTGGATCACAATTCACCACTGATGGCCAAATCCAGCCCGTGTGAAACGGATGTCCATAATGAAGAAGTAGATGAAGTTATTGAAGAGCCCAATTTTACGAGTTCTTCGGTTTATTCGAGCGAGAAATCATTCGATCGCACAATATGTCGGGGTTCCTTGCGAGTTTCTGAATATGATTACAATGTGGCTGGCCCGCGTTCGAATATGCTGGATTTTAAAAATGTGAACAGCGAGCCTTGCGTCCCTGAGCATGATTATGATGATGACCTATATGGAAATCCCTATATCGACAGCGACTGTTTTGATAATAATCTCAATTCTTTACTAATCCCGACTTTCCGTCAAAGTGCAGAATGGGGTGTCACTAAAATAGTGGAAAATGTCAATAATGGCACTATAAGCAATCAAGATCTATTAGAAGTTGCCAATGCTGGTGCTGTCAATTTGGATTTTAGGGACAAAGAGTTTTTCGACACTGCCGTTAATCTCGACAAAGTTCGAAACGATCAGACAATTCTCAACAGTGGTATCAAGTTTGATAAGTTTTCACACCTTTTAGTTTATGACGCTGGAACGGGATGCGAGAAAAATGTCAAGATTGTATCACCGGAGAATGAGTCCAGAAGTCAGCCACGTTCGTGTACGACTTTGTCGTCCAAACCGGGAAAGCCTATACTCAAAAATAGGGTCAATACAAAGGCAGTAGAAGAGAGCTTTCGAGCCAAGACTTGCGACGAAATCGATGTGTTTTCTTTTCTCAGGTTTTTTAGAAATCATGAAATGGAGAGGCGCGAAGACGAAGTTCAAGTTGGCAAAATTCGAGACCTTCAATTGTTACATTATTATTCGACTAACTTGAATGCGCGCTCTGCCAAAATAGATTTGGAACTTTACAAGAGCAAATTGGCTACAGAACTAAATATTGGACGTTCTTTACCAAGAGATTTGAAGAAAAAGGCATCTCCGCCTTTTGTGAAGCGCAAATCAGATGATAAGCGGTTTGCCAAAATTCAAATTTGTCATTGAAAGACCGTCTGACTTCTTCAGAACCATGCGTCTTATCTCCGATACGTAGGGACATTATACAGAAAACAATGTTTGAAAGAAGAATATCGTAGGTGAACTAGCGTTCTCCCTCATTTCTTGTTCTTCTTGTTAGTAGTCGAGTTTTTAGGAAGTTCCTTTGAGTATGGGATGAATTCAGGTTCACCAGGAATGTATTTACGTAGCACTTCTGGAACCTTCAAACCGTCCGCGGTTTGGTAATTCTCTAGAACGCAACACAACGCTCTTTGAGTGGCACAAAGAGTGGAGTTTAAGCAGTGAACGTACTTCTTTTCTCTGTCACCCATTTTCTTGATACCACATCTTATTTCCAAGTTTCTGGATTGATAATCGGTACAGTTGGAGCAAGAGACAAGTTCTTTGTATTCCTGTTGGTATGGGAACCAAGCCTCTAAATCGTATTTCTTGGCAGCCGCGTTATTCAATTCTGCAGAAACAATACCAACGACACGGTAAGGAATTCCAAGAGATTTGTAGAATTCCTCGGACATACTGATCATGCGGTCAAATTCTTCCCAAGACTTTTCAGGTTCAGTCAACACGAATTGTTCAATTTTTTCAAAAGCATGGACTCTAAAGACACCCCAGGCATCCTTACCGTGCGCACCAGCCTCTCTACGGAAACAAGAGGAGTAGCCAGCGTAACGAACTGGGAGTTGCTCTTGAGGCTTTTCGAACCACTCGTTAGAGTGGTATGCAGAGATAGGTTGTTCGGAAGTGGCAATCAAGTATTTTTCATCATCGCCATCCAAGACTTTATAAAGTTCTTCATCAAATTCAGACAATTGAGCAGTTCTGGCCATAAAGTCTTTGTTCATCATGACGGGAGATTGCAAGGGCGTGTAACCCTTGGAAGCCAAGAACGACAAACCGTAGTTGATCAAGGCTTGGTTAAGGAAAACACCATAACTTCTGAAAAAGTAACCTCTGTGGCCTGAGATTTTGACACCACGTTCAGGGTCATAACCGTCAAGTCTCAAAAGCACCTCGTGGTGAGACAAAGTGGCTGGCTCGCGTGATCCGGTCGCCGTGGTGTCGATTTTATCCAACCCTTCAGGTTTCCAAGAACGAACCAATTCGTTGTTCTCCTCATCGTTGGAGATCACCACAGAAGGGTGCACGATGTTACCGACTTGACACACCTTTTTTTTCAAATCAGCATCCTGTTGCTGTTCTCTGTCGCTTAACAATTTTTTCTCGGCAACAAGACGATCCTTTTCTGCCAAAAGTTCCTTTGGGTCTTCCTTGTTCTTAAACTTGAGCCCTATCTCTTTTTGAACCTTGTTTTGCTTCTTGTTCAACTCATCCAAATCAAATCTCGTCTTGACCCATTCCTTGTATTCGGCAATGATTTCATCAACGATTTCAACGCTGGCATAACGGGCCTTTTGGGACTGTCTAATGAGTTCAGGGTTACCACCCTTTTCTTCAATGAATTGAGTGATGTCCAGCATTCTGAACCGCGAATCTGATGCTCAACTATAACGTCAGTTTCGAGACTTGAGGTTTATCAGAAATGACTTCTAAAATTTTTCACGTTATATATGAGAGTGGATGATAAGCTGCCGCTCGAAGAAAATCACCAGGAAGCGAAGTAAATAAGGCCCCCAATGAAACTTCAGACGCATTCTTAGTTCATCGGCAAAGTCGCAAGATGATTGCGTGGTCAGATATGGATAAAAATTAAATTGAGCTCTCCAGCGCTCCAAAATGGTCAAGTTTGCTCGGTTTTACGGTCTCACCGAAACGCTTAAAACGAGACGAAAATGGCGAATAGGAGGGCTTTAGATACGCTTCGGGAGATGGAATCTCCGTCCTGCAAGGTTTGGACGCTTGCGTATGTGGTCATTCTTCTCTGATGGCTTTTCGATGTCATAATCTAGACGCGCTGTTGGAAGATCAATCAGATATGAGCTTCTCTCCCTCTTAAGTCCTTCCGCCATCAAATAAGGCCAAATACCTTTTGAATTTTCGATTTTAGTAGGGCCTATTACCGACATTTTAATGTAATTTGAATAGCCCATGAAGTGTCTGGCCTGCCGGTCGGCTTTTCTATCTTACGATTAGTCTTTGCCCCTCCCCCATTCTAATTGAAGAAAAGAACACCACATGGAGTCCCTCGTCGTTACCTTATTGGTCCTCCAATGTGAAAAGCAATATGAGAAAAACACATGGATAATCTAAACTTCCTGCAAATTGTCGTTTGAGGCATATCCCTGCGTTCCAAACAGCGCAATGCGCGCTGAGGTTACTCACTTTTGCACCGAAATATGTCGCGAAGCTTACTACTTACTTCTTGGCCTGTCATCACACCGTTCACCCAGGCTCCTATTAGCTTGGTAACGGCCTCCCTGCGTTTCTATCTCCGCACTCTTCCTCTACAGTTGATTCTGCTGTTCTCCACACCATTAGTCTCTGAATTTTCTGTCTTTTCTTCCTCGCACTAGCTGTCCGTCCCTCCCGCTTACCACAAACAAGCCGTTTCACGGAACGTTCTCCGTTTGAGGCCATTTCTATTTTGCGGCTTCCTTTCGCCCCGCCAAGCCGTATTAAACCGGTTAGGAGCTTAACCGACAACCTTGGAGGGCAACCAACGTGAAATTCGCTTGCTCCAATGGCTTTATACTTTACGAACTTCGACTATGACCTAATTGATGACTGCCAATACAAGAAATGCCCCATAACAAAGTAAAACTTGAGAGAATCAACTGAATAACAGACCTCTAAAATAAGAGTTACTAACGAGCAGGCCAACCTGATTCGTTGAAAGCTGTTTTTTGATTAATCGCTTACTACATGCGCGGTAATCAGTGATAGTCAATCTGTTTCGTATGAAAACTTGATATAGCTCTCATCGATTCTTCGTACGATTTAACCACTCTGGAAGCGACCATATCTAGTCTTTTCAAACGCTGCTGTTAATACTGCCGTTTCTAGTCCTCCCTTCACATCATTATTATTAAACATTTTTCAGCCCGAGCCGTCGATCACATCACTGGTGATTCATGACGATATGATGGTTCAATGCTAATCAAGTCGCTGACTTGTCACTCCGCAGTTTTCTTTCTGCTGAAATGAAACCAGATCTTCTGTTTGTTCACTTTTTGTTTTATTCTGTCATCGTAATCATGTGATCTTGCTGATTATACAAGGTGAAGGATATATTATCACAGACGTCGGATAGTACGTTCAGCGTTTCATTGATGAAGGTATACCCTTGGCTCTTAGCGTTATGCTAATATCGAAATAAGCACAGTTACATTGTCTGCCGATTTTTGTTACCTACTAAGTTAGCAACCAATCTTAGGCTTGTCATGGCTCGAAAGTTGGATTTTTGACGCGAAGACAATAACTTGTTAAAACATATAGCCTCCAGAACAAACGAGAGGACGTCAGTTTCGGATTTTTGAAGTAGAAACCGATTGATAATATTTGCCTCAACAAGAAGGGATGAGAACAACCAGCAGAAAGCTTCCAAGTTACCGTGTAGGAACGAGAGAGCTATTTTGAAGCCTAGTTTGGGAAATCCTCAGCTCTAATGTCTGAGCTGTCGCACATGTCCCTGAACAGACCTGGTGTATTGAATAAGGCAATTGGCTCGTCGTACTGGTGCAATTCCCCGTCTTTCATCACCAAAACCTTGTCATAGGCAAGTATGGTTTTCAATCTGTGCGCAATACATAAGACCGTGCGGTCTTTAAACTCACTCATAATTGTCTTTTGAACTAATTCGTCCGTCTTTTGATCAATATTTGAAGTAGCTTCATCCATTATTAAAATTTTGGAATCAGTTACTAGCGCCCTGGTCAACGCAATGAGCTGACGTTCTCCGAGTGAAAAGTTAGAGCCGTCTTCTTCCACAATGGAATCCAGATGAAACTTTTGAAAGTTATCAGCTGATTTCTGGTTCTTTGAGTTGTTAAAATCCAGGAGGCCGCTTCTTTTGATCGCGTCCCATAGCTGCACATCCTGATATTGTCCAAATGGGTCTAAATTCTTCCGGATTGTTCCCTGTAACAATACAGGGTCTTGAGGAATTATAGAGAGGTTGGATCTCAAGTCGTGGAGTCCTAAGCTTTTGACGTCAACGCCGCCAACTTCAATTGCCCCTTCGGCGAGCTCTTTTAGTCTAAAGATTGCGGCAATCAAAGAGCTCTTTCCTGACCCTGTCCGTCCACATATTCCTATTTTTTCTTGAGCATTCACAAGAAAATTTACGTGCTTAAGAGCCAGAGGTAGTCCGCTGCGATACCTCAGGCTTACGTCTCGGAAGCTTATAGAGCAATCTTTGGACCAGCGATCTGGCAGCACTTCGACGGGCATCTTGTACACAGCTTCTTGCTCTAAATCATTTGCATAACGGCACAACCTTTCAACGGAGTTCATCTCGTTTTCAACTTCAGAGAAGGACGTTAGGCATGAAGAAAAAAGGGAAGACAATTCGAGAGCATATGTTGCAATTAGACCTGTCGAAGCTGCACTAATGTTAAATTGGTGTGTCAATGCTAGCATTGTGACAACAAATGCCAGCCCGCATCCCGTGAGGTCTAAGCTTATTCCAATCCACCTTTGGTTCGCAACTGTGACAAGGTAAGCCTCGTTCTGCCGGTCAACAAGGTGGTCGTTTTTCTGAAGAAAACGCTCTTCAGAATTGTATGCCTTTATAGTTTCAACTCCATTCAACACTTCATTAAAGTTATCGTAAACAAACGATCTGCTAACAGATTCTAGTCTTTTGACCTCTCTTGAAGAGGCTTGATAGTAATTTGTTATCACGGTGAATATGATAACAAGTAGGGGAAGTGCAATCGCGAACCATGGCAAGTAAACAACACAGAGTATTAGAATACCAAACACCATAGCGACTTGATGTATTAAAATTTTCAGTTGGTTGCCAATCTCGTTATCCAGCGAATTGGTGTCCTTGGTGAATCTATTCAAGATTCTTCCACTCGGAGTAGTTTCAGTAAAAGTCATTGGAGCGTGTAAGACTCTCCTGAGAGCGTTGAGATTCAAGTGTTTCGCCGCATTAATAGTAAGATAAGCCATGATTGCCAACTCAACAGAAACAAGTACCAGGCTCAGGATTACAAACATGACATAGATCCCAATGTAAAAAGCGTCAGATTTGTGTGCGAAATGGCGGTCAATCCAGAAAGAAAGCCAAACATTAGCAAACATCATAGAAAAAACTGTCACAATGGTGGCAATAATAACAGCCAAAAGCCACAAAAAGGGATGACCGCTGGAACCAGCTTGCAAGTATTGTTTATAGATCCAGAAAGGGATGGAGTTGACAGCTTTTTCTTCAGCATGATACAGCTGATCGACTTCACCTTCGTAATTTTCGAAATCCCAATTTTGGCCAACTTTGTCATGAATTTTCCGTACCACGTCAGCTTTTGGAGACCTGCGTTCCCTGTTGGCCATTAGAGATGCAAGTGCTGGATGTTTTACGACCATTTCCTCAAGTGTTCCAATATGCGGCTCTCTATTGTCATCTATGAAAACAATGCGATCAGCTCTTTGTATTACAGAGGGCTGATGTGTAGTCATTATGATAGTTTTATCAGCCATCAGTTCCGTCAAGCAATTCTCGACAACCATTTCTCCGACCTGAGAGTCCAGAGCACTTAGAATATCATCCAAGAGGTAAACATCTTTGCGAGCATAAACGGCTCTGGCCAGATTTATTCTCGCTTTCTGGCCTCCTGAAAGCGTAACACCTCTTTCACCAACTTCGGTTTTGTCACCCGCGGAAAGCGATTCCAAATCTTTATCTAGCGCGCAGGCCTTAATGGTCTCGATATAGAATTTGGGATCAAATTCCATTCCAAATGTGATATTGTCGCGGACGGTGGCGCTTTGTATCCAAGGTTGTCCGCATGACAGATAAGAACCACTGATATAAACGCTTCCACTTGTAGTTTTCATTCCACCTGCAATAGCGCTGAGTAGCGCAGACTTTCCCGACCCAGTCCGCCCTGCAACGACAATAAACTCCCCTTGAGAAATTTCAAGGTTAACATTTTTGAAACAGAATTTTGACTCATCGTCTCTTGCGGCGCCCCATTCAAAATCCGCGCCACAGGCTTTAACAACAACGTTCTTCTGAGTTTCTCCAATTTTAGCGCTCCCTAGATCTTCCTTCAATTCATCAGGAGATTGTAGAAATTCAAGAACTCTAGTTAGTGCGACCCAACCTGTAGTGCAATAAGAAATATACAATGGAAATTCGGAAAACAAATTCGTCAAAATGTCGAAAAGGGATAACGAGGCGAAAATGTTACCAGGTGATCCTTTTGTTGAATGGATAGCGTACAAAACCAAGAATGACATCATAGATGACAAAAGGGAGAGGTTGAAGACGATTCCAAACATTATACTGGTAAGCCAGTCCGATTTAAGAATATATCGAGATTCTTTAGTTCTTGCTTCGATAACTTTTTCTTCGTACGCATCTTCCCAGGTATGTAATTTGATCATCTTCATGGCGTTCAAAATTTCCCTCATTAACTCCACTCTTTTGTCAGTGTAAGCTGATCCCTTCTTTTTATATTCCAACAACGCTTTGGTCGGGAGGGCGGCCACCATTATTGCCGCGAAAAATAGACCGAGACCGCTCAAAGCCGCATATCCAATGTTAACAATCAACAAAGCAATTGCGGCAATAAGCGGGAATGGACAAGACACAACAAATGGAAAATAGCTAATTGCTTCATCTATCTTGCTCAGGTCCGTGCTCATTAGGGAGAAAATCTTGCCATTCGAAAATTCGAGTTTGCTTTCAGAGCTAGCAACAAAGGCTTTTTCCATTAGCATTCTGGTCAGAATTGTTTTCATTTGAGCACCGATTACCTTAGAGAATTGAAGGGCATGGTTCTGCGCAAGAGACCTAAGAGTTAGCAAAATAACTATGCCCAGCGCGTAACCAACGCCAGCATTGATTGGCGTTTCTGTAATCAATACTCGTAGTTCCACCACATCAATCAGCTTCTTTATCAAAACTGGAATGACAACCAAACTGCCGTAATTAAAGGTTGCCGCGACAAATGCTAACAAACACTCCGACTTGAACGTATGAAACAAAGCTTCCAAAAGTGTACGCTTTGAAATCCTACCTGTAGCCTTCTCATTGTTTCTGATTGAAAGCAATTGAAGATGGCGTTGGAATCTCGGGAATGTATTTTTTACTGATAGCCTCTCATCGAGGGTCCACAGGTCATCAAATTCCAACGTCCTTTGGTATCCCACATTAAAGAGAGGTATTAGCCACGTAAAAAAAATCCCTGAGAGTATGTTCTTCGTGTACATAGGCAACGACTGCCTTGACTCGCTATCAGGAACTGGTGGAACTCTCGAGAAAAGGAATGGTGTTAAAAGTCTTCTGGTCGGTTTCAAACTCTTGTTAGTGAGGATGTCAACATCTTCACCGAGGAACTCTGACACTTCAGCTTTCCGGCGGGTCATAGTTTCTAAGGCTTAGTTCTGCAAAGGCAAATCTCATGTCTTTTCGACTAGATCTACCTGGGGAGCGATGCCATCAATAAATACTACGATGATTTTTTTGATGCTAATATGTTAAGGCACCCGCTTCCGCTCCGTCGTAATCATAATCGGATCACGAGAAACATTTTAAAATAACCAAAGCACTGCTGTTTTAGGATGCGCACATCAGCAACCCTGCTGTCTCCTCTTGGAGTTTGTCGACATTTCTTGGCTGTCATCTCTCATAATATCCGCGGCTCTAACAATTTACACCCAAAAAAATCCTGTAGAAGCGCCAAAAACTAAAGAATTCAATTCAAAGGCAGATAACTTCAGAATATAATGTCCTAATCATGTCTTCCTAGACTACGGCCGCAAATGAATGCAGGAAGGTAAACTTCTGGCCCGATTGAAACTCGAATACTCTCGATCTAAGCATTGGATCGTGTCCTCTCGACTTCCTTAGACATGAAAAGCTCAGCATTTCAGACGTGCAAATTTATGATATTTTGAAGACTTTTTTCATGTTGTTCGCAACCATGTTCGTTTGCCTATGTTCAGTCTTTCGCATTGAATGCCAGTGGACTAAGGAGAGGTTTGAAAAAGTTACTATGCGCTTGGATTAGAGCAAGTCACTGTTGGAGCTCTATAGCTTGCGTGCACAGCTTCAGCAGATAGCCGAGCATTTTCAGGGACGTAGAAGTGGGCTTGAAACATTCCGTAAGATGGTCGCGCCCTAACAAAAATTTGTTTAAAAAACTCGTTACCATAGTCAGACTGGCATAGGAATACTAACTACACAAGGCTAAAAGATTTTATTCTAGAGATGACAGATGACGCTTACCTTACTCCTGAAAGCCGATAGAGTTTACGAAGTCACAAGCCCTCTTACTGAAGGAGATTTAATGGCGCCTGGTAAAAACTCCCGTCTCACTTTCGACTAATAGGATTTCGCCTTGCGCGATAGAGGTCGAATCGCCATCATTTCTGATGCTTCATTTTTGTCACTTATGGTACCACTGATTATTGTAGTCGACGACCTTGCCCGTTTTGAATTCGGTATCGAAACGGCGATATTTGGAACTTTGAGTGGACATGTTGAGAAATTTCTACTGGTGGGGTACAACGTACTGGTTGTGATTTGACAATTGCCAGAAATGAAACGTTTTCATGAGTAGGGTGCTTCAGGTTGTGGAAGATAGCTATAACCTAACCTAACCTTACCTAACAGCCTTATTAGTTTGTACCCAACAAGATCAAAGGAACGGCTCGCCTTTGATGAGTTGGTTAATCAGAGGTCGCTCAATGATACAAGCAGGATAGCCACAACATTGAGAACAATCAAACCCGTAAAAGGACAAGCGAGGTTGTTGGTTCTAGATCCGCTCTATTTTCAGGTCACCTATCTACTATTGCTGAAATGATAATGTTCATAGTTGGTTTCGGTGGTCTAGTGGTTTACGACGTCGCCTTTACACGGCGAAGATCCCGAGTTCGAACCTCGGTCGAAACATTTTTTGCAATTTTCATTGCTGATTATTTCGGGTAACTCTAAAAAGGATCAAATCCTCAAAACACTGGATACATTGATATGGAGTTGCCTCGAGAAAAATCTCTAGGGGAAATATGGTCCAAAATGCCTAGAAAATAAAGAGTCTGGCAATTTAAATATTTAGCCTCTTTCCACGGTCTCAGTCCGTCAGATTTAGCTAGCGGTTGCCAAAGTGCATTCCTGTTGACCAATGAGCAAATTATATGGATCGAAGATTAGATAGCTCAGCAGCCTGTCGTCTATTCGAGGTTATCGAGTTCGTCGTATTTACGTCGTCGCACTTTTTAGTGATTTCTTGCGAAAGATTCTTGAATCTACGAGCACTTTGAGGACTGTAGTCGTCCCCGGTTAGAACGATACGGAAACCTGCTTCGGTGGTTGTCTCTTCTTTGGATCTTTCTTTCTCCGAATATCAAGTTCCCATCAGGTATGAGATCCAGCAGAAATCATAGTGGTCATATCACAATGACATGCTTTCTGATCTACCGCGCTAAACATTTTTGAAGGAAGCGTTCATAGCTTTATATACCAGGAAGATAAGTTTTGGGCCCATAGAGATGTGCTTTTAGAGAATATGGGCCATTTTCGTAGATGGCCCGGAGACAAGCTTTTTTATTGTAATGACGGAATTTACGACAACGACAGACAACGACAGACAACGAAAACGAAAATCAAAGGCAAACCATCTCAACGCCTTGTGTAAATTACGTGGGATTTGAAACTCATGTCACGGCTTTCACAAATTGTTGTTTTGTATGGATGGCCTTACTGGTGAAATACGATCACGAAATACAATCATGAAATGCAATGATGAGTTAATATGTATTGAATAATATCCTTCGTCACGTTAAAAAAAATCTGTGGATTAAGACGAAATCGCGAGTTTTTTCTGAATACAGATTTAAGGAAGTCAATTAGCATAGACTTCAAAAGCTTTCTTGATGATTTTCAATTGTTCCTATTTGTTTATGTTTCTGTAGTGGAAATCAGCTTTAGGGTGAAAAACTTAAGTGCCAGATTTTTAGAAATCAAACATCAGAAAGGAAACTTGCATCCACTGTACTCTACCTCCTGAATGATTTGCTGAGTACGCACTTGGAAGAATCATATGGTCTTTGGCGAACTCTTTTAATTAGTCCTAGTCTCCCGCATGATACCCTTCACGTTGACCGTACATGATCGAAACGTGAGCCATACTCTTGCCACAACGAATACTGGGGCCCAGCACCCAGATCATGCTTCTAAAGCGATCTCTTTCCCAACCAATATACGCTACGTTTTCGAAGATGACGAAGATTTCGTTGCAGAGGAAGACGCTGATATAGAGAACATCCTAATTGTCGAGGTAGATCCAAATTTGAAAGTCACACAAGTCGAATTGATTAGCGACGAGTACCAACTTTTATCGTTCGAGTCGCAGGCCGATAACGAACTTGAACTGGATGTCTTGTCACGATTTTGTACGCTTGAGACCGAGAGTCAAGACTTAGACGAATTAATGCAGATTTACAAAACGCAAAATGAACAACTAAATAGTATATTTAACGCGTTGTGAGGCCGAGCGCAGCCTAAGCAATATCGCGAATGTTTGCCGGTAATGGTCGAATTTTGATACTGTAAAACCGTTCAATTTCATGTAATTTGTCCATGTCGTCTCGTGTCAAAAAATTCAATGCCAAACCTTTACGTCCGAATCTTCCGCTTCTCCCTATCCGATGTATGTAGTTCTCAAGCGCTTCGGGTACGTCGTAATTCACCACAAGCGACACTTGTTGCACGTCAATACCACGCGCCCAAACGTCAGTAGAAATCAAAACTCGAGAACTTCCAGACCTGAAATCGTTCATGACTTTATCACGCTCTTCCTGTTGCATGTCGCCATGCATCGATGCCACAGCGAAATTCGCCTGTAACAGTTTTTTCGCAAGCCAATCGACTTTCTTCTTGGTATTGCAAAAGATAACGCATTGCGTGATAGTCAAAGAATCGTACAGGTCACATAGCGTATCGAACTTCCAATCTTCTTTGTCAACGTCAACGTAGTACTGTTTAATGCCCTCCAGCGAGATCTCGTCACGTTTTACCAGGATTTTGATCGGGTCGCTCAAGAATTTCTTGGTAATCTCAATGATATCTTTGTTCATCGTTGCACTCACCACTACGACTTGTACAGCTCTTGGTAATGACGCGAAAACGTCATAAATCTGTTGCTTGAATCCAAGACTCTCGCTGAGCAATTCATCTGCTTCATCCAACACCAGCATCTTGACGTTACGAGTGTTTAAGATCCGTCTTTTGATCATGTCCAAGACTCTTCCGGGTGTCCCACTCACGACTTGACAGCCCTTACCTAATACCTTGGTGTCATTCTGCACCGTTTTGCCGCCCGTACACGCATGGGCGGTAACGTTCATGTAGTCACCCAAGTTTGACACGACCTGCGAGCTTTGTTTTGCCAATTCTCGCGTTGGTGACAGAATCATGCTCTGCAAGTCTCGGGATTTATCGTCTATCGCCTGCAACATTCCAATCGTGAAAGTAGCCGTTTTACCGGTTCCTGATTGTGCCTGCGCAATCACATCACGTCCAGAAATGATCTGTGCAATGGCTCGTGACTGAATCGCCGACGGAGCTTCAAACCCGTACGAATATATGCCCTTCAGCAGTGAGTCTTTGAGTTTCATAGCTTCAAAAGAGCCGTAAACTTTCAGTTTTTTCGAGGTTCTAAACCTCAACTTGGAGTCCACATCTCTATCGAACGACATCTGCTACCAATGTGACCTCTCAGTCCGTCTATGTCCTTTGCAGCTGTTCCCAAAACTCTCACTTCTAGCTCATCGCTCTCTTATCGATGATTGAAAAATTTGTCACTGCTCTTCGCGCCCAAGGGACCCTTTCAAATCAGGACAAAAACCTATATAAAGCTAGGAATGCCTCAGATCGTGGTTTCAATCACTGGTGGTCATTCAACCAATTTGCATAACACCGTTTTTCAGATCAAAAATGCCCTTATGGACGCGTTTGTAGACACAGAAGTAACGACGTTAGATTGTGACGAAATGACCACTGGAGGAGAGAGAACCTACTCCGATAAGGATTACGATTTTGCTGGAATACTCAACAAGCTCAAATCGTGTGGTAGCAGCTCCAAATGGGAAGCAGTAGTTGTGTTCGGCGCATACGCGCTGTTCGACGCACATATCAACGAGATGTCCCAACTCAAGGTTTTCCTCGATAGCGACGGCGACAGGAGGCTCATAGATTTGATTCAAAAGACGAATTCAAAGACACCGGACAAGCTGAGCATGTGCATTAAGCAGTACATGGAACATCTGAGACCCGAAATGCAGAAATACATTGAACCTACGCGAGCACACGCAGATCTCATCATTCCGAACAGCAACGAAAGCGTGGGCGCTGCAATTATCGTGGACAGTATTGTGAAGATAGTTGAGGAAAACAAAGGCGGCATTTCACAACGTGGAGCCCGTTTGTTCCCAAGACTCGATTTCCAAGCAGAACGCTTGGATTTTGAAAAGGAGAAATTTTACGATTTGAGCTGATATTGGCGACTAGATGCGAGATATCGCTATTCGAGTAATGTCTGCATACTTCACTACCCAGATAAAGCCTCTCAAGATCCTTACGAGGCCGTTGGGTCCGTTTTGAAGCATTGCAGTGTCCCAACGCCCAATTTAACGCCTAGGACATCAATTAAATTGCCAAAAAAGCGTACCTGAGATCAAATTTCAAGCACTTATGAAAGCATGCCAAAAGCGTCAAAGATTTGAACGTCCCAGTGCTTATATCTGGTGATTTCTATCTACATATGTACGTCTTTAAGTGGTTCTTTAGTGATGAGTTTTATGTTGAAAACTGAAAAATCAACTTCCGATGAGACCTAAAACTTGACAAGAAAACGACATCAATTGTGGTACAAAAGACCCGTTTACAAGGGTCGCACGGCTCAGGAAATGAAGCGAGCGTTCCAGAAAATATCTGTTCGGTCTGTAAAGACTCTTCACTCTCGAATATACGATGGTAAAAGAGCAAAACATCAGGACGATATTCTTACACATATCTCGACACTGGACAAGATTATGCGGTCTGGAGCCCACAATGGGTATGTCTTGTACGGTAAGAAGTACGATCGACTTCCACAGCTTGTTTCCAGCCGAAATGCGGTCGAAATGCAGCAATTGGTCAAGGATTTGATAACACGACTCCAAACGTCAGAACCTTTTGATTACGGAGCTCAACTTCAAGGCGCCACAAAGCTGGGGAAACTAGGTTTGCAACTTTTCACGGAGATTAACAGGGACACTGTTGGTCCTTTAAGCACGAGTCTTACCTTAGCGCTTTTACAAGCGTATAAGCGGTGTCCCAACGAAGAGTTTGTCGTAGGCCTCGAGGACGCAATGCGGAAAGTGCGCGAGTTCTTAGATATAAAAAAAATCTCTATCGAAGGACCTGACCAGATTCGACAGTTAGTCTCGAAATTGACGAGTTCTGCGGAAAATGAAGTTACCGTCACGCAAGCGTTGGGAGAGCTAGATTATAAACTGTTGTCGAACGACGCTGTGCGCGTCGTAAGAGGTAAACGTACGTCAGACCTGGTACAAGCTGCCGATGGATGGAGACACCCTTGCGGCGTGATGGATACGAATGAGCCGTATCTGAGATCATTAGAATTGCCCAGTAAGAAGCTGGTGTCGCTTAACACGCCATGTCTCGCTCTTGTCTTCGACGGAGTGCTCCGGGATTCCCGTCACATATTGCCGGCTATGCATTACGCCAGCAAGCAAAAACGCCCTCTTGTGGTCATCTGCTCTGGAAAAGTGACGGGCGACGCACTCACCGCGATCACGATCCACAACAACAAGAATCGACGCCAGCAGATCCCATCACCTACCGTAGTGCTCAGGTATGCCCCTCGCTACGGTGCAAGCGGTTTGAAGTTGCAAGAAGACGTGGAGTTTATGAAGTTTTTGAAACTGCCACGCGGCCTAGCTAGCGTATATTCGCCGGAGTTCAGCGAACTGGTACCCAGTTCTGCATCTGCAGGTCTGTATTTCGGCAGCATGGAGTCCTTCAAGGCTACCACGGGAGAAGCGTTTCTGTACAATACATTACACGATGCGACAGATGCTTCAGAGACCCACGCCGTGAGTCACACTGCATACCGCAAGACCGTAACCATCTACGTGGGCGCGCAAAGCGAGCTTGAAATAGACCACCGTCGAAAGGAGCTCGACTATCTCATCAACGAGGTTCTTTGCAACGGCTTGGCGCAGGGCTGGGTACCTTCAAGCGGGATCGCGCTTGCCAAGGGTGCTGCGTATCTACACGGACTCCCTGATGCACCCGAAGCCGGTCCAAGACAGCTGGCACACGTGGCACTTGCTGACGCACTCTTGGAGCCGCTACAACATGCTATCTCGGACGTTTACGGCCACAATAAGTTCGACAGTGCTCGGCTGGCCTCTGAGACGGCACAAGATCCCGAGTTCTGCTCGCTCCGGCTCGACTCTATAGGCAAGGTCAACGAAGACGCCGCTCAATCGGGCTTTATCGAGCCCTGGAACACATTGGACGCTACTCTCGCAAATGTTACACACTTTATCAGAATGATCACCAGTTGCGACGTTCTCGTCACGAAAATTTACGACGTGCCTAAGAAAAAGAACTAGATCTCTGCAAGACCGTCGCAAGCATTACGCGCTTCAACGCTATCCATCAAGATACATCCATGAGACAAATTTTTCAGATTACGACAGATACACGATGAACACATATTCCAGACAATTCAACTACAAGAGACACTATACCATAAGAACTTTTACCACCAAGCCTAGCTCTTCCACTTGTTCGATACCTTCCTTCCCTCGGTTTCCCCAAAGTTTCCTCAGGGCTTCATCAGGGCTTTCCCAGGTCTTGGCGTTTTCTCCCGGACTCCGCTGTTAACGCCGACGGAGCTAAGTCCAACAAGAAAGAAATTGACTTGGTTTTAAAGCCACGTGACTATTTTGACTCGTGACATTTTTCTGTTGACTCGGGTGCTAGAGCTTGACTCGGGCTCGATACTCGATGATCAGATCTATATAAGGTCGGACAGAGAGGACACGAACAGAGCCGAGAAACAGTGTCGTTAGGGGAACTGGGACGATTACTATCATCTGCTTGACCCATTTCGTGAATACAGGATGATCGCGAAACGATTCAATTCGACTGCGGCGTTGAAGAAAACCGCCCTTTACAACTTACATGTGTCCATGGGAGGAACGATGGTGCCCTTTGCCGGGTATTCGATGCCAGTTAAATACGCAGGCATGACTCACATTGAGTCCCACAAATGGACAAGACAACACGCTGGACTTTTCGATGTGTCGCACATGCTTCAAAGCACGCTTAGGGGAGCGGATGCAGTTTCGTTTTTACATAAAATTACTCCTACAGATTTCCAGAATTTGCCCGTTGGTACCAGTTCATTGTCCGTGCTTCTTAACGAACGCGGTGGGATTGTGGACGATACTATGGTTACCAAGACCGGCGCTAGCGAGTTTTATATCGTGACTAACGCTGCATGTGCAGCGAAAGACACGCAATTTCTGCAGGATCAGATTTCGGGTTTTGACTGCCAGTGGCAACCAATCGAGAACCGATCTTTACTTGCACTGCAAGGCCCTGACGCCTGTAAAGTGTTCGGGTCTTTGATCAAAGGCGGCCCAGAAGCGCTCAAGGACCTGTATTTCGGGGAACGGAGGCCCTTTGAGCTCACGGACGGCGTCCAGGTACAGGCTGCGAGATCTGGGTACACCGGTGAGGACGGGTTCGAGATTTCGGTTGTGGACTCAAGCGCAGAGTTGCTGGGCAAATTGTTGCTAGACAACAGCTTGGCAAGACCTATAGGCTTGGCCGCACGTGACAGTTTGCGACTCGAGGCCGGTATGTGCCTGTACGGGAACGAATTGAACGATGGAACGACGCCCATAGACACTTCACTTGGGTGGTTGGTCTCCAAGACGCGCAGAGACGGTAGTTTGGGTAAATTCAACGGGTTCGAGCCTATAATGAAGCAAATCCAGGACAAATCCAACTCAGTCGTACGTGTCGGATTCAAATATACGGGGAAGGGTCCGGCAGCACGTACGGGCACGCCCCTCCTCTCGGAAGATGGCTCGACCGCGGTCGGCCACGTGACGTCAGGAAGTGCATCTCCATCACTTGGCGGTGTCAATATCGGACAAGCTTCAGTGCTCAAAGTGGCCCGCAAAGCGGGTACCAAGCTACTTGTAAGCGTCAGAAACAAGGTGTTCCCAGTCGAGGTCGCACGTTTGCCACTCGTCCCCAGTCATTACTACAAGAAATGAAAATCAGGTTATAGAAAGGTGGTATTTAAAAGCGAATAGAAGTCTTAATGGCAGTGTCGAGTGGAGAAAAAGGGACCCTGCCCGTCATGTCGCGTCGGATTTCAAAAAAACAAGAACGCCGGAGCTCCCACATGGAAAGGAATGGCAAAAAAGCATTAATTATAGTGAAAACATAACCATTTGATTTAAAAAGCATCAGATGGATCCCCAACCGTCAAGCTTAACCAAACTAAATATCACATTTTCTTGTCGTCGTCAAATTTCATATCCAAGTCTATGGAAACGTCGACAGGACAGAAAGAATCTCTGGAAAAACTCAAAGTAACTACAACCAACCGAAATTACTGCTCGCTAGTTAGGAGCCCAGAAACGATGGTTTTTGGTGCTATTTGAGTGTGATCCGACGATTCGCAGGTGTATTAACCATGTATAAGCCCGTACACCACATAATGATATATCAATCACGATTTACGGCCACAGACGTATAACCAAATGGCTGGCTCCAAGAAAACAAATGCATCTTGTTTCAAACCAAACGAGACAGCTTTTCTTCATAGAGCTGTGTCTTCTTTGTTGACATTTACCCTGGTTGCCCAAGACTACATTGTTGCGTGTCAATAGTATCGCGCCGCTGGGAAAGACTTGTTTGTTTATTTACATTATGTGCAACTTGCATTAACATGAGTCTGGTATCTCAAACACAGCAACTACACTGTGTAAAAAAACGCAGTGCGTAAAAACAGTCGTACTTTCATAATTCACGAGAAAATTAGACTTGTTGTTTATTTTGGTTAGAAGCTGAAACGGCTTGCTTGCCAAAGACACGACGATCTGCCTCAAGAAATTTGGTGTATAAGAGCCTCAATGGTCCCTGTCACATTAGGATGTCATGGTTGGATAATTGATACTTCCTGACACAACTACAAAACGATAATTCCAGAGATGAACTTTTACATTTTAACCATTTTCGCGCTTCTGCAGGCATTGTCGGTTTATGGGTTTGACGCCCAATCCAAGACCAACGTCGCCGTTTATTGGGGGCAGGCGTCTGCCGGATCTCAGGAGTCGCTGGCGACTTACTGTGAATCTGGCGATGTTGACATCGTCCTATTGTCATTCCTTTACGCTTTTCCCAACCCATTGAAACTCGATTTCAGTTCCGCATGCTCTTCGACGTTTTCGGACGGTCTTCTCCACTGTTCTCAAATCGCATCCGATATCAAAACATGTCAAGGTCTAGGCAAAAAAGTGTTCCTTTCGCTTGGCGGTGAAAGCGGTGCTTATGGGTTTTCTGACGACTCCGAAGCCGAATCGTTTGCCGACACTCTATGGAACACTTTTGGTGAAGGATCTGGCTCTGAGCGGCCCTTCGACGATGCTGTCGTTGATGGTTTTGATTTTGACATTGAAAACAACAATCAGAACGGTTATGTCGCATTGGCCAAAAAATTAAGACAATATTACAATTCTGCTTCCAAAGATTTTTACATTTCCGCCGCTCCCCAATGCTACTATCCAGATGCCAGTGTGGGAAATTTACTAAGCAATGCGGAAGTTGATTTTGCCTTCATTCAATTTTACAACAATTACTGTAATGTCGACAAACAGTTCAATTGGGATACCTGGCAAAATTTTGCTGAGACCGTCTCTCCAAACTCCGATATTAAACTATTCCTAGGTTTGCCAGGTTCTCCCACTGCGGCTGGATCCGGATACATCTCTGACACTGATGAAGTATCGAGTACTGTGAAAAGTATCTCAAGTTCTAGCAATTTTGGCGGTATCATGCTGTGGGATGCTTCTCAAAGCTTCAAAAACACGATCAATGGCAAAACCTATGTGTCTTTGATGAAGGATGCTTTGGAACAAAATGTGCTGTCCTCCAGCTCGGCCGCTCCTGCAGTCTCCTCAGCAGCCCCTTCTGCGGTCACTTCTGGGATCACTTCCGCATCTACTCTAAGCAGCTCCACATCTGCTTCAGGCTCCAGCTCATCACCTTCAAGTAGCTCCACTTCCGACAGTTTTACTTCTGTATCCTTGAGCTCTGCATCTATTCCACCTACTACTTCGGTTTCTACAACCACTTCTTCATCCATCACGAGCACCATCCCAGCGACTACAACTGGCTCCACTTCTACACCCAGCACTACCCCTGTTCCAGTCTACTCATCCCAAACATCAAATGTTGCCACTGCCAATGCACCTTTGCCTTTTTCAAGCACAAATACCTTTACGCCTTCGACCTTAGTGACCCAAGTCGGCACATTTTCATCTGCGCCCGCCTGGAGTTCGACACCTGTCACCAATACCCCCTCCAGCTCAGTGACGCCAGAGACCACATCTTCCGCTTCAGCTTCAACTTCAAACTCTCAACAGAGGTTTACTACAACTCTAACACCAACCTCCGCCGCACCAACCTCCGCCGCACCAACTTCCGCACCACCAACTTCCGCACCACCAACTTCCGCACCACCAACTTCCGCACCACCAACTTCCGCACTACCAACCTCCACGGCTACGACAGCGTCCACTCAGGAGACCGCCTCCAGCTCTTGGGCCCACGACAGAGCCATTGCGCTAAATAAACAATACTCCGAAGGGCAGATGAATGGCAGTTCTGAATGTTTCGAGGGCGAAATTTCATGTTCCGCTGACGGACAAATTGCCATTTGTGATCACAATGAATGGGTGTATATGGAATGTGCCGCAGGGACCACTTGTTACGCTTACGATTCCGACAATGTGGTTTTCACGAGTTGCAACTTCTCCTATTTGAAAAGCTCTTTTCAGTAGAGCCCAAATGGCCTCAAAAGATGAACGACAATAATATTAATGACTTGTATCCTAATAATGTGCTAATAGATAGAAGTTCACAATGACGGTGAATTCACAAAGAATGCATAAGATAGTATGCATAAACTCTTGATCTGATCTCTGCAGTTTCCGCGTCTTCTTCAAACATAGGTTTCCAGTTGACCATTTCTATCTGGTGCGGCTCAAGCCCAAATTCACGAGCCGTTTCGAAAAACTGCAAATCCGCACTCAAAAGCCATGGTCGATGTGGCGAAAACACTACGAGTGCCTTACCGTTAGCGGATAAAAGATCCTTGGTTGTCTGCAACAATTTTTCGTGTTCTGTATGGTTGAACACCAAATCGCTTAGAATTACGAGATCGAATTTCTTAGAGCGGTCGTCGCCCAAATGAGACAACAGTGGTGCATAGTCATTACCCCAGATGTAACCTTCGACCACGACGTTCTTGGCTCGCGTTTGGTCGTACAATTCGTGATCCATGTTGTACTGGATGTTACCGAGCAAATCTGCGTCTGGATAGTCTGTCACAACGCATTTTTTCGCGCCAATAAGCCCAGCGACAAGCGAAGGAAGTGCACCTGCTGCCCCAAGCTCCAAAACGTGTTTATCACGAACTAGTTCCGGATTTTTGTCAAGGTGTTTCGCACAGTATATGCCGGCGTTCCACAGCAAATGACCCCACAAAGGTGAAGACCCGACAAGTCGCAGTCTAATATTCGCCTTGCGCGAGACTGAAATGTCACTGATGGCCGTCCGTTCATAACATGCAAAATGCGGCTCTGGAGCGGGCTTATAATACTCTTCGGGTTCCTGGAACAGATCCTGCATTCCGCCATCTATCGAGTCCTGATCTGACATTTATGACACTTTCGACCTCGCTGAACTCACCTAGAAGTTTGTTTAACACTGCCAACTGGACGAAATCCCTATATCTACGCTGTATAATCCTCGATGAGCTAGCTCATCGCATCTCGAAATTTTTTTTTACTTTCTTAAATTTTTCAGTTTTCCAATTATTCCATTTTCTGACGTAAGGGATCTCGAAGTCAACGAGTCATCAACAAACAAGAGATTGGAGAACCCTAAAAACATATAAAAGAAGAAGGTTTTGACACGATTCTAGTTGGTTGTCTAAGCTGAAATATGGTGGATAGAAGGGAATAAGGGTGATAACTGGGATAAGAACTAGGTTTGAGACAATTTTGGGACGAGATGACGATTATCGCTGCGAGCGAAAAGATCAAGCACAACGTCCAGGATGGGATATTTGTGATTCAATTGGACGATGCAAAGTCGTTGAATTCAATGACGGGTCATGATTACTTATATTTGGGACATTTGATGGAAATCGCAGATCGCGACAGCGCGGTGTATCTGACGGTTTTACAGAGTAGTGGTAGGTTTTTCTCGTCAGGTGCTAACGTCGGGAACATCGGAGCCATGCAGAGTGCTCAGGACGAAAATGGAGAGCTGGGCAAATGGCTGTCGGAATTTGTGAGCCGGAATTTGTTTGTAACGCACGTTTTTGCGAAACATACCAAACCCATAGTATGTTGCTTGAATGGTCCCGCCGTGGGTCTCTCAGCGGCGATAGTCATGTTATGCGACGTTGTTTATGCGATGAATAATTCCGTATACTTGCTTTTCCCCTTTGCGAATCTTGCGCTAGTGACCGAAGGTGCACTTTCTGTGACATTACCTATGAAACTCGGCTACAACGTCGCAAGCGAGATTCTGACATTGGCACGACCTGTGACATTTGATCAACTTAACGGCAAAGTCGTGACCCGGAATTACAACCTAAAAGACACTCAAGAATTCAATTCCCAGGTTTTACAAGATTTGAAGCGCGCCACGGGCGATTTGCACAAGGAAAGTATTCCCGGCATGAAAAGATTGCTTCAAAGAAGTGTTCTAGACCAAATGAAACGCGCCAATGTCGACGAAGTCAACGACGCACTTTCGTACTGGGTACGAGGTTTACCGCAACAAAGATTTCGTGAAATTAAATCCAAGCAACGTATTCATAAGATGTGAACTGATTGTATGTACATTATGTAGAATTGGGTTCCGGATCCTCCGGCCAGCCCGTGGCCTCGCTTTCTTCTGGCTCTATTGTATGCAAAATGACTTCAACGGGTTTTTCGCTTTCAACAGATATTCGTTTAGATATACTGACACCGCTCATTATGAAAAATACCAAGATGATCACTGCGAAGAGCCCGCTTCTGGTAGTTTGCCATCTCAGGTTCTCAATTTCCGATTTTACGTTCCCAATAATCTTAGTACCAATTTTATTATTACAGTCTTTTAAATCCAAACTGATACTACGTTGCTGGAGCGTGTTTTCAGTTTTATGATCGTTGAAATCAACTCGGGAGTCTTTTTTCAACAAATTGATGATGAGTTCGTTAAGGTCGTCATGCATAGATTGCAAATCTCGATTCAGTTTCAAGAGTTTCAAATTTTGTTCGTTCAATGCCGTTTCTCTCGAATTTTGGATAGCGAACTTGACTTCCGTTTCTGCTGCATTGAACAAATGCGATTGATTCTCGAGTTCCATATTTCTCAAGAATTTGACATTATATTGCTCGAAAAACTCCTCGTTAAGAGATTCAAGCAAAAGTTGGATTATGGCCTTGCTTTGCTGGGGAGTAAATCCGGATTTGAGAAGTTCATCGTAATATTTCAATGTGTCGACTTGGTGTTCTGCTCGTGTGGATTTTAATCCGTTCCCCTCTGAGATCAATTGTTCGGGCAACTTATCAATGAAATTGCCCGGTAAATCGTCTTTCAAATCAGCTATGGCCCCTTTTTCACCAGGTTTAGTGAGATTTGCACTTAAGCTCGCGATACTTGAACTCTTCTCATTAAGCCTTGTTAAACCCATATGAAGGTGTCTGGAAAGCTGGAAACTGCGGGAAAAGGCCCTTTTCATGTTTCTGGCAAGACCAAAGGCCCGCATGCTCGTATTGATGCTGGAAAAGACACTATCTTACGGCTTTTTCGCTTGAAGTCGGTTGGTTTAAAGGTTGAGTTGTTCAATCTTGGCACGTCATCGTGAGAAATTTCAGATATGATGGAAATTACTAGTTAAAGAAACCAAAGAAAGAGCATAGAAGCAGAGCTCGAGGACTACTGAGTTACTGAGATTAGTCTGGAAGTGATTAAACGAGCCAAATATCTTTTTTTTGCAAGTTAGCTTGGGACAGTGGAGACAATTTTGGAGCCAGAACAGCCTAATCTCAATAAATTGACGAAATTATACCTTACAATGATGAAACAGCGAGTTCTTTTGAATGAAATGCAGTTGTACTGGAAGCGAAATTTGCATTCCCACATGGTAGCCAATATAAAGAAACGGCAGTTGCCTCCGCGTCCCAAATTTTCACCAGATTGGGAGACGGAACTTGAAGAGAAGTTTTTGCACGGAGGGCGCGGTCCCGGCGGTCAGAAGATTAACAAATGCAACAGCAAAGTGCAATTGCGTCATCTCCCTAGTGGAATCGTGGTCGAATGCCAAGAGACAAGGTCCAGAGACCAGAATCGTAAGATTGCACGCGAAAAACTGGCGCTGAAGATCAGTCAATGGCAAAACGACGGTATTGCAGCTGCTAGAAATGAAGCAATGCATCAATGGGGGAAACAGAGTAAGCGAAGTAAAGAAAAGAAGAGTCGCGAAAAACACGTGAAACACAGGGCGTTGCGCGATGAGCAAGAATTAGAGAGAATTCAAGAAGAACAACGACTCTTGGAGTTGATTAGAAACGGAGAGTAATCCTTCATTCAAATGCATAAGTGCATTGCCCGGTTGGATCCAATACAACGGTCACTGCAATTCATCTTTGGACCATGCAAGGCACACAATCCAAAGAACAAAGTACTAATGGTATCAGCACAATACCAAGGGACAAAAAACACGTTTTTATCACCTCCCTGATGATTCAAAGATCCTGCCAAACCTGTCAAAGACAGACAAAAAGATCTTTCAAAGCTTTCAATTTTTTCTAAATTACCAGTTGGCCAAAAATTATCAACAAAAATTCATCGTGGGGCCCTCATCTATCTCTACAGGTTTAATATGCTAGAGTTGTAAATTTCTCCCTTCCTCTATCACCAGTCCTGGCTCGTTTACCTGTTCCTCTACAAAGTGTCGATATTGCAATTAAGATATCACCCCATATGATGTCCGAAAAATTAAACTATCGCGTTAAGAGAACATTGACAGAAAGAATACAAACTAGCACTTCAAAGGGTCATTATCAACAGTCATGGGCCGTCCTCGCAAGGAGGTTAGCCAGAAAATCTTTGAGAACTTCCAAATGGAGCTAGAGTTGGCCGGTCAAGATGTTGATCTGTTGTTGAAAGATAAAAGAGGTCGATCGCGCGCGTGTTTGCTCTGCCGCAGGCGAAAAAGGCGATGTGATCAGAAACTTCCGAGCTGTACAATGTGCTTGAAAGCCGGTGTGAAGTGTATACAACCCGTCAACTATTCCAGTAGGTCAGCGCCAGATAGTCCATCGCCAGGCCATCGAGAAGACAGTGAAATGCCCGATGTTAACGACGAAAAAGACAGTGTTGGTAACGGTGGTAAAGGAGGTCAGAAAGACGAGTATACCCGGTTCTTGGAACGCAAACTTCGGTATTTGGAACGGTTAATCAACCTACCGCCCGATTCTGCGCCGTACAGGGAGAGATGGAACAACTATAAACACATATCGCATCTGATGGGAAACAACAATACTAGCAGCAGCAACGCGGGTTCTGAGGCCGAATCGAGTCCTTTTCAGTTCCCTCCCGTTGGTAAACCTGAATCTGCTGCCTCGTCACCGATTTTACCACCACCGACAAGAGTGAAATTTTTCCCGCTCCAAAATGAACCTTTTGGCTCATCAGAGAGACCTTCGTCTCCAGCAGCGCATAATCGGGCTCATTTATCGGCACTTGCATCGGACTCACTCGAGTCCATCGATTTTTCCAGTTGCATTTTTGCCAAGTACAATGTCATGGAATTCTCATCTTACAATCCTGCGTTCGAGTTTGACGAAAAACTGTCGCGCACGTTACTCGACATTTTCTTCTCACGACTTCAATTTAAGTACCCGCTGCTGGACGAACAAGAGATTTACTCCTTTCACAGCGATTTTATCTCCAACAACGTTCATTCTTATTCAAATCGAGAATTTCATTTTGCATGTGGTCGTATGTGGCTGATTTTCAGTATTGGAGCCTGCTTGCACAAGTCGACGGGTAAATACCGTGGTCTCCCACCAGGCAGATATTTCTCTACTGCCATTCGACATATCACCAGATGCGGTAGCTCGCTCACGTACATTCAACAAGTCGAAGTGTTGACGCTTTTGGTTCTTTATATCATCAGAACTGACTGCGATTCCATTGGGCCCTACAACATTATAAAAGACGTTATGACGATATGCAAAGATAAACTGTTCTTGAATCAGTGGAAAGAACAAGACATTTTTGCCAGCAAAAAGTTAAGACTCTTTTGGTGCGTGTATTTACTTGAGAGAATGATTTGCGTGGCCGTTGGCAAGCCATACACGATCGCAGAATCTGAAATTAATCTTCCTTTGTTTGATGAGGGTAGTTTCAATACAAACTCTATCCATGACCAAACCAGGCACAAGCGTGGAGTGCATTTCATAAATCAATCATTGCAATTGAGAAGAATAGAATCTCAATTTGTCGAAACACTCCAAATTATTCCTCAAACTCCTGCGAAAAAGAAAACCTCAATGAGGAAACCAGATGAACTCGCGGCGCAGCTTCCACAAGTGAAGGATTTTTTTCGGCAACTCGAAATATGGAGATCCAATTGTTCAGTATCACATGTTCGCAATTTCGAGAATGAAACGCTTAAGCTATACTATTACCGGTCTGTCAGGTTATTGATTCAGCCATATTTGGAGTTTTTGGAACCGAAAAATCGTCTTTTTCGCGAATGCCAGGCTGCCGCGGGGCAAATTTGCCAATTGTACAAAATATTCCATCAAAAGACTGCCTTTGGTCACTCGACGCCGGCCGTTCATACTATTTTTGTCGCTGGAACGACTTTAATATACTGTATGTGGTTGGCCAGAAACTTAGACGATGAACGCAGAAGGAAATTAGGAGACTCTTCAAGACATACCCGACCCCTGGTTAGTGGATCTTTGTTTTCAACTCTGGACGATTTAAGAGCTTGTTCGGTGTGCCTTTACGTTATGGCCGAAAGATCGAAATTCGCTATTACTTTCCGAGATACCTTTGATCACTTGATGAATGCAACTGTTGGAAACTTGATAGAGCGTTGTGGTCCCGACTCTTCGGAATTGATATATGTACAAGGAGATGGAGACAGTGACGTTGATGCTGCTGGTTTTGCCATTAATTCGGAAGCAGTATCAATGGAAGAAGGGACTTTCTCAAGCAAGGAAAAGCATGGAGGCGGAATGCCACCGGCTATGGAAAGAACTTATGGTACACTACAAGCGAATGAACATGCTGGTTTTGTTGAGAATTCGCAAATGGATCCGGAAGAACAGAAACAGCTTAAGAAAAAGAGAGATGACGTCGAAGAAGCCGTACCTAAAAGTCTTACAAGCTTGCTTGCGGGTAACTCGGCGGCTACCGACAAAGCAAATCAATCGGGTGTTGTGGACAGTAAAGCTGTCACGGGGGATAAGGACGCTGCACGTAGCGTTAAGGAGAGGTATATTGTACAGAAGCCCCTAAATGCAGCAGAATCGAATTGGGAAACGTTTCAACAACAAGCACTTATGCAGCAACACCATGCGCAGCAAACTTTGCAAGCGTATTTGGCATCTCTTAACGGAAAAGTTTCCCCACAGACCAATTACCGACCTGCAAAGGATATCAACACAAATAATGGAAAATTTGACAGTCAGGCTGCTGCCAGTAACATTACGAAAAGCGTCGACGCTAAAGCGGTGGGCCAAGGAATTGAGACCGAGAATTCGAAACCGGCAGGAATCAACGCCTCAGCTGCGTCTTGCTACCCAAGGCCTCTTTCCAACGTAAACGCAAATTCTAAAACCACACTAACTTCAACCGGATTGGCTCCTTTGAGTGCGTTCCCGCAAAATTTCAGCTCCGATGGTATCATGTTCCATAACGGGGCGCATACGATGATCAATAATATATCTTCCTGGACGAGTGATTCCGTTGAGAATCTTCTGAATGAACACATGGGACAAAACCAACTGTCTAAAGACTTCGTTCCGAGCAATTCGACGGGGTATAATGTGACGTTTGGGAATTGGCCCACGCCACAGGATCGAAGTAGCAAAATGGACTCAAATACCATCGCGTCGGTACCGTCGGGAGGCGTGGAAACAAACAAAGTGAATCCCGCGGTACCGAATCATGCTTGGGGTCACGTTGATGGAATTCAGGTGGATCATGTGCTTGGATCTCCTGTAGAGGAGTTTTGGACGGTAAATGATGATTATGGGTTTTTGGCATAAGGGCGGACGACTCCAATTGACAGACACCGCTCAAAAAATCATCGGTTAAATAAGCACTGCAGGGAGGTGTTGCCAGCTGAGTTTCAGGTCAAATCATGTCGTTTCGTTGGCGACCCACTTTAAAAAAATCTAGAAGTTCTACCAAACGCGCTCAGATGGACTCAGATTTCCCTTAAACTATACCAGCCGTACCACAATAGCACCAGACCCAAAAATCTACCCGCATTAACCCTACGCACACTTATCAAAATTCGTGACATTTCCGAATTTCGGTTCTTCGAAGAAAGATTTAATCGTAAAACTAATTACGAGTTACTGAACATTTTAACGAACAATCGCTATATAAGTGGCCAGGAGACTCGCCAGGCGACTCAGGATCCTAGGTCTTCTTGATCTCCTCTTAGTTCATCACTATATAAAATTGGATTAACATCACGAAAAACAAGTTTCTTAAAAAATGAGTGACGAAAACTGGGTAAGTTGATATCAATTGAAATCTGAAAACGACCAACCTCAGAGCTCTGTAAGTTCAATTATTGCACAGCTCCTGACTGCGGCAAAGCTCGAAGCAATCATATCAAGTTGTCTTTTACTAACTTGGAGCTTGTCACGCCGGAATTCCTGTCTCCAGAGATTTATCCAAGGTTCGTCAAGAGTTGGGTGTTGAGCAAACAGGGTGCTTTTGTCCACATCTACTAGTTTTTGAGAAGTTTTCATCGTAGCGAGCACCCTTTTGTCGCATACTTGGCTTTATTATCATCAAAATGACCTCAACAGCTAGTAAGACGTCTTTAAGATTTTTTGGACTTGGAGGAAGCAATGAAGTGGGTAGGTCGTGTCATATTTTACAATACAAGGGCAAAACGGTGATGTTGGATGCCGGTGTGCATCCAGCTCACCAAGGCTTAGCATCTTTGCCCTTTTACGATGATTTTGATCTTTCCACTGTCGACGTTCTTCTCATTTCACATTTCCATTTGGATCACGCCGCTTCGCTTCCCTATGTCATGCAAAGAACTGATTTCCAAGGACGAGTTTTCATGACCCATCCTACAAAGGCTATTTACCGGTGGCTACTTAGCGATTTCGTCAAAGTCACTAATATCGGTGCCAATTCTTCCCTCAACGATAAAGATGAAAACCTGTACACGGATGAAGATTTGGCAGAATCCTTTGATAAAATTGAGACAATTGACTATCATTCTACAATGGATGTCAACGGTATAAAATTCACTGCGTTCCACGCGGGTCATGTACTCGGTGCTGCCATGTTTCAAGTAGAGATCGCTGGACTTCATATTCTTTTCACGGGTGACTATTCTCGAGAAGTTGACAGACATTTGAACTCGGCAGAAATTCCACCACAACCTTCAGACGTTTTGATCGTGGAATCCACTTTTGGTACGGCTACTCATGAACCAAGGCTTAATCGAGAAAAGAAACTTACACAACTCATTCATTCTACCGTTTCAAAGGGTGGGCGTGTACTTTTACCCGCTTTTGCGCTTGGAAGAGCTCAAGAATTGATGTTGATTCTTGATGAATATTGGTCTCAAAACGCTGAAGAACTTGGTGGAGGTCAAGTGCCTGTTTTCTATGCATCAAATTTGGCCCGGAAATGTATGAGCGTGTTTCAAACTTATGTGAATATGATGAATGACGACATTAGAAGGAAATTTCGAGACTCCCAATCGAATCCCTTCATATTCAAAAACATATCGTATTTGAAAAATCTTGATGAATTCCAAGATTTTGGGCCCAGTGTGATATTGGCTTCACCGGGGATGCTACAGAATGGTCTTTCGAGAGATTTATTGGAAAAATGGTGCCCGGGCGAAAAAAACTTGGTACTTATAACCGGTTATTCCGTTGAAGGTACTATGGCAAAATATCTGATGCTTGAACCCGATGTCATTCCTTCCATTTCCAATCCAGAAGTCACTATTCCTAGGAGATGCCAAGTCGAAGAGATTTCGTTCGCAGCGCATGTCGATTTTAGAGAAAACTTGGAATTTATTGAGAAAATTGGCGCTGCCAATATCATTCTTGTTCATGGTGAATCCAATCCAATGGGGCGTTTGAAATCTGCATTACTATCGAATTTCTCTTCGCTGAAAGGAACCGACGACGAAGTACATGTATACAATCCTCGGAACTGTGTACCTGTGGACATGGAATTTAAAGGCATCAAAATAGCCAAAGCTGTAGGGAACATTGTTGATGAGGTAAACGAAGCGCTGAAACTGAGCGGAGGAAAAAAAGGGGTAGACGAAGACCAGGACGAAAATATCAAGGAGATAGACGAGGGTACGATCGTATCCGGAATTTTGGTATCAGACGAAAAGAATTTTGATTTAAACCTTGTATCGTTATCGGATTTAAGAGATCACCACATGGACCTGTCGACAACCGTATTGAAAGAAAGGCAGTCGATCCGCTTGGACTGCCGAAAGGAATTGGTGTTTTGGCACCTCAAACAAATGTTTGGTGATATCGAAGTGCTTATCGACGACGCAGGTGTCACGGTGTTGCATGGGGATGCTCACGACAAACATCATGACGCTGCAAAAGCGAAGGAAAGTGATGAGCTCGAACTTAAAATCATGGGTGACATCAAATTGAATATTATAAACGATGTCGCGACCCTCGAATGGTCCCAGGGGCTAATCAACGACACCGTCGCCGATAGTGTCATGGCGATCCTGCTGAGTGTCGACTCGTCTCCAGCGAGTGTCAAACTGAGCAGTCACAGTTGCTCACACGAATACCACGATGAACATGAACTTCAGGATAGCGAGATTCAATGGAAAATAAGACACATTGTAAGGCTACTGAAGGAACAATTTGGCGACAGTCTCTCATTGCAGATGGTAGAAACTGACACCAAAACTACCAAGGCAAACGGAAAGCCAAACTACGCAACAGCGACTGTTACAATTGGCAAAAACACGGCAGAAATCAACCTCACAGAACTGGGTATCGTTTCTTGCAATTCAAATCCTCTAAAGGGCAGAATCGAAAGTATATTGAGCATAGCTAGTGATCTCGTGGCACCGTTGTGCTAGATGGTTATAGAGCTCATCTCATCTCATCTCAACTCATCTCATCTCATTTCGTCGAGTATGTATAGATCGTTTAGAACGACATGCATCAAAAGAAATCAATAGCTAGTGAAAATTTGACATACTTCATCTCATCGCAAGCCTTTCAAGCACACTTTAAAAGCGTTTTTACCAGGTTTAAAGAGTTACCCAGGATCGCGGCAATGTCAACAGAAGCATCTGTGGATAGCGCGTATCTTGACGAGTCTGTATCTTTCGAATCGTTGGGTTTGGATTCTAGGTTACTGCAATCTTTGAAACACAGCGGCTTGGTGCATCCGACACTTATTCAGTCAAGTTCGATTACATTAGCTCTGCAACAAAAACGTGATATCATTGCGAAAGCTGCTACGGGCTCTGGTAAGACTTTAGCTTATTTGATACCGGTTGTACAAACGATTTTAGAGCAGAAAAAAATCGAAAATAGCAGCAGTAGCGATGAGGATACTGAAAATTCTAAAACCTTGGCAATAATTTTGGTTCCCACACGCGAATTGGCGCAACAGGTCACGCAGGCATTGGAGAAATTGATTTTGTACTGTTCGAAAGACGTCCATACTTTGAATCTGTCATCGGGATTGTCTGATCAAGTTCTGACGTCTTTTCTCCTTGATAAGCCAGAAGTGTTGATTTCAACGCCAGCAAAGCTTGTACAGGCTTTGGATACAAAGAAAAATGCGTTCTCGATTGGGTCCCTGAAATTTTTGGTAATTGACGAAGTGGATCTTGTCCTGACGTTTGGATACCACAGCGATTTAACAGAAATCTCCAGGTACTTGCCTTTGAAGAAAAATCTACAAACCTTTCTAATGAGTGCTACTTTGAATGATGATATTCAGGACCTGAAGGAGAAATTTTGCCGCTCTCCTGCGATTTTAAAAATCAATGAGGACGAGGTCAGTAAAGATCAAACCAAATTGGCACAATATTACGTTAGAGTAAGCGAATTCGACAAGTTTTTACTTTGTTATGTCATTTTCAAATTGGGTTTGATTAAGGGCAAAACCTTGGTATTCGTTAACGATATCGATCGTGGGTTCCGTCTAAAACTTGTCTTGGAACAATTCGGAATAAGATCATGCATTTTAAACAGCGAGTTACCAACGAACTCGCGCCAGCATATTGTGGAGGAGTTCAATAAAAATGTCTACCATCTTTTGATTGCAACGGATGAAGCCGGTTACGATGAGGATTCGGTCGACCCAGAGAAAACCGAGACAGACGAGGGCGATAGCAATTCGGGCGTTGAGACTGCGAATGGTGAGGCATCTAATGGCAAGAAAACTAAGAAGAACTCCAAAAAGGACAAAGAATACGGCGTTTCGCGAGGTATCGATTTCAAAAACGTGGCTTGTGTCTTGAATTTCGATCTACCCACGACAGCAAGATCCTACGTCCATCGTATTGGAAGAACGGCGCGTGCTGGTAAGTCAGGCACAGCAATTTCGTTTGTCGTTCCTTTGAAAGAATTTGGGAAGCATAAGCCATCGATGTGTAAAACGGCTAAGAAGGATGAAAAGATTTTGAGCCGAATCATCAAACAGCAAAGCAAATTGGGGCTCGAAGTCAAGCCCTACTCTTTTGACTTAAAACAAGTGGAAGGGTTCAGATATAGAATGGAGGATGGATTTCGTGCCGTGACGCAAGTCGCAGTACGAGAGGCACGTATCAAAGAGCTGAAAAATGAGCTGTTGACTAGTGGGAAATTGAAAAGACATTTTGAGGAAAATCCTCAAGATTTACAGAGTCTAAGACACGATAAAGAATTGCATTCTGCCAGGATACAACAGCATTTGAAAAGAGTACCTGACTACTTGTTGCCAGAGGCTGCAAGAGAAAAGCAAAAGAAGATTGGTTTCGTTCCATTCCATAATCCAAAGAAGATGAGCAAAGGTAACAACAGGGTACGCAAAAAGAATACTAAAAGAGGTGCTAAATCAGACCCTCTCAAAAATTTCAAATAGATCTCCTTAATATACAAGTTCAATATACAGCATTCGAGTTTGATAGGGCTATATTGGAGCCTTCAAAACGATGATGACAGAGTCACCTCTAAGGAACAACTTACTGACAAACCTTTCTCGGTTTAACGCCTTTTTGCCCTGTTTTTCTGTCCATAGTTCTTTAACATTTTCAAGTACCATATTACAGTGTCTATCAAAAGCTTTCACACGGGCTATTATTTTGTGATTATTCCTCAACGATATGATCACAGGGGTATTGGCTACCATGGCATCATTTATCAAAGACATGGGTCCATTTTTAAACTCGAACTCTTCCAATTGTTCTATCTCTTCCTGCGTAAGTTCCGAACGTGGACGATCAAGTAAATCGCTAATGACATTTGGCACTGTTAGTACATGAATAGACCTAAAAATAGCTGGGAAACTGGAGCCAAACAACATACGACATAAGCGACGGGTTGACTTCGTGAGCTGCCTTGCTGTTGGTGATGAATTTATTATACAGGTTTGACAATGATTATACTCGTGATAACTGATTGACTTTCGTATTAGGTGATCGAATAAGCACGCACGTGACTATCTAATCACGTGATCAAAGAAACAGGCTTATCGAAGCCTAAAGCCCGCTTCTGTAGATGTTTTGACCTTGGTGTCTGAGTTGGATAACGCTATGGCGTTCCAGGATGTATAACGCTCGATCTAATGCGGCCATCGGATAATTTTTCTGATCGCAAAATTCGCGTTTAAGGGTTTGATAACTGGTGGACCATCCTACTGGTAACCGTCTTTTCAATTCCTGCTCTATCCGCCTCACATCCTGTACCAGATCAGGGTTTTGTCCCATACCACCAATGGGGTCCTGAGATGCAGCGTCCATAGTCGAAGCTTGGAAAAGACGAATTGCTTCATCTACATGTCGCTCATGTGCAACGGGACTTAGTTCCAATTTCGCCAGAGACTCCGATATTCTGATGATGGCTTCCAATTGACGCACTGTGATCGGAATCGAGGACCTTTGCTCGCTTTGAAGCTCGTTGATTAAAAGTTTTTTCCTTATTGACACGAAATGGGACGACAGTTTTTCTGCAGCTTGTGGAGAAAGTCGAGGCGCGCATTTTGTGCGACAGTAAGTAATGTACCGTTTCATTAATTCAATGGGGATTTCAGCGCCAGCACCTTCTTGGTCTTCATCTGCAAGCGTAGCTTGGCCCGTATGGATGTTCATCACATGATGCGCAATGGAGATGTCTCGTTCTTCGTTGTGATGGTCTTTTACAATGAAAATCATATCGAAACGCGACAAAATGGTGGATTGGAAATCGATATTCTCGCCAGGAGATTTAAGATCGTCGTAGCGACCGTATATCGGGTTTGCAGCGGCTAAGACACTGGTACGCGAATTTAACACGGTTGTGATGCCTGCTTTTGCTATCGAAATCGTTTGCTGTTCCATGGCTTCATGAATGGCAACTCTATCCTCATCGCGCATTTTGTCAAATTCATCAATACACACCACACCACCGTCCGCCAGCACCATGGCACCGCCTTCAAGGTAAAATTCTCTAGTGGCTGGATCACGTTGCACCGACGCGGTCAAACCGGCTGCAGACGACCCTTTACCTGAGGTGTACACAGCGATGGGACTGACCTTTTCGACAAACTTCAAAAGTTGAGATTTGGCAGTACCTGGATCACCCAACAATAACACATTGATGTCACCTCTTAAACGCATACCATCCGGCAACAATTTTTTAGATCCACCCATCAGCAGACATACAATGGCTTTTTTGATATCCTCGTTACCGTAGATACTGGGTGCAATAGATTTTGAGAAAACTTCGTAGAGGTCTGGTCGTCTACTCAAGTTCAGAAATTTCTCCTCCTCTTCCTCCGAAAAGATCATTGCATTGCCGGTAGAATTTGCTGTGTCTACAGCGGTTTGAATCCCGATAATTTTAAGGTATGGATTTCTGATGGCAACAGCACGACCGCCACTAGCGGCCGTGCCCGAGCTCCGACTTTTTGCCTGGTAAATGGAATAAATTCCGACGATTGTAGCTCTGGTCCCAGGCACGGCTCTGTTGGTAAGATAACGATCACAGGACATAAGAATATGACGCGGCATTTCTCCCACGGGGACCAGTTCTGGAATCTCTTGCAATTTCAAAAACTGTTGGTCGACAAACCGCGAAGACTCGTGCACGATCATATAGGGATCCTGACCACACGCAGCGGCAGAGGCCTCTTGGGAATGGTCAGCCAAACACGTTCTTGGTAGCGAAACGTTTGAACCACTCAAAGTGCCAAAATTGTTAAGACGCATGGTCGTAATGTGGCGACAGTTTCGGCACATTAGAGTCAAGTACGTGGCTCTCGAGGAAAGCACAGACGCCGACACGATAATACCGCTCACTCTTACTATTTTGGACACGTTTTCAGATCCCAAGCTTCGAAGTGGCGTCTCAGACGCCGTAGAGGTCAAAATTACTTGACAAACGGGCACATCGGTGCCGGGCCCTGCACTTAAGGATTTGTTCAGTTCACCGAACCAATTTTCGGCCTCGGCGTTGGTATCAGAACCTCCAGTGGCAGACGTCGCGTTCTGTTGACCTGTCGCACGTGAATCGTACGCCAGAAGCGCAATGCGTCGTGCCACTTGTGTCACCGCCTGTTCGAATAAGGGCAGGACGTCTGTGGGTTCGTCACACAGTTTTTTGAATAATTCTTCGTTGTACGCAATCAAATGCGCGGAGTCGACTGTGACGGAGTAATTTCTGACCAGCAGATTACTGCGCAATTGTTCTCTGTAAACGAAATGTGCGTCGAGTCGGAATTCCAATATGAAATTGTGGAACGACTTGACGATTTCCGAATTTTCGTTCTCACCCACTTCTTCACCGGCAAGAACCGGCGCCGCATAGACTTCGGTTCTATCAAAGGACATTCCAAGCTATCGAGATGTGTTGTGGTCTTCCTGCCAAGTCACTAGGTCGCGAAGACCTACCGAAGATCTGATTGAGATTTTGTTTCGATACTATCACCATGCACGGCTATCTTTAACCAAAGAGGGAAATACATGGATTCGCTATTATGTAAGCAGAATGTACCATCCCATGTGACTTTATCTTCCAATATCACGGGTTACGAATAGCCGCGCAGCAAGCCAAAGTTTTCCCCCAGTGAACTTTGACGCCCCAGATAGTGCATAGACAGGCCCTCCAGCAAGTACAACATGTTGTCGCGGCATCTTAAGTAGAGGTACTTGAAGTTGGTAATTTCTTGTCAGCTTTTGTTGTATTCGCTTAACTTCCTTCTCTTTATTCGTGTATAGGACGCGTCCAGGGAGAACCCTATTCGCATGCTCACAAAGACATTAGCATGAGAGCAGGTACATGTTGGGCTTGAAAGCGTACGCGATTAATCGATGCTTATTAAATTTCTTGTGATCTTATTAAATATTAGAAACTACTACATTTTTGTAAACTTAAAAGCGCAAGCACTATACACGGCGGTTACAAGGGATCTTCCCTTTACGTAACAATGAGTAAGCTCTGGGTAAAAATCCGTATACGTTGATCTGACCGTTGTGCACCCACACCCCACGCGCGGAGAAGCATTTTTGTGAAAGTAACTTACAACTGTCCGGGTAACTTATCTAGATCGCCTTTTGTGATCGGGCTGTGAGATGCGTGTCTGGGCGGTATATAATCATGCGATCACGTGATTTGATCGCATGTTACACCCACACACATGAGAATGAGAAATCGCGCTTTTGTGGCCATTCAAAGTTTGCCGCCGAGCAACAAATCCGTACGCAATCGCCGATAAAACCATTCCGACTAGCGCTGAATATGTCCGCGGTAAACCCGACGGAGTTGGATTTGATGGTGATGGTGATTTCTTTCGAGAAGTTTACCGCTGGAAGGGCCCTGTGTGCCACAAAAGGAGGGAACAGTCCTCAATAAGTGTCTCGCTGAACCGCTCAAGTATTTATATCTCTGGCGACTAGATTTGATCGCGATCTATGAGCCGCCCCTTAGTAGCCTAGTATTCATATATATGTTCAGAACTTGAACGTCACCTCCGAGAGCACGCCTCCCGGACTTGTTGTGTCCGTTGTCAGTTGAGACACACCTTACCTTCTCCTGACATTGCGACTCGGAGCAGATCGATAGCCGGCGTCCTAATGGTAATTGCAACTTATAAATCAATTCTCCATGGTTGCTTTACCGGCTAGGCCTATTTAATACCTGCTCAAGCGGGAACTTCTCCATATCACGCCTTTACGCCTCCATCCTTGTTGGCTACTTCAAATTCAAACCGTTCATCAACCCTTCATTGTACTCATAAACCACCGGATGATCATAATTACTTACAAGAGCACAATTGCCCATGTCCTGCGTGATGTCTCCACCCGCCGCCAAGATCTCCATCGACTTATCTGGGGAGATGTCAAAATCGAAAATATCCATTGGGACTCCAATAGTGGTACAGGCGTTGGGAACATCGACAATCCCGGCCATGTGACCCTCGATGGGCGCGGTGGACAACAACAAATAAATCTGATAATCGTTGTAACCAAATCTTCTCAAATACTCAATCACTCTGATACAGGATTGTCTGTACGCGACCGTTGCGTCCAAGAATTTTTGCTCACCCGTTTCGTCGACAGAGAATCCTTCAAAGGTCAAGTATCTAGAAGGCCCGTAATGGTTTTGAACGTCACCAGGAATAAAAAGCGGTGATTTCAAGTTCAACATCTTCATACCACCTTTAACGACTTTGGTTTGAATCGTTATAACACCAGCCATTTCAATGGCACCACAGAATGAAATTTCACCGTCACCTTGCGAGAAGTGCAAGTCTCCGATGGAAAACTTGGCACCGGGAACGTAAACTGGGAAATAACATTTGGATCCACGAGACAAATTCTTGATATCACAGTTGCCACCGTTTTCTGGTCTACCAGGGATAGTTCTAGAGCCCTCTTTAGCAATCTTGGCCAAAAGATCACCCTCTGCACTACCACCATGCGCGTTCAATTCGTCGGGCAAATTGGCCACTGATGTCTCATGCAAATGTTGACATTCGTCTTTGATGAATTTCTCCCTCTTGTTCCATTCATTCAGAATCTCCTGGGATGGTGCAGTGCCCATAATACCCGGATGAATCAACCCAGTAAATTTAACATGCGGAATGTGACGCGACGTAGTATGGATACCTTCAAAATCGAAAATGGCCTTAGCACATTCTGGATAGAATTTATCCAAAAATCCTCCACCATTTTTCTTGTGGAAAATACCCGAATAACCCCAAGGTTGACGCTCGAGCGGTTGAACGTCTTTAATCTCAACGATCAAAACGTCACCAGGCTCAGCAGTCTCGATATTGAAGGGACCAGACAAATAATGGATTCTAGTTAAATCCACGTTTCTCAAATCGTCTGCAGTGTCATTGTTACCGATTTGGTTACCAGTCCAATCCAAACACTCGATTTTTACGGTTTCACCAGGTGTAATGGTCTCGGTAAAGGGCACATCGGGATGCCATCTGTTATGCACTTGGGGCTGAGCGTCACCAGGCTTCGTCAAATCGACTTTGGTTACGTATCTAATAGGTTCAATGGGCATTGAAAGGGGGTTTTGATGATAACTCACTTAGAGCTTGCAAAGTGCGTCCCACAAAATATGGGCCTTTCTCTTCATCTGATGCACTTTAAATATCCATCGTCTTATCTGATAGGAAATCAATGCTTATCTGCAAGATCAAAACCCGAAGCGATGTCATTAGACGATATCGACGGATTCGAGCGGAAGGCAACCACGGTCTTTTGCCATTGCGAAATGGATTTGGGAGGCACAGGAACTGGAGAATTTCTGAGCTCTTTAGTCTTGGTTTTTCGCAGATGTTGCTTATTTTCGTGTGGTAATAGTTTTTCACTGATAAGGATTTCGCACCATAGCTGGATTAAAAAACCTTGGCTGAAATACTGATAGATCGACGCTGACTTAGAAAATTGCTTATTAAGCTAAGATCATAGACTAGCTAAATTGTCTAGTAGCAACCTTCGACTTGACAACGGCAATAAGGTAACTGGTGGCTTCGTCCCCCTTCCTTCGAAGGCAGACAACAGTTCCCTTGGAACGGAGGTGTCTCCTTCGACCCCATAATTGGTGCCTTTGATCTGGAAATAGCATGAGTCTACCATGATAAAGACGCTATGACCTTGTAGTGCAATGTTCCGAGAATTCTCATCGTCGAACTGCAAATTTGTAGTTCAAAGACAAGACCAAACGAAATCGTAGTACAAATTGCGAGACAGAAATTGGCGACACCGGCGGAAGAAGATACAACATGTAGTAAATTAGGCGAGAAGACCAGGAACCTTTAAATTAAAATCTAGTGCAATGTGCACAACATACCTCGGATCAAATAAATCACAATAAAAGCGCCGTAACCTGGACGAAGATTAATCTAATTCTGGACTCGTCCTGTTTCCCCAGCCAGCAGCTCTCGCTGAACCATGTATCGTGACACAAGACAGCCAAAATCATCAAGATAATGGCTCTTTTCGTTTTTCTCGCGAAGGCCTTCTTGTCGAGGAAGCGCTGTGGGCAATCGAATCACTCAGGAAGTAACATTATTCAACGCTCGGGTACTGAATTTGAAAAATTGCATATTGATAGAAGGTTGGCGGATCAATATGACATGAGTTGCAAACACGGGGTCCATGATCGTCATGGCTCCCATTCCTCGGACATTTTAACGGTTTAGAACTCTAGTCGGGAATCTTGGATCCGTCGTGGCTAATCAAGACCGAAGGATCTCGGGTAGAAAAAACTGCAGTGAAGGTCGGCAACGCGGGGATAGCCCTGAACGCAGCGTAGCGCGGACATCGACTATTTACCGACATGGACATCACTTTCATTTTCACCTGGGTAACATGCTTGAACCCATAAAATAAAAGCCAAAGGATGGCTGTGCCGATCCTCAGCGTCACACCGGCATAATAAAACATTCCAGAGTCGCATAGTGGTCGAATGGTGAAGCGACGAGAGTTAGATCGGATCTCCCACGCCAGCAAGCGCCAAGCACCATTTGAGGCCCAAGTTACGGATAGTGATACCACTGAATAAACCCACAGCTGTTAGAAGACAGAAAATCACGTTCGAATAAGCAGTGTATTCGGCATTGACTGGGTCAGTCTACCGGCAGTCTACCTATTGAGTGAGAAATACGATCCAACGTCAAAAAAAAGATTTAGAGGCTGTTTTCGTGACCGGCGAGTTGATCTTGAAATAATTCATGTAATCTCGATGGTGTCTTTTTAGAACCTGAACAATTTCTTGCAACTGCGGTTCCTACCCCGACTAGGTACGCGCGACGACCTGATCTGCAGCTCAGCGTGTGACAGGAATTTCATCTGGACTATGCTGTTTTCGCTAGCGGGAATCGATGGCACTCATCCGGCGCCGATGAGAACCATCCTGCAAGAACCAAGCTCCGATACGGCTGATAAGAGACAAATCTTGGCAAAAGAAAAGAACCATCAAGTCTCGATGATGTGGCTGCAGAACTGTGGCGGCTCCCATCGCGATACCGAATTTTGCTGTTTCGGGAAATAGTCGTCGGGATTTGCTGTTTTGGGACATGATGGCCGCTTATCGGGAGTCGCCTATCGGTAGGCGCCTATGCACGGAAGGCTTGCGGCAAACAATACCTGGACCGTTTTGTTCGCAGCCTTTATGCATTCGGGTCTCGGTCTTCTTTCTATGTTCAAACCGAACTTTCGTCAGAGATTAGAGGGCGTCACCGGTTTATAGTTGACTGCTTGGATTCAGCCGCGCCTCCACGCTACCGAGAGGGATGTCGGTGTCAGAATCTCGAGGTCCGGAGGCACTCGAGAGCACAACTTTCTCCATATTGTAGAGCTACGGAAGCGAATGATGATTAAAAAACCTGCGTAGTTGAGCTACGTTTTGCGTAGCGACTTCCACTATTCATTTCGTCACATGAGCTTTTTCTCTGGATTAGCTCAAATCGTGGCTGAAATGAGGAGAACACCACAGGTGGAGACGAAGAAAACACTAACAATGACGACTATCTGCGGAAGCGATCGAGAACCGTGTGACAGACAAAGAGGTGACCCCGGGGCGAAAGTGTCGCCAATAGAGTAACAGAGCCAAGGAACGAACGCCTGTAGATGGTAGCCACCAAAGGCTTTTGCTTAGGATCACATGGGGCTTCCTTCAACTCTCCCTCTGGCCCCTCCAAACCAGGACCCGCGAATAGCCGGCCAGCATCCCCCAGATGTACAGAAAACAACCGCCGCGTGCCTCGAAGAGGTGCGCGGCTAATCTCCCGTGCCCGGAGGGTGGTCCCCCTTTTACCCGAGCTGCCCTGACTCGGCTCCGAGGTCCGCGCCTTGGCCTGCGTGGCCGATCGCAATCTTACCCCGCACCGGCGGCATACCCGCCGGGACAGCACACCGCCAAGGCGGCCTCCCGTGGAGGCCGCCGTTCCGTTGATCCGTAACCCCGGGGGCCTGCCCCGACCATAAGTACCACAGCTCTCTTGCGCCCCAAGGATGCCCAGGGTCCAACAAAGACAGCTCTCCGTTTGGGTGGGGAACATTCTAGAACCGGGTCTCGGTGCCAACCAACCCCCACCAAACTGGCAAAAACCCAACACTTTTGCGCGGCAAACCCGCACAGACCTACGTCACGGGACCGCGCACATACATGTCCGCTATTTCCCAGGCACCCTTCGGCTCGACGCCCCAGCAGGCGGACTAACCACCCCACCCCCACCCCCGCCCCCAGGTCACCCCACTCCAATACTCCGATTGCGCGGCGGTCTTTATCGCAAACAATCATTACATACGTCACCCATGCAGCCCCTAGACCCACGTCGCAGCTAGAAACCGCCGCGTTTCCTGATAAGGCGCTCCAAATCCACCCATGCCCCACGCCACGGACGCACGATTCTGGTGGTGAACCCGGTAGTAACCCGGTGGTAACCGCGGGAACCACCACGGGCCACGGGGGTTTCTGCGGGTTTTTAGCCAAAGTCTGAAGTCCCAAGACATTGGCGGACCCAAAAGTGGATACCCTTCTTTGTTTTACAGTCGATCGAATATATAGATAGCGATGCCAGCGTGGTGGACGCTCCTACGGAAACTGGGAAAAACGCGCCTTGGTATACATACAACTCGGGCACAGCTCTACGGGCCAGCTAGTACACGACACCCACCCGGTGGCCGAAGCGATAGATAGACACTAGACTCGGACGAGATCCATTTCACGTTTCGCAAGCGTTTGCCCACTCCCTGCCACTACATCAGGGGGCTCGTGGTGTTAGAAACTACACTAAACCTACCCACGGAACGGGTCCACGCGGGATCTCCTGCAGAAACCTAGCTCCGTTTCCACACAAACAAAAGGCGGCAGATCTGTGGCGTGCCTTCAGCGCCCTGGGTCCCCTTGTTGACGGCTGTGTTCTTGCGGCTGTCTTCTATTCTTGTCCCTTACCGTTTCTTTTTGTGATCTGCGTGCGCGCAACGTCGTCGTTGTTACCGCCGCCGCCGTCGCAAACTGCCGCCGGCGCTGCCAGAGTCGCAGCCGCCGGCATGGAACCGGCCTCAGTCGAGGCCGCAGCCGCAGCCGCGGTGGTTCCGGACTCGGAGTCCGACTCCGCCGAAACGCTGCGGCTCGATATATACGATCTGATCCGCGATGCGGATGCAGGATCTGAAACCGAACATGAAGAATTAGCCGCGGCTAAAGCCGCGGCTGCGGCGGCGCCAGTAGGGGCTGGAGCCGAGGCTCTAGCCACACGGCGCCTCAAATCGTCGCTCAAACTGTCGTCGAGCGGGTCCTCGGCGTCATTGCCGAGCACCACAGGCAAAAGCGTGCGGTTCGCCCCGCAGCTCACAACGGTCAAACGGTTCGATGTGGGCCTAGAACCCATCTCCATTTCGACCGAAAACTCGCCCCGCATGGCGCCCCGCACCGCGCCCCGCATTTCCCCGCTCGTCGCGCTGGACGCGTATCTGAGCGACTGCGTCGACAGCAGCGACAGCTGCGATGACGCAGACGGGGATGACGAATTCTGGTTCGGAACGGCGCTATCGCGGAGCAAACTGCCGCTGTCGACCGTGGCATGGGCGCCTGTGGGGGGCTCGGCGGCTACAGGGGTTCCCGGGTCCTCCGGGGCCCCTGGGGCTTCCGCGGCTTCCGCGGCTTCCGCGGAAGCCGCGCAAGTCCCGGGCTCTGCACAGCCCGCGTTCACAGTCGCGTCCTGGGCACTCGAATCGACTAATATCGCGCCGCTCGTGGCGCGGCGCGCATTGGATCTGCAATCGCATATCCTTGCGTATCTCCAAGGCAATAACATCAAGCTCAGCAGCATATCGACGTGTCTCGACAGCAACAAGCTGCAAGGGCTCATCTACGTTGCCAACCTGAACTTCGAAAAATTTATAGAGGTCAAGTGCACGTTTAACAGCTGGCGGGACGTGCACTACGTGACCGCGCATTACCATCGCACCGTCACGGACGCGATCGACGAGTTCCGGTTCCAGATCGACCTCGCGGGGCTCGATTTCTTCATGCAGCGCAGGGGACTCCTGTACTGCAGCGACAAGCATTCCGAGACCGTGTGCCACTTGCAATTGGAACTGTGTTGTCGTTACGACGTAAACGGCGACACTTTCTACGACAACAACAACTACCAGAACTACCAAGTCGCGCTGACCGCGACGACAAGACCCGCCATGTCAAGGCCTGCCAACGGGCTGGGGCCAGATCATTTCCAAGCGTTTGACCACCGTCTCGAGGCGGCGCTGCCGCTGCGCGGCAGCCCCGCGACGGCCAAACCGTTCACGCCGGATTTTTTGGTCACAACCACCTTGACGCACGAGCCCCACAACGGCTCGCGTGCAGCAGGTCGTCGGTTTTCGAAAAACACCGACTACTATAACACTTCGCCGCTCAAGCACTTGTTCCACAGCGACACCACCCTGTCGCGGGCCTTCCGCATCAACGACGTCACTTTGGAGCCCACGGCGGATGAACGTTTGGCCACAGAGACCCCATCGACGGTCGTGCCTTTGTCCAGCCCGCGTTCTGCTCCAGACTTGTCCCAGATGTCTACCGCTACATCGCCCATGCACTTCCTGCTCAACTCACCCGACGCAAACTACACGCATCGGTCTCCTACGCCGCCTCCGCTTTTGAAAAGTGCGTCGACGTCGGATTTGGACTCGGCCTCGCCTTTGCTCGACGTTTCGTCGCCGAGCACGGGGCTCACGGTGAGTTCACAGGAGATGCCCCGCATCATGAATTCTGCGGCGGCGTCAACCACAAACGCACATCACTTGACCTACAACAACTCCAACAAGCACCTTTCCAAACGGGGCTTGCCCAAAAAGTCCATGGACTACGACACTTTGCTTCAATCTTACTGTTTTTACTCACCACCAAAGGGCGGAATAGATCACCATCAAGATTCGGACTCAAACCAGAATTTCGCAACCTTTGAAACCGGACAGGGATCTCCCTGGACAAGCCGATATTCCTCAGCTTCACCTCCGGTGCTACTTCAGGGCCAATAAAGAAACATGATTTTTGTTAACTATAAACTTGTATTTTACCATTTTGAAAAACGGCAATTGCAAACAATCCACCACCGCTACAATCGCTAATTGCTTTCTACTCGGATAGATCAGTATAATATTATTATGTATGTGTTTTTAAGAGCTTCAAGTTCAACTAGATAACTGCTCCTCGGTTCGCATATTCAAGTTCCCACCTATTCGTGCAAGAGTATTTTCTCCCGCGTGTCAGTTTAGAGAAAAGAGATTTCAACTTGATGGACGACACAAAAAGCTTCGGTCACAAAAACGTCACGAAAAGTATATAAACGCAGCTCTACATTTTGTAATTAAGTGACTGTCAATAGCTACATTTATCAATTTTCATCGCTTCAAAACATTCAAAAAATGGCTACATCCGACAATTCTGAAGTTTCTAACTGTGAGTCCCTCAACGATTCTTTGATTTTCGATGACTACAACAACAACAGTCCCAAATCGCCAGCTTCCGAGAACGATATCTCCATTGACCAAATGAGCATTATTGTGGCACCTGTATTTGAAGCTCAGAATGTGAACTCAGAGCTGGAGAAAATCATCGAATCTCATGAGAGATTTGGCCTGGTTGACTTGAAGAACAAGAAGATCAGTTTTGGTGAGAATCACACTAAACTTTTTGATGGAGAAGCGGTTCTTGACCGAAACCCTCCCGACGGCTGTGTCAATAATCATTCTTCTTCTCCTTCTTGCGGACCACAGGTACCTGTCAAGAATTTGAAATCCATTTTAAGCGATAGAATCACGGAAAAGTCGGGGAATGTCATTTATCCACCGGTCAAAAGTACTTCCTGGGAAGAAGATATCCCCATAACAAACCCAGTTCTCATTGAGGCCTTGATTAGATGTTTCAATTTTTGTGGTATGTCTTTCAAGGATTTTGATGACTCGGATCTTCTTCTCACAGTCCAAAAATTGAGTTTTGGCATCGGAACCGCTCTAAAGGCAAAAGAAATCTGCTACAAGGAGCTTGAAAAAGTTGAGTACGGAAAGATGACTTCCAGGATTAATGAATTGGAAATGCATCTTCTAGTTCTGGATGAAGAGAACGACGAGTTAGAAGAAAGAGTAACGACGCTAGAAGCAGAAAACGCAGAAAACAAGCTTCGCGTTGCTTACATGGAAGAAGAGATTGAAAGGTTGCAGAAAGAAGGAAAAGATTTCGAAAAACTGAGATCCGACTATTCCGAGATCACTGAACAAAATGTAGCCATGAATGAAAGGATTAATGTTCTGGTCGATATAGAATTGAGTGCAAGGGAGAATCTTGAAAAAAACAAAATTCAGAATAAGCTTCTCATGGACGATTGTCAAGAGCTCAAAAAGAGTAACGACATTTATAAAATCCATGTCAATTCGCTCGAACACGAAAATGAGACTTTACAAAACTTTTACATGAAGGCCGAGAAGGAGAATAAGACAATCAAAACCAAGTTTGAGCAAAAGGCAAAACACACAGAAAGGCAAATGGCTAAACTGGAAAGCTTTAACAAAGTGTCACAACAAGAAGTTCTCAACTACAGTGCTGAAAATAATATGCTGAAGTTTCATTTGGAACAATCGCAACAGACTATGGAACTTCTTCAATTAGAAAATAATAATTTGAAATCCCATTATCAAAATTACAACGAGCACATTGAGATGATGAACGATGACGTACTTCGAAAGGAGAAAGCATACCGCGAAAATTTGGACCACATGAAGGCCAAATATAAAGAAATGGCGGGCTTAAACAGAGATCTGAAAGCGTTGGAAGAAGCGTTGCGATTCGAGTTAAGGCGTGCGGTTTTTAAGTATTGTGACAAGGAAGAAACGATCAAAAAACTCAACAATGACCTTGAAATTGCGAAAAAAGCATTACGACAAACTAGACTCTCTCTAAGTTCCCAACTAAACCCCAAATTTCATAGGAAGAAGAAGAGCAAATCCAAGCCACGACATGATGATACGCTCTCATCACCGGTAGTTCTGAAATGAAGAAGCGAATTCAAATGAACAGTTCCTTATTGCGTATAAAAAACCCCACCCTTCCATCAAATGGTTTCGTGGTCTAGTTGGTTATGGCATCTGCTTAACACGCAGAACGTCCCCAGTTCGATCCTGGGCGAAATCAACTTGTTTTTTAATTTTTTCCTTTCTATGCTTTAATTTTTCTTCCTTTCCCGCCTCCCAAACGTACAGCGCGAAATCATAACATTAAGCGAGAACTCATCGGTGTGATCAAGCACGTCCATAAAAGGGCAGGATCATCAGTGATTACTTCCATATTTGGTCATCGCAAAAAGTGCTTTGTTTATTCAATTTTGAAAGATCGCTTTTTTTTCGGACTCAAATCAGTTTTCTCGAGTACGAATCCAAATGCAACCTTTTGATCTACCCCAGCAGCTGGCTCGATTCCAAACTACTGAGAAAAGTTTGTTTCCCGCTGTTGAAGATCCCGTTCAGGAATTGTACACTTTTATAGATTGGTTAGCAACAAATCCTGAAGAGATTGATGCCGATGAAGAAACTTTAGAAGGACTGATTGATCTGGTACACACTTTCCCACAACTCCCCGCTAACGTTCAAACGCAGTTGAGTTACCTGGTAGGAACATCTGCGGGTAATATAGCACAAGACATCAATACGAATTTGTCCGGCAGCGCGGCAAACGATGAGATTTTGACGCTGCAGTCCCACTGGAAACAAGTCCTCGAGATATATGGCTACTTGATCCACGTTCTTTTGTATTATCTGCAGCAAGATGTTGCCAGAGCTGCCAATCAATCTTCAACTTCCTCTGGTAGCGCTTTGTCCGGTGGTCGGCGCCAGGTTTCGGAAGCGACCCTTGAGCTCTTCAAGCGCAGCTGTAATCAAATTGAAACTCTGTTAGACAACATTGTTAAGATCGTCGATATCAACCTTTCGCGGCTTTTTTTAACTACTCCGGAAAAGACGTCGTTTATTAATCTTTTCACGAGGCCACTTTACATTCTTATCGAGACAGAACAAGTCTTGAAAGTTCAGTCTATCAAGTTTTTCATTATAAGAATCATTGGGACCGTTGTTAAGCGACATGGCCAAATCTCTAGTACTCAAAATGCGATAATGTCTTCGTTGACGTATTACATGCATCTCACCAATTTCATCGCAGAGTTGTTGAAAGTGGTTAACGACGATCTGGATTTCCCACAACTTACAGAAGAAGTCTTGCGAGATTTATCCAACAAGGAATTTAATTCTAAGGATTCTACGGGTCCAAAAGTGGTTTCAAACTTTTTGATCAAGTTGTCGGAAGTCATTCCTCGTACTGTATTGCGACAGATGACTTTAATTGTTAGACTTCTTAACAATAGCTCTTTCACATTACGATGTGCGGTGGTTGAGGTTTGTGGGAACATTGTTATTGGCATATCTTCCAAGACAGAAGACTTGGACCATCACCGGCAGCAGATCGAGGTATTGTTAGAACTCTTGGAGGAGCGTTTCGCTGACTCAAATCCTTACGTTAGAACCAAAGCTATCCAAAGTTGCGTTAAAATTTGTGACCTCAAAGCTGGGTTCAATAGGCACAGAATTATACTGGTAAAGTTAGCCACAAGATCTTTGCAAGATCGATCCTCTTTAGTGCGAAAAAATGCCGTCAAACTTTTATCAAAGCTGTTATTGACCCATCGATTCACTGCTTTACATGGAAGCCAGCTGACTTTATCACAATGGAAAGAACGGCTAGCAGAGGCCTCCCAACTTCTGTCAAACCTGACCAACACCATGACGGAAAACTCTGAAACATCATCACCAAACGAGAAGCAGACAGATGAAGTTTTGCATAAAAATGTGGACAATCAAGATGAATATGCCAACTTGGAAGATTCCAGTGCTATGAACAGAGCCAAATTAACCGTGAAGTACTACGAGGATGCCATTGAATTCATTAAAATAGTATATCAAGCAACAGATCAGTGCGCTCAGCTGCTTCTTTCGAGAAATAAAACTGAAGTGATGGAAGTAATGGATTTTCTTGTGCTGACCGATGCTTATGGAATCGAGTCGAGTTTTAGTGGTATCAGGAAAATGCTCCATTTAGTATGGATGAAAGGATCGAACGAGGAAGGAACAAGCATTGCAACGCACTTAGTTTCCTGCTATTATGAATTGTTTTTGAAACCTGCTCAGGAGATGAATTCTGCTCAACATGCTGCATACGTGGCGAAGAACTTGCTTCAATTAACTCAGGGCGCTTCAATAGCGGATCTGGCGTCTTTAGAAAAACTTTTGGGACTAATTTATGCGGCAGGTCACATAAAAAATGATTCCATAACTTTTCTGTGGAGCATTTATAATAGCGCAGCTGAAGAATCTCCATCGTTTACAACAGACCAAATTCATGGATCCATTATCATCCTGGGTATGTTGTCTATGGCTAACAGTGAAATTGCCATCAGGGGCCTTGACTCGCTTTTAAAAATTGGACTTGGGGTGCCCGGCAAGCAAGATCTCGTCTTGTCCAAGTACACTTGCGTTGCGTTGCAGCGTATAAAATCCGGCGGCCGTCAAGTGATGACATCTGAGAAACTTAACAAAACAATCGAGCAGCTTTTTGCCAAAATTGTTGATTACACCAAAGATCCTTATTATTATCCTACTTGCGAAGAGGCCATCAATGCTATATTTGAGCTCTCAGCCGAGGCAGATATTGTGGCCACTGAACTTATTCGTGAAAAGACCATGATGACATTCGGCCGCAAAGAAGAAGATCAAGAGTCATCTGTAGTTCATTCACGAGTGGTATCATTGGCACAACTTTTGTTCGTTGTTGGCAAGGTGGCCATCAAAACGCTCGTATACTTGGAGTCGAGTGAAGCACAGTTCAAGAAGAACAAAGTCCTGGGTGAAAGCAAGAAAAGTAGTGCCCTGCGCAGCGAGCAAGCCAAGGATGCCGAGGAAAACAATGTTGAGCTTGAGATGATTGGTGGAACGAATGAAGATGACTTTTCGGATGCAATCAGTTTTATAAAAGAAAACGAATTGTTGTTTGGCGAGCATTCGTTACTGGCAAGATTTGGGCCCCTGGTGGAAGAAATTGTTTCAAATAACACCAAATTCACGGATCCCACTCTTCAAAGGATGGCAGGGCTGTGTCTAGCGGAATTCATGTGCGTTTCGTCAAAATTTTGTGAAAAGAATTTACCTTTACTAATAACGGTAATGGAAAAATCCGAGGACCCAATAATACGATCAAATGCCGTTTTGGGACTTGGAGATATGGCGGTATGTTTCAACAATTTGGTAGACGAAAACACAGAGTACCTCTATAAACGTCTACATGATGCAAGCCTCACCGTTCAGAAAACTTGCTTAATGACGGTTACCTTTTTAATACTTGCCGGCCAAGTAAAAGTAAAGGGCCAATTAGGTCAAATGGCGAAATGCCTGGAAAACGCGGATCAAGGTATCAGTGATATGTGCAAGCTGTTTTTCACAGAATTGGCTACCAAAGACAATGCAATTTATAACGGGTTCATTGATATATTCAGCAGTTTGTCTAATGATAAAGAATTGGAAAAGGGCAAATTCAAAAGAATAATGAAATACTTGCTGTCATTTATCGAGAAAGAGCGGCATCAAAAGCAACTGAGTGAAAAACTCTTGACCCGAATTCAAAAGGCAGAGACTCAAAAACAATGGGATGATATTGCCCTAGTGTTAAACACGTTACCAAACAAAAGCGATCAAGCTACAGAAATTTTGAACAAGGGCTTCAAGATGGTTCTAGCCAGAAAATGATGAGCGGGTATATTTTTGAAACTTTTAATCTATAGTATGTAGAAAATCGGGAAACCAAGATTCAATTAACTGAAAGTCATATTTGCATTTTTCAATTCGACAGCGCGATTACTTGGCAGAGTGGTCACCAAACACATCCGATAGTTTTTCAAAAGTGTCGTTGGATTTTCCCAGTGTAAAGTCTAGGGGAAGTTGTTTTGAGTAAAGTTGTCCACTTTTTAGATGATCTTCAACAAGAGCCGCCATGCCTTCAATGAAATTTTCATTCCCATTCAAAGATTCACAACGTTTTAGCTTGTCTTTGTAAGGTGATTCGCCGATTACGCCTAAGTCAATTTCATGAAGAGTTTCGATATGATCCGATGTAAATGCAATTGGGATGAAAATGAGCCCCGGTTCAGAAGGAGCTAACCATTCGGCTGCATCAGCAGTCTGGGCTCCTAACCAAGGTTTAGGACCAACTTGGGATTGCCAAACAAGTCTGTAAGGGTTACAAAAATCAAGTTTTTCCATCACACGCCATACTGTCGCTCCAACCTCCGCTGGATATGCATCTCCTGTATTTACTACATCCATGGGCAAAGAATGAGCTGAAAAGAGTAGAACGACTTTTTTTCTGATATCTTCGGGAAATTCTTGGAGCTTAGAAGTGATGTTTTCCGCAAATGCTTTGACTAAACCCTCATTGGTTGGCCAACGATCGATTACGGACCAATTAATGGTACGTTCCGGATCCAATTTCTTTATTTGACGCCAAAGTTCGTTGATGGATGATCCAGTGGTAGAATAAGAGAATTGTGGGTATTGTGAGAAGGCAATGGCCCTACGAACTCCATCGTTCAACATCCGCTTGTAAGTCTCACCTGTCAAGGGTCTCGCGTACCGGAATGCTACGTACGGCTTATGAGGAGCAGATTCAGGGCATTTTTCGTCCAAAATCTCACATACACGTTTCGCTTGCAACTCTGACCATTTTTTGATAGGGGACCCTCCACCAATTTCACGGTACTGTTGCTCGATTTTAGGCGACCGGAATTTAGAAATGTATTTGGCAATTGTAGGCTGATACTTCCGGCTAATTGGAATCAAATCGTTGTCAGCAAATAACTGGTAAAGGAAATCTCTAGTCTCGTTCACAGTCGACGGACCTCCCATATTCATAAATACAACGCCCGTGGGCGATTTTTTGTCGCACAGAAGGGACGAAGATGTAAACAAACGTTTGGTGGCAACTTTTAATGATTGATGGGCTCTTATCATAACGATATTTCCTACTTTTATTAGGATAGAATGGGTTCAAATGTTCTTTGCTTTAGAATTGTTCGTTTGCAGAAATAAAGTTCTCTTTTTTTCTCTCAATTTCAGGGTCGTGGAAAGGCATTTTTGATACTAGGATCGATTGCCAAGCAAGTGTCAATTTGGTTCTCCTCGCTTAGAGGCCTCATGCCATGATTCTAGTGCAACTACGTTCTTGACAAATGTACCTCTTACCCGCTTATGTGTGTACTAGCGCTTAACGAGTTTTCATTGTTTTACTGCGGTATCATGTCCATAAAAAATTCAAGACAATCCGAACAAATCCAAAAGAAGTATAATGTTTTTCGCCACCGGTACTTGTCAATTTTCAATTGATTTCATTTTTAGCTTGCTTTCATTACTATGCGTTTGTCTTTCATTTAGAATCGCCATTGAGTCAGGTCTTTCAATTTAAAACTAAAATTCTCGATGAGAGTGATCAGCGTCATATTGGACAAGAGTTTCCTGAATTCTCCTCTCAACTTCATGATTGCGTAATTGTTAAATAAATTAAGTATTGAATATAAACATCGCCTCGCGAAATGTCTCGGGATGTGACTTTGTGGATCTCGTCATATCGTCTCCTTTTGTATATTTATGCAAAATCATTTCCTGTTCCTAAATTACTAATAAACTATTTATTGGAAACCCCATCTTAACCTATCATCATTGTGACGTCCGTTAAGGCTTCTTGTTGGGTCAAATAGTTATTATCCCCTCGAGCCTCTCATTGCATTCTGACAACGTGGTCACGTGATAACAGCTCAAGCGCCATCGTAGACTCTTTTCAGATATCTCGTTTAACTTTGAAATGTGGCAAGTACATGAAGCTAAGATTCTATAGATAAATTAGCCTTTGGAACCAATTCTTGCGAAAAACCTTTTTTTATACGAAAAATATCACTTGATTTAACCGCGCGTTACAGCTTTTTAGGCACCATGCACCAATGTGCCTTACATATCATCGGGCATAAGATAAACAAGAAATTACGTAATGCTTATAAATCACTGATAACGTACCCTGTGCATGCTACCCTATTTGACATCATATTAGACGGTAAATTGACTCCATTTTTTTCATTCATTTTGTAGTACAAAATGAGCATCACCTGTACGAAGAATATACCGAGTTCATGATCTCGAGGGTTAATTTGATTTGGCTTCTTGAGCAACCCACAAGGCTGCTTTGGTGGCTATTCGACACACCTGCTTGGCTGGGACATGATAAACCCTATCGCTTCGCAAATAGCTGCTCTTTCTGACCATAGCGGCATCGACGAGTTGACATTGAAATTGGCCATTTGTCTATTTGCATCGTTCCCCTTAAACGCTCTATTGAAAAGATTACCCGACAACAACATTACGTTAAAATGTTGGTATATTATTGGAATCTCTGCGCTATACCTTTTCGGAGTTCTCAATATATTTGATGGGTTCTTCACGTTGTTTCTAAGCACTTGTCTAACCTATGGCATTACTAGGTTCTATAAGTCACGATTCATGCCCTATGTGAATTTTGCCATTGTGATGTTTTTATTGGCTCTGAACCACATGCGGGCTCAGTTTTTCACCGAGTTCGATCCGGCCAAAATAGATATTACAGGTGCCCAAATGGTGCTTGTGATGAAACTCACATCGTTTGCATGGTCGTATCACGATGGCACTTCCCGGGACCAGGCTGCCCTTTCAGATTACCAAAAAGCACATGCAATCAGGAGTCATCCTTCTTTTTTACATTTTATGGCTTATGCATTCTTTTATCCGTCTCTCTTGACAGGTCCCAGTTTTGATTACGCGGATTTCCAGTCATGGCTTAATTGCGAAGTGTTCCGCGATCTACCTGATGCTGAAAAGCCCAAACGTCGTTGGACCACGAAGCAAAAAAATCTTCGCAGGCAAATTCCAAAATGTGGGACGTTTGTGTTTTGGAGAGTTATCCAAGGTCTTTTCTGGATATCCTTATCGTTTGTTGCGCCAAATTACTTTTCATTGGACTACGTCTTTACGCCGGAATTTTTGGAGAAGGGCTTTTTTTACAGAATCCATTACCTTTATGCTTTGGGATTTACATTCCGTCTCAAATATTATGCTGCGTGGACCATTTCCGAAGCTTCTTGTATCTTATGCGGTCTAGGTTACAATGGCTATGACTCTAAGACACACCAAATAAAATGGGATAGAGTGAGGAACATCGATATTTGGAGATTTGAGATGGCTTCTAATACATTCGAGGGTCTAGAGGCATGGAACATGAATACTAACAAATGGTTGAAATACTACGTCTATTTGAGAGTGGCAAAACCTGGCTCAAAACCCGGGTTCCGGAGCACTTTGTTCACATTTCTGACATCCGCTTTTTGGCATGGTACAAGACCAGGATACTATCTGTCTTTCGCCACAGGTGCTCTTTACCAGACATGCGGCAAGTTTTTCAGAAGGAATTTGAGGCCCATGTTCTTGAATGCGGATGGTTCTGCGCGTCCAGCCAAAATACTGTATGATATCATCTGTTTCTACACAATGAAAGTAGCGTTTGGTTATCTGGTTCAACCATTTGTGATTTTGGATTTTGGTAAATCTCTTTATTGTTGGCGCACGGTGTATTTTTACATCCATGTGGGCATCGCATTGACTTTCTTCGTGTTCAGAGGTCCATTTTCTGGAAAAGTTCTCAAGTTCTTGAAGTCTCGGCACCCCGAAAACCCGACAGCTAAGCGTGAAAAGGTCTCTGTCGAAGCTGCTGGTCCATTGGCCGATATATTGAAAGAAAAGGAACAATTTGAAGAAGAGGAAATTATGAGAGGCATGCAACTTGGTATTCCCGAGGCAGATTTCTCTTTAGAAGAGGTAAGAAACGAAGTGAACTTATTTTTGATGTCATACGATCAATGGAGAGCTGAAAAGGGTTTGGAAATTGAGGAAGAAAATCTCCAAAGAGCATTTCAAAATTTCCGCGAGGAATTAAGATCGGACTCTCCTAGAAGAGCAAGTTTCAGCTCTTATTCGCCCAAGCCGGTTAGAAAAAGAAAAATCTGATCTTGTGATGCTTGTGCCATGTCCACCATTGCTTTAAAACTCATCGGGATTAAATAGGTCTAAATCTAAGTCCATTCCGCTTTCTTCTGCATTCTTACTATTTTCCCCACCATTGTGTTGTCCATTGAATTCAAACGAGGTCCCTCTAGGATGTACTGGTTCTGGGCCTTTGAGGTCCGTGTCGTCGTCAACGGTTTCCTCTGCACCACTACCCATTACTCTAGGCTCCGCAGATGCCATTATGGATGCCATAGCGAGCATACCTCTTCGCATTGCATCTTCCGCGGGCCAAATAAAATTGTTTGGACCCACAGCAGTCTTGTCAAAAGTCGGAGGAACATGAGTAAATTTCGCTAATTTCATAGCGTAGTCCAACAAAACATTGGAATGCACTTTTTGTCTTTCATTGAGCATAGTATTTCGTTCAAATTCCACTTGCTCTATCATGGGAATCGAATTGAGCTCATCGTGGCATGCAATTAGGACTTCTAAGATTTGAGTCGTCTGTTGTTCCGTCTCGGCTCTTTGTTTGTCCAAGTCTTTCAGCTTCGAAGCAATTTCGTCGTACGTCGAAAATTTACTCACAGCTTGTGATAGTTTTTGATCAGCTTCCACTAATTCTTGCGCTTTGGAAAGATCAGGTTTAAACCTATCTACCGATGTAGCCAACTCGGATAAAATCTCCTCAAACTCGGAAACGCATCCGTATATTTCAACTTTAAAAAGTGAGTTATCTTCTTGCGTTGATTCCTTCGGCCCGCTACTCAAATGAGACCCTAGAGCGCTCATCCCGTTCTTGTTTCAACGGGCTGGTATAGTGGTCTTAAAACCTGGTAAGGATTACCTACCTTTCCATTAACGAGTTGACATAATTCGTTTAGAATGACATTATCACATTAACATACCAAAGATAACGGGGGTTCATGCTAATAGGAAACCTTTGGTAGGTGTCCTTTGGCCTCAAGGATGGTTCTCGGTTCTTTGAAAATTTGGTGTCCCGCTTTGATTTCCTGGGGCTCTCTTTGGCGGGAAGTTTTAGAATTCTTTGATTTTGAAAATCGAAAACGGTTCAGAAGAAATAGGTAAGCCTGACAAAACAATGGATGCCTCGATCGTGCCGTTTTCCAATAATTTGCCAGGTTCCTTAATCAATGCGCTGTCCTTCTTGAAATCTCTGCTGTCATTGGTAGGGCCGGCCCAGGGCTTACTGAACGTCAAAGAGACGGGCACTTCCAGCCAGAGGCGAGCATCACACCCACTTAAACATGATCAGACTCTGACGGACCAGGACAGTTTTCAAACATGTCCTCTTCGCTTGCGTATTTAACTCCGCAATAGAAACAGTAGTAAAATTCCACCCTTGAAAAGGTATGCAAACCAAGGATACGCTGGTCTATAGTGAGTTCTTCAAAAGTCTTGAGTTCTTCGTCTTCTGTTTCTGATCCAAGACCGTCATGGATATCTGGCTCTCTCTTATCGTCATTCTCAATCAATCTTGACAACAAGCGAGGCTGGGTCCGTGTTCTACCAGTTTTTTGTTTCAATTCTATTACAAAACGACGCCAAAGCACGTTGAAGTCTCTAGGATCGGCTTCAGATGTGAATAAGTCGTCGTCGTGGCTCAATTCAAAGGCTATTTTTTGCATTCTATGGAAAATGGCTTCTTTTCGTTTGAAATCAGTTTCTTTTGAGATTGTAGCTTTGAAAGTCTTTGTGTTGATCTCCATTTCAGGATCCTTCTTCAAGTTCCTACTCTCACGGATTCCTTCTCGATTTGATTTCATCATTATTGGAATTAGGCGACTTCTTTTTTGAGCTGGTTCTGAACCTGAATCCTGATCCGGCGTATAGCCCATTTTGCGCATCATGGCTAGACCACGCGGCATGATCTCACTCACTGGTTTGTTTGCGTCGTTGTCATCACTGCTTCTTGTCGTCGTCTCATCATGCTCGTCATCATGGGAGAATCTCATCGTCATGTAATCATCGGAATCGCTAAGCTCTCTTGCAGGAGACCCAGATCGACGCCGCTCCTCGGTATTGTCATCATCTCGAAGAGCGTCAATACCTCTCTTCAATCTCATTGGTGCGTGTGTGCAATAAGGCTTATAACCAGGTTACATTTCGTTAAAATTAACATATACGTTAGCAGCAACCTACAAAACATAAAAAACAAGAACATATCGGCACCAGCAGGTTTTACAGCTGGTCGTCCAATTGGACTACTGCTATTTTGGTTTCGTCGTTTCATTACTGTCGTTTTGCGCCCAAAACGAGGCTCACCCCCGTTTCAATGCTCCGTGAAAATCGTTGACCACTGTGGGAGATTTTGGAATTCCAGACGAATCCAATTCTCGTTCAACAACGTCTTTAAGACCACGGCCCCACAAATCGTGATTCTCGCCCAAAATGTACGTGATGGTCTTGTTCCTAAACCCAGCTTGGCCCAAAAAATTCAATTGTTCTATTACATCTTCCAACAGAACGGCCTTTCCGGCCGAGGCGCCGGCACCGATGCCAGGATGCTTGACATTGACGATATGGATGTGGAAATGGTAATACGAGGGTTGATAATGAATAAAGATTCGCAGTTCATCTGGCTGAATGGTGAAATTGTAACACCCAGGCACCACAGACCGGATCTTGTTAAGCATTGAGACCAACCAAGGCTTGTGTTCTGGCCGTAAGTCACGTAAGGACCGAATATCTTCACGGAACACAATCGCAACCAAGTACAGTGCGTCCAGGTTCACACCGTCCCATTTCATGTCAGGCAAGATCAGAAACCCGTCCTTCGCGTTGCTTTCCACGAAATCCCGATACACAACGCGATCAGACTCTGCACCGTGATGCAGAATGTTCCGTACCCATTGCAACCGTTGCTGCGAGCACATTTCCACGATATAGGGTTCAACAATGCTGCTGTAGATGTCTGGAGTCTCTCTGATCACGTGTAGCCGCTGCGAGTCGTACTTGCGGATATGGACCGCAGTCGCAGGCCAGATCAGGTTGATCTTGGCCGTTGGGTTCTGACCCATATCCTGGCGCAGTAACGACATGCCCCAGTAGTAGATATCATTGGATGCCACTTCTTTCAATTCTTCAATCGATTTGAGACAACTAAACTCGGCTTCGCAATTGTGAAGAACGGGCGTATTGCGCCCGTTCTCAGCCCGAAAAACGTTTGTATCGTATGTGAAATGCGTTTTTTCTAACGTCACAATTGCATCCTGTGAGTCAATCTTACCCAACAGCGAAATCACTTTGGTTTGCGGGTTTGAGTCAAGGATCCTATGGAACATGAATTTCTTGATTAGAGACCCTAAATGTGGGGGTTCTTGCTGTTGCGATAACGCAGCGACTCTGGACATTTTGGTTTTTTAAAATCGAACTTTGGATTGCACACTTAAACTGTTCTCAGTACTATTAGAACTGACAATCACGCGTGGGCTTAAGTATCTTGTTGGTCAAGGGGTCTATGAGCACTGGTAAAATCGATGAGATGGGAACCCTTTACTGGGCGTGATTAATTTTTCAATCCGTGAAAAACGATCAAAGCGTAGGAAACGAGATCACTGCGATGAGTAGTAAATGGGTAGAATGCGGTTCTTATATACAAAGCAGTGAGCTCCGTTTAGGCTTTGCAGATCATTTGAGGAAAACCCACCAGATCAGAAACACTAGGAAAAAAGCGACGATGGCAATAGGAGCGTACTGGCTGATCAGGAGATCCAAATTGATTTTTTGGGCCGATTTACGGTATTTTTTGGAATCTTGTCGTAGAGAAGCACTTAGATCGCTCATTTTGTCCAGAGAGTCACCACGGTATAGCAGGTCTTCTATGTTCTTCGTCATGATCTGTTTGACACCCATGAGTTCTTGATTCAGTTGGTCCAGGTTGTCCTGGACGCGTTTGTCGCTATAAAGTTTTTTCGTTTTCTGCAGGAAATTGTCGAAGGTGACAAACGCGTAAGGACGCACGGTTGGGCGCGTATATTCGTGTCCGTAGGAGTGTTCGAACTCCTGTGCGACTTCTTTAAGGTACGAGAACGCCAGGTTGCGCGGGTATCCCTTTTCTGCGATGACGAAATAGACGACAGCGCCGACGCGCACGTAGTGGATCTCGAACGCGCCGCTCTCGAGCGTGGCTTCCGGGGCCGAGCTGGGTGTGAATCGCGACATGAGAACTTTGATTTTTTTCTTTTGTTCCGCGAGCGCAGGGTCCGTATCGTCGTCGACCGAAGAGCACAATGGGAGGCCTGAGAAAGGAGGTTAGTATTTGTTACAGGCGGACAAAGCTATGCAAAAACATACCGTCATCTCTGAGGATGAGCGTAGACTTGATCATGGTCGCGAACAAGCTTGTTGTGGTGTGCTAGTTGGAGCGATTTATGATGGTTTTGTTATTGCGAGTTGGCGTTAAGATATCGAAGCTTTGAACGAGAAATGAGTAGTGGGTCGTTGTGTACGAATAGTGAAGCCGTTTGCTATGTCAGTGCGACATGGAGGTATAACAATCGATGGGAGCAGCCACAATGGTATTACTGACCGCAGCACAGGCTGCAGCCGCGACTCATCAGGCTGGAGGAGCTTGGTAGGTGGCAATACTGTTGGTCAGTCACGTGACACTATTGTCGCAATCACGTCATCACGTCTTTTGGAACGTCGGTCGTGTGGACACAGCGTGGATCAAGACTTTTGCAATTGGTTGACGATTAGAGCTGCATCTTGGGCACTACGCTCATCTCCCTTGCATTCGCGACAGGGGGTGCTGAAGTCACGTGATCAGAGCATCAGAATCTGTGAGGCTAACACGGGGCGATCAACGGCCCACAGGAGCACCGTAAAAATCTGGAGTCGGTAGTGGTATTTTGCAGCTTGAATAACCGAAACTTCAGAAAGGACGCCAGGTCCAGATCGTTTGACCTCAATTTTTCGTGAGGATGCACAGTTAGCATCATGTGACATCGATGACAGATTAGAGTAAGGAGGTCTAATCGATGGTTTGCATTCTCTAAGGAACCTTGGAGGTCCATAAGACGTTATTGATGGTTATAGGACCGTCGACCCATCAAATCTGACGTCAGTCGTATGATGGACTGCATGTCGTGAGAACTACCGTTCATATCGAAAGTCACGACTTATAGGTCGAAACGATATTACAAGCATTGGGGAAAAGGAATCAAACGACTAGCCGTTTAATGCCATATTATCAACTTTCTCACGGAAAGATATGAGCGCTCGATATCTGATCTACTTTATTATCAATATGGCTATTAATGAGCCACGTGACTGAATTAGTCAATCATCGTTGACCGATCGACGCTGGCAATCTTAAATATAAATTATCTAGCAGTGGACAGTAGACAGGGCAGTCAGTTCAGTTTAGTCAACCCTTTCTTCTGAGTTAGATAGTTCCGCTGTAGACTGGGAAGCCGGTGCATTTTGGTCAACCATTTCAACCCTTCCGTCTGAGTTGGATGGTTCCGCAGTGGGCTCGGAAGCCGAAGCATTCTGGTCAACCATTTCAATCATTTCGACTGAATTTGATGGTTCAGCAGTAGTACGATTGAACAATCTCCCAAATGGTAACATTTCGAAAAGCCGCTTAGCTAGGTTAAAAAAACAGAAAACTGTAATTGCAAAAAAAATAATACTCAACGATACAAGTTTTGGGCACATAATAAAAGGTTCTTCTGTTCCACATTCGCGAATTGCTTGAAGAATCACCCAAATTGTGAAGGACGTTGCAGTCGTTAAGATAATCAATCTCCAAACTGGCCAGGGGAAACAACCTTGAAGACGTCTTCCTACAAGCTCCATTGAAGCGGTGATTTGGCCGGGAAATAGTTGAGCAATTAATAATTGCTCATCAGCTTGAGTATCCTCCGTCATGCTTGCGGGTTTTTGTTCTAATGCAAATACTGAACCGTATCACTCGTTTGTGAACACTAAAGCTTGTCGCATTTTTAAGGCTTCCCAAAGGAAGAGAATTCGCTTCTGTGCATAAACACCTCGATGAGGTCGAGACTAGACCACCGTATTGTGATGTGCGAAACTCAAAACAAGTGCGTCAAGGCGTCAAATGGTTTAATTTTTTTGTGTTATCACGAACCACCCCTGCGGTTTTTGTGTTTGAAATGAAGTTTAGATTTAGGAAATATGGATTTTTTCGGCAATTCTACACTTGAATGAGAACTCTTGGCTCGCTGGGTACCAAAGAAGTATCTTTGACGAGAGTTTTTAATATCAAGTGGGGAGAGATCGCCTGTTAGCCGACAACTCCTTGATCATACCTCAACAGTAGCGTATGAACTCGATGACATCAAGCTCCAGGGCGAAGTATATGCAGACATCATTTGATGGAACTTAATCAATTTTTTTTGCAAGTTTGCCTGGCACAACATTCTCTTCCAAAAAACAGATTGGAGAATACCCTGCCACACCCCGTGCTATTCAAGTTTCTCTGCTGCGAAAATCCTAGCCCCTAATTCATATCCGAATGTTAAAAAAGCCCATTCAGCGCCAAAAATTTCACTTTATCATTTTGTATATTTAAATACGAGAATTAGCAGTTCCATTCTCATTAACATCCAGAATTTCATAATCAAAAAGATTGTAAGGAAAATCAAAATGGGACTTTTATTTGATGAAATAATAGGGCTTATTTTGTCAGCTTTGCTTCCTTTCGTTGTATTGGGTTGCGAATTTGACTACAGTTTGAGATTTTATCAGGCCTTCGTTTATTGTCAAGGGGATACCAAATGCTCTGACATCACATGCCCTGAAATGAAGGCTAAATATATCCGTTTCTTACGTATAAGAAATTTTGGGTTCACCCTCGGCCTTATCTCCTTTGCGTATGGATACTTCTTCCCATTTATTCCTGATCAACATTATAATCCGGTTTGCACCGTGATTATCAGCTTCTCTCTAGCATATGCAATACCGATATGCGCCTGGCATTTATTGAATTGCAAAAGAAGGGTTCTTGAGCTCGACGTTGGTGACACAGATTCAGAAAAAGTTTAAGGAGGAAAAGTACTCATGAATGAGGCCAGTCAACACATTTTGATCATCCATGGCTCCCCATGTATTTGTTGATTTTATAAGAGGAGCTTTAGAACCTGATAATGTGTTACAAAAATTGTATAAAGGACAAAATGACCTGCTTTGGAGACCCAGATGACAAGATAAGCTTGGATATAAGCACTCATTACCAGATTTACTTTAATATTAAAATCAACTGCAAATGAGCGAAAAGAACAATCTAGAAAACTGTCGACTACCGCGTCTGGTGAGCCTTAGTCGAAGCAAATTGTGTTTTGCCCATTCTGATGTTCAAACCTGTTTGAAGGAGATAGCGAGAAGGCGACATCGTTCAATTGCATCATCACGTGACTGATGTGACAGAATAAAATTAGAAGAATGAACGGACGGTTATAATCAAGATGAAGTCATAGGAACCGAACGGTTCGAGTGATGATCATCACACTCCGTCATCACTGCAAGAGTGGCCTAATAGGTGACGTAATGATGACTCACCGTCAACATTAGACAAAGTAACGGATTCCGAAATTGGAACAACGTCTTAGAAATTGTATAAAAGGGGCTGGCATGGCTAGCATCGTAGTGGTCACGGCCATAAGATAGTCACGGAGAGATATAAGCACTCAACTCCTTATCAGCTTTATTATTTAGATTAACTATGAACGAATTAAATGAGCAGTTCAGAAATCTATCAACTACCGACAACGATAAACCTCAATAATACCAACAGTCAGCGTGCGGCGATGTTTGCTCGCAAAAGCTGCGTTTATAAAGTCTAGCATATTGCATGAAGCTTATGATTACCTGATGTTTTTCCATGATACAGTGCGTTGAATCTACAAACTTCCGAAAGTGACTCCATTGCTAAAAAGACCCATGCATCAAGATACAAGAATACTCGAATTTTACTGTTGTAGAATTAAATAAATCGACCGGCGCCGGTTGCTCCCAAATTACTTCCACTTTGGCCAACGATAAGATGAATCTGTGAATGGTGCTACCTTGTACGCGTAGTCCCTTTGAAGCCAACAAGGGTGGAGGCTCAGCGGCTAACTCAAAAAGAAAGAGAAAAACCAATCGATAAACTCCGCGTTACCCGGATGCCAATTAATAACCACAAAACCTCTTCTCACGTCGTTATCAACGTTCTCCCCTAAATAAGATGTGTGGGTGTATGCATAAATGATCACGTGACAGATTTGGTACTTACACCCTAACACCGCAGAATAACTTCAACAGGGACATATTTTTATTGCGCTCGGTGCGAAAAGAGGGTGGAGGAATCCACGTGACCGTTTCGGAGTCTGCAATTTTCTGCGTACGGCTGTGCAAGAGTCCCAAACGAAGGTGTATATAAGGCTTTCGCAATGTGGGGGAAGAGGACATCAGACACCAAGCTAACACCCAGGACCAAGTGTAGGAATAAGTATGAAGCTTGCATCAATTTGGGTATCAATTGCAACTTTGGTGGTTGCTACAGCGCATGTTGACTCAGTGCAAGAGCAGCGATTCGAAGAGGCTCATCACGAGAAGAAACCAGCCATTTTGGCGCGCCACTTGGCCGCTCATGAACGTGATGCGCACGTGAACACGGTGGATCGGGAACGAGGCGTTCCCGTATCGTTTGTCGAGTATTTTGTGGGTTCGGACGCGTGTCCCGGTGTCGAAACCTCGCAGAATGGGAACTTGATTTTCTTGTTGTCGGAGATGAGCTCGACGTTCAAGAACTGGAACACGAGTTCAAACGCAAGCGTGACACTTGAGGCCCATCGGGGGCCATGGCACGATCCACATCACCGGCCGGGCCATCCACCAGGACCTCCGGGCCCGCCAGGTCCAAGAGGTGCCCTGTTGCGGCCGCGAGCCACGTATTTTGGAGACCTCAAGCCATTTGAAGGCTCCGACGCCCTCAAGGAATGTTTTCTGAGAAAACATCCAGACGCCGCGTGGTGGTTGCCGGGTGGTAAGCATTCCAAGCTCAACGATACACGTTGGCTGGAGTTTGATGTGAGTGAGGTATATTTGATCAGTCCATTGCAACAAGAACCGTTTTTTGGCACCGTCCCCGGCGATGAGTATCACCACGCAGAGTCGGGCATGCAAGAACCTGACTCTCACAAGGCCGAGAACCGTCGGCACAACCCGCACCATGGCTGCGGTGATGGTCCTGCTGGCCAGTCACGTGACCGCAGCCCAGGGTTCTCACCCATCAAACTCTTGTGGAATCTATTCCAAAACTACTAGCCACGTCACAGCTGCCTCCTTACCTCCCTTTTCGTTAACCATCTTATGACCTTATGCCCTGTCTTATCGTAGTCTTACATACGTTAATGCGATAGTAATTAAAACTCATCTCATCGCCCGCTACGAAGCATGCAATCATCAACATCGTAAGTCACCATTAGACTCCCATTTACGCCCGTTTATCCAGTTTACTGTGGTTTTCGAAACCTTCCTGCATCGCACTTTCATCTCATTCCTTCTCATTTATGAGTTTCCGTCATTTTCCTCGTCGTGACGTTGAATCCGATTCCAGCGATGATTCTAGCAGTGAAGGTGAAGTTAGTAAAACGGCCAGCGACACCACCGAAGCTGTGGAAGGTCGTGGCCAATTGGGCTCAAGTCATGTGGATGCTCCAATAACAACTCACAGTTTAACCAGAGAGTTTTCGGCTGAGAACTTGTCCGTCAACTCGAAACTGCCTACCTCCAACACACTGCCGACACATCCTAACCTTGAAGCACTGAAATCGGACCGAATCACAATAGAATCGCGGTCTGAATCCTCATCTCCGGACTCCGCATCGGCCTCGGACTCTGCCTCCGGTTCCGACTCTGATTCTGAATCCTCAACCTCCAGTGATGAACTGCCATTACAGAAACCGGTTTTCATTAAGAGGAAACGAAACCCTATCGACGTTAGTCACAGCAGTAGTGCAAATTCAGAATCACGCCACAATGCCACCGCTACCGAAGCACAAGATGTTACTTTCAACTCTAAGAGCTCCACGGCCACGACTCTCGGAGCCGCTGAGTCGGTAACTGGTAATTCCCTCCAAGAACGAATCCTAATGCTTAACGATGATGATACCATAGATCCTGCAGGCGAGAAAGCCAGATGGGTTCAGCGACAAGAAGGTAGATCACTACGGCAACGTCAAAAATTG